>OZ010652.1:124727774-125927774 GCA_963932375.1 Phania funesta
GTATCTCTCTCTTTTTCTCTTTCTCTCTGAGACCACTTGTTTCCGATTTTCGCCGCTTTCAAAATTGTGATTTTAACACAAGAACACAAAGAACTTTCGGGTAGGCTGCCACATAAGTTGGAAGATAAAGAATTAGAGGCATTACTACGGTAAACACTTGATGATCATTGGGTGTGTCACAACAAGCTACTTCCTTAAGATCAAAAGCAAGGAAATTGATTGCCGAGCGACGCTGAACGTCGAATTTGCATATCAGAAATGCTGCTTCCACGCTACAAAAAAGAAGACATTTTTTGCATCCAATTGGGACTGGCGCTGCAAGCTGTATTTGGTTTAAATAGAATAGTGTTTTGTATTGTGAGCTGCTGAAGCCTGGTCAGACACGAAGCTATAATAAGCTACCATTTGCCGGGCTCAATTCATTGTCAGAAAGTCACAGCTACCGATGGCCAATAGTGCAAATGACATCGTAATTGAAAATTTTTATGGAAATCGGGCCATATTTTAGACAACAGACAGCGGGAACTTTTTTGTACAGCCAATAATTTAAATTTTTTTTCTCAGAAATCTTGATTTTTTAATTTTTCGTTTGCAAAATTTTTAATAAATAAAAAATTAAATTCATCCTTTTCATAGCATTTGAAGGATAGAATCCAAAGTATTATCGTTCTTAGTATTTTCGTTTGAAAGAAAAAACGGAAACGTGTGCATAATGCACGTATAACTCGTGGGAAATTCTAGGAAATCCTTGTACACAGCTTCCGTTTACTTGATTCACAACAAATGAAAAAAATATTAGATAAGAGAATGAATATTTAAATTTTCTTAAAAGAAGACACTGCTACGCATTATTCAGCTCCAGTGAAAAAAAAAACACAACAGGAAAAGAAATTTAGGAATGAAGTAGAAAACAGAGCAGCAGATCCTTTATTTGCACTTGGAGTTTACTTCCGGTTTTTATTTGCATTTCACATGCAAACACAGCAAACACCAACACGAACAAACACACACTGCTAGTCAAACATAAATTTATCAATTCGACAAACAGCAACGAAGCAACCAAACGACCAACCGATGAACCAACTAACGAAACATACGAACGCCTAAACGAACGACTGTGTACGATAAGTTTTCGTTTTGTTTTCGTCACTCTGGCGAAAGCTGCATGAGTGTGTATGTGTGCGTGTGTACAAATGCCTGTTTTTTCTTAATGTTTTTCCTATGTCCTCGGAGAGTCCTGGCGGATTTACTTAATTTCAAGTGTTTTTTAAGTGTTTGTCTGCGTTGTCTTATGAAAACAGTGCTTGCTTGCAACATGCAGCAGGTTGTTTTCTTTCATTTGAACACACACACACTTGTCCAAACATTTCATTCACTTTTTTCAAATATTTTTTTTTTATCAATGTTTTTACCATTCTTTCTTTCCTTTTTGTTGGTCCTGTGGACATTTCCGTTTTGCTGAGTATTTACGCTGGCAAGGATTTTGTGTGCTTTAAACCTAAACCAGTGTAGAAAAAAAACACACACACACACATGTAAATTTGAATTATGAAACAGTGTTCGGTCGGTACTTCTGGGCCATAAATTCAAGAACTCAAGCAAAAAAATCACAAAGCAGAAGGAAGGCAGCACATTTACTCGTATTTTATGAAGCAAGAAAAAACTGCAAGTGCGGAAGCTGTTGCTTCTTTTTGTCATATGGAAAACATTAAAATTTTATTTAAATTTATTTCATTTGAAATTTATTTAAAATTGTTTGTGTTTGTAGTTCTTTTTTTTTTTTGCTTTCATGGATTTTGCACAGAGAATTCCAAGAAATGCTTATGGCCGATAGGTGAATGGTTATGGAAAAAGGATATTTTCAAGGTTCTTCAAAATAACAGGATGGTTGTTCTGTTTGGTCAACTGGAACACAAGATAATGAGAATTTATGGGTTTTAAGTGTTTTTGGTAAAAAAAAAAAAACAGAAGGAAATGGTTTTGCTTCAAATGAGAAAATGTTATTTAATATTTTGCCTAAAGTCTGAAAATTGTTAAAAATTCACGTAGACGAATGTATTAAGACCAAATTCACTGACATATCAAATTTTTTTCTAATCGGAAATATTCCATAAAAGCTTGATTTCGTCACAAGAAACCCTCAATTTTCACTTCAAATGTCAGTAAATATTTCAAGGTGTTGATGATGGCCTGTTAGTCGAAACTAAAGAAGGGAAACAATTAAAGAAAAAAACAGCAATAAGAGAAAATGATGATGCAGACAGTAATCGAGTGTTCGGAGAAGTTTTGCATCATCAATATCGTGTTGCGAGCCTAACACAAAGGAGCAACCGAAACGGTGGACTTAAAAAAAAGATTCTTCGCGAAAAAAGGCCTTGCTAGATCCATTTGTACACAAGCTTTATATTCTCTTCCGTAATCACGTGGAGAGAATTTTAACATTTTTAAATTTTTCATATAACATAAAAAGTTCCAGCGTACAAAGTTTTCGGCAGAAGCAACTGCAAGTTGTTTCTTATGTATTTTGGAATCCTGAATTCACTTTTGTTTCCTAGAACGGTTTCTTCAGTTCCGATCACCAAAAATACAGAGTAGACGAACGGGAAATGCATTTGCCATTTAGGTTCTCCGCACGTCAAAATGCCTTAATTTAAAATATTAACGAAGGCTTTAAGGTAAAAAAGAGCTTCTTGGTTTACGATGATTTTTTGTGCAAAAAAAATCCGCATTCTTGTACTTAACTGAACTTTGTTAGCACGGTGGCTTGTCAACGAGCACGGATCGATGCTCCAAGCTCCCCTAGCGCTGTCTTTTTATTGGAGAAAAAAAAATGTTTTCGTTTTAATTGTCTTTAATTTAAACCAAAACTTTGCTCTTTTTTGTTTTAAATTGCCAAAAGAAAAAACAAAAAGAAAATAAGTGTTTGTTCATATTTACATTCCACTCGTCTCTCTATATATCACCCCCTTCTTCTTCTTCAGCTTACTCTTCTTCTTACCCAACCACTCCTTTTGTTGCTAATAATGTTTAGCTACCATTTATAATCCTTTTATTTCAATTTACATACGCTAAAATAATCCTTTATACTTTTGCTCCGCAAACTAAAAAAGGACTAACGAAAAGGGTTGCTTTGAACCCTAAACAGGAAATTAAATACAAAGGATTTGCACACGATTATAGTTATATACACGAGTGTTGTTGTTGTAGTGTGTGTTGCTGCAGCTATATTATACTTTCGAATGATCAAGAAAAGGCTTTGTTGTTGTTGCTGTTGTTTTATCAGAAAGAAGCGTATTAAAAACGCAGAACAATTTAAAGTGAATTTGCATGTCTTCGTTATGATTTTAAGTTTTCATTTTTATTTTTCTTCTAAAAATATTTAAGCGCCAAAACTTATTTGAAATTTCTTGCCACATGAAGTTCTAATCAAAAAGAGAAACAACAATATGAATAGAATTCCCTTAACGAGGAGGAAAATTTACTTTTAACGAAATTTATTTGTTTAATAACAAAATCTTCTCTGAGATGGAACAAAAATCAGTTCAAAATCATCGGAGTAATAAAAATCACCCTTAATACCAACGACAGCATGAGTAAATGGATCAATTAAAGAGTAACCAGTGAAAAAAAAATTTTTTTCTGCCTTAGATACGATTGAGAATAACGTTACGTTGTGACTTACATATTTTGATTTGAATACAATAAACTAGTAATTGCATTAGCAATAATTTTTTTGAATGAAGGGGCCCCTTCTCGACCCCTTTCTCTTCACAAACTGATTTCAGGTAACCGATGTGTAATCGCGCTACCACTAGCATTTACTCTTTTGTAGTGGCTTAGTTCCACCAAGGCATCACATTTATTAAGTGTCTGCCCGTGGTTCTAAGCCATGTACTAGCCAGTGCTAGACATTCACACACAATATGCGCTACCGTCTCAGCCTCTTCCTCAGGAGTATATTTGGAGATTGACCTTCTTGTCTATGTCTTCCGAATTCCTCAGTGGACCAATAAACACTGAAGTTCCTACAGAAACTAACAGCTCCACCTCCTGCGACGCTTCATGACCCATCCCTATCGCAATCTCTAAATGCTGCAACTGGATCTACGCCTGGGCTTAAAACAAAGCTCTCAGATCATAATTTAACATCACAAAACTTTTTAGAGATCTGCTGTCTACTTGCTTGCTCTTAAAAAATCACCGTTCAAAAAAGTACTTTGAAAAAATACCTTAAAATTAAGTCAATTACGGAAAAGCATGCTAAAATCTTATTATGCACAGATTCAGATTGTTGATCGTTTAGCACACTTATCGCTTTTCCTTGAATAACTAACTATTGGAATATTTTTTTTATTCCTTTATTCACAATAATAATGCATTCCAAATTTTTTCCGTTACTTGTGGGCAAGAGGACAAGCCCCAGTCGATGTCGCAGTTGCACGAATCTCAGGCTCGTTTTCTAATTGTTGTTTTTATTGTGGTGGGCAGAAGAGCCATCGTGTTGGCAACAATAAAATCTTTTTCTCCCTTGTAATGACATTTGGTTTTTTTTTTACATATTTAAGTTCTAACACCATTCTCAAGCCTATGTTTCCAGCTCATACTTGTGTCCCTTGCGTTTGACAAGTACAGCCAAAATGTACAGATTGCAAGCAATAGCTGCACACACATGAAATACCTGACACAAACTTTTTATTAAAAATTGAAGTTCCCCATTTTTTAATTATAACTTAAAATAACTTGCAAATCGAATGACGACGCAAAACTAATATAAAAGCAGAAATCGATTTGATGATGCTAATCGAATACCGGCAAATCAAATTTAGAAGCCCGAACAAATTTTACAACACACACTGACAGAACTTAAATCGAGGTATTACTGTATTTTATAAGCATTTAAATTAATATTGAAAGGTATGAAGTTTCCATGGGTGTTTGAAGAACCATTATATGGTTCATAAGATACTCTTAAGAAGTAGAGGGCGAACCACTCTTTTCAAATATTTACATTAGTTATAAGCCAAGATCCACATCACATTGGTAAGGCATCTAAGTGCACGAATTATTAATAACTAATTAGGTACATATATTAGAGGAAGTCCTTAAATATCTCCTTGGATACGCACTCAGAGATCTTTATTTGATAGCCTGTTCTTTAACCCAAACGAGCAAGATTTCTAAAGACTTTTTTACAGAAATCAACAACAAAAAATTTGTGTTTTCCATATGAATTTTGTCTACAAATCGCTCACTTCTAATACAGAAACAAGGTAAACAATCTATCGAGTAACACTGATTGTCAAAATTATTTGAAAAAATAATAACTTTTTTAAAAAACATTTCTACGCTACAAAAATCCTTAAATATCCGCATAAGTTTGCCATTCATTCTATTTCTAAAAACACAATAAGCGAAGCCTGTTTATAATTTTGTGTAAAAAATATTGGAAAATTTTGAACCATTTTGATTTTTAGGGGCAATTAAAAAATGTATAAAACTCAAACACTCACTCAATTGAAAAACAAAACACAATTGCTTTTTTCTCTGTTATGTTTTTGGGAAATAAATTACAATCAAACAGGAACCACACTAACAAAAATACTAGCAGCCGGCACATTAAATTTCTATCCACACAAATTAAAAAGCATCAACAACAAATTCATTTGCATTGAATGAAAAGACAAATGAATAGAATCCACACAAGCAAACACATTGAAGGAGAAGAGTGTGTAATGGAGCTATAAAGTCAGGGAGAGTGAGCGAAGGAAAAGGCGAAGGTAAAGTTGAGAATAGCAGAGAGTTAACAACAAAAATTTACTCTTTCCAAAGAGCACTAATAGAAACATCTGCTTTTAATATTGCAGGCTTAACTAAACCAGAGTGAACGGTTAAGCTATAGTTAATGACAGATAATGTTGCTCTTTCTATTATAAAGGTAAAATACAAAGTGCATTGAAATTTGAGCAGAGAATTGTTGTTTTAATAGTTTATGAATGAGCGCATCTTTCTTTGCATTTTACCCAAACGTATAGGGAAATGAATATGGTTTAAGTTTTTATTGTGGCCGAGCAGCGTCAACAAGACCTCAGAAAGCGGTAGTTTTAAATTGTAGCTTGAGTGGTAAACGTCGTCGGGTCGTGAAGCCACGAGTGAATGTTAAAAATAATACATTCTTAGGTAAAATTTAAATTTACCTGTAATAAAACAACTAATATTCGAAATAATTGTGAAACTGAAAACAAGTGAATCTTAAAGTTACAAAGATTTTACATTTAAAAAAAATATTTTTTTTTTTTTAAAAGCTTAAAATGAAAGTGAAAAAACTTTTGAATATTAGAAAAACAACCTGTTTAAAGAAAAATTAAAAAAGAATGCATTCCCTTTAAAAAATAGTATTGAAGTTAAAGTAGAAAAAAAAATAGAATTATGAACATTTTGCTAAAATCAAAAGAAAAACGTGCTTGTTGCCAAAAAAGTATTTGAAAGAAAACACAATTTAAGAGAGCAAAAAGAAGAAATTATTTTGACAATTGTAATTTTCCTATACCGTTACTTAAAGCAAATACATACATCCAAGGCGAGAAAAAAATTGCAAAATGTCAAAAAACATGTGCTGCTCACTTTATTTGCTCAAACAACGTTAAATATTTACACCTGTGTGAAAATGCAAATAAATTTATTAAATTGTTACAAAAATTTGAATCGAAAAAAAAATAATTTAACTAAATTTTAACTCAAATAACTAAAGACAATTTTTTTTATAAATTTGATTCTACAAAGGAAAAAGTTGAATAAAAAATATTAAACTTGCAGTTTTTTCCTACTTTTTTCTTCGGTTACAAAAAGTAGAATTTTTAAACACCTTGTGTCAAATAAACACTTTTCGGCTTAATAAAACCATCTATAGCCAAGTCTTGGAAAAACACGGATTACTAAAGTTTTTCCAACTTGTTGTTGCTGGTGGTCATCACTACTACTACTGCTTAGCGTCCTGCAAGTGTTGTCAATTCAATTCCTCGAATTGTTAAAAAATAAAACTATTGAAAATCAAAATGCATTGGATTAAATTATTTCTAAGCGCTTATGCGGCACTGTCGCTTTTAATACTTGAGGTAAGTTTTTTTTTGTCATACAAATCTTTAAGGAAATTTAACATCTAATTTCGTCTAGGTTTCATAACCAAAAAATTCGTGATATATTCGTGTTTTTATTTTATTCATTAAGTCAAAATAAACAAGTCACTAGAGGGGTTAATTATTTGGTCCAATAGCAATTTCTTTCGAAAATGTTCTTTCCTAGTGCAGTTCTTGCGACTAAACGCAAATTACTTTTTGCCCGAAGTATATTGAGTATTTTTCTTTCCGTTTCGTCTACAGCCATTCACATAAATTCACTAATTTTCATTGCCTTTCGGTAATTCTAAACAAATTTAGTATTTCCCGTATGTTGTTTTAAATAATGTTCTTTACGATTTTTTTTTATACTCGGACATACATCATACGAGTTTGCGGATAATATTTAATTTATTAACAAATGTTCGAAATATACACTTTTCTCATTTCACTTCGAGCAATAATTAATTTCTTTTAGGCCTCTGAAGGTTAACTTTATCAAAACTAAATAAAATTTCAATTATATTTTCGATAACTTTCGTTTCACCTAACGGCTATAAAATTATCGTTGTGTTCCCAATACAGCCTACTAAACGAGCGTGCGTTAGATAGCGAATTTCTTAAACTGCTAATTTGTTACAGGGGGGGAAACTAGTGTTTAGGTAAATTAAATCACATGTTTATATACAATTAGGAAGGATCAGAAGTTAAAATTTAATTTCAATGCATAATTCGAGTATGTGTTAATAATCGCCCAAAGCGGTCTACACATGATTGGGATATGACATGACTGGGACAAAGTAGTCAGACTTTGAGTTTACAGTGAACTCTCAAAATAGCCAACACCCCACCCTAAAATATATGTAAGTGACTCTAAAACGTAAAAAATCGAAGTTTTGCTGTTTTATTTCAGATATCTTTTCCAATTTAGGTAATCGTAACATGCGAATGGATATTTTATGTGATAGTGACACCATTGTAGGCCAACCAAAAATCAGTATAAAGAAAGTAGATGAAGCATTAAATAAGGCATTGACCGAAAAGGAAAGGATTGACTAAAACTTGTACCAAAGAAAGCAAATCGGGTTTCTTCTTTTAATAAAATCATCCTTTGAAGTAAATTTTTTGTTTACAAAAAAAAATGTTTTTCCGATATGTTAGTGCACCGTTGTAGTTATTTGTTCTCCTCTTCAAGTGAATAAATTATAACATATTAAGTTTTCAATACAATTTTATTTATATACCTAATTTTGATTCATGCGTTAGAAGTTAATATCTGAAATTTGTTCTTAAATTTTTACAATCGAAAATATTAAGATCCCTGACAAAAATATGTTCTTGTTTTCAAGAGTTCACTGTGATATTGTATTGTATTCCTAACATTTGTTTGGACTATCTTCTTACGTTTAGAAATACTCTTCTTCATTTCTCATGATCAGTTTAGCTCTGAACCCACCACCTTTTCTATTTCTACTTTCTTAGTTCACTTTCTAAATTTGTTTTTTTTCGAAAATTTGTAGTGAATTATGGGGAGGGTGTTTTTTCATTGTTTCGTAAAGAGGGATTTGTATTGAAACCACATGTGTTTGGATTATAGTGCATAAAAACCAACCTGTAACTTCTTAGAGGAGTTTTCTTTTTTAATTATGTATTGGAAATTTAAAAAAAAAGTCAAAGAAAGTCTAGTAGTACATACGGGGGTGATTTGTAAAGCAATTAATAAACTAAACTTTTAAAACGAAAAATTTATAAGGGAAGAAAATGGTTTTTTCTTCTCAGTTTTTTTTCTCGTTTATCAAATTTTCCTAAGTTTTGTTCAGAGACCAACTTGTATTGACGAAAATTATGTTTGATTTGTTTTCAAAATACTCTTATGTACCCACTTTAATATTATAGCCGGTAGTGGTAAACTTCCTTTCAGGGATTTTAACTCCAAAGACTGTTTTTCTTTTATTATATGTTAGAATAAAGAGTTGAAACATTGAAAAACCTATACAAATTTAATAATCATAGTACTATGCCAAAGAACAAGTTGTATCTGAAATACTACCCGACTGGTTCTAAAGCATTAGCACAATTTGAAATGATTTTTATAGTGCTAGGTCGGCGGACGTTTTAAAACATTGCACAATTTATATTTGCATGTTCCCATTCCTATCGGCCAAAATGAAATCGTAATACCAGTCGGTACAATATGGTCATACTATCGTGCATGGGCGAATAAAATCATATGGTTTTGTTTACCTTTTGTACGCAGAGTTTTATTTTAGACTGCATTCCTGCAAAACAGCTATAGCTTTATGATTAAAGAAAGTATAACCAAGAAAAATAAAAGAACATATAAGAACCGTATCATATGGGTAAGGGATTGGTTGGAAAAAGGAAGCACAAATTTTTTTTTAAAAACTATGGGCGAATGATGGAACGAGATTTTCTTGAACTAAACAGCTGCTTTAAGACAGGGATGGCAATATAAATACAATTAAAACTTTTAGTATGGTAAAAGCTATTTATGATTTTGTACGTCCATAGTCAGCACAATATCGGGGCAGATAAGTCGCATCTTAAGAACTCTTAAATTATTAAATATTTTTCTTTTTTCGGGAAAATTTTCTATGACAAAAAATTTGTTTTCCATTTAAGACCTAAAATTATGTATGAATTCATAAGATACGATGAAGTGAACCCTTTAAGAATTTTACTTCAAGTCCTGGGATACAACTAATGAGCAGAAGCCTTTTATTTTACTTGTTTTATATTGAAATTTGAAGACTTTTTACGTAATAAGTTTTTATTTCAGCCGAAAACCTACTGCTCCTTTTAACTTTTTTTCAAAATAAAAAAAAATTTTTTTTGCCAAAAAATTATAAAAAAAAGTTTCAAAAACATCTGCAATCCTTAATTTAGTCAGTTTTTTAGTTGCTTAACATGCTCTTTATTACAGTCCTCTTTTAAGCTTCGTTTTTTTTTTTTGTTTGCTCCTACTTAAAGTTGTTGTTTACAAAAAAAAAAAAAAAACACTTAAGTAAGCTTTGCGTAGGTCATCGTCTTAAAAAAGAAAACACATATGAAAAAAACACAAGGAAGACTCCTAAAAAAAATTTGCATGTGTTTCTTTTAAACTCCAAAACAAAAAAAAAGAAAAAATGAAATCATAACGAGTAAGTCATGGAGCCTGCTGGTTGTTGTAATTTAAACTTAAGGAGACGCTAATAGTAACGACAACAACAACAACACTTGTCAAGTTTTCTTATTTTAAAAGGCCTGTTGCAATATGTCTCATGATGTTTCGGCATACTGCTGCTACTTTAAGCAGACGACTAACTAACTAATTGTGCTATGATATTTGTGTTGTTGTTATTGCTTTTTCATTCAGCATAAAAATTATCTCCTGCGGCCTGATATCACAATTTTTTTTTTTACCGGCAGCTGGAATTTTGAGTATAAAAATAAATTTTTTTTTTTGTAAAATAACTTAAAACAGATGTTTTTAAAAATAGTTGGCATAAAATGTTTATCCAAAGTGAATAAATTTATTTACTGGGATGATATATTTTAATTAAACAATTATGTGCAGAGGTATGTAGTTAAGTATTTCTTCTAATAAATTCCCAATTCCTGATTTACAATTATGAATGCTTTTTTGTTATTATTTTCTTGTTGGAATTTGCTCCCCTGCTTTAAAACTCTGCCTACCTACCAGTTATCTTTTTTCGCCTGTGCTCTTTAAGTTCGTATTTAGTGCTCTTTCTTAATTGTTCCCTTCTCTAAGCATGTAAGAGCTTATGTACGTACTATGGATATTTTTTGGCTTAATTTCACATAACTGTTGATTTAATTATACTCTTTTGTTTTTGTTATTATAAATTATTAATACAACGTACCTGCCTACCTAGTTTTTTTTTTGCGTGCACTAGTCGTGTATTATTTATGTCTTTCTTCTTCAGTTTAAACTTCTTTTTGTTTCTCTAGTAAAGGTACCCACTTCTAGCTGGCATTATTTTTAATTTTTCATTTGCCTTGTACTCAGACTTTTTTAATAAAAATAAAAACAATATTATTAACACTTGTAGACGCAGTCGTACCTTCGTAAACACACACACACAAATCCTCACACATATAAATTTTAATATGTAAAATTACTACTACAATTTGTTTTACTACGAAGTTTACTTATCCTGCTATGTTGTTGTTAAATGTTTGTTGTGTGTTGCACACGTAGAAAAAATTAAAAAAAAAACGCTTCTAAAAAAACGTATTTATTCAACCTGTCACTAGTTTCTTTTTTCATACCCTACAAGATATTTTTTTTTTAAATTCAGTTACTTTTTTATACCTTTACATCACATATCGCTTAAGAACTGGTAACGTTGAGCTTGAGTGATTTGCACTCTTTTTGTATTTTATCATTTGTATATATATATTTTTTTATTTTCCACTATTATTTATGCTTTTTGTAATAGAAATTGTTATAGATATCAAGAAGAAGAAAAAGTAAACATTACACTAACACACACACATGCAAACATAAGTACACGTATATGTATTTCTTCTTTGCCTTCCTTTGGCATTTTTGCTGCTTTTATTAATGATTCTTGTTTGTTATTTGAAGAAAAAATCTATTTAATTACAATGGTTTTGTTTTTTTTTTACTTACTTTTGATGGGTAGGTAATTGACTGAAGATAATATACTAGGTATACAGAGGGGTGGTACTTAAAAAATTGTTTTCAAAATATTCTAAATTTAATAAAAAGCAACGCCGGAATTTACATTGAAAACAAAACCAAAATTTAAATTTCGTTTTTACGTTGCGTTGCATTTCATGAAGTAAAACCTCTGTAAAATCTACGTGTATATTAAAAAGTAAAGCGGCACAGATGCTTAACGAACATGGGTTGGAAAATTCTTGGAGGTTCTAATGTATTTCAGCTAAGAATGAATGAGTTCTGCCTTGCTATTGAATGATTTTACGAAAGATCTTTTGGTTTCCAATTACGTTAAATGAATAGTTTTTAATTATAAAAAACTATCATCGAAAACATATATGTATATTAAAACGATAAATCCCCTTTGATCCAAGTTTTTATCAACTCTTCCAATAGCGAGCAATGGCAATACTATTTGCTAAAAACTTCAAAACCGATCAAAGTGCATTATCTAAAAATAATAAAGCTTTTGCAGGGTTAATCAGATTTTCTAATACAGATAAATTTGTTTAAGACGTTTTAAGAATGATTTCTATTAAATTTTGTTATTTTAAATATTTTATAAAAAATTATAGCTAAAAATTGCCAGCTTTGAAGCGAAATGCTATTTTATTAAGTAGAAAATTTGCTTTTATATGCACAAGTATGTACATAAATATATACTTATGGTAAAAAACCAGGTGTGTTAAAATATTATGTTACGCGAACTATTTTTGGCAGCATTAATTTTTTTTTGAATTTTAGTAAAAAAATTAAATTTTATTATCATTTTTCAAGTTTTATTTTTTGCTTGAAAAGTGAAAATTATTATTATTATTAAAATAAAAGCACTTTTGTCCTGTTCAACTTAATTTGTGTCAGTTAACAAAACAAACCAAAAATTAAGCTTATTTTAAGCGAAAATATCGTAAGAAATTACTACATATTATTTTTAAGGGCAAAATAAAACTTGAAAATAATCATTAAATTATAATTGTTTTAATTAAACTTACAACCGTTACGGTCCGTGAAAAAATCTGATAAGAAATTCTTTAAAACTTTCTGTTAGACTTCATTTATTAATTCTGTGTGTGCTATAGAAACCTTAAAATGGAATTTGCAAACAAATAGTCATTTTAAGATCATAACTAATGTATTTTAAATGTTAAAATCTCGCTACCTTTATAAACCCATTTAATCTTATAATTTCTAAGCATTAACTAAACTCTTATTAGATTGTAAATCGCTTTATAAATTCTTATTGGGCGAATTAGTTAAAGAAGTAATAAAAATCTAGTTTGCATTTTTGCTTACTTATATTATGTCCAATTTTAGAATCTAATTTGAATAAAGTTTTTATTTTATTTATTTAAACGAATAATTTCAACCAGTAGCCCAGGCAAATTGGACAAACCGGGGGAAATAATTTCCTTGATTTGAACTTTGGTACGGTTAGAACTTGGCATATACATACACATATATTTAAAGATACTATAGTCCTGAAATTGGCCAAGAGTGGCTTTTATATTATTTATTATTTTAAAAGTTTTATTTTCATATAATTTGTTATTTATTTATTTATTAGCAAAAAATTCCCGGAATTAAAAAAAATTAAAGTTAAAAAATTCTTTACTTACATTTTAAGATTAAGTCTTAAGTTAAAGCTGATAGAGCGCCCCCGCCAGTACTATTTAGATCTTTTAAATATGTACGTACATATATGTATGTATACATACATTTGAGAAGGGCCAATTGTCCAATTTTCAAAACTCCGGGAATTATTTCCCTCGATTGACCTTTTCACGTCTTATTGGATTGTGCTACAGGTTTGTCTCTAGTTTATCTAATAAGATATATTAATTTTCTTGTTAGTCTCAATATTAATAATTCAATAAGAATAACATTTAAAGTTTAGGTATTAATTTTTGGTAATTAAATGCATTTGCTTTTTTTAAACCGCTGAATTGCCATTACTTTTCATTACGCACTTTCGCTTTTATTTACTTTTTAATTAATTCCCAAATTTTCTTATGTATTGCACTTTTTTTTTTGCTTTTTTACATTTGCTACATATCCCCATATCTGCATACATGTGTATATTTGTGTGTTTTACACTTGTTTATCCTACTTATCGATTGGGATTGCTTATCTGGTAATCTCCATGAAATTTCTTCTTTTTTACAAATGGGTACATTTTTAATCCCAAAAATTAAAAAACTACTCGTCATTATCATTACAGCAAAATATTACATGTGTACAACATATATTCTTTGATGTATAAAAACCTGTCGTCTCTTTAATTTGCTCTTCACTTATTTTTGTCTTGAATTTATTAAATAAATAAAATATGTATAACTTTATCCACAATTCATTACGAAAAAAAGAAGAAGAAAATTGCTGCACACATTTTGGCATCAGTACAGCTGTTTTGCTTTTTATAACTGCTTTATACTGCTTTAGGGCTTTACAAAAAACACCGTTTCATTGTTGTTTTTGTGTGTTGATTTTTCATGATCAAAAAAATGAGTTATAAATTGAGAAAAATAAAATTCAAGAAGAGAGCAAAAAGTAAAGAGCAAAGAGAGGCAGAGTATAATTGTTTTTGTTCGGGAGAGCGGCATTTGCTTTTGCTCAAAACTTGTTTTTCTTTCTTTATTTCATTCTGGTGTTTGATTGTGTTTGGTGCCGAAGAATATCATCACCACCATCAATGTGTTACTTTACTTCGACCAGCGTTGCCAGATGTGCAGATTTATCTATTACTTTGCCGTTGAAAATGGCCTTTGTTTTTCATGTTTTCACATATTTCCATTTGTTATACATATTAATATATTTGTTTTTGTTTACTACAAAATTTGCTTCAAAATACGTCTAAAATCATCAATGGCTTTGCTTTTTAATACAACGATTAAGAGAGATATCTGCTTAAGAGAGAGGTTTTTTACTCTAAATAGGTATTTATAATGCAATGGAACACTAGTTAGTCTCTTGTGGTCGAAATAATTTATTTATAGTAAACTGGTTCAATTTGAGAGGTTCGAATTGACTATCAATGTTTTTGATGTGTTCGAATGCGACAATCATTTCTAGAAAAAAAGCTTCAAACGAAAAATATGTTTTAATGTTTCCTTGTAAGGAGTTATGGAAGTTATGGAAGAGTCTTTAGATACACTTCTCTCTACAACACTGCTTGATTTAAATGTTGTCGTTCTAAGTGTAGACACTTTTAAATAACGTTCAACATTCTTCAAAGGAATTTAATTGAGCAAACACTTCCTGTAAATGTACATCCGGTGCTACTTGATTATCATCTTCGACATTAAAACCACTAATTAATTAAAATTGTTTCTTGATTTGATATTCCAACAAGGTGTTTTGATGTAGAGTGTTGGAAGGAATTTTCCTTGTCAAGTTTGGTTTGAAGACAAGCCAATTTCGGCCAGATACCGTGAGAACGTTCTTATAACGAAAAATGACACAGCCAAAAAATGGCAAATAGCCGAAACCGGTTTGTCTCCAAACCAAACTTGACATGGGTTGACGAAAATTCCTTTCAAAACTTTACAAGTTAATACAACTCTTGTTGGTGTTTCAACGCTTATGTGATATAATTTGACCACGTTTTTCTATTTTAGTGTCCGCGCTCGGTTATTGAAGCGCCCGGTTATGGGAATGTAAATTGCATAGAAAATTTTATAAAAAATTTGTCCGGCTTTTGAGCTGTGCGGTTATAGGAGCTGTCCGTTAAGGGACTGAAATACGTTTTGCTAATGCCCCTACATATATAGAGATCATGTGTCCATTTTTTGCAATATTACTACCCATTGGTTTTTATTTAATGTATCAAGTACATGTATCTATAAAATCCTTTTCGTCACTTCTCCGACTGTGAAATCTCACATTATATTAAAAAAACTTATAAATTTTAATTAACCTTTTATGGAGGAGAAAACTATTTTTGAAATGACAAAATATGGCAACACTGGTAACGACATACTGCTCGCTTGCTACAAAAGCAACAATAACATCATTTTACTGTAAAAAGAAGTTATGGAAACCCCGATGCTGCTGATGGTGATGAGGATGATGTTAGTAATGTGCTGGCGTTTGTGTTTAGTCTTTGGCTAAATGATCATTTGCCTGACGTACATTAACATCATTGAGATAAACAGTATCTTCATTATTGTCTTGTAAATTAAACTCTTCTCTTATTCTTTGTAAATTTGGCTGACTTTTTTTTCTCCACATTATATAGTTTTTATCACCACCAACTAACTCTGGTTTTTGTGGACTGCATAAAAAGCGAATACACTTATGTATATGTATTGTGTTAATGTGTTTGGTTTGGTTGGCTGGCTGACTAACTGACTGGCCGCCTGTGCTAAACCATCGCTAACATTATTAATATCATTATCATAATGATCATCGTAATGATCATTGCCATTGTTCGTCAGTGTATATGTATGTTGATGTTGACCGGCAAATCGCATGCCGTGGGAAACAATTCGGTTTTACTTGAAATATTTTTTGTATTTGTTGTTGTTGTTGTTCTCGCTGTTGCTTTTAAGCTTTGTTGTGCTTAAGCTAAAAGCAGCAATGTGATGTTTGAGTAAATTTTTTTTTCTTTCTTTAGTGTTTTTTTCTTCCTCTTGCTCTTGTCTTTTTGTTCGTTTGTTTACGACTGTGTGTGTGTAGATGTGTAGTTTTTATATACAATCAAAGTTTTTGTTGTTGTTTTTTGAGTTGCTTTTTCTGTTTATATAGTCTTGGCAGTAGGTATGTATTTTATGTTCTCTTTTTACCTATTTTGTTTTGGGTTTTTTTCTGCTTTTAGCCTTAAATCGAGGAGTTTTACACATCTTTTATGTGTGTGTGTGTTGTTGTTGCAACTATTTCTTCTGTTAAGTTTTTAATGTTTAACAGTGTTTGTTGCTGTTTTATTACAATAATGTACCTACCTAGATATTTTGTTTTTTTTTTTGTTTTATAAAGTTGTTGGGCAGAGTTATTTATGTTTATAGAAAAAAGGGAGTTGTAGCTTCTTTTTTGATTTGGTTTATTTTTGTACCAAAAAAGCCTTTTTTACCTATGATCACTGTGATTCAAATACGTACATAATTGTTTCTCTTTGTTCTTGCTGAATCTTAATTTGTTATGATTTTTATGATTTTACGGTGTTTGTTGGCTTTTAAAAACTGACACTAACAATGACACCGCCAGCCATGCAGCTCAGTCGACGCCTAGGTACATATTTAGGAAACGATCTTGATTGATGAATCACGCTTTCATTGAGTACTGTTAAGTTGATTTTATTTAAATAAAAAGAATATTTAAATCTTAGCATCTGTTGCAAATATGTCTTTTATTTAGTCAAGATGAAAAAGATTTTCTTCGAAAAAAAAAGTTATTTATTTCGAAAGCATGTAGCTATTCCAAGGCAGTAGCTTTAGATAGTACTTTACATTTAAACTAGAAATACGTATTAGATAATTCCCTGAATAGTATGAATATTTAGACTACATAGGTACCTATGTACGAGTATGACATGAAATTAGATGCATGAAAAGTTTCATTATGTTAATGTTGTCGTAGGTGCATATTGTAACTACCTACCTATACAATTATTTAATGTTGTTGTCTAATATCCTTAAATTCCTTAAATCTTCATGTATATACTGGTTTTTATTATGGTACTTACTTATGTAGGTACTTTTTTAAAAAGTACTTTTAAAAAAGAGTACTTTTTGGAGCATTAAAACAATATATTCTTTTTTAAATATATTTATTTTTTAAAGTTGGGTAGATAGTTACATATTTTAAGATAGCAACAAAAATTTATGCTAATGTCAAAAAATTTTAAGATCACTAACCATTTCTAATATGAGGAGTTTTGTTGTCAAGTACTTTTTTATTACTTTTTGTAAATTAAGAAAATTTTAATTATTTCTCAGTTTAAGTTATTTTTTAATAAACTTTAGAGTAATATGGTTATTTGTGTATATAAATTAGAGTTTTTCTCGGGACTTTCCATCCTGAAATCACGGAAAATTAGATCGGCGATTCCCGGCAATTTTACCAAGTGCTGATTGAATTTTTTTCCTTCAAAACCTGCAAAATGAAGATTTTCTTAAACAAAAATCACCGAAATCACAAAAATCAGATAAGAAATTTGAATTCCCTAGAAGTGGCGAGAAAACAGCGAAATTCTTATCAATGTTAGTAACTCTTCATTGAATTCATTATGAAAGTACTAAGAAACTTTTTTAGGCTTTAAAAACATGTTTTCTCTCACAGGGCAATAAGTAACTAAAAATTAGAAGTAAACTTTCGAGTACTTTCACAAACTTTTTGTCGGTTTTAATAAGTTTGGCTTTCTTTTTAAAAGAAATCATTAAGTTTCCGATTTACCGGGAAAAGAAAAAGTCCGGGAAAAGACAAACACTAAAAAGTCGACTTTTGGTGGTACTTTTACGTAAAAGCACTACATTTTTCAACAGTTTTAAGTGCTTTTGAATATTTATTCTTTATTTTATTTTGCCAGTTTTTAAAAAGCCTAGGTATGTTTCAATAATTTCAAAACATATTTTATTTAAAACAACGTTCAATTTTTATACTCAAACGTTGTGATAATTTCTTATTTGAAAATTGTCTTATTTTCTTTAAAAAAAATTCTTAGCTATTTTGGTTTCATGAATGTTCAATAACTATTTCCCCTTTTTAGTATAAGCAATCAAATGGTTAAATACTTCATCGTTTTTATGTCTTAACAGTTTTTCTTTGCCATTAAATGATCACAGTTTTTAATACGTTTAAAAGCAGTGTATTTGTTAAAAAAACAGAAGAAGAAATGTTAGAAATCTCTACGCACATGCTTGTTACGAGAGCGTGTAACTAACTAACCACTAGAGTATTTAACTATTCAAACCAATTTTGGTATTGCTGTAGGCCTCTGGCACAATTTAAAGCTAAAATGAAAGACCTGACTGGCATTTAAGAAACACTTGATATATTTTTGTTTGTGATAAAGTGGAGCCCACCATTTTTGGTTTAACTTAATTAACCATTTAAATACAAACTTACAAACGTTTTTTACGTGTTTCATATTTTAATGTCTTCTATAATCATTTACACTATTTTTTTCTTTCTTCGTTTATAGCAAATTGTTGTAGTGTCATAATTACTTGTTGTTTAAGTTTAAGGTCTGTTTTTTCTACTAACACCAGTTGCCTTTTTCAAAGAGCTACATACATATGTACATATGTATATAAGGAAATTATGAAATATAAATTAATTCTGCTCTTGAAACGACTTAAACAAGTTGTTGATTTTTAAAATTATAATTTAATCATGTTATCGTTTTAAAGCATCTGAGTTAATTTGTGAGAGGAGTTTGTGTACGAGGGAGGCCATTAAACTACCCGACCTGATGTATAGTAGAACCACCGGGTCACCAACTGAACCGGAAGCACTTAAGGTTGGAATGTTATGCAAAATATACAAAAACAATCCCAATTGCAGGGGTAAAGGAGTCGCGTCAGTGTTTTGGGATGCCCCAGCAATTTAAAATTCCCCAAAAATTATTTTTCTCCTACCAACGAGAAATGAAACACCCTCGACCACCCTCGACCACCCTCGTAAGCAATGAATTAAGCATTTTTGTTACTGTTCTAATCAATAACACAGCCATAAAACTTCATTTGTTTATTTTGACTAAAATTAACATAATTTTTGTGGTTTAATTTAATTATTGCTAATTTATATACAAAATTGTTGTTTTGTTTATGAAGTTGTCAGAACAAATCGCATTTGTTAAAAAGTTTATATGTTTTTAACAAGCGGTGATTTAATAAAAAATGTAAAACGTTTTGCATTTAAATAAATACTCATTTAAGTCTTGGGCAAAAAGAAGGCGAAAAAAGAACTGATTTGAACAAAAAATTTGACAAGAAAAAAAGAAGATTCTGCTGAAACCCCTTAAATAAATGACTTACAAATCTTTTAAGGAATTTTATTTAAAACTCATTGAATTTCGTTTGTTGTTCATTCGGCAAACATTAAAATTAAATGCTGTTGTTGTTGTTGATGGTGGTTTGGTGGGGCAGTTGTTTGAATGAAGTATTTGGCTGATGCTAGTGGAGTGTTTAATGCTGGTTATTGGTGGAGGCTGTTTGGCTGGTTTTTGTTTTAGTTGTTGGTTTGTGTGTTGCAGTTTTGTAGCATTTTTTTGGTTAAATACCATATTGAAAGATTTATCGTCTTGTTGCAGAAGCTGGAATTTTTTTTCGCTGTTGTATGTGTTTAAACTGTTCAAGACACACCAGCAACTTGAAAACCGACAACTGAACGACCAACCAAATAACCAACCATATGTGTCTGGCAATTTAAAAGAATTTCTTGTTAGAATAACAACCAACGAAAACATTTTTTAATACAAAAAAAAAAAAATTTTACCAGAGTTTTAATTTCTTAATAAAAGATTTTAAAAATTTCTTTTTATAATTTTAAATTAAATTTTCTTAATTTTTTTTTTTATTTCTCCATTTACAGGTCAACACATCCGGCTTATTTGAATTACGTTTAAAATATTTCAAAAACGATAACGGTCGCGATAGTGAGGGTCACTGTTGTAGTGGTCAATCGGATACGGCGACGGGCGACTGTATCGGTGGTTGCAAAACACGGTTTCGGGTCTGTCTAAAACATTATCAAGCTAAAATCGATACAACGTCACAGTGCACGTATGGCGATGTTGTAACACCCATATTGGGTGAGAATTCCGTAAACTTAACCGATTTACAAGCCTTACAAAATAAGGACTTTACAAATCCCATACAATTCGCCTTCAACTTTGCTTGGCCGGTAAGTATTTTGTTTTTTTTTTTTTTCTTAAAAACTCTTTTATAGAAATAAAAATAAAAATAACCCAATTTTAAATAGCAAAATGTCTCGCAGTAAAAGAACTAAAGCATATATTTTAGATAAAATATTTTAAATCTATAAATAAATAATTGCTTCAAAAAAAAAACAAACATAATTCTAAATTTAGTTTCCCTTTAAGTAAATTTTGTAAAAATTGAAACAACAAATTACTCACTTCTAGTGTGCACGTGTGTGTGTGCATGCCTGTGTACATGCGCATGTGTGTGTGTGTGTGTGAGAATCGCTTGTTGTTGTCCCCCTAGTTCTGTTGCTTGGGATTTAACCGAAATGTAAACGGGCACAAATTTTTTGAAATCATTTCGAGTGCAACTTAATTATTATTTTTATTATTATATATTTTCTTTTTATGCTTTATCTTTTACTGATAAAAATAGCTTTTTTTATATATAATTTGTTTTCTTCAAACGTGAGTGGTGTGGTGTCCTTGTATCTTTTACTTTAGACAACAAAAAAAAGCAAAACTTTAACATTATAAAGCATATGCACAGCACAGAACAACGAAATTCAGTTTTATATTTGCACCAGCATTTTATTAAAGCCGGGGGAAATGACTTGAAAACTAAACAGGGTTGAAATTTGCTCAGCATATCTTGAAACATCTGTCAGCTATTAAGCAACAACAATAACAACAGCGAAAACTAACTTACTTTTAAAACTGATGATGACGATTTTTACGGCGACGTATATTATTTTTTGAGTGCACTGCACGCAGAACATTTAAAAGGGAAAAAATGTGGTGGTAATATTAGCGCGTGCGCGCGTTTATAATGTAAATATTTGAAGTGACACATAATGTATAAACCTACATAATTCATCCCCCTTTTTCGTATACAATGTTTACACAGAACTCCAGCAAAAAAAAGAAAAAGAAAGAAATACGTTACTTTTTTTTTTGAACAACATTAATAATATTAATGCACTCGTATATTATTGGTAAACAAATGACAATTGTGTACTTTTATTATTTATTTCCCTTAAGGAAACTTGTTTTGATTCTTGATTTGATATTCCGACAGGGTGTTTTGATGTGAATTTTCCGTCATGTCTCCAAACCAAACTCGACAAGGGATGACGGAAATTCCTTCCAAAGAAACTTGTTTTCTTTTTGAATCTCTTCGAATCTGATTTTTAGTTTCATGAAAACAAACAAATTTCCTTAAGGTAAATATTTTAGCATCTGTAGAAAATCATATTATTGAATCTCAAAGCGCTAAATGAGCTGGTAATTTTGGGTTTCAAGCTTTCAAAAAATATCCTAGTACAAAAATATATTTGAAATATGTTTTTTGTTTTTTTTTCTGTTGGCAAATTGTTTAAATAACACGATTTTAAATGTACATACATCATACATGTATGTGTTTATAATTAAATTATTATTCTTTTATTGCTTCATTTTTTACGCTTACAATATTTTAAGTTATTTGTGTGTTAATTTTTTCAATTATTATTCATTTGAAAGGTTTTTGCTTTAAAAATTATTGAAGCTTGCCAAGATTTTAATTGCAGTTTTAACACTTTAATTCCAATAAATCAGTTAGATTTAATATTATTACATTTATTTTTGTTCAAACAAATATTTATGGGCTTGACAGGAAATGCAACAGACTATTTGGCAAAACTATTGCGATTTTATTTCCTTCACCACACATTTGGGAAGAAAGCCAACAAATAAGAAGTTTTTATTATTTTCGAGTTACTTGTAAACCAAATTAAAATTATAAATATTTTTTTTTATTATTTCCGATGTTATGTGTAATGAAAAAAATATTTGAATTAAATGCAGACAAAAAATTTATCGCGTGTTTCAAGATGCTATATCAATGCGTCAACATCACAGCCACAAGAGTAAAAATGTATGTTTAAAAATAATAAAGAAGAAAAAAAAGCCAAAGACAGCAGGAGCTTTAAATTATCAATGACACTAAAGTTCTACAGCGACGTCCCAGACAACATTAGTGTCAGTCCCTTACATGCTGCTGCCAGCTTGCCAACATGCCAAGACCGAGAGACAGTCATCATACGTTCCAAAAATAACCATAAGAAAACATCATGCCATGCATGTAAATTATTTATAAAATACACTTTAAGAGTAAAGTTCAAGCAAACATTACTGAACTCCTACCGTATTCCATACTCTTTTAATCCCTTCAAATATTGCTGCCTGCCACACTTTGAATTAAAAGGAAATTTTCACAATTTTATAAATAGATCTCAAGGGTTGGGAGGAACACTGAAAATGCTCAACTTATGTTTCTTTTGAAATAAAAGTGCTAGATTTTCTGAAATTTAATTAAGAAATGTTTTTACAAGATATTTGTATTGTGGGTCAATTTAACACAAAGTTTACAAAACCACTACAAAAAAAATGTATATGAAAAATATTGTAGCAATAATGAACTCGTTGCACATGCTCATAATTATAGTTATTGAATTGAAAAAGTACTATAACGAATGCCAGAAAAACCCCCTTTTAAATGAAACACACAAAACCCTTGAAGGGTTATACTCGTACGATTATGATGACAATACATTTTATGTTGGTCTCTCTGAATGACTTGGCATTAAGCTCAAAGACTTTTTACATTTACAATAATTTCACTCTATATCATATGCTATGCCACCAAGGTCTACCTACAGCTAACAACAATAGCCATACAACTCTAGAGGTACAAAAATACGTTACAAAAAGAAAAAGAACTCATTAGCTGGGTTAAGCTCGAGTGAGTTTTATAATCTTTACTGTGCGTGCAACGGTTAAAAAAGTTAATGGCTACTGTATGAAAGCGCACTACTAAGATCTTCAACTGCGAGTATTTTCAGTTTAACTTCTTTTGTTAGTGCGAAAACCTAGCAAGGTGGTGGTGCTACTACAAATATGATTAAATTTGCCGGTTATTTAATTTGTTTTTTTTTATTTTTTTTTTTTATTCAAGAAATTTTAACTTTTTTTCTTTTATAGTCTTGACTTTTAAAAAGAATTTGCACTCAAGCGTTAATGTTTCAGCAAGTTATGCTTGGCTTTTCTTCAAAAAAACAAAAAAAAAAAAGAAAACTATTAAGGAACCAGAACATCTTCAGCGAACACGTGCTGTTGTAAAATAATGGTAAAATTGTCTGTGCATGCCATTGAAAAAGGGGGAGTTTTTTTCTATTTAATGTTAATAACTGAAGCAAAACGAAAGGAAATAGTATTTTTGCTTTGTATTATTTAAGGTGACAATTGTAATATGGCAAAGGAAATAAGGCGTACAAATTAATGAAAATATGCAACAAAATTCTTTTAAAAAAAATGCAATTTTGTTCAAGTGTTTGTATGCACATAAGTATATCTTTAAACAAATTTAAATTCCCTTCAGGAAATTACAATTTTTTTGAATTTCCCTTTTTTGGGAAATTTTTTAAAATTCCAAATAAAAATCATTTTACTTCTTTTAAATCGCTTAAAAACTAGTATCACAAGTTTTGCAACTTTTTTTGGAAATTTCCCTCTTGGGAAATTTTTTGCTAAGCCTATTGAAAGTTAATAATACTGTTCCGAAATTTTAAGAAAATCTTGTTTTAACCCGAAAATATACGATATTTGAAATCCTTTTAAATTTTAGGGTTTTTAAAAATTTCCCAAAAGGGAAATTTAGAAATTTATTCACATTTTATTTTTAACTGTTCAAGTAATTTCATACATCTCTTATAAGAGATTTATTAAACATCTTAAACATTAAATAAGCTTGGTCAACATTTCATCATAACGGTCTTACAAACAGAAACATTCTCTACAATGAATTAAAGAAAGTCTTTTTTTGTTTTATTACCTATTAAAATGTCAAATCTTTAGCTTGTTATAAAAAGACATAACTTTAATTTTACCTTCTTCCAACAAAGAGTTCATTTAATATATTTTCTAATGTTTTTTTTTTTCATAAAAACCCACACTTTTGGTTATCATCAGCTAACACGTTCATTATTGTTTTCTTCCTTAAATTTTAAAATAAAAAACGAAAGTTTTTCTTTTATTGAAAACTGATAAAAAAAAAAATAAACATCAATGTAAATTTGTCATTACATATTTAAATGTAATCTTTGGTTTTTTTTTCATATTTTACAAAATGCTTTATCTAACTCTTGCTACAAGACACCTCTGCATTTTATTGCTATTTTGTCATATAGACAAATCAACATTTGTGCATGAGTGTGAGAGAGTGAGTGAGTGTTTGTCTGACTGCATGTTACAAGTCTGGTTTTTATGGTGTCATCTTTATACAGTTTATTATGGTAGTTGCTAAATTCAATAAACATACACATGCAACAACAACACACACACACACACACACACACACATGCAGAGTAACATACTGTAATCAAGTGTGAATTGAGGGCGCTGTTGTTGAAAACGTATAGTAAGTAGAGTGGTAGTAGAGTCTCATAGTCTAACTCACTATTGTGTAGTATTTCATTTGCATATGAAATGCAACGACTCTGCTGCTGTTAATAGTGATTGTTACGACGGTTAGCAGAAAGCATACGCTTTTTCATACTGCTGGTTATTTAGTGGATTAAGCCCTCCACTGCACCTCTTATTTTTTTTTTTTAACAATCTATTACTACTTGTACCGGGCGTCGTTTGTAGTAGGCGTTTGCTGTAGACGTATTTTGTAATTTCGAAAATGTTTTCATCGTTAAGGCGTTAAATACATATAAATTTAAATAAATTAATTTTGTGTGTTTATTAATATATTTTCTCTCTTTTTCTATTGTTTTTGCAGGGTACTTTTACATTAATCGTAGAGGCTTTACACGATACCAATAACTCGGCCAACGCTCGTTCCAGCAGTAAGTGTTTTTTTTATAAATAAATTTATTGATTGATTTGCTTATTTGTGCATGTAATAATTATTATTTAAGAGTGTTTATATCCTTTTTCTTTTTGTTTAACCCATATCCTGCTTCCTGTTTTAATCCTTAAATTTTGTTTAAAAAAACATGATCTGTCTTGTAATTCAATATTTTCATTTAACACTTGTGCCTCATTTTGGATTATTTCATCGTATTTAGCACTATTCTTTTTTGTATTTCTTCATACCTTTTTGTTTTGTGTTGTGTATAGAAATTTCCGGCCTTTTGTTCGGTTTTAAATAACTGAGGCAGTTATACACCTTAAATTTGTTTAACCAACGGAAGCTTTTTTTTCTGTTTTCATTATCTGTTTTTTTTAGTAAAATACTAATTTGTTCTAGGGATATATTGAATTTCTTTAAAAACTTTTATAAAATTCTGGCATTTTTCCTAAATATTAAAACTATTTCCACTTAGGATATTTTTTTAAGGGTTTTAAAGGCTAAAAATTTATCATATTAAAAAAAAACATTCTTTTTTTGCGAAAACAAGTTGCACGTGTATGTATAGCGATTGTTGATTTTGTTTTTATTTATAATTTAATAAACTCTTGCAACTGCATTTAGAGTAGGTACAAAACTGACGTAGTAGTTTTGTTTCATCAACAACTCTCATTTTGTTTATGCATTTTAACACATAATATATTTCTAGCTATTCTCTAAATTTGGTTAACTGTTTGCTGTTTAACAACCAACAAGAGAAATGTATTTATAAAAAAATCCCTTAAAACAATTGAAAGAATTATTAAAGTTTTAACTAAATTTCTTTTTATATACTTGTATACACTCTGTACACATGCTTGCAAGTTTCAAAATTTTTAACCAACAATTTATTTCTTTAAACAATTTGTTTGACGAACCCGGTGTTTTAAGAAAATCTTTAAAAAATTAAGTATGAAAAATAACATTGATAAGATGACGCCCTTCCGCTTAAACACATGTTTCCAGACGTTCCCTGAAGTTACGCATTAAGACTTGTAACATTTTTCGTGGAATGGCTTGGATTTCTCTTCGGATGGCCCACGCGACGAAACAACGAATGGCCGGCGACGGCAGCATTACCAGTGCATAAAACTTTAGTTTGTTTATATGAATCTGACAATGCTGCAAGTAGCGGTCGCGCGGCAAAGTGTACATTTTTTAACTTTTTTCTTTGCCGTTTTAGAAAACTAAAACGGATAAAATAGATGATGAGAATTTATTTATTTTTATTTAAACGAAAAAAGTTCTGAATATATTTTAAAATTTATATACTTTTTAGATACTGCCGTTTTTAAAATACAATAAATTAATAAAATAAATTTGATTTTATTTGTATGTTAACAAATCAAACAAGTTCATTTTGACGTTTGTCGCATTAAAATACGCCGCGCACATTTGCCTACCGAACAGCCTACAGCCTACAGTTGCAGCCGCACAACAGAACAGCTAATCGCCGCTCGCGGTCGCATGTCGCATACATTGGCCTTTCTCGTAACAAAAGCGCAGTTCTCAAGGTCCCATATCTTGAGTGTAACTGACACTGCCAAATCCCATTGACTTAATAGGACCTTCCCAACCGCCGTCCTGCCAACTACTTGCCGTGTACCCATGTACCCAATAAAAAAAATATGGGAATTCCCGGTAAATAGGTTTTTTTTTTACTAAATTTCTATTCTAAAAAGAATTTCAATTAAAATTCATGTTATAAATGAACCTCCTCCCTTTTGAAGTTTCGTTTGAAAAAGTAAAAAATTAAAGAAACGAAATCATGCAAGGTATCCTGCTGTGATTTAGTTTGTACTTCATTTACCTTAATACTTAGTGTTTGTTTTTTAGTTCATTTACATCCTTTTTGAAATCTTTTTTAAGATTTTATCTCAATATATTTTCGTTTAGTTGTGTGGCAGTGTGATTGTATTTTTTTCTTCTTTAAATTGTTACTTTGATGTAACACTGGAAATAATTTTAATCTCTTCTTTGGCTGTTATACGCGTTGTCAAGGATTAATTTCATTTATTTTAAACGTTTTTCATGTTTAGATCTCCCGCATACATGTGCAAACAAATTTTTTATTCGTTTCGTTTGCAACTGGCAAACGACAACAAGACGGTTTAACATATACAGGTTTGTGGCTTAAGTCTTTCGTTTTTTCCTATATTTTCGGTTGGTGTTTTTTTTTATTCTTCTTGTGGCAAAATATTTTAAAAGAAACATTTTTATTCGGTTTATTTGTAAAGATGCCTTGCAAGTTTACGCCTGTCGAACTCTGTTTGTCTGCAACAAGTTTTCGTTTTTATACTCATTTTTTTTTTTGGTACGAAAAAGATTTCGTTTTGGTTTTGGATGTTTTTTTTTCTCTTTTTTAAGTCGTTAAACCATTAAATATCCTGTGTGTTAAAGATGAAGATTTTTTGCGTCTTCGTGGTTTTATAACCATTATAACAATTAATCTTCGCCAATGCCAATGCTGTTACTAAACCCGCACTACAGACACTAGCAATGTGTGTTATGTTTTCATGAAAATGCTATCTTTTAAATGCTTATCTTTTAATTTTTATTTAACGTCGTTTTTTACATCGTGTTTCCTTTGGTTTGACTTTTTGGAATTCGCTATAGAGCGGGTATTATAAGGGTTTCGCTAAATTCCTCGAATTCATATCTTTTTTTGCTGTTGTTGTATTTATGTGTGTTTTAGAATAATGTAATTAGTTCATTTAGTTTTTCTTTTGCTTGTTTAAAGCCTCACAACAGGCTTATCTTTTAGTTGACTTACTTGTCATTTTAAACAACTTTTTATAATTATTTTTCTAATGCTCTTTTTCCTTGTTACGAGTATATACCAAACACCTTTCGCACAATAGAAAAGTGCGTTTTTACGTTTATCTCTGAAATTAAAATTGGAAAAAACCAGCATGTGTGTTAATTTTTGCACTCAAGCGTCAAGCTTTAAAATATTTAAACAGATAACGAAAATTTCATATAATAAAATAGACAGACGTACTCCAAAAGTAGACTGTATGAATATGTTGGTTATTTTAGTATTTGCTTATTTTTTGTAATAACCTGTCATACCACCACAACCACTAATTCAATTGAATTTGGCACACATACAGCACCCAATTTAACTTGCAACATTAAAAGAAAAAAAAAAATGCCACGCAAAAATATTTTTCTTGGCTAGAAACTAAAAAAAAAATAATAGTGGACAAAACTAAGCCTCAGTAAGAAAAACGCAGCTTATAAATTGGTTTGGCATTTTTTGTGTTTTTCCTTTTTCTTCTTACGAGTCACTTATTTTTCTTATGTCTAGCAAGTTTAGGCCTGCATGGTTTTACTTATTTGCTAAACAGGTGGAAATTAAAGAATTTGCAAATTTAAAAGACATTAGTTAATCTTATAAAGATTTAAAGTCACTGTATAACCAGTTCTTTGACAAAAAATTCCTTCACAAATTATTACTTTAGCTCTTAATGAAATAATTTAAAAAAAATATTTGTAGGTTTTATATTCATGAGCGATGTTCCTCTTAAGGTTTTAGTTTAGTCAGCAGAATCGATTTGGGGTTATGGCTGGGTGAAAGGGTGCTAGACCAGCAGACCAGAGCCCACCAGTGTACAGCTGATACAAAAGAAGAATCAGAACATTCGATTGAAGCGAAGTGGTGTCAATATACGTCGCCTAATCGTTAAAAATCAATAGACTTATTAGAAAGTCGATTCATTCAGACAATGCATTAGTGCGCACTTTCCCTACTGCCAATGGCGTTTCCACAAACGGTCCGGATTAGGGGACCTGTGAGCGCCCATGTAGCAGGCGGCCTGTAGCACAATCCATGTTGAAAATTTAGAGTTTGACTTGCGGCACGCTCTTCACAACACAAAAGCCATTCAATATTCTTTGAAAAGTTGTTGTAAAATAAAGAGAGTCCTTCTGAAATATAAAAAAAGGTATTAAACCCTTATGTATTTCCTGCCAGGAAATTTCAAACTTGTTTCTTTTTTAAATACAAAACAACTTTTGCGTTTTATTGTTTACAAAATTTCCACAAAATTTTTATTAATTTTTTACTTTTAGGATTCAAATATTTTATTGTTTAATTTTTTTTTTCTAATTATGTTTTAAACCGTTTGCAACATTATCGATATTGCTTCTTTAACATTGCGGGAGATTTATGCTATTCTTTGTTTTATTTTTCGCATAAATTTTTGCTTAAGACCTTAAGTTTGTTGTTACTGTTTTCTTTTGTATCTTATTTTTCTGGTTGTTTATTTATACCACATGCAACCATTCAACCAGTCATGCACCTGCAATTTACTTTATAGACCATGGCAAGCAAAAGGCATCTTACCTCTACTGCCACTTTACCATTAAACTTAAACTACCGCACCGTCATGAACATAAGCATTATCATCGTCGTCATTATCGTCATCATCATCATCACCATCATACAAGCTTATGCAGAGCTGAGTATAAATGTTGCCTTTAAAACCAACACACACACTCTCTCGCTCTGCCTCTCTCTTTCTCTCTCTGTTCCTCTTTTCCACTATCGATATGAATAAAATGAGGGAACAACAGCATATAAACAACACCTGAATAATATTGAATGTTTGTTAGACAAGTATGTAACGACGATCATTGGTTTTTTGTTTAAAATGTTGTCGATCGTTTGTTTAACAAAAACAAAAAATTGTTTATAAATTTAAACATTTTGTTGTTGTTGTTGCTGTGGCAAATTGTAAGCCATACAAACGTTTTCTTATTTTGTTTCTGTTTTTTTTTCTTCGTTTTATTTTGTTTTCCATTTCCATTACTAATGATTTTTTTGCGACTGTTTCTACTGAAAACTCGTGTGCTCAGAGTGTGTTTAAAGTACGTTCGTAGAAATTGTTTTGAAAAATTAATTTACAAAATAAGCAGCAATACAAGATACACTCGCACACATATATATATAAACAAAAATATCCTCCTGCCACCCTTTTTTTAAGTGGAACTGCAATAGTAGAATGACAATTACCGTTTCAAAATTATGTTGCACTCCTTTTCTAATCTCCGGCTTTTCATTGAACAAGAAATTGTTGCAGATTTTAGGTTTCTAACTTATTTCTTCTGAAGTATGCCAAATAACTTGCAAAGGTCTTCTAAGTAACTTCATCAAAACTTTTGTTTTGAGTCTTGTAAACAGTTGAAAACAGTGAAAAAAAAACTACATTAAATTCTGTTTAAAGACCAGCCTCCTTTTTTGGGTTTTCCCCATTTTTGTTTTAGGCTCTTTTATTTATTCCCAACCTCTATACATCACTTTGCTTCACTAATGTTTTATAATTAATCTTTCATTTAATAACCAGCTTTATTTTTCACTTTAAAGATATCTCTACACATCCTCCATCATCTACATTATGGGAATTATTTTACTAATGTGTGTTTTTTATTCATATTATTCTTTTATCTTTTCTTTTTAGATTTGTTGATACAACGTTTATCAGTGCAACAAGTTTTGGAAGTATCGCCCGAATGGAAAACAAATAAATCTGAATCACAATACACTTGGCTGGAATATGATTTTCGTGTTACTTGTGATCCACACTATTATGGTGCCGGTTGTGCTAATCTCTGCCGGCCCAGAGATGATCAATTTGGTCATTATACATGTTCCGACACGGGAGAGATTATATGCTTGTCGGGATGGCAAGGAGATTATTGTGATAAACGTAAGTGTTCGAAAGCTATAATTTTAATTGTAAAATTTCAGAAAAGTACTTAAGGGAGGGTACAAATTAAACCTGGTACTAAAAATCGTACCAAAAATGTTAACATTTGAGTTTGGTTTCAACAATTTAAAGCTTTTTAAAAATTGTTTAGCCGTTAAATAAAAAGTAACTTTTGCATAATTTCATTAAAGTTTTAGAAAAGTTACATCTAAAATTCAGTTGAAAGTACATTTTCAAAAAAGTACTTATTTACCAAAAACGAAAAATTACATTTTTGTATTTACCCCCTTTTTAAACACTTTTGTAAATCGAATACCACAAGTTGTTTCAATTATATTCTTGTAAGTTTCTCATGACATTGAAAACAGGAAAAATTTTACAAGGGTATTTGAAGAAATGTATGCTCATACCGGTTAATAATATGAGTTTAAGCCAATATAATCGTTTTTAATATATTTATTACAGCGAAGCAGCCTCTGTTATACATCCCAAAACCCGCTTTTAATGTCTGGTATTTAATTCAAGAGCTCACTGTTTTGTTAAAAACATTTCAGTGTTCTTCAGCGAAAAAGTTGCCTTTCTATGGTGCAACATTTAAAATACTTTAATCTTCAATTCTCTCTGATTTTTATTTAAAACAAAATTTCCTTTTTTATTTGAAAATACTTTTTTCCAATCTTTTGCTTTTAATTTGTTGGCTGCTTTCATTATTCATTAAACAAATTTTGTTAAGTTTAAGCAGCTGTATTTTTTCAATCGCTTTTTTATATAGTTGGTGTGAACGGGTGTGTGTGTGCGTTCTTAAAAACCTGTTTTAATTTTTACTATCTACAAAGGTGTGTAATCAACATCCGTCATACAGCTCAAGATAATTTTCAATATTTATCCCTTAACACACACACAAGCACACATGAATACCCCAAATATCAGAAAAAAAAAAAAAAAAAAACAAACACAAAAAATTTCCAAAAAAAAATCCTCATCCTCTTCGTCTAACCAAAAAAAGGGTCTACTAACTGACTGCTTCGGCTGCTGTTTTCTTTGCTACTGCCTCATCAAGTTGTTGATAAACACACACTTCCTTTTCACAAACAGGTATTTTTAAGGCAATTTCTTTTATTGTATTAGTGTACTCGTACCCAACACTCTACAAATATTTTGTTTTTGCTTTTTAAAGGGATCCATCCTGAGGAGTTCTTCTTTTCATTTAGCAAACAAGCAGCAACAAACATGGAAATCACCATCCAACGTCTTCGTCATGATCAGTTCAACATCATTGTCAGCCTTAAATGTTTTAGTAGGGAAGAACTAAAACGTTCGTTCCAGTGTTAGTAGCCAGAGATGGTATTGGTGTTAGCAGTGTGTTTGTGTAGGAATATTTTACCTGCCTTCTAAGCCTCCCCATACCCTTGACTGGCCCTAATGCTGGCGTGGGAAGATTTTTACTGCCTTGCTTAAATATTCTGTATCTGTATGTATGATTGTGTGCTTGCAGTCCATACTGTTGCATGGCTACGAATAAAAAAGAGTATCTTTTACTCTCCTTAAAAAAAAAATAAAAATACAAAACTACATTTAAGAAACCAGGTTCCTCTTTAAACTCCATTTATACGAGTACTCCTATATGTATTTATAAATGTTAAATACAAAGGTTCTGTATTCTAAGGTCTCTAAATCTATTATAGGATTTCCAACATTTAGTTTGGAGGATTTGGTAGCTAAAACTGCTGTAGCAGCGCGTTTCTTTTGTTCTTTTCTTTTTCTTTTTTGAACATTTGAACGGATGCTCTTTTTGTTGAGTTCTGTTCAAATTTTTAATATTTTCAAAGCAAAAATGTTTTGTTTTGGTGGTTTAGAGATGCTTTGCATTCATGTTTTCCTTAAACGTTTTTGTTTTAGTTTTGTGTGATTTACACACATAAAAATAAGATGAAAAATTTTCTCACACACCATAAATTTTTATTATCAAATTTTTTCCAAACTTTTTATTTGTTGGACTTTCTGCTTACTTTATGTTTATCTTAAAACAATAACAAAAGAAAACCATTGAAAAGATATTGATTGGTAACTTGGAAAAAACCAGTTCTAACATTTTGGACAAATTTATTGTTTTCAAATAAGTTTTTGAATGACATTTCAAAAATTCAAATTTCCACTGAAATTTATACATATGTATGTACTTATGTATGTGTGTATGTATCTAAATAATTGTTGTTCCCTATTTCTTTATTAAATATTTTTCGACTCCTTTTCTCACCTCCACAGCGCACATTTAATTGCTGTATAATTTGTTTATAGGAAACTGTTGAATAAAATAATATCGTCTTGGTTTTTGATGAATCATATAATTTGATTTTTCAATTGCCGATAATGACTCAACGATTTTTTTGTTGTAATTTTATCTATACGGCTAAAATTGGTACCTGCAATATGTGAAGAATTTAGTGAAAGCTCTTTTTAGGAGATAAAATCTTTCAAGTTCTTTCGATTTGTAAGAAATGTATCCTTGAGGGCGTGTGAACATTTTTTTGCCATCCTCGTCTCATCATTTCAATAGAAAATACCTCATACAAATTTCCTCACAATAAAAAAAAACTCACATAACCAGTATTCACTTTCTATGCCGTGTTATGCTAAAGCTAAAAGTAACTAGAAAAATTAAAAGCATTTTACCTTTATTGGCATTAAAGTTTAAACATTAAAGCAAAACCAAAGCAACACCACAACAAAATCACAAGAAAACCTGAAATTTTCTTAAGAATTTGTTGATTTGTTTCCTACCACCAGCGCCGCTCCCCTCCAGTTAGCTGGCTCTTTTAGGTGGAGTGTAAAAACTAAAAATTTTCTTTTCTAAGCCTTCATCTCTGGCACAAACAAAAAACTTATTGAATGAAAATCTGTAAAATATTTTCAAACCAGTCCTTTTTAATTCGTAGTTGTGTAGAACTCTTTCATTTTTGTTGTTGTTGTTGTTGTTGTTGTTTCCACGGCACGTTTTCTGTTTATGGCTTTGAACAAATATATGAGAAAAAAAAGGGCTTTAAACAGATGCTTTTAAGCCTGTTTTTCTTTTCATTTCATTCTGTTGTGCCTTTGTTGTGCCAGCACAACTACAACTTCAAAGCTGAAGATCATGGGATCTTTTAAATGAATATTCGTATGATTGGTCAAGCAATTTTTCTTCTTGCGCAATTGATTCCTTAATGTCTGAGAATTTTTCTAAGATAATTAAATTTTCATTATCTTTCCATAAAAACAAATGAGATTTTATTGCTGTCGATAAAATATATTTTAACTGCCATGATAAAAATTTTTACTGCTGAAATAATAAAAAAATATTGCTTGATTTTGAAAACAAAATTTCCTTTCGAAATATGTAATCAATGCCACAGAGTTGTATTATGATTAAAAAATTTGTGAAAATTGGCGTAAATATTTAAATTTATGCAGATAATTAAGCAGTTTTTTCTTTATAAAAATGTTTAATTTTTTTTCTTTTTTCTCTCTTTCAGCCAAATGTGCCAAAGGTTGTGAACACGGCCATTGTGATAAACCCAATCAATGCATGTAAGTATTTTGTTTTTTTTTTTTTAATAAAATATAAATATTTCCTTTATTAAATGTCATTTTATTTAACACTACTTCTGAATGGGAACAATGGACCGTCCCACCTTCATAGTTGTTTCTTTTAATGTTTAAAATTTAAATCACTTTCGTTAAAGTTTCTTTTTAAACAAGATCTGTTATTTCGAGAGCAAATGTTGTGTAACCTGCACAGAAACAAAACTTGTAAGATATTTGATGTATCTGTAAAAAAACTGGTTTCTTACAACTGGTGATGGCAGGATTAACCGAAAAAAAATTAGTACTCGATTACTTTGTTGCGATTAACGATTTAATTGTACCAAAATTTCTCTTATAACTTCTCGATTAATCGGGGTTTAATCGACTATTTCCAAATTAATCGAAAAAAACCCCACATAAACAATAAACACCATTTTCAAGTTCTATTAATGTTATCCGCGACTATGGGCGACATGAGAAGTGAATGGTTGAAAAATGCTCCTTCAGACGACAGTGTTGAATTTGAAGTGTCACATCTTCTATTCATGTTGAATTCGATTTATGGTCTCAGCACAAAGCTTTGGCTTTCAAGCAAAAAAGATGGGTCAAGGACTCTACAAATCCTCAAGATATGCTAAACTTCTTGCTCAACACTCTAGTTATCGAATCAAAACAGGATGTGGTTAACACATGGGTTGAAATGAAAACTCTGAACCAAACAAATAATTTTCATAAACTTATTTGGATTTTGCTATACTGTAAATCATATTTTTATATTATTAATGATCATGTGCATACTTAGCTGCATTAAACGATTAATCGATTAATTTTTTCGATCAATTGTAGTTAATAATATCTCGCTTCGATTAGTCGGTTAATCGGTTTGTTTTTCTGCCATCACTTATTACATTTTTTATTTCAAAGTCTGTGTTAACAGTTTTTTTTAACAACATCTTTTCTAATATCAAAAAAATTAGTTGTTCTAATTTTAAATGCTTTAAAAATTTTCTAATATTTTAGACTGTCGAACAATTAAAGACAAGAGAAGTAAATCATAAATTAAACAATTTAAATGAAATTTATGCAAAACTTTGTTCCAATTTCAAATTTATGTTTAATTTTTCGATTTGCATTTTCTACATTTTCCTTTAACGGCCTTTAGTCAATTACTTTTCCTGTTTACAAAACCAACCCTACCTTTATTTTATTTTAATTTCATTTTAATTTAATTTTCTTTCTACTGTTCAATGTGGTCTATTTGTTTAAACGTTAAAGAATCCGTGGCTTTGTTTTACATACTTCTTGCATTTGCTGGACGACTAGCAGTTTATACAATTAATATTGACTGTTTGTTTGCGTTAAGGCTTGAAGATTTCATTAAAGACAAAAACAACAACAAAAAGAAAAAACGTATTCAAAGTGTGGGAATGTTTTAATAATTCTACACACACAACATGTCATAAAATCAAACAACTTTACTTACAAATGTTGAGCACACACACTTACTCGTTCACCAACGAACAGGCAAACAGACAGACAGACAGTCAAGTCAAGTCAAATCAAAGCGATTTATACCTTAAATACTCACAGAAAAAAAAATTAAAGAGTTTTTAAAGTGTAGTACGAGTAGTCGTCATGTGGTATTTGAACAGTCAGTACTTTATTTGGTTTTTTTTTTGTATTTAAAACTTGGCTTGATTTCATGCTACGCCTCTTTAGTGGGAAACAAAGTTTTGCTTTTCGCATAAAAAATACTTCTTTATAATTTTTTCTTGAAAATGTCATCATTTATGCATTATTTGCATACAAAATGATTTTAATCGATTAAACTTAAACAGTTTTAATAGGTGAAGGCTCTTTTTTTTATTTTGCTTTTTGAAGTTTAATTTTCGTTGTTGCAAAGAGTCCATTTTAATTTTAGTTTTTACCTGCTTTAAAAGATAAATATTTTATTGTTTGATTATTGATCATTTTTATTCATCAACCATTAAATTGTTAAAAAATTATTTCAAGATAATGTTTGATTTCCGTTTGAAATTTACTTTGTTTTTTTTTCAAGTCAACTCGTAAAGTTTGTAGTATCTTGTGGTTTTTAAGGGGAGAATAAACATTTATATACACACACACACACACACACTCACACACAAATGCATAAACCACATAATTGCTGAATTCAGCAATTTTACACATATCAGAAGAAGACGACGACGACGACGACGAGGAGGAAAAAAGAAACTCACAGTAAATGATTTAATAATAAGAAACTTCCCACTTCACTGCAGTCTGCCATGCCGCAACAATGTATTTAAACCATATTTTCAAAATGAGCTGAAATTCTACCAAAAACGAATCTTCACAAAAAGAATTCCTCAACTAAGCAAAGTGTAAATTTACACCTGCCACTTAGTCATACTCGTATTCCTCAAATATGCTATAACTTTATTATTTTATTACAAAATATAAATTGATATAATGATGACTTAATACATTCAAATGAAAATAAACAAAAATATAAAATGATGGGAATTATTATTTTTTGTGTCATAAAATTTGTATCAGTTACAAACACACATGCACATACACACCTACAGCCATAAATAAATTCCTTTGTATTTGCTTGAAAGGCTAAATGAAACTAAATAAAAAAAAAATTTCAAGCAAAAGATTTTTATGTGGCGCTTTTGCTAAAAAAAAAAAATGAAAAATTAAAAGAATCTAAAACAACTTCTTCTATATTTATGTATTTTACATGCCCCAAAAGTGTTTGCCCTTTTCATTGGAAACCCAACCAACCAACCAACCAACCAACCAACCGCTTTTAAATCATTTTGTTGTAAATGTTTGATATAAAAAAAATTACTGCACAAGGTGTGTCACTGAGTTTTATTGTTGTTGCTTCTAATGAGAGGAGTGCTATTTATTGCTGGCGTATTGAAAAAATATTTATAAATATGCAAACTAAGCAAACTAGAAAACTTAATATTCTCTTTTAAAGTTCACACACTCCGCAGCTAGTCGAGCTAGAAAATTGAAAAACTAAAGCACTTAAATTAAAAGATTTTACTAAAACGGCCACAAAACGCCATCATCAAACCGACAGACAAACAGCCAGACACACACTCATCATAATCATCTAAAGGGGCAAGAAATAAAAGAACAATAAGAAGAAGAAAAACTAGGTACAAAAACAAAATCGTGCAACAATAATTTAAAAGCACTACTAAATTTAAGAAACTGCTGGTTTTAGTTTAACACTTTTTTCTTCTTAGAAGTTTTCAATAAAAATGTAACATAACCTCTAAATTGTAATTCTCTATCAAGATATATTTCAATGCTTAACGTAAGTAGGACTCGCTCTAAAGCATAAGGTCCGATTCCCATCCAAAAATTTCGGCCATCAAAAGTACTGAGATCAATATGAGGGCCAAGTTATTGATATGCGCAATACCCTCCCATTTATAGGCAACTTGCCAGTTTGGTAACATTTTTTCCATAATCCTTTTCCATATTAGAAAGTTAAAGAAAATGTTGCCAAGCTAACAAGTTGCCTAGAAGTGGGATGGTATTGTACCAATGTAGAACTTGGTCCTCATTTTGTTCTCAGTACTTTTAACGGCCGAAAATTTCGGATAGGAACTTGAACTTATTTTCACTTTTATGTTTTTTGTGCGGATCTGAGTCCTTTTTTCCAATTTATTTTTGTTTGTTTGTTTGTATGTATTAAACCTCTCTTAACTTAAAGCTTACAGACGGTTGCATTATATAAAATTTCAGCTCTCCACTTATAGTGAAAATGCTCCATACAAATAAAAGGCAACCCTAGTCCCCCCAGATGAAAAGGGCCCGTTTTCAGATTTTTCGGATAACTTATGCCCCCTGTATACCAAGTTTCAGATCTGTAGCTATAGTGGAAGGTGCCCCATAATATTGATGAGCACGGTAAAACTTGGCCTATGAGGGTACCTATACGTAGAGTCTTTATGTTTCAACTTTTATTAATTAATAATTGAAGGAAGCAATGTTATGAGGCGGGTAAAAACAGCACGAATGGTTTCATGTAATATACACACTGTGTGCATTAGGCATGAAGTTGGCCTGGCGCACTTAATAAATTGACGTTTATTTTCTATGAACACACCCACAGTCCAAACTGGTTTGGAAGCTATGATTTTGTAATCAATATATGAAGGCAAATGCGACAAAACATTCGGCAAAACGAACATTTTTAATTTCTCTAGCAAAATTTTTGATTTGGCTAAGTAAAAAATTCAAAAAGTTTATTGCAAAACGCCTGAGGGTTTTAGGATTTCCTTCAAGGTTCATTTTTTTTGTCATTCGCTTGTATTTGCACATAACAGAATTGTGGCCCTTTCTTTAGAACATTTTCTTCCTGTTGTCGATTTTTCCCCACAACAGTTTCATAAGCCTCCAACATAGCATATACTCGCTTAAATTGTTCTACGTAATCAAGTTCATAAATAAAGTAATGAAGGGCTGAACTAATTCTTTCTTAGATGAAAATTTCTCTCCCTCCAATTTCCGACATTATGCTTTCATATATAAACACTAATTTTGCTTTTAGCCTGAAACAAACCATTTAAACAATTCCGTTTTCATTTTTGGAAATTCGCCTTTTTCATTGCTTTTTTATTCTTTTCATTCGTATCTTTCAAAATTTTGTTTTTCATTTTACAATCGTAAGTTTTTGTGAATTTATAGTTGACGGATAAATCACATAAACGTTAACCTTTTTCATATTCGTCTATTTTTAACCACTTCGGTACGAGCGTCCACTGAGGGCGACGGCCCCACAGATGGCACCATACAGCCGAACGTCGCCTATAGTCGACGGCCGTGATATAAACGCGCACGGACGAGCGTCGACTATAGGCGACATACACGAATTTTCTCTCATCTCTGTGTTTGCGAAGTTTTACTCGCATAATTTTAGTTTCGTTCAGACCATCGCCCCAAGCGGTTTCACATCTGTAAAACGGTAACTGTGAAATAGGAGTTATTATATTTAGTTCTCTTTATATTTTAAAGAAATAAATAAAAGCGCGTTGCGTGGCCGATAGGCGCCGTACCGAAGTTGTTAATTTTTCTTTGAGCAAGATCTATTTTTTTTACGAGAGTCACATTACTTTGGATTCTCCGATATAGAAGGTACTCAGTGAAAAGAAATTAGTGTGTGTTATATGCGAATTCGTTAAACTGGGATACCACTGTATATTGAAGCTTAAATAACTACTCTATTAATGAACCTTTTTTTTTTATTAAATTATAATATAATTCGTTCAAATCACCCTGGCGGAATGAATATCAAATCATGAATTAAAAATATATTTTTATTTCAATTAACCTTTGACCTTAATATTTGAATAAAAAAAAATGTTTTTAAAAAATACTTAAATATTTGAAAAAAGTAGTTTTTTCTTGCTTTTAACACCCACTCACATCTTAATTAATTTTAATAATAATTTTTAATTAAGCTCAAGAATAATTTACTAGAGTTTGTGTTTTAATACTTCATAAAATTTCTGCAATAAACAAATGTGTGTGTGTATGGTTGACAACAGACAGACACAGCAACAAAGAAACGCTAAAAGTTGTTGTTTTATCACTTATGAATGACAGTGAGACAGACAGACTGATTTCCTTAAAAACCCCCAACCATATAAAGAGACGTTTAAAAATGTTTTAAATTAATCGTGAGAAATAATTTGCAAAAATGGTCTCACACACTGGCAGAAGCTTTCCCTGGACCCCCACCATTATTTATTTGAATATTTCGGAAAAGAAAAGCAAAGAAAACTAAAAAAAATAATTAAATGTTTTTGTTTTCTTTGCCGAGTAAGAGAGAACGCAATATTAAAAAAAAAAACATTTTAAAATTTCTTTCTTACTTGAATATTTTGTTTTTAACAAAACTTTTTTTTTTTTGTTTGCACCAGAGATTGAAGTATTTTAATTTTTATCTTAAAAACTGATTTTTTCGTTCCCCCTTTTGGATAAAATTTGTAGCCATGCAAGAAGACCTTTTTTTAGATTGTCATGTTAATTTACGCTTGTCTGTTTTCATTTCGTTTTCTTGGCTGTTGCAACGCGAAAAACTTTTGTCACTTGCAACATTTTTACAACTCCAACAGATCTGTTTAACAGGTGATTTGTCTTCTTCAATACTTAGCGCGTGTGTGTGTGTGTGTGTGCGAGTGTGTTTTCGCGTCTCTTTGTTGCCTCGAGGATTCGTAAAACGTTTTTAAATATTTGACTGATCTCTCTTTTTGCGTTGATTTATTTAAAATTCTCATTGATCCCTTTAGATTTTAAAATTTTTTGAAATATCATCTTTGTTTGTGTATGATCATTCGCGGTGCTTCAATTCATGCGTTCGTTCAGCTTGATAAAGAAAACAAAACAACTCAAACATCATTCACCTCAAGTACCCAAACAAATAAAATTTATTTTTGATTTTTTTTCTATAGCTGGCGGCTATTTTTTTGTGTTTGGTTGTTGAAACTTATTTAATTGAATAAAGTTATAAAAAATCGTTATAAAGATAAAAACCTTCATGCTAACGAAGTGATCTTGTTGAGAAATCAATTTGCAATACTTTCAAAATGTGTCAAACGTAACAAATTTATGCAAAAAATTTAAATTCATACCTCTGCCGCAAAATAAGGTCAACAAGAAAATGTGCAAATTTGAACACTTGAAAAATACTTTTTGAAGTAAGCGGCTGCTTTGCAACGAACGAACGGTGTTAAGTTTGTCTCTCGCTGGATTAAGCCATTTAACACTTTCTCCTTCTCTCTTTTATTATCTTCTAATACTCCAACTACTCTCTTCATCTCTTTACGTTTGTATTAATTTCTCTTCTTTCTTTTTTTAGTTGTCAAGCCGGCTGGAAAGGACCTCTTTGTAATGAATGTGAAGCCTATCCCGGTTGTGTGCATGGCACATGTTCTAAACCTTGGGAGTGTATTTGCAACGAGGGCTGGGGCGGTTTGTTTTGCAATCAAGATCTAAACTACTGTACCAATCATCGTCCCTGTCAAAATGGTGGCACCTGCTTTAATACCGGCCAAGGTTTGTACACCTGCATGTGCCCACCCGGCTATAATGGACCAGATTGTCAAAACGAAATCGATTCGTGTACCGAAGAGAATCCCTGTCAAAATTCAGGCAGCTGTATTGAGGAGGCCTCGAAGCGCGGTTATAAATGTGAATGCAAAAAAGGCTGGTCCGGTCGTTTATGTGAAGATAAAGTTATAACCTGTGCCGACAAGCCCTGCACACATGGTTCCTGTCGCGATTCATCCAAAGGTTTTCAGTGTGAGTGCCCCAACGGCTATAGTGGGAACATGTGTGAAATACATGTGGATACCTGTGCGCCCAATCCCTGCCAAAATGAGGGCTCATGTTTAGTAACAGCAAATGGTTCGCCTAAATGTCAATGTCCCAGTGGCTTCACCGGAATTTTGTGCGAAGAAAATATAGACGATTGCCAGGGTAATCCCTGCCAAAATGGTGGTACTTGTATCGATTTGATTAATCAGTTTAGATGTCAATGTGTGCCTGGTTTCCTGGGCTCTCTGTGCTCGGACAAAGTGGATTTGTGTTTGACTAAACCCTGCGCCAATGGTGGCACCTGCACAAATTTAAATAACGATTATCAATGTGGCTGTCGTGCTGGGTTTAAGGGCAAAGACTGTTCAGTGGATATCGACGAATGCAGTTCGGGACCCTGTCATAACGGCGGCACGTGTGTTAATCGTGTTAATAGTTTCCATTGTGTGTGTGCTAATGGTTTTCGGGGTCAACAATGTGATGAAGAATCTTACTCCTCCGCCACCTTCGACGCCAGACAGTATGAAGCCACTACCCAAGCTAGAAGTGATGGCTTAACCAGCGGCCAAGTAGTATTAATAGCCATACTCTCCGTAGCAATGCCTTTGGTAGCTGTTATAGCCGCCTGCGTGGTGTTCTGCATGAAACGTAAACGCAAGCGTGCCCAGGAAAAAGATGATGCTGAAGCCCGCAAACAAAACGAGCAAAACGCTGTGGCTACTTTGCATCACAACACCGGAGTTTTATCCAGTGTGTCTGTAGGCGCGTTGGGGGTTAAACGCGGTTCGAGTTCTGGCCTAACCTTTGATAATTCCAATCCTAATATTATTAAAAATACCTGGGACAAATCTGTAAACAATATTGTCAGTTCTGCTTCTACCGATGAATGTCTCATGAATACTTCCCTGTACGGTGGAGCTTTGTCCAATTATGCTGCCGACAACAATGCCAATTCGGAATTTTGTGGTGTGGGTCAAATACAACCTCTGCAAAGAGCCAAATCACAAAAGCAACTCAATACCGACCCCTCTCTAATGCATCGTGCTTCTCAATTAATGGGAGCCGTGGGTGGATCTCATAACAGCGCTACACATGCACCTACCAAAGATTATGGAGCCAGCTCTTCAAATACAGAGAACAGTAAAAGAATCTCTGTACTAGGGGAAAGTGCTTACTGTTCCCAAAGATGGCCATCATTAGCGGCCCAAGGTGTAGCCGGAGGCTGTGGTTCCTCCACTCCTTCAGTGGTTACAACGTCGGCCCAAAGATCCCTAGTATGTGGTACACCTCATATATAGAGCCTTCTAAACATTTTTTAGCAACAAATTTTAGGTGTAAAGTAAAAGTTAAAGTAAAGAAACAAACAAACAAACAAACGAAAAATCAAGTTTTAAGGAAACCAAGCGCTGTTGAATATTTTTATAGTTTTATAAATAAAACCACACAAAACTACTCATTAAATTTTAAACATTTTCCCAACTTTTCAATAACACTCTCCTATTCGTCACTCTCTCTCTCTCTCTCTCTCTCTCTTGCTTTCTCTCTCTGTCTGTCCCATAGACAATTTAGGCTCTTACTAATTTTTTTTAAAATAAGTTTAAAGCTAAAATGGACCGACTGATTTATATGAAAAACTAAAACATTTCACTTTAATGCAACATTGTGTATTATTATTAAAACGAAATATTTTCTTATTTAAAAAAAAAAACAAACTCATTAAGTAATTAAATTTTAAAAATACACATTCCTTACACTTTACTCTCTCTCTCTCTCACTCTCTTAACCGAAATCTCTGTATGTCTCGAATTGAAGCTGATTTTTTATGTAACAAATTTAATACTGACTTCTTAATGAAAACAAAAATTAATAAGATACCAAATAAAAGACAAAGCTTCAATTAAATTCCTTACAAAAATATCTCTTCTTACTTGACGCATGTTTTAGTAAAAAAGAAAAAAAAAAACAATATGTTTATATTTTGTACATAACCCTACTTTCTTGCTCTCAATAGTTTATCACACCTTCTTCTCCTCACTTAGTTATTTATAACCTGTTAAGCTCTTTTTTGTGCAAAGAGCTGTTTACTGTAAATACTAGTTTTTAATTTTAAACAATTTATTTTTAAGTTAATTTAAAAAAAAAAAACGAAAAATGAAAACTACTGAGAAAAAAATGAAAAAAAACCTTGACTTAACAAAAACCTATTTGTATAAAAAATATTAATGATTTTTTTTAATATTTAAAGATTATTTTTTTTATATTTTTTATGTAGATTAATTTTATTTTTCTAAAAATAAAAACAAATAATTGCAAAACAAACGAAGACACTAGACACTTAATCGTATATTTAATACATTTTTATTATTCTTCTTTTCTGATCAAAATTTATTTGAATCTACAAAATTTTATGGTTTTTTTTTATAAGTTTAAGTATTGAAATTTTCTAAAAAAAAAAATTAAAAAAGAAAATAACTTTTTTTCTTTTACTAAAAATATATTGTTTTTTATGAAAAGAAAAAACTTTGCATCAGAATGCATGAACATGCATGCACGATATGGAAACAGCTCTGAGAAATTAAGAAAAAGATTGCGGGCTAAATGTCATGGGTACTAGAAGCAGTCGTAGCAGCACTAGTTCCATGAATGCTACTTAACAGATGTAGACCAGCGCAAGTTTTAGCACTCGTTTTATTTTTAATTTCTCAAAAGTTTTTTCTGGGACCAATATATTTTTGTTTAATTTAATTACAAGCGATTTCCAAAAATTAAATCAACAAAACTGGTGGCTCATAAAATAAAAGTGGTTTGAAAAATAAAATGTTTCTTCAGTTTTATATTTTAACAGTTTTGTTAAGCAAAAATAAGTCATACTTTTATAATTATTTCTACCTTTTTTTTTATTATTTTTTATTAGCATTAGAAATATAATTTAAACATAAAAAACATAATTTTTGTATATTGAATTTATTAGTTTTAAGCTATTTTTAAAACAAAATTTAAAAAAAAATTGATCGCGTTAAAATTTATACTTGAAATTGGAAGAAAAAAAAGAATTTTGTAAAAGATCCGCAAATAAATATATAAATTATTAAAAAGCCTATTTAAACTTAAATATTGTGTTGTTATTTTTGCAAATTATTTTTAATTTGTTTTCATAATTTACATTTATTTTTTTATTTAGATGATCTCAAGGTTAAAAGTAATTTAAACAATAAAGATAAAAAAGGGAAGACAATTTTCAAAACTTAAAAATAAAATAAAATAAATATAAAGAAAAAGGTTCCTCATTAGTGTAAAATTATAAAAGAATATAAACTAAATCTAATGAAAATTATATAAAAATCTTAAAAATGTAAATATTTAACCATGAAACAGAAACGAAGGAAAAATACTAATAAAAAATTAAAAAAAATAAAAACAAACCGAGTTATTTTTGAATGTTTAACGGATTTCTGTTAAAAGCAGATTTGAAATTGAAAGTGTTGGGATCAATCAAGAGGTCGCCGAAATCACCGAAATCACCGAAAGTCTTTTTTTTTTCCTTAGAAACGCGAAAAATCATTTTTCCGATCATAATGAAATGCGAATGGAAATAAATTGAAAAAATAAATATCTGTTAATCATTAAAAATAAAATTCTATCTGCAATTTGAGTTGACTTTAACACACTTACTTCCCTTTAATCTCAATAAAAAGAAAAAAGGCTTTATCATCTAATTTTCGAAGCAATTTAAATAAATTATTTTGAAATATCAAAAATCCCCCCCTCACTTTAATACTCCCTATTTAAATTTATTTGTTTTTATCATTTAATAAAACTTCTTTTTGTAAAATATAAAATTTAAATTGCCTACTTGCATTATTTTTAATTAATTAACAAATTAGGTTTGTTTATGAATTTTCTGATTAAAATATTTTAAACGTAAATTTATTTAGTCGTTTTAACAAATAAATAAGTTTAAAAAGAAGAATATTTATAATTGTATAAAAAAAGCATTAATAATCTGCATAATTGTGTGTAGTTTTTTTTTTAATTAATTATAAATGTATAAATATTAGTTATTGTACTTAATTAAAAAATAAATTTAAAAAAAAAACATATTTTTTAGTCTATATGTATGAAATGTATAATTAGTAATTTTAATGAAAGAAAAAAAAAACATAAAAAAGAAATAGAAAAAAAAAAATAATACAAATAAAAACAAAAAGAAATTTTTATGAAATGAATTAAAAACCAAAAATGATTTTTTTATTTGAAATTGAAAGAAGTTAAGATACAATACGTGGACGTGGTGAGATGTGAAATTTATCAAGCGTTAGTTACAATATTCTGGCCGATTTTTATGCAGTACTAAATGTTTGATATTCACTTTTACGAAATGGACCCTACACTTAAACGGTTGGTTTTCATAAAAATGTGAATTGGACTATTGTAGAGACCTCGTACTGTAGACGATGCTACACCCCTTGCTTACATTCGATTTGCGCTTCGCTGTCACTCTGACATCTTTCGAGCGATTGCATAAGAAAAACACACAACAAGTAGCGGTTTGTAGTATTTATTCCCCTGCTTTAAATGTCGAGAGTTATAATGTTAAAATGGTTGGTAATATTTTGGATATATTGATTAAGTTTGGATGGCAAATATACATTTCGGTTCATTATTGAAATGAAATTAGGTTGAATAGCTAAACTCGTGTTATATCTCTGTGTGTTCTGGAAATCACCTTTTGTCAAAGTGATTTGAAATCACAAACTTTTGTGATTTAAAACCGGCCACCTAACACACTGACGGTTTCAAATCACTTTCTTGTTTTTGGGAGTTTTCTTTTGTCGTTCTTTATAATAAATCTCTTAAATAAATCGCTTCTTTATTGACTCTTTGGGGGGGTGGGAATAAAACATTTCACATAAAAACATTTGAAAATAAATTATTTTTTAAAACTTTTATTCTGTGTAATTGATGTGTTGGTTGGTCTTTCTTTCCGTGAGATTTACAGAAGAGCAAAATATCACACGTGTGATTTCGAAACCACAAGCGATGTGAAATCACATGATTTGCGGAACGAACAGGTCCGATAATATATTTTCGCATTAAATATTAAAAAAAAATACAAGAACTAAAGATATTTCTTGTCTTCTAAACCTAATTACTCGAGAGCTATTCCAGCTATTATTAGCATTCAATTTTAAAGATAGAATCAGATCAAAACTTCCGCGCCCACTAAATCGAAATCAGGCTTTTAAAAGCTAACGCTGTTTTTAAACTTTAAAAAACACTATAATTTTTCCCAGAGGTAAAAAGTGTTTTTTTTTTTAATATAGGGGGATACCGAAGCAGACGTTTAAATTTATGGTTCCCTTCTCGACCCCCTTCTTTACTTGAATTGATTTTATGTAACCTACTTTAGTCTCATTCAAGTCTCGTGCTAACACTAGCCTTGACTCTCGACTAAAGTGATTTCAAACTGTCAACTATTATCCTCATCACGGAATCACTTCTTAATTGCTAGCAATTGTCTAACACTTAGCTCCACGATGGCATTCATATTTAACAAGTGTCGGCCCGTGGACCTAAGCCTTATGCTAGCCAGTGCTGGACATTCACACACAATGTGTGCTGCCATCTCTTAGGAGTATCTTCCGAAGGTGTCCCGTCCCGTCTACCCCTTGGGAGGTTTTTTATCCAACTCTTCAGAAATCTTCCACTGGCTACTAAACACCTGAGTTCCTACAGAAATCGACCCCTCTACCTTGTGCGAGACTTCATTGTCCATCACTGTTAGAATTTCAAAGTCTAACGCCTTAGAAGTACCTTTAACGGTTGACCCCTTCACACCTCGCAAGGCAGTCTTGTCTATCTCTTTCGGATTCCTCCCTTGGCCAAGTAAAACCGTAGTTTCTTTAGAGATTAACCTCTCGGCCCTTTGCGAGGCTTCCTGCTTCGTCCCTCTTATGGAGAGCAAAATATTTCCACACACACAGAACTTCGTGTGCATGGGTAAGTCTGCATTAAAACTGGAGATCGACTGGTATCCAGAGTACGCATATTAGAAACCAAGCACCTTCTTGGCCACGCATCTCTGGTGACTGCTGTTTCACCGTGAATTAGGAATCTTTTATACGAGAGTGTTAACTTCTCCGCGCTCGACTTATTTAGCCAGACTCCTTGCAGAGACAGGAGCTTGTTAACGGCCCCCACCACGTGGAGGCAAAAGTCAGAACTTAGTTATGGCCTGCCTGCTGACGGAGAAGCTTTCAAATTAAGATAATAAAGAATCTATAGCTCGTTAAAAGTTGAATTTAAATAAAACATTTATTTTTGTGGAGAGCACAAAATTTTACTTAAGTATTTTTTCCAGCTCTTATAACTCGAAAACTATACGAGTTATCGATGTTTCGAGTATTTTTGGTGATTTCAAATTACTTTAGTGATTAATAATTTTTGATTGCAATTGGAAAAGCGGAGGTGCAATAAATTTATATATTTTATAACTTGTCATAATTAAATTTAAAACGGTTATAAGAAAAAAAATGTCATTATGCGCTTTAATACGAAAAGTTTTAACCAGTCCTTTAGTCGCGTGCCAAGCATAAGATTAACGGAAGACTTTTCATTAATATGACGACAGATTGGGCCCATAAAATCATTTGTCAGTTTACGTGTTTGTAAATATAAAAGAATTTTATTAAAAAACTAAAAAGCATCGAAAGAGACTTGAAAGGTTAATTAACTTTAATTCGTTGAAAAAAACGTCAACATTATTTTCGAATTCAAATCGGTTTTCCGTTTATTTATCACACATAAGCAGATTAAAGTAATAAAACCTCTAACAAAACACACAAGGGAATTACAGTTACTTTAGAATGAATTATATTTGATTTAATTTGTTTTTTCTTTTTCACGATTTGTGGTTCAACACCTCATTAACGATTATTAACAGTCATCAGTCAGAGCAGCATATTTTAATACAATTAACCCACAAAAGTTATCGATAAAAAGAGAAAAAAAATTAAGTAAATTTCATAGAAATGAATTTAAATTTTTGACTTTGACTAGATTTAAGAAATTAAGAAATTTTTGTTTGTTGACAAGAGGTTTAGAAACTTTATCTTATCGCACAGAAATTATCAGGCATGAATACAGCTTTAGCTCTTTGGGGGGAGGGTTAAACTTTTTAAAGAAAATAATTTTTTTTTTTTAAATTTCCCTTGGAACCACACCTCAAATTATAGGCGTCGTTTTGATTTCAAATAATAGCTTTTCTCGCCTTACAAATACTGGATACAAATCAGTTCTCACCTGCTTAAAGTCATTGTGGTTTCGATAGTTAAAAGTTAAAAATTCGATAGCTGCCAGTTACAGCGGCATATGAACGATTGACTATCAATTTCATTTGATTGAATTATGAACGAAAGAACCAAAGAAATACAATTGATAAGATTTTATTTAACCACTAAATTGATTTTATAAAGGGTGTTTTTTGTGTGTGGATATACGGAATTTCAAGATCACAAATAAATGTTATTCTTTACAATAAAATTCACTTAGTTGAAGTTTAAAATTTTTGCATTTGCCGCCTCTATTTACCATCAGGGAGATCACACATACATATGCTCTAGAAAGAGATTTTGACCGGGAAGATACTGGGCTTCCTAAAAATAGAAAAAAAAAGCATAATAAGGAAAGTGTTTTATGTGCATTAAAATATTCTCTTAAATATAAAAAATAAGTTTTTAAAAAATATAAAAATATTAAATTCCACGGACGAGCTTCGACTATAGGCAACATCCAGAAATTTTCTCTCATCTCTGTGTTTGCGAAGTGTTTACTCGCATAATTTTCGTTTCGTTCAGACCATCGTCCAACACAGTTTCACATCTGTAAAACGGTAACTGTGAAATAGGAGTTATTATAATTAGTTCGCTTTATATTTTAAAAAAAATAAATAAAAGCGCGTTTCGTGGCCGATAGGCGCCGTACCGAAGTGGTTAATTTTGATACTCTGGAAGTTTTTACCTTCGTCATTCTCAAATGCGAACTCAACGCACCAATGGGCTCTTCTCCATCCACGTTTTACTAAATTTATAATTTAATTCTATGAAAGTTGCCTAATCTCCTGAACTGCTATAAAAAGAAAATATTGCAACACGTTGTTATCCTTTCGCCATAATGCGAATCATCAATCGTTCGTTTAAATGTCGGCCAGACTATTTCGAAATCTGTGTGTGGGCCCGTTTGCCAGACAGTGAGAGAAAAGTATGTGAATTCATTGAATTCAATAAATGCTGTCTTTTATTTCACTAGAAAATCTTTTAGCTTGAGGAAAAATCACACCCTTTATCTTAACGATTTCAAACGTACCTTTTGCACGAATGAAACGGATTTTGTTGATTTCACACCCGATACGATCGCTGGCTGTAAACACACAGACTTTGAGGTTTTGGTGATAAAATGAAAAAAAAAAACATATCTGGAAGCATTAAAATTACTTTGTTTAACACACGCATTGAAAGGCAAAATGAAATTCATTTATTCGATTTAAAAAAAAAGAGTTGTGAAAAACATTTAATAAACTGTCGGTTTGGGCTTAAAGCTTTGACAAGTCAATCAAATATCATTTACAGCACCCGTCGCAGTAATGGAAACCACAATTGAAGGAAGGCTCAAACAATTATTGCTCAAGTACAGGTACAGTGTCCGCCGGGAAGGTATACTGCTTTGTTTGTTTATAATTTTTGATTAAATGAAAGAGAATGGATCCTATACTGATAAATGTTTTATTTAATGTCGGCAATTATGTATGGAATACAATATCAGATAAATGTCCGCATCTGTTAGCCTCTCAAATGCGAGCCCTTTTGAACACATTTTTCATTACATTCTCACGCATTTCACGCGGTATTTCATTAATTTCATCACGAATATTTTGTTTGAGTTGCTCCAGCGTTTTTGGTTTGTTTGCATAAACCTTGATTTTCAGATGTCCCCAGAAAAAGAAGTCCGGAGCAGTCAAATCAGGCGACCGTGGAGGCCAATCAACATCACCATTCCTTGAAATAACTTGTTGTGGAAAGAGGTCTCGCAGTAATTCCATTGTAATCCTGGCTGTATGCGATGTGGCACCGTCTTGTTGAAACCACATGTTAGTCAATCAAGCCCAAAGCATGCAGTTGTGGCGTTAAAAAGTTTTCAATCATATCACGATATCGCTCCCCATTGACAGTTATCGCTACGCCGTTTTCAGTTTCAAAGAAGCAGGGCCCAATGATTCTTCCTGACCAAATTGCTCACCAGACTGTCACTTTGAATGGATGCAAAGGTGACTGATGAATAATTTAAGGGTTTCCCATTGCCCAGAACCGACTATTCTGTTTATTCACACATCCATTCAAATAAAAATGTGCCTCGTCACTCATTATGATTTTTTCATGAAAATCGGGGTTGTCATGGGCGAGCTGTAGCATCCTATTGGCATATGTACGCCGGCGTAAATGGTCTTCTGGAAGAAGCTCTTGTGTCAACTCAATCTTAAATGGAAACAAATGCAAATCTTTGTTCAAAATTGTGGCCAAAGTTGTTCTTTGAAGACCAAACTCCTGAGCACAGTGTCGAATTGAGGTTGATGGTTTGTTTTGAACACTTTCTTGCAGTACGTTGTGGTCCATGCCTGGGCCCATCAGCTACAGTCCCTCCTCCTTCGAAATCATTCACTACACGATAAATAGTGCGTCTTGTTGCACGTTGTTTCTCCCACAAATTTCACGTAACTTTCTCATCGTCACAGTAATCGATGATTGATTTTGATAAAATGTTTTAACGATTAAAACACGTTGGTTTACCGAATACTTTTTTGAAAACAAAACATTGTTATTTTATATTTCTTACTTGCTTTTCTTTTTGTGACTTATGCCGGCTACACGAGGAAACATTGGCATGTTCCATTTAATGTTCCATCATCTGTGATGATCATTTTCGCAGATTGTTAAGATCATTAGTGTGTGTAATATACACACAGAACTGATGCTTCGTTTTTGGTTTCCACTGTGGTTGCACAGTCTGCATCAAAAAATTAAACCAGGTTTCTTTCTAATATGCTTCCTCTTATGATCCTTCGTGTACAGCCTCCATTAAAAATGTCCAGCAATTGTTAATAGCATGTTGTCGGTTATTTTTTCAATGGTACTTCAATAAAGGTACTATTTTTAGATGGACTTTTTTTAAATGTGCTATTTTTAATAGGAACTCTTTAGAACGCACTTGAGAAAAGTAACATTTTGAGAAATTTTTCTAAAAGATCCTTTAAAAAAAATTAATTTTTTAAAAGGACCTTTTTCGAAATGGTAATTTTTAAAAAGGTACTTTTTTAGAATTTTTCAAATGCACTTTGATGTAGATTTTTGAACGAATTTGCAGCACTCCTTGTCATATTACATTTTTGTTTTTTACAAGCCAAAGGAGGAAACTGTGTTATCAACCCCTCCCGCTCAACCCCCCTCGGCGCCAAACCCACCAATTAAACACTAACGTTTTGCCATACATTTTGTTATTTTGTTGTCTTGAATTTCTCCACCCAAAAGGTTAAGCTGGAACCGGGCATTGCCCAGGGCCGCCCCTTAAATGTTGTGGCAACATTAAAAACTAATTTTTATGTTCAAATACGTGTATTTAACTCGAAGAATTTTAAATGCCTGAGAAGACTATAAAATCAAATTGAGTCATAATAATAATCAAAAAAAAAAAACAAACAAATATTTTTTACAGTCGACATTTCTCTGATAGAGAAAGAAAATTAATTCTTGATTGCATAAAAAACTGAAATTTAATTTCTGGTATTTATGGATTCATAAAATCAAAAGAAAAAAGGATCAAAATCAAAGGTAAAAGTTTTACAAAAACAAAGACGAAAAATTGTAAATTATGAATATTTTCTTTTCATTATGACTGCAAGAATTTAACAGTGTTATGCTAATGATTCCTCTCTATTGCCATTTCAAACCGAACTTCTGCTTGAGTTTTATTAACTTCTAATTCTTGCAACTTTTAGAAACTCACGCTGGCCGTCATTTGAATCATAAAATCATGGCGTAGCTGCGATTTTTCCATCTTTCTTTAGCTTTGATGTTAAAATTTAGTTTTTTTTTTCATTGTTAAGTATTTATGTTTTTGTTGAGCAGCCTTTTATGCAACAATTAAATTCTGCAGCCTCCGTCGACTGTTCTGCCGCTGCATATAACATTTGAATCTTCTGCTCTGCCCTTCGTTCGGCTAAAGCTCATCAATATCAGCCAACAATGTTGCAAATCTTGGCTGGAGTGAATTTTACAAGTTGTTATAACGCACTGTACTTTATTTAATGCTAAAAATTGTAATTAATTTTCCATCTTCTGTTTTTTTTTTTCGTTTTTCTTTTTGTTTTTCTCTAAAGACTATTTCTATGCAATATTGATGTGAACCTAAAGCAGAGTTGGAAGAGAGTCGATTTTATTATTGAAGTTAAAACAGTTTAAATTCTTGTTTCGAGAGCATTTCAAATGAAAATAAATAAATTAATACTCCTCAAGCAGGGCCTTAGAAAAAAAAACCTGGCTGCGGTAATAATATTATAAATCACTTTACCGCACTGGGTGAAAAGAATGCGCCCAGCAACGCCCCCCTGTTGCAGCAATTTGATACGCGTGAGTACCGATTTGAGACCATGCATGTGGAGATATTGTCCCCCTTGGTGAGGATCCTACCTAAGACTCCTACCGATCTGTAGGTTACGGCACCCGGTGCAATGCAACACCACATTAAGCTTGAGCTCTACCCGCGATTTGGGCTTAAACCGCAACCACTACGAAGCTCCCCGAATGGCCGCCCCATAGTCAGTATGGAATCGAATGCCCATGGGCTCCTGACACACGTGGTACCAGAATTAAGTTTCCAGTTAGACTTCGGACCCGAGCCTACTTGCAGTTGGACCCCAAAATGGCCCGGGACTGGTGGCCCGCCACAACAATAAACACACATCAACATGAATGGACTAAGGAAGAACGATAACCACATACAAACAATTAACAGCCGCCCTAACGGCCGACTCATTGATCATAATAAATGACACCGGAATGGGACAACACGCACGACAAATATACGGATGACGGTTGCCCTCACGGGCAAGTCAAGGTCACATAGTTGATTTAAGGGACAAGTTTGCTCTAAACTTGATGGCAGCTAGACTCAATGCTACTGGGACATGAACGTCATGTAAATAGACTGAAGGTCTGGTGTCGCTGAAAAGTCGGCCATGATAACGAACTCTTAAAATCGATGTGGAGTACTTGATATTTATACGAATAGATCTCGGGATATAAGCGGGTGGAGCAGATATCTTAAGTAGCATTACTTACTGAAATATAAGCCGTTTAAGGAAGAGCTATCAATTTGCTGAGGAATAGAGATTATGCATCTACAGTAATAGTGAATTTATATGTGAATCGCCAACGGGTTCTATGTGATTTATTGTGATTTATTATAAACGGGTATCAGTTCTTGCAAACAATAAACGACCTAGAGGCGAGTTATTTTTGTTACTTAGTTACTTAGTGTGGCAGCGCTGGTTTGCATCTATAATATCTGGCCAGATGTAACAGCTTTTTCAAAGCATATTTATAAAGTTTTCGTATGAAGATCTTCTATATTTTTTCAATATGATATCCAAGATAAATCAAATACGAATGTAAACGGTATAAGGTTTCATACTAATTTATAGCATTAAACAAGTTTTAGAAATCCTAACGTGAATGCACTATAGGATCAGCATTCGATCTTTATCGGAAAGCGCAAATGCTGAACATGTCTCAGTAAATTAGCGAAACACTTTAACCTGGAATTGTTTAGATTTGGTAGTAGTAGTAGTAGTGGTTGACTTCTTTGGCCCCGGCACAGGCAATAGATTAAACTTCTGCTAGAATGGCGGGTTGAGAGACCAGGCGATCGAACTAGTTAATCTAATGACTTAATTTCAATGATTTAAAGCATAAGAATCGACAAAACGACCCATTGTGTTCTCAAAATTAGCCCTCCAAATAATTAAGGCCAGCCAGTTGTGTTGTACGGCAAAATGTTATTGTATAAAATAACGAATGCATTCCTTTAGCTCCCAAGCTCCAGCGTTTGCTATAAAATACATTTTTATGAGATTTTTCTGAAGTTGTTTAGAGCATGTTCGAGTATATAAAGTGCAGATGAGTTGTTCAGTTAAATGCTAAACGAAAAAAGAAGCATCCACGGAGATGTTTGCTGTTTTGCAAGGTATTTATTTCCTACAATAGCGCTTGCACACTCAAGCTGCCGTTTGTGCCTCAACTACCCTACACTTGTTATTCGTGTTGCATTCTTTTTGGTTAAGTGTGCACCATGTCGCATCATAAATATATTAGTTATTAACATACAAATATGCAACAGTAAAAACACACTCATTAATTGAAGATTTTATATCTTTTTATGACACTCTTTCCATTTTACCTCATTTACGGCGTATTTTTTACTGCCTTGCCTTGGGTCTTCGAGAGAGAGAGCGAGAGAGAGAGAGAGGGGAAACGAATTTGATTAAAATTTATCATAATATGGTGCGAGATGGTGTGAAAGGAATATGTAAATTTGAGGATGAAATTATTTTATATTTTTTTAAAGGTAATTTCTGTAAAGCACTTTTTTTCAAATGCACCTTTTTCATATTTTCTTTAAAGATATTTTTTTACAATTGTTTTTTTACATGTTAATTTGTTTTAAAGGTATCTTTTATAGCTTAATGGTGTGTGCTTTGAGAACGTACTTTTTAAAAAGGTATTTTTTAAAAAGTTACTTATTAAAAGTACTTTTTTAAAAGTACTGTTTACATGCATAATAAATCTCGTCTAGTGTCTCCAATTCAATTCATGGAATTTGAAACTGCTCGCAAGTCTTAAAAACATCGGAAAGTACAGAGTGTCCGCCGGGAAGGTATACTACTTTGTTTGTTTATAATTTTTGATTAAATGAAAGAGAATCGATCGTATATTGATAAATGTTTTATTTAATGTCGGCAATTATGTAGGGAATACAATGTCAGATAAATGTTCGCCTCTGTTAGCCTCCAGCGTTTTTGGTTTGTTTGCATAAACCTTGCTTTTCAGATGTCCCCACAAAAAGAAGTCCGGAGCAGTCAAATCAGGCGACCGTGCAGGCCAATCAACATCACCATTCCTTGAAATAACTTGTTGTGGAAAGAGGTCTCGCTGTAATTCCATTGTAATCCCGGCTGTATTCTATGTAGCACCGTCTTGTTGAAACCACATGTTAGTCAATCAAGCCCAAAGGTTTGATTTCTTAACTTTATATTAATTGGTACTTTTTTGATGCTAAACTACTTTTAATGATAACGTTACCAACAAAAACGCGTACTATTTTCAATACGCAAGATATTGAAAAGGTACTTTACACAACGATTATAATCAAACAGCTGGCAGGCACATAAATATGGTTTGGCGTAACTGAGTGCATTGTTCTGCCTTATACCTCCACGTGTTGACGGCCGGTAACAGATTTCTGTCTCTGCAAGTAGTCTGGCTTAATTAGTCGAGCGGAGAAAAGTTAACTCTTTCTCAAAAAAATCCCTAATCCACGGTGGAACAGCGGGATGCGTGGTTTCTAGTATGCGAACTCTGGGTACCAGTCGATCTTCAGTTTTAATACAGATTTACTTGTACATATAGAAGAGGTCTGGCTGAGGGGACATCCTTTTCTCCATTACAGGGATGAATCAGGAATCCTAGCAAGAAGTGAAGTGGTCTGAAGAAACTACGGTTTTATTTGGTCAACGGAAGAATCCAGAAGAGATGGACTAGAACGTCTCATTAGAGGTGGGCTGTAGTCAATCTTTAAATGTACTTTTGAAGCGTGGGACCGTGAGATTCCGAAAGTAATTGGCGATTAAGCTTCGTAAAGGTGGAGTGTTTAATCTCTGTAAGTATGAGGTGGACAAGAAAACCTCGCAAGTACCGAGGAAATAGTGTATGAATGTCCAGCACTGGTTAGCGTAAGGCTTAGGTCCATGAGCAGACACTTGTTAGATGTTAATGCCATGGTGAACCTAAGCCTCACACGAATGCTAACAATTACAAGAGACTCTGTGATTAGCAGGATGTTCGACAGTCACGTAAATTTACAAACGGTTGCACCATGAAATTAGCGGTCTGCTTCGATATCCCTCCTACATTAAAAAAAATATATTTAGAGAAAGAGACGACTCAATCCTTAATATTTTTACACCTCAAAGACACAACTTCGCCATGATGCTGACCCTCTAATGACAAAAGTAAACAATACACAATCGAGCATAACACAGTAATAAGAAATGTAGCCAACGATCGCCAGATGCTATCATCTTCATTTGTCATAGTCTTCGATATAAAAAGTGCGTTGTTGATTCAAATGCATTCTTTGTCTGACCGTGTGGTCGTTTCCCCCTCCTTTCAGTTAAATATTTTGGTTTGGAAACGCTTAATTGTGTTTATGTAGGCGTTGCCACAAGTGTCCCAATATCAGCCGCAATACTAATCGCAGCATCATCACTGAGACATTGTCATCATATAACAAAACATGACACTAACTTCAGACACTTTTGTATTAATACGGCCTGGATACGAGTACAACAACGTCAGTCAATCAGTCCCATCCATTCCATTTTATACAATGTCATAAAACACACATACAAATGACAGCCCACAATATTTCGTTTCGCTTTCATAATTAACTCATGCACTAAGATCACAATAAACAAAAAGTGATGGACTGAAGAGTGGATGGACCGATCATTGGCAATTATGTTAATACAATAATAAACAAACATTAGTTTTCTTTTTCGATTTTTCTTCGATATTAATGTTTAGTCTTCAAGAGCAAAATACTGAACCACATCTATTTGTTTATTAGAGAAGGGTAAAAATCATATTCCTAAGTTATGGTTGAAAAATTAACTTGTTGATTAAAAGATAATGAATTTTTGGACAAGTAAGTGACTCTCTGGCGAATGAGATGACAAAGTGAAAAGTCTTAATGGTGGGGGGGGGGGGGGGGGGGGGGGGATATCGAAGCAGACCGCTATATTTATGGGCCCTGCTACACGTCGGAATGAAAGATAGCGTCAGTGATCATGGCGCTTAATGAACTTATTTTTATTAATTTATATAACCGCTCCTTTTCTTTACTGGTTAGAACAGAAATGGAACTAAATGGAACCAAAATGGGCCTAAATGGATTGAAATAGAATTGAACTAAGACTGAAATAAAATTGACAGAACAAACATAATATGAATATTGTGGTGAATACAAAGATTTTACAAGGAAAATCAACTTTTATAAAATGTAGTGCCCAGAATGGTATTAACTTTAATTTCAGTGATATTTATATAGAGAGTCTCTTAAAATTCTCATAAAAGAAGCCAAAATTTTACTACTTTGTAAAAGGCAGTTGTAAGATCTGGCAACTCTGTTATCAGTGTTTTTTTTTTGCCATTTTATCATGTATAAGCTAACGCCAGAACAACGCTGTTAAGAGTGTGGTATTAAGGAGAACCCAAATTAGTGGAATTGCCATCAGTACCAATTATTTGGGAACCCCAACCGAATGGGGTGTTTATTGAAAAAATGTTTTTACAGTAGGACCGCTCTACTTGTCATACAGTCCGTCAAACAATGAACTTATTAAAGGAAACATTTGCGAAGGCATTATTTTTCAAAATGGTTCAATCAGATGACCATTAAAATCGTGCGGTTACGTCGTATTAGCTTATGCGATCAAACTAGCAACTTTGGACCAGTTGGAAGACAACATTGTGCGGACCATTACCGAAATACGGCCACAAATGCTTGAAAAAGTGTTCGAATGCGCCCACATGCCCGAAATCCTATTAAAACATTAACGGCGTAAAGTTCTCCCTTTAATAATTATTTTTAATCAATGTTGTAAAAACACTCTTTATTTACAGGTTTTAATATTTCTCTTTGCCACTAAGGAGTATAGTCAAATCTAAAATAGGCAAAATTTAGATAGACGGCTTGGTAATTCTCAAACAAAGTATATTTACGTCGCATATCTGGAAAATTCTATTTATTAATTTTGCCGTCAAGGACAGAGTGACTGACTACAAATTATTAGTGGCCGATTAGCCACTAGTATTTTTATTACATACTTTCAACATACGGAGGATGCAACAACGCAAATGAAACGTGAAAACCGGGGATACTTCAGGGGAAAAAATTCAGTAAAATATCGCACTCTTAAATTTCAGTGATTCTCAGAGAGAGTATCCGACTTGTCGCTAGATCAGTATGATCTAGTTCCAGAAAACATTTAACAAAGCAATGGCGAAATGACGTCCATTTAGTTACAGATTACAGCAAAACAACAACGTATAGGTGTTTCTGGGCCGCCCATTGTATTATTCGATTATATAAACTGTATACTTTTTCTCCGCACTAATAGTGAGTGATCGTCCATTAGTTAATGGCGCTGTTATTGTTTTTGTTTCTGTCTCATACAGTTTTCAATATTTCTACTCTGTTTATAATTAGTTTTTGTTTATATTTCAATAATATTCACCTTAAGCAAAATTATTTCTACAAAATCGTATAAAATTTTGAATGGAACTGTTTGGGGATGTATAAATCAATGGCCGTGTAAACATCATTTCAATATCTAACACAAGTTTGCATTCGTTATTTTTTGTTTGTTATTCTTTGTCTTAAATTTTTTAAGGTCCATTGTCTTCTTAAATTCCGTCTGATTTCATTCAATATTCGCCGCTCGTAAGCTATTTTCTTTTTAATTTTTTCCAAACAAAAATCGTTGCCAAGTTCTTTTTTTTTAGTTCTTGTTTACTCTTCTCGTGTTGTCGTCATAAGCGTCAAAGAGTGTTTGTTGTCTATTTAGATACGTATTGCTTTTGTTGTTGTGATTTGGTATTTCTTTGTCTATCTGTCTGTCTGTCTGTCCGACTGTCTATCTGCCTCCTTCACTTAATCTGAGCTTAAAAATCTAACTTTTTTGTGTTTAATCGTTGGTTATTTGGTTTGTTCGTGAGCTTGGCCCATGTTGTCGGTCTTGTAACTTATTTTTGTGTTGTTGTAATGGTTGGCCATAGACAAGGGGTTACAATAGTTTTTCGGGAACGGATTTGTGTGTTTCATCCATTATCTGGGGAAGGAGTATTGTTATGATCTCTACGACTCGTATTAAATTCAATACTTAAGTCTTTTTGTGTGTTTCTTATCATTGTTGTAGTACGTTCTTGTAAACGTTTTTCTTTTGCTGACCGTTAACAAGAGCTTAAACTAGATTTTATTAAAACAGTGAAGTGTATGATTAAAATTGGAGTGAATTAAAAAAAAAAAATTTTAACAGGATCCACATCTAATACTGTAAACTAACATGCTAATTTGCAGGAAAAGCTTAAAAGGAAGTAAAATAATTAATAATAATTTACTTTCTTTATCACATTGTTAAAAACGATCCTTCAAATTTCAATTGCATTAACTTTTTTAGTTTAAAATTTCAAATTTTCTAAGAAAAAAGTAAGTACAGTGGAACCTTGCTTTACGCAGCTAATAGAATTTTGGGTAGTTGGAAAAATAAAGTTTGTTGCGCAAATTGAGTCCCACATTGGCTTGGGGCAACTGTATCTATTGAATAATTTTTCTTCGACTAGATGTGTATCAATTCTATATAAAGACTCATTTCAAATTATGATAAGTGTGATCTTAAAATAAATTTATTTATTTTAATACAAAGAAAAAAACAGACTCAACGATGTAAACAATTTGCGAGCTGCACTAATCGATGAATTACGTTGATCGAGTGTTGTGTTAAGCGAAATTCTACTGTAGAGAAATCTTGCCGTTTTGCTAATTTTTTTTTTTTTTAGATACCTGATTTACATCTTGTATTATTTTTAGCAAATCGAAAGGTCCGATAAAAAAAATATTTCGAAAGGTAGAATTAAAAAAAAAATATTTCGATTATTTATAATTAGTTCGGAATGTTTCAATAACCTGACAAAATTTTACATTTAACATTTAATTGTTAAGAACTTTGTTAAGAACTGGTTGGTCTAGTGAGGTTGCCGACTAGCTCTAGAGTTTACTCAGGTGGTTCCAAACCCTCTCGCTAGGCGCGTATTTCAACAATAAAGAAAGAAACTAATTTTACTTCACAAAATTTTGTACAAAATTTTAAAATTTCTTTATCGAAAAATTTAATTTTGTATAGAATATGTGAGATAACTTGATTGTCGTACAAAACGTTTTCGATATCTTTATTTTTCTAAGATTACATATTAAAGTTAATCGATAACATTTATTTTCTATAGAAAATAAGTTCAGAATTCAATCGATAACTTTAACGTGATTAGTGACAATGTTTTGTAGACAATGAGCGATTAATTACAATTTTCTCTCGAAAATTCATTCACAAATTAATTTCGAACAAAAGTACAATATTCCAGAGCTGGTAAGTCGACAAATTAAAATTCGTTGACATTAAAAGATAATTTTTTTAATTTTAAATTTCTATAAACTGATTTCGAAAAAGTGATTAACAGTACAACAAAATAATTAAAACTTCTTTTTTCATTTCAAATTTTAGAACAAGAGTATAGGGGACAGTTTTAACTGAATAAAAAAAGGTTATCGATGACAATCATCCTTCTGCGCTTTTTGTTTAGTGAAAATCTTATATTTATTTATAAACAAAGGCTTTTTAAAATAATTTGATTGTACGTATATTAACATAGAAGAAAACTTTAAATCAAATTCATCCACGAATAAATAATTAACTAATATCTGGCATGTCTAGATCGCACGGCAAAACAACACCAAACATGAACCCGTTTAAAATAATTACCATCCATTTGGCTAAAAGAGCAAATATTAAAACATTATTAAAAGCAAACAAAAAAAACGTTTGATCGCCAAAGAGCAAAATATCATGGCGTACATTAATTTAACTTAAATACCCGGTAATTATTTGAATGCGAAAATGTTGTTGAATTGTAAAGACCAAAAATAAGCTGCCACACAGAGAGAGACAGACCGACACACAAACGTACCTGTGCAAACGTTGCAGGCCCATAAACAGTCAAAAGATATTTAAATGAAAATGTCAATAAATTTGAAAAATAATATTGTTTCTGAAAGAGCTGATTTCAGCAAAATACAAAACGACGACAAAAGTTAAAACGGGAAAATTTGGCGTTCGTGTCATTTGGAATGTGAAAGAAGGGAGTTTGTTAAACAAAATTTAATTTGTATTAAAACTAAATGGTGAGAATTTACTTGCAAGTTATTAAATTGCATTAAAATACACGATAACGATAACTACATAGTACGATAATTCAACGTAATGAGGTATGTTTTAAAATAGCGCATTAGTGCTAATCTATTGAAGACAGCAGACGTAGCTTATGAGACAGGTCCCAGCACTGTATGACCCACGTTTAACAATAATTTATTTTAATGATATAAAATCCAAAATTTAAGAGAGCGTATGTAATATTGCACTGGTTTAGAACCTTGTATTTTAAGGTACACCGAAACTGTGAACAGTGGAAGGAAACACTAAGACGAAAAGCAAAAATCGTAACAAGAATATCGAAGATAATTCTAATGGGCGTAATATAATCAATTATAACACCAAGTCCATTTTAAAGGCTCCAAATCATTATAAAGAAGTGCATGCTTTGGCATGCTTGGGCTCCAAATTTTTGGAGACACTGTCCTAAATATTTTAATAATTTTTTTTCCAAATTCAACCTAAACAACAACGTTTTTCGATAAATTTTCTATAGACAACTTAATTTATACATTCATTTTTTATAAAAAGTTATCGATACATTTCACATATACAAATTTTAAGTTATCGATAAATTGTGTATATGGAATCTTACTTATCGACGAATATTCCTCAGAAAATGTATGTTGTCGATAACTTTTTCATGTTACAATTGTACAGTCATACCTAATTTTTATATACAAAAAATTAAAGTCTTCGATAAATTTTGGATCGAAAATAATTTTAATAGAAATTCAAGTTATCGATAAATGTTCTATAGAACATTAAAGCTAGTGATATTAGTTATTTAATTTTCTATAGAAACCTAGCGTTGCCGATGAATTTGTATATCTTAAAATTAAACTTATCGATAGCTTTTCCTATGTAAAATACAATCAATCGATGCAATTTTTATGCAGAGTTGAAGTTATCGATAAATTTTTTATTTAAAATTAAAGTTAACAATTAATTTTCTATGGAGAAATGTCAAGTTACCGATAAAATTTAAGGTATCGATAAATTTTCTACATAAAATTCAAGTAATCGCAGAATTTTCAATAAAAAATTCAGCCATCGGCAAATGGCCCAAAAGTGCTGCAGTCTTCGTTAGATTTTACACAATACTTCGGTAAATTTTCTATATAAAAATTAAGACATCAATTTATGACTTTGTAATATGTTGTACGTTTGGCTCTTTATTAAAAAAAAAAATAAAAAATCGGATGTACTTAATTTAAAGTATGTGTGTTAAGTTTGACCTAAAAATTTTAAGCTTCAAATTTTAAGATGAAGCTGTTTTCCAATCGCTAAATTATGTATTTAAAAATTAAAACTATAAAAAAATGAAATCACTTCCGTTGCTCCATTAGATCATATCGATTATTATTACGTAGATAGTGACCAAATAATATGTTTCAATATGGGAACATATAATTAAGTAAATTTAAAATGTTGTCTACATTTGTTTTCTATTATTTTTTTAAATAGATAAAACCAACAATACTCTGTGTTAGCAATTTGGGCAAATCCTACTTTTAAGTAAAAAAAAAATTTTAATATTAAAAAGAAAAAATGGAATAACATTTTCCCACTTCATTATTAAACGAAAAAGTAGTGATATTAAGTCAGATTTAAAACATAATTTGTAAGAAAATCCCTTTTTCCTAACAATGAGTTACTTAAGCCTACATGGAAAGTCAAGCAAAGCCAAAAAGACTGCCCCTCTTTTCGTACAAAAAAAAAAAAAAATAATTTATTATAAAAAATGTAGAGTAAGAAAAACCCCAACAGAATGTTTAACAATAAAAATTAAGTGACTAAAAGAATATTTTACAAGCAAAATGACAAACAAACGACGAGATGACGACAAATTATGGCAAGATTTGAATGAAAGATACGAACAAATTTTAACAAAAAAAACTTAAATAACACAAAAATAAAACTGTTAAAAATAAATATTGAAGTGAGAAAAGGGGTTACCATGTGCTGCCGGGGGAAATGAGAAAAGTATTTGCTGCCTCTTTGCAACCATTTGTTGGTACAACTCGCTGAAGAAATATCCACTGCAACAGTTAAAAATAGCTTAAAGCCTTGACATGTGACTACAGGATACCTTGATCTCGATCTATAGAAAACGCCATCCAACATTCAACTTATGTGGCAGCTCTGGCAAATAGCTGAAATATAAGAACCGCTTGGACAATAAAAGAAATTAACTTCCAGTAAGGTATTCGGCTTGAACACAAAGTGTTTGTGCAGGAAAAAATTTTCGATTCACGTGAAAGAAAGTGTAGGTTCTGCTGAGTTTCCTACTCATGTTAAATTCCACGTCTCTCTAGAACCTTTTATTACCGAAAAAATAACATTGCGCCAAACGGAAAACGTGTGAATAATATTGAATTTGCACACTGATTTCTCCAAAACTATCTACTTGAATATCAAGGTAGGTTTATAGGCCGTCTGCAATACAGGCTCATGTGGGTACGCAAATTCAGTCTCTTTGAGTTGCCTAAAAAAAGAGGGGGAGAGAAAGTCGCAAAGTAAAATATTTGTGTAGAGAAAAAGGGTTGAGTGATCTTTATATTTGTATCGCTGTGGATTTTAAAGCAACCCCATTTACTTGCCGCAATTGCAAATCTGCAATGTCCAGTAATCGTTGCCACGATATCTCTTACGTCTTCTGAAATCTTAGCAGATCTTTGGTTAGCAGAAATTTAATTGGAAAAACTTTAAAATTATTAATTCTCTGAAAGTCGCCTCGGACTGCTAGTGCAAACAAATTGCTGCACGCTTTTCGAAAACCAAAATTTCAGCAAACCCTGAGAGCAAAAATAAAGTGTTAAAAAATTGCCCACAATATTTTTGTTGGTTAAGGTCACCCTGGTTCTGGAAAGGGCACCAAAACACCAACAACAACAACAGCAATTAACTTACAAACAAATCAAGTCTTAACATTTTGGGAAAAAATGTCATCTCAGTTGCATAATAAAAGCTTTAGCAGAGAATACAGCACAAGCAGCAACATTTTAACATAACAACAACAACAACAACGACAAGCAGCAAAACTAACAACAACAAACGGGAAAAAAAAGGTTTCTCATTTGTAACACGATGAAAAGAACAAACTGCGAAAGACAGAAAACTTAAAGACTCAACACCTAAACCGGGGAGGAGAAAAGTTAAGGAAATCAACAAACAAACGCAGAAAATTTAAACCAAATCAGGGCAGGGGCTGTCTTAATAATTTATGCTAAAGACAAGAAACAAGAACAACAAAACAAATTATCTGTATCAAACAGAGCTCAAGCAAACGCCGCCGCATTTGCATCAAACTAAAATTAAAGTTTAACAAATTTTAAAACAAGCGACCACAACGACTTTGAGCTGGTATGAAGAACGTGAATTTCGAAATAAAGAAACGTTCAATTTATAAAAACAAATTTTGAAATAGTTTACAACAACAACTAAAGTGAAGGTGGTCTTAAAAAAAGGAAATGTTTTCCGAAGATTTAATAGTTCTTATCTGTAAATATTCCTTTTTCATGAATTTATTACACCAAATGTATGACAGGAGCGTATCCAATTTGAGTTGGAGGGTTTGGTTACCTGTACAGATGCCAGATTTTGAAGAAGACAAGAGAGCCTTGTCAGTTAAAAGAAAAGAGTACAAGCAACAAAATAAGAGCACATTTTTACAAAAGAAAACACTCAAATTCAATGTTATATTAAGGCGCGCGGTGGTGCACGCGGCCAAGTTCAGGCCTAAAGCACACAGTGTGTTTATTACATAGGTAACCTCAGAGGCCAAGTTCGACCAAGTTTGACCAAGTTTTACCGTAAAAGCTTCTTGAGACATGAAAGTGTGCAAAGTGCATATTTTGGTACATATTCACGGGCTCCCTAATTCACTGGCTCCCTAATTCACTGGCTCACTAACTTACTCATCAATATTATGGGGCACTTCCACTATAGCTACAGATCTGAAACTTGGTCTACAGGTAGGTCTGGGGACATAAGTTATTCGACAAATGTGAAAACTGGCCCTTTTCATCTGTGGGGACTAGGGTTCCCTAATATTTGTGTTTGACACTTTGACTATAGAGAGCTGATATTTAGTATACAGGCAGGCCTTGGAGAATAAGTAATGAGAAAAATTTTCCACTTTACATCTAAGGGGACTAGGGCCCCCTCTTATTTGTATGGAACATTTGCACTATAGGTAAAGCGCTGAAATTTGATATAACCCAACCGCCTGTAAGCTTTAAGTTAAAAGAGGTTTTACACATATATTAAGAAACAAAAATAACTTGGAAAAAAGAAATCAGATCCGCACAAAAACAAAAATGTGAAAATAAGGCCAAGTTCCTATCAGAACATTTCGACCGTTAAAAGTACTCAGATCAAAATGAGAACCTAGTTTTGGATGTGTTTATGTTTAAAGTGAAATGTATATTGAAGTTAATTTGTGGATATTAAATAAAATTTGTTGAATAAACGATAAACAAAATTTTATGCTTTCCACATTATATCGGGTGTTTTTTTTTTTTAGCTGCATGAGAATTTAAAATAATAATACAAGATAGAAATATTGTCGAAAAGAAATTTTTTTATTATAATCCAGTAGATAATTCCATGGCATTTATTTTTTAAAGATGGCTTCCGGCATATGACAGCCGCGGCTACGAGTTACATGGCCCATTTGATCAGTCTAATTTTCGACTACTTTATCCAATAAATCTGGCCAAATGGCGTCTATGGTGGCTTGAATATAGACTTCCAATGCTTCAAGAGTTGCTGGTTAGTCGGCATAACACAATGACTTAACATAGCCCCATAAAAAGGAATACAGAGACTCTTGATTTGATATTCCGACAGGGTATTTTGATGTAGAATTTTGAAACGAATTTCGTTCAGAACGAAAAATGACACTGAAGATGGCACATAGCCGAAACCGGTTTGTCTCCAAACCAAACTTGACAAGTGATGACGGAAATTCGTTCCAAAATTCTAATACAGAGACGTTAAATGCCACCAACGAGGGGGCGAGTGAACAGGAAACGGTAGTATTTTGGCTTCAATTTTTGCACGAGCTATATTTTATAGGCACATAAGCCAAGATCCCTCCGTAAAATTTTCCACATAGTCGAAAGGACAAGGGACAACAAGTTTAGAATGACAACAAATCGACATTTCGTGTGATGTTCATACTTCGCGCTACAGCAGCAATCTTCTCTTCGGTAGGAATATTTATTTGTCTTGTTTATGATTTTAAATCAAGAAAAATAAAATTAGTGCGAAAACGATCAACAACTAAACGAACTGTTTGCCGATTATGTTGGTCCTAAAATGGACGAAGTGCTCCATGAACTTCGCGAACAAATTTATTTATTTAAAATTAATTTTCACTATTTCGAAGCATTGGTGCTGGCCTTAAACGATTCATGATGATTTTCCAAACTTTACTGAACAGAAATATCAACACAGTTTGACATTTTCAGCTGCCAAAAATAGTTGTCATGCAGCTTTTACCCGCAGCTTCGCCCACTCCTTTGCTCCAGGTTGTGAGAAAATATACAACCTGTGTGCACTTTCAAATACGAATCTGTATTTTAAATTTGATCAAAATCAAAATTGCCTACGAACCTCCCTCTCAGAACTAGCTTTGCTTTAGCTGTCATAAAAGTCCGTTCAATCGTTAAAGCATAACATAATAAATAGCCTGTGTCTGTTGGAAGGTTCCATTCTACATTTCTAGAAATCGGTTGGATAATTCTGGAAATCACCTCTTACAAACTTTACCTCTTTATTACATCAGTATTGATACAGCAGCAGAGTAAGTGTCTTTAAAGGTCAATCTCGAATATAATCGATATCTTGCAAAAGCCAGGTTTCCCACCCGCGATAAAAAATTTTATTTTTCTACGAGTTTTCCAATTTTTCGCCCGACCTAAATTACTTTTATTATTTTTTAAGAAACTTGTGGTTTGACGCATTTTATTTTTTAATAATAAAATAATTCCCCCAGAAATCAAAATTCAAATATTCTGAAATTTGTCAAACATCAACATTAAAAGCCAACAATTTTTATTCTAATCAAATAATGCCATTCCTATTGAATTTTATTTCACAGATGCGTTTAAAGATTTTTATTGAACATTTTTCTCTTTAAATGTTTAAGTTATGAGCGCCCATTTGTTGTAACGATTACGATTGGAATTAACAATATTTTTTCTACTTTCGAATCTATTTAATTACAAACGCATGCTTGAGCATGCATTTCACAGTTGGCATTCTTTGCTGTTGGTAGAAAATATTGTATCTTTCATTTGTATTTCAAAATTGCATTTTACGAATTGAACACATGAAATGACTCTTCCCGGCTGCCAGTGACTAACTCAACTCACTTAATAACTATTATAACCGGAATTTATGGTTTTTCTATTTTATTCTTTAAGTTTCTTTGTAATTTTGGAAGTTGCGTTTTTATTTGTTTATTTATTTATTTATTTGCTTTTTCTTCTTCTATTTAAAACTGACAAGAATCATTCGATTACTTTTGTGTTTGTTCGTTTTATTGCGTGCTGGATGTGTGTGTATGGCTGTCTATCTGTTCGCATGTCTGGTTGTGTGACTGTGTGTGTCTGTATCTATTTGTTTGCATTGTCTGTTGTAATGACAGCTTAGAATGTTCTCAGCTAATAAACAATGTTAAAACGGCTTATTTAAATGAGATGGGGCTTAAATTGTATTCTTGGCAATAAAAGATTTAGCAGCAGTAGAATAAGAAATATAAATGTTCAAACAACATCAAAATGTCTATTCAATAGAAGATTTGAAAGGCGTTTTTTTTTTAAATTTATCTTTTGAATTGCAAGAAATCTTTGATAAAATATGATTATAATTAACCATAATTCGAATGTACTTTAAAGCAGGAATAAATTTTACTTTATGAACAAATTAAATCAAGACCCATTTGAATTTTGAAGGCAGATTTACTTAAATTGTTATTTAATTCACGACACTTAATAGAGTTATGAAAAATAAATCTTTTTACTAAGAAATAATGGCCTTAAAGTGGAAATGAAGTTTGAGTTTTATAAAAAAATATGATATGCCACTGACGGCGTAAGAGAAAATTATAACTCAATTTTAAGTTTGCCTCTCTTCTTATTTTCCGTGTTTCTTGATAGGACTTTGCAACAGAATCAATAGATTGTCTAGTCACATACTTATGAAGTGATCGCTATGTCCGAGATTGAAAAACGTAAGGTGTTTTCCATTTATAATGTAGGGAGGATATCGAAGCAGACCGATATCTCTATGGGTCCCTCTTTGACCCCCTTCTTTTCTCGAATTGATTTTAGGCAAACGATTTATGACTACCTTACTCGCAATTAAGTCTCGTGCTACCACTAGCTTTTCAGGCTTTTGACTGTCGATGGAGTCTCTTGTAACATGGTAGCACTTATCTAAGGCTTAGGTCCACCATAGCATTCACATTTAACAAGTATCTGCCTGTGCTCCTAAGTCTTGTATTAGTCAGTGCTAGACATTCTCATACAATGAGTGCTACTGTCTCAACTTCTTCCTCAGGAGTATCTTTCGAATCTGTCTCGTCCACCCCTTGCGAGGTTTTCTTGTCCAACTCTTCAGAATTCCTCCATTGGCCAATAAACACTGGAGTTCCTAAAGAGATCAACCTCTCCAACTCGTGCGAGGCGTCATTGCCCATCCATATCGGAATCTCACGGTCCAAGGCGTTAGCAGTAGCTTTAAAAAGTGACACTACCTGGGCCAATAAAAACCGTAGTTTCATCAGAGTTTAACCTCTCCCCCTCTTGCGAGGCTTCATAAGTCATCCCTGTAATGGAGAAAAAAAACGTCTGTCCACCTACACAGAGCTCCGCATACGCGGGTCAATCTGTATAAAAACTGGAGATCGACTGGTATCCAGAGATCGCATACTTGAGACTAAGGACCCTCTTGGCATCCCTGGCGTATGCTATTCCACCGTGAATTGTGGATTTCTTTGACGAGAGTGTTAACTTCTCTCCGCTCGATTTATTTAGCCAGACTACTTGCAGAGACAGGAATCTGTGACCGGCCGCCACCACGTGGAAGTATAAGTCAGAACTTCTGACAGTGCACCAGCCATATCTTTGTGCCTGCCAGCAAATGACAAATGTGAGGTGTTAAGGGTTTTTCTGAATGTTAATTCCAACCGGCATGCAAAACTTGTTTTTGCGCCGGCTCAGGCTGAAGCATTGTGGAAATCTCCTATTAGCTACATAGGTCTCAAAGAAATATCGCAGATATCTCGGCCATCATACGCGTTAGAGAGCGGCTTGTAACAAGAACGCTGCATAACTACTCTCAAAATATTTCTGCAGGCAGATGGAATACCACTTCTTCGACGAGTCCAAACCCATAAAACGATAACAAATTTAACCCAGAATCACGGTTTTGTTCACACTACTTTTCGATTTTGGCGTGTATTATTTCGAGGAAACTCCATAACTAAAAGTACATGCGAAAAATTACAGTCTTGTAAAAAGGTTAAACGTAACAATATGCTAATTTGCCAATGCTCGTCGTTGTGTGGCTGTACCGGTACAAAACTATTTGCAATCCTCACCCGCATTATAGCCAAGACCATGCCGCGTCTGACTATATTTTGTTCCGATTGATGCAGAAGAATCGGGCTGGAATACGCTTCACTTTAGTCAAATGTATCAAGAATTTACTTTATTGGTTTCTGGCCTCAAAATATGAGTAGTTCCTTTGGTGAGGAAAGATTGAGAAATGTCAAAGCAAAACAAAAACAGCGAGAACTATTTCTTTAGCCGTCATGTAAAACTAATTTCACATGCAACTAAAAATAAGAGATGAATATGAAAGTAGAAGATTCCTAAACTTTTTTCCTTATTTTGAACACAATACACGCTGCACACCGTCAGACCACAGCAAACACAATAACTATCAATTGGTTTATTGAAACTTTGTTGTTAAAAACAAAGACGCACTTTATCATTTGCTGATGAATTTGCTTATGGGAAAATTCGCAATACTGAAGTTTCGTTATAGCCTTCAATAGGAATGTCAGCTTCTTGATCTGTGCGGACAGCTTTACGATGTGTAGTTTATGGCCAAGAGTAGTTTATGATTTTTTGCTGTTGTTGTCCCTTGAGAAAAGCTGTTAGTATTTAAACTTTTTTTTATATTTTAACTAAGCAGATGTACCAAGACTATTATTATTATTTTTTAATTTGTTTTGGCCATAAATTCCGGCAAATTTAAAATGAAAGTAAATAAAAGTTTCGCAACGCAAGAAAAAGAATAAAATATACTTTGGAAAATTCGAAGGTTCTTTTTTATAACATATGTCTATATTTGAAATGTGTGTTAATTGTTTTAATAGACACTGTATATAATATGTTTAAATATTCACTTAATAAGAGAAGTATTTTTTTCGTGAAGTTTAAAATTTAAACAAAAACCAACAAGAAAGGGACACCAATTGTCATTATGATCAATGTGATGGCAGTTCTGATCATTACGATGATAATGATGATGACAACGGTACAGATAATGATAATTAGGAATTAGGTGATCAGCACAGAATTAAAAAAAAAAAACAACGTTACAAGATTTACGCCACGAATTAAATGGCAAGAAGTGCAATCAAATAAAAAAAACAAACAACAATGACGACATAAAATAAAAACGACATTTTTCCATTAAAAGAAAATGCGTCTATGATAGGGCTGGGAATCAAAGTGTCGCCATGAAATACAGAGAAAGCTTTGCAAATGTTCTAAATTAAATTCCATATGATCTAAACCTTTCGAAATGACAGCGACATTTATTAATTTAAAAACTCAATTTTCCTGCTGCTTTAGCATAATTTTTAATTGTACCATCACTGACATGCCAGCAAAAGCACAGTCATGCACACACAATTCTTAAATATCAACCTTTTCAGTACACGACTCCACACGGCCACCCGTTTGTGTTTTAAAATTATTGCTTTTGTTCTGGCATTTTCAGCAAAAGTACTAGATTTCAAAACCACTACAAATATAAATACAAGAAAGAATCTGTGCTTTTTTCATTGTAAATTCAGTGGATTTTCTCGTATTCTTGCCCCCTTTTTATACAGTTGGCAGATTGAAGACGCGTGTATTTAGCGACAGGTTTTATGGAATGAATTTTCAAAATACTTTAGCGTCATTATCATTTAGATCATCATTAAGATCAAGGCGATGGTGATGATGAAGTTGACGATCAGTCGCATAATCATGAGGATGAGCACAAGTTCGCACAACAAATCTGTGTGGAAAATATAAAATAGAATTAAAAAAAAAAACACACTTACAACAATTGTTATAAATAGTTAAGACTCTAAATAAATGAATTCATAAGAGGCACGCGGAAACAAGAAAATTTATAGAACTAAAAATTTTTGTTTATAAATAAATTGTTCCTTTTTAAGTTAGAAGACTTTTATGAACTTTTTTCATAAATATCGGATTTTGTCATGTAAAAATATTTTTCTTAAAATTTATCTTATGGTATGAAAATTACTTTTTTATTAAAAGTATCTCTTCATCAAAAATACTTTTTTCAGAAAGTATTTCTTCGCTTTTTTCTTCTTCATTAAGGCAGGTGTATGGGCGACAGCTGGCAGTCACAAAGATATGGCTTGCCGTAACTGAAGTGCACTGTCAGAAGTTCTGACTAATACCTCCACGTGGTGGCGGCCGGTCACAGATTCCTGTCTCTGCAAGGAGTCTGGCTAAGTAAGTCGAGCGGAGAGAAGTTAACACTCTCGTCAAAGAAATCCACAATCCACGGTGGAATAGCATACGCCAGGGATGCGTGGCCAAGAGGGTCCTTAGTCTCAAGTATGCGAACTCTGGATACCAGTCGATCTCCAGTTTTTATACAGACTGACCCGTGTATGCGGAGCTCTGTGTGGGTGGACGGACATTTCTTTCTCAATTACAAGGATGACTTATGAAGCCTCGCAAGAGGGGGAGAGGTTAAACTCTGATGAGACTACGGTTTTTATTGGCCCAGGGTAGGAATCCGAAAGAGTCGTACAAGACTGCCCCGCGAGTGTCAATTTTTAAAGCTACTGCTAAGGCCTTGGACCGTGAGATTCCGACAGGAATGGGCAATGAAGCCTTGCAAGAGGTGGAGAGGTTAATCTCTGTAGGAACTCCAGTGTTTATTGGCCAATGGAGGAATTCTAAAGAGTTGGACAAGTAAACCTCGCAAGGGTGGACGAGACAGATTCGAAAGATACTCCTGAGGAAGAGGTTGAGACAGTAGCAGTCATTGTGTGTGAATGTCCGGCACTGGCTAATACAAGACTTAGGACCACGGGCAGACACTTGTTAAGTGTAAATGCCATGATGGACCTAAGCCTTAAACAAATGCTAGAAATTACAAATGACTACGTAATGAGGAAGAAGGTCGACAGTCTGAAATCACTATAGTCGAGTAAGGTGGTCCTAAATTATAAATCGGTTGTCTGAAATCAATTCAAGGAAAGAAGGGGATCGATATCCCCCCACCCCTACACAAAAAAAGAGAGGTGCATTTTTTGGTAAAAACATAAAAAAGTACTATTTTAATACACGAGCGCCATCCATCAGTAAGTACTTATTTTTAAAACATTTTTAAAATTTTAGTTTTTATACCACAAAATTAACAGGCTTGCGGCCGGCCGTTCATAAAAGTTGTCTTTTTCATTTTATTTCAAAACTTATGCACCAAGTATTTTGCAGACACCAACTGTTTACCATAAACACAATTAATTACTTTATGCCACTGCATAATTGCATTATTGCAACAATAAAAAAAAAATCAAGGCTAAGTAACAGAAGAGAACTAAGTGGTAGAACGTACGTACAACATTCTACAAAAATTGCACTCAAAAGCAGCTATTTAATGTGGATGAGCAACATGAGGAAGAGGTGGTGGGAAAAGTCCCAGTCAGAATAGCTGTAGTAGAAAAGTAGCAAAAGAAGAAGCGTGTCGCCAATTGATCGTGAGTTTTACTAAGAAAAATGTCGCGACAATTGTGAGACACAAAACTCTTTTTCTGCAGAGGATTTTTTCGACTGCTATTGTTTTTGCTTCTTAAGATTTTTTGCCGTATTTCTACAAGGAAAATCAAACAGCAAGAAACACAAGAAACAGTAAATGAAATAAACATTAAATTACGTCTATGAAGAGAGAGTTTATAAAAAAAAAATAAAAAACAAAGCCAAGGTAGCGACAAGTAGCAGGAGCAGAAAAATAGCGGAGAATGTAATTGAAATTGCAAATAATTACGTGAAGAATTCAAAAATTGTTATTCATTCTTCATTCATTTCATTGGCTGGCTGCAGAAGCACGATAGACACGTCACAAGTAGAAGAAACTTAAAAATGGAAAAGATTTCAACAACCGAAAATATATTAAACTCAATTATCTTTAAGTGTGGTTGGTGCCTGCTGTTGTCTGTGGCAGCCGTCGACGAGTTAGAGTTCAAAGGCAGATTTTTTTTTAGTAATCAGCGCATGTTACTGTTTGGAGGTGTAGCCGAACATGAAAAGAGGATGTTCAAAATAACGAAGCTGTGAAACTTTTAAATTCAAATAATTAGCAGTGTCCTCCAATTCTTACGCGTAAACACTTGTTTGATACAATTTTTTTAATAAAAGCAACAGTTTTTACAACATTTTTGAATAGTAATATTTTTGAAAAGACATTTTTTCCAAAAAGCCATTTTTTCGACAGGCAATTTTTTTAACAGATAATTGAAAAGTTTACTGTACGTTTTTATTCTAAAAAATTTGACGGTTCGTTGTCAATAAAATTTGCTTATGAGCCAAGAGAAACATTTTAAGAAGACCCTCGAAACATGTACTTATTTAAAATAACTTTTCTAAAAAGTATTCAAAAGATACTTTTGGATCATTTTATAAATTAAACTGGTTTTAAAGCTAAATTTTATTAACCGGTTACTATTTTAAAAGCTTCTTTTTAGAAAGTTACTTGTAAGGGTACTTTAACAAGAAAGGTACTTTTTGTTAAAAAGTACTTTTTGAAAAAGTTACTCTATTAATAAAGGGTCTTTGTAAGGGAGGTTCTTAATAATGGTACTTTTGGAGGAGAAGGTAATATATTAAGAAAGGTACTTTTTTAAGGGAAGTACTTAAGAAGGCACCTTGTTCGGTAAGGTACCTTTTTCTAAAAGGTACTTTTTAAGAAAACTACTTTTTTAGAAAATTAATTTGGTTTGAAAAGATACTTTATAAGATACTTAAAAAGCTTACGATACGTTGTGATGAAATTTGGAACGCTTCTTTTTTTAACAGACCCATGGGAAAAAAATGTTTTTTTTTTAATTTCTATTCTTTGTTGACATTGCCACCGTAGTCTTATTCAGATGGCTGTGATTTATAACGTTTCATGATTTACGTTACTATGCCCGGTAATTTCGATTGCAAAATATTATTACAACAAATTAATCCAAAACATTTGCTACGTTATCCTCCCCCACACAGCAAATAAAATATAACCCAACTAAAACACAGCTGATGTGATGGGAATGCTGCAGAGGCAAGCAAGTTGTGTTTCATAGACATCACTATGTTGCATCATTGACTGCGTTATTCTGAACCATAAATTTAAAGCATTTTAATGAACTTGTGCTGCTCTAGTGCTCATTCTGTTACTCCATACGCGAGCTTGCAACAGTTTGGTATGGTTGTTTCTTTTTACTTTTTTTTAAAGTTTGTTGCATATTTATCAATTTCTTTTGTTGCTTTTATTATCGATAAATAATAAAGTCGAGGATATAAAAGACAATAAAGTAAAACTGGAATTGTTTTATAAAAAAAAATTATCTCATAAATACTCGAAATCTGAAATAAACAACAAACTCTCTGTGTGTGAATGAATTCAACAAAACGATCATATACGAAATATAAAGGAGGAAAACCCCCCAACACAAAGGTAGTGGAGGGGTTCTTAGAAGTCAGTTATTCAGTCACTCAGTCAGTCAACTAGTATGGTTGGGAAGACAGCAGCAGGCAGGCAAAAGGTATGATGATTATGGTTAAATGTTGATGGACAATAATGACGCGACAACCGGAAGTCTATTTACAATTATTTGTGAGTCTTTTTATTTAAGTTTCTTTTTCACTTAATTTTACTATTTGTTGTTATTTTGTATTTATTGAATTGAATTGAAGAATCAAACATTTTGCGGTATCAACTGATGCCGGCTGGATGACGACGACGATGATGAGCATCATCATAATGTTCCCCACCGCTGTTAGTAACGTAAGCGAGTTTGTCGTGATCATTGGCACTTTGATAAATGCAGTTAAAAGTTATGTTCAGAATGTCTTTTCATGTTTAGAATAAAAGATATTTTAAATATGACATACAAATTGTCTTTAAGAATTTATTTGTTGAAGAAGAAAAAAGTAAGATTACGAATTGCAAATTGTATTTTAAAAGGTTCAAGTTGTGAGAAAAGTTATTCGCGAAGATTAAATATTTGTGGGAATGTACAGAAATATATGGCAGTGAAATAGAGGGTCTAGAGAAGGACTCAAATTAAGGAAAATAATAACAAAAACTTTTGAGAACTGATGGATAGCCGTCCTATAGAAAAAATTTTTACAAAAAAGTGCTTAAGACTCTCCCTACATATTTTCAAATAGGGCTTTGGAGTTCATTTTAAACGCTGAAATTATGGGAAATTTAATTATATTTATTGTAAATCTACTTTCTCCAAAATAAACCACAAATTATTATTAATCATACGCTCTGGTGTACGAAGAAATATTTCGCATAAACACATGGCCATAATAGCAACGAAAACCACATTATAAAAGATTTTATATTTCTATGACCAAAAAACTAAATTGAATTTCTAAACAGAAATAACTAAAATTATTTGTCATAGTAGCGTTAAAACTTTTTACAGCTTTGATTGATGGGAACCTCTCCATTAGCAGTTTTTATGAAATTTAACAAATATTTTTTTTTTATTGAGATTTAATAACTTGTGTGTTTGTGTTATGAAATGTGTAACATCAACAATATAAATTTATAAAATTTAAGAACTTGTTAAAAATTGTTACACAGACACATCAAACACCAGCGATAAAGGCTTTGGCTTTTTCAAGTTGCTTTCATTTATGGCAAATCTTGTTAAATTTAGAACCATAAAATTGTGTGTGTTATAAAAATATTTCAAACGGCAAAAAATCAAAATAAAAACTTAATAAAAAAAATGAAAAATATATTTACAAAAATACAATTTGACTGGTTGACAAATGATTAACACGTAGCGAAAAAAACCGCTTTTTAAGTGAAATAAATGCCTGAACGAAATACCAACTTACACGCAGAGAAAAGAACCTTGGTTTTGGTAGAGTCTCGAAAACGATATGATATTTGGTCGTCGCAAGGCTCAAGTTCATAGATCGGGTGTTTTTTTTTTCGATAACAATGACAGCTAAGAGTGACAAACTGTGTTGACATTCCGTTTAGCAAATCATCATGAACCGCTTAACGCCAAACAACGCTTGCAAATAGTGGAAATTTACTTTGAAAAAATAAATCTGTTCGCATAGTTCATAGAGCAGTTCCTCCATTTAACGATAAATATAATCGGCCTAGTGATCAAGCAATTCGTGCAGTTGTTGATCGCACTAATTTAACTCTTCTCGCTTGAAAACCATCAACAAGGCAAAGAAATGTGTGTACCGAAGAGAAATGACGATCCGTCGTCACTCTCAACTTGTTGGCTACGTGGAAAATTTTACGAAAGGATCTTGGCTTACGCGCCCATAAAAAACAGTTCTTGCAAGAATTGAAGACAAACTACAATCGTTTACGTCGAATTTTTGCTGATTGGGCTTATTTACAACTGGCCAAAGATGAGCATGATCAAGGTCAGTTCTGGTTAAATGGTTACGTCAATAAGCAAAAGTGCCATATTAGGAGCGAAGGTAATCCTCAAGCCGTTAACGAATCACGATCACATCCGTTTAAATTAACTATTTGGTGCGGTTTATATGCTGGCGGCATCATCGGTTCTTATTTATTTCGAAATTAGCAAGGACCTGCCGTTAAGGTGAATGGCGAGCGCTGTCGGACCATGATGATTGAATTTTTGCTTTCAAAAATTAATCAGCATTTGGTTCCAACAAGACGGCACAACTGGGCATACAGCGCCCTTAATATTCGATTTATTGAACAATCAATGTGGTGACTTTATTTTCAGAAATGCTCCTGTTCACTGGACCCCTCGTTCGTGCAATTTAACGGCTTGGAATACCATTTTATGGGGCTATGTTAAGTCATGGGTTTATGCCGACAAACCAGCAACTCTTGATGAATTGGAAGTCTATATTCAAGCTACCATTGAAGCCATTCGGCCAGATGGGCCATGTAACTCGTAGCCGCGAAATCATATTCAAAAAATAATTGAAATTCCGTCTTGTATTATCATTTTAAGATCTCTTGCAGTTAAAAAAATACCTGATGTTATTTAGATATTTGTAATAAATTTTCGACATTCCTTGTCAAGTTTGGTTGGGTGACAAACCGGTTTCGGCTATGTGACATCTTCAGTGTCATTTATCGATCTGAGCACAAAACGAACGAAATATGACACTGAAGATAGCTAATTTGTCTCTAAAAAAAACTCCACAAGGGTAGATGCAAATTCGTTCCAAATATCTACATCAAATCGCCCTGTCGGAATAGCAAATCAAGAATCATACTTTATGCTTCCAATTAAGAAAAAAAAGAATTATTTATTCAAATTTTTTTTTTTACCATATTATGATCACCGCATTATTTATTTGTAGCTAATAGTATGGTTATTTATCACAATATTAAAACGGCAAAGAACCTCATTGTATGCAATAGGTAGCACAATTTTATTATGATAATACGCAATCATAATATTATTTAAAGATAATCATATAACTATGATGCTCTTAGTTTATGGTCACTACAATCATATTTATTTCCTGCGTGTACAAAAAGCTTGTATTTAACAGACTTGGGAAACATTTTTAAATTAAACGACAACAACAAACAAAGTAATAATCCGTTTTTCACCTAATTAAGAACAAGTTTAAGATTTCAAAGCCAACATAATATGATAAGAGACTTAAAAAGTCTGATACTTTAAAGGTTGTTGATATTGCAAGCCTCTAAAAACTAAAAGGCGGCGTTTCAATTTCATAAGTTTTTATTTAAGTTCACAAAAAGCAGCAGTGCAATTAAAAGCTAAAAGAAATGCATGCGAAGGAAAAAGATGAAAAAGATTTAAATATTTTTCTTAATTTTTTTTAACATACTTATGGACCTTAAAAACACACACACACACACCTTTTATGTTGCATGCTATTGCAGACGCCGATGATGGTGGTGATGGTGGTGGTGTTGTTGGTGGTTTAAACAATGGCCCCAAAATGTTCGTAAAAGAGGTTGAACTTTACGCTGTCAAGTTAGCAACACTACTCTACAAACGTATAAAGGGGCGACTGGCCAACCAACGAAATCATTAACCGTCCCTTTCGTGGCTAAGAAATCATTCTGAGCCAAAGCTGTGCCTAAATTGATATGAAGTGAAATGAGGCTTCTGCAAATCTTTTCAACAGCACAATTGCTCTTGTGGTCTTATTGCTCTTTGCCGTTGTTGTTGCCTTCTTTTTATTATTTTTATTGCCAGCATTTTTTGGTTTGTTAAACAGACAGTTCGTTTAAAATTGTAAGACGTCTGCATCTTTTAATGTCATTATCAAGATCGCTTGCATTTAATCCCAGTTTATACAAACACACAACTAAAAAGAGACCAAGAAATTAAGAAGGCATAAAGCACAGAAATCCAAACGCATTTTTCAGCCTTTAACAAACACTTTTTTTTTTGAAATCACCAACTTTTTAGTGACCAGTGCAGAAAACAACAAAATCCACATCAGATCTTCTTAGGAAAGGTGAGACCGTTTAAAAGCAAAAGGAGTAAAAATCAAAAAAGTCACACACATAAACTTTCATTTCAACTAGATTAAAAATGATCACGCCGGTGTCGATGACGATGATCAGGATGTGGCTGATGATGATGAAGGTAAAGGCGATATAAATGATAACGCTGGCATTTTGTAATTATGACCTCGTTTTAAATTTCTTTGGAAAAGTAGTGTGATTCAGTTGTTGCAGTCATGTATTGCCATAAATTCACTTTCGTTTCTAAAGCCTTTAATAGAATATTTGATTTAATTTTATTGCCAACACAGGTGTATGTGGTTGCCAGGGCCAACACTTTTTCTCCTAAAATGTGTGTGATAACCAATAAATAGTACGGCAAAGCGGAAACGGGCCAAAAGCAAGTGTAATTGAAAACTAAATCTTAAGAATAATTAGCATTGACAAAATTAAAAATTGTTTTTGCAAAGAAATTTTTGAAAAGCTAAACAAAAAAAGAAAAAGTACCCTAAAAGGCGAAATAAAAAAAGGAAAATTTGTTATACACTTTTTAAATGTATAAGTAAAATAGGACCTTTTGCCAATGTACCTTTTAAAATAATATATTTAGCAAAAATGTATTTTAAAAAAGTATTTTTCAAAAAAGTACCTTTGGAAAAAAGTACTATTTTAAAATGCATGTTTTCCAAAAACCTCTTGGAAAATGGTGAACTCTGAAGAATTTCATGTTGAAAAATTAAATGCTGAAAAGGTTAATTATAAAAAATCAGCCTTGGAGAATAGGATATTTAAAAAAAGTACCTTTTGGAAAATACGCTGTAAAAATGTGACCTACAAATGTACTTTTTGGAAACTTTATAACAGTTTCAAAAAAGTTCCTTTTGAATATTTTTTTAAATAAATAAAAGTCCCTCATAAAAAAGGCACCCTTAAAAACGAGATTTAAAAATATGAGTAAAATAGAACCTTTCGCCAAAATACCTTTTAAAATAGTATCTATAGCAAAAATCCAATTCAAAAAGTTGTTTTTGAAAAAAGTACCTTTTCAATAAGTACATTTCGAAAAAGTACCATTGTAAAATGTATGTTTCCAAAAACCTACCGTATAAAAATGCTTGGAAAATATAGAACTCTATAAAGAAATTCTTGTTGAAAAGCTACATTATAAAAAGGCAGCAAAGTCAAAAATTAGATTTTAGAAAAAGTACCTTTTGAAAGTATCTTTAAAAAAAGGATATTCTTAAAGCTTAACTTTGAAACACATACACTTTATATAAGAAATTTTAAAAAGGCAACTATTGAACAATTATTGTTTAGATTTTATTCTACCAAATTGTGATAAATTAACTTTTACAAAAGTACCGTTTCAAAAAGTACATTTGGATAAACGTTGTTTTTAAAACTTTTTTTTTCAAGAAAGCCCTTTTTAAAAATTACTATGTATTTGAAAAGATCAACTTTAACAACTTTCGCACTTTTGCAAAAGTATCTTTGAAGGAAATACCTCCTAAAAAATTTACCCTTACAAAGGAGATTTAATAAAAAAGTACTTTTTGCCTAAGTACTTTTCAACACAGTATCTTTACCAAGAGATACTTTTGAAAAAGCGTCTCATGTTTTAAAAACTATTGCTTTTTTGAAAATGGAGATTACAAAAAGGTGCTTTTGAAAAATGCGTCGTTTCAAAAGTATGTAGTACCTTTCAGGACTTGTTTTTTTAACTCTTGAGTCAAAAAATTTTTTTTAATATATTCACCTGATCTTTAAACTATTATTCCTTTTTAGCACTCGTTCCATGTGCTAAGATTTGAAATTTCTTTTAAAACCAACTTTAACTAGATAACCCTGCATTTCTTGTTTACTTTCCACTACCTTTCAATCTTCGAGTTAAACATAAATTTACTAAAAGTTATCGAACATTTTTAAAGTCAACCATTTAACGATTATTTACATTTATTTAGCTGCTAAGTAAAAATCGAAAATAATAAATAAATCAGCTGAGAACAACATTTATCATCGTCAAAAGTCAGTTATATCGTCATCATCAGCACCACCAACCTATGGCAGGCTGGATGGTTAGATGGAGTATGAAGCATGCAGCATCATCTTTTTCATTCCCTGTGGCGGATTTAGTGGTTATGGTTGTTGTTGTTCTTTCTTCCAGCAGTAAGAAGAAGTAGTAGCATTAAGCAATTGTGTTTCACTAACTGCCACTATCAATGGTAGCTAAACAATTGTTAAACAACATCAAAGTCATCAATGTTACCAACAGCCTACAAATTTTCTTTTTCTTTTTGCTGCGTTCTAATGTGAGTGATCAAAAAAAATTGCAGTTCAAATAATGCTTAAAATGTAAGGACGAATTTGTAATGAACTATTTGTAGAGTGAAAATAAATATTTTAAAGAGAAGACCGTTTAGGCGCTTTCTAAGGTCAACAAGGAACTTTCACGTATTCATCAACACTTTCCTTTACCAGGGAAAAAGAAAATATTTTTTCCGAATTCATTTAATAAAAACCTTTTTGCCAAAAAACACCATGTAAACAAAAGTACTTTTACTACTTAAAATAAATTAAAAAATATATTGCAAGAAAATTATTTTTGAATAATTAAGCGCAAAGAAAAGACATGGTCCCCACAACCATATTATGTTCTCTACAATAACATATTGTTGTGACATACTTAAAAAATTTTTAAAACATTTGAAGCATTACTTTAATTGTGATAAACAAATTATTGTTTACATTTATTTATTAAATTATTTCCATCCATAACATGGTTGAGTTGAATAATAAAATCTTTAATAAAATTCTAACTACCAACACAGTAATTTAACCACACAAAAGTAATATAATAACTCTGACTATAAAACGTTCCCAATCAACATAATATGTAAAATTCGTTTGCAGTTTATTCAAGTATGAAAGTGTTGTGGTTTAAGTAGTTAGTGCGTTCACTATTAAGCATTCGATGGCTTTGGCTGCCCGCGTTTGTAACTCAACCCAACATGTTGCTCTTAGATTATGATTACTTCAACCATGTTTTTGATTCGCATGTACTATAATTTTATAAAAGGAACATCTCAAACAAGTAACTATTTTGCAAAGAATAATTTTTGACAAAAGTAGACGATTTTGAAAATGGTCTTTTAAAAAAGTATTTCTTCAAAAAAGGCGGCTTAAAAAGTACTTTTCAAAAAGTACCTTGAATAAAAGATACTTCTAAACAAAGGTACATTAAAAATATATAAATATATTCATTGGCATTTCAACAAGCACTTGTTTAAAAGTACTTTACCATTTAAAAAAGTACTTTAATTTTTGTAAAAAAGTATATTTCAAAAAGTACCTTTCAAAATTAACTAATTAAAATTGCCTGTTATATGACTTTCAAACACAAAAAAGAGATTTTTTTTTGTAAAAGTAAGATACATTTTCAAACTTACCATTTAAGAAAGTACTTTTAAACAAATTACCCTCATTTGTTTAAATAAGTCTTTTTTTCAAAGCCTTCTAAAAACTACGTTTTTAAAGTTACTTCCAAAAAAAATACTTTTTTCAAAAAGTACCTTTAATAAATTATTTTCTAGTAATTGATTTTTATCCGAAGCCCAACTTTATTCGTTTTATTTTAATTTTGTCTCGTGTTACTAACTACGCCTAACTGCAGTTATGTCACTCTTACCAGCTGCAGGGACTTTGTGTTGAATAGAAAAGGATGAGCCTGATGAATATTTAAACAATTGTACAACAGTACGAGTATTTTGCGATTCAGCAAACAGCATTATAACAAGATGTGTTGAGTACATCGATGATGATAATGAACGGCGTGATGACGATGAGGAGAATGGTGACGATGACAATGATGATGGCGATGGCATGACAACAATTGTCGCATGCAATTTTTTTCAATGCTGATGTTTTTTGTTGCCGTTGTTGGTTACGTATATAAAACATTAAATCTTGAAATGTCGTCGTGCTTTACAAAACTAGACAATAAATACTTTATAAAAACAAGCGGGGAAAAAAAACTTGATGAAATAAGAATATAACAACAACACAAACAAATAGCAAAAACGTTATGCGACATGCGGTGTGGCATCATGATCAGCATCATCATGTTGCCGCAGCAAGGCAGGCTGGCAGCCACCAAGTTAATATTTATTACGAGTATGCGAATGCAATCCAGTGCGACTTTAAATCCCCGCGCAAATATGTTCTCGATACACAATTCATGCATTTCGAATAAAACAAGAAGAACAAAATTCAAACACTACTTAACGTTAATGCAACTTGCAACTAGTGCAACATTTGGCATTTTTCATACTTTTGCTACTTCAGCCGATCACTTGACTGATCACTGGTTTTAGTTTTTCTGAATACAAAAAAAAAATTTAAATCGTGCAGTTGTTCTTTTTTGTTGTGCTTGTTGTTGTGACTGCAGTTTTTGTGTGATTTGCTTGGAAAATAAATAAGAAATTTGTTTTGTGTATAGTGGGTTATATTGATTGGTCTTGTTGCACATACAACATACATACATGCAACACATCATACTACATACCTTGATTTATTTAACAGGCAACTTTACATAAGAGTGAAGTGTACTCGTATGTGTGTCTTGCTTTTCCATTCACTGCCTGCTTAATATCCAAAGGCCTTTGCCAATGACACATGGATGCTCGAGTTCTCAAGGTATTATTGCAATTGGAAATATTTTTATACAATTCATTTTTGTTTTTTTTTTTGCAGCACTAAGCTTTACTATGATTGTATTTTGTAAATGCCCATTGTTTTCTTAGCAGCAACAAAAAAAAAAAAAAGATTTTCTACTAAACTCTTTTACATGTAAACGGAAGATGGCAATTATTTCTTTTTTTCCACATATTCAATTTTTACTTATTTCTATTGTAATCAATGTGGCAAATAAATTGTGTGTGAAAAAGTTTAATTTTATATTTAACATTATAAAAATTTATTTTATTTTTTCTTGTGCTCGTTTTTGCTCTTTCTGCAAACAAAATCATGTTTTTTCATACTAAAGAGCTCACAAATTATGTTTTAATGTTTGGAATATTAAAGGCGTAGTTACATTCTGCTTATACCAGTTTTACTAAGTTTGTTATTAGTTCTGAATTACGAGTTAAATTGCATCAATTAAAATTAGAAATATATTAATATTAATCATACGTCCCCTAACAATTTGTTTAGAACTTCATTTATTTGCATTTTAATAAAACTCCAATAAATTAAGGCTTAGCATATTAAAGACATGACCAAGTTTGGACAATTAAGTGACATTGTTGCAACGATTACCGGACATTGGGAATTTGAATTCGTAAAGAATGAGGCTGCCTACAAATGACTTTTGTAGAAGTTGTCAAAATGAAGAGGAAACGATATATTACCTCCTGTGCAACTGTCCTGCCTTGAAGGAGAGCCGCCTCACTCCAATAAATTAAGCCTTAGTATATTAAAGACATGGCCAAGTTTGGACAATTAAGTGACATTGTTGCAACGATTACCGGGCATTGGGAATTTGAATTCGAAAAGAATGAGGCTGCCTACAAACGACTTTTGTAGAAGTTGTCAAAATGAAGAGGAAACGATATATTAACTCCTGTGCAACTCTCCTGCCACTCTGAAATATCGGAGGTGGGACTGCGGGGAGTTAATTCCTTCATAAGGAGCAGCCACTGGTTCAGCAGTTACTCCATACCGGCACAGGCCTAGTGACCTTTCTTAAATTTCCGAATTTTCTTTACTATTTCTTCACTCTCTTCTCTTCTACTTACCTATCTCTTCTCGGGTTACACAAAGGGATCGAATTTGCGGACCCACTTAGGCCTGCGGGTAGGCGGCCTGATTTCCTAATTTAAATTAATGACATACATATACATAGAATAAATTAATGCAGAACATGAACTTAATACACCCACCCCCGCACCTAGGCGCATTATAACACACAGGTTAACAATTTAGCGCTATGGCTGCCTAGACCATAGATTTTAGGGCTGGAAAGATTTCATCTTTCTTACTTCCTGCCGTTATCGGTTTGCTGCGATACATAGATCCCCACCACCACAATCTTCCCACTATTTGGATTTAAGCCACGACAATCACTTTACTCCTCCTAAGGAGTCTTACCGATAACAGTCTAAGATTTGTCGTTATGTGAGCTGCTGGCTCCCGTGGTACAAGCCAGTTATCGTTATAGCGATATTTCAGAAACGATGACTAACAGGCCACAATCTACTTTTAAGTTACAGAGCGAAAAGTGTAAAAATGTGTGAAAACGCCTTGAAGGATTAGTCAAAACATTGGTCGAATCGTGTCGTTATTACGTCTATCTCGCGACTCACAAACTTAAAGCAGAGGCTTGGTTTGAAATTATTTTCAAAGGGGATTTTCAAGGAACTTGACGGCTGGCAAGCTTTTAAATTTATTTTTGATAGCGATATTTGAAGCGAGTTTAAGTAGTTTTTGGTACCTTCTTAGTTAGCAAACAGCTCCTTCGATGTTCCTTTATTAGACACGTTATTATCTAGTTAATTCACTCAATGATTCACCTTTCCTTTTTTAAAATTCCATTTTCACTAGACCTTGTTCAAGCGTTACAGCAGTTTAAAATAAATTAATAAAAATTATTTCGCAATTTAACAGAAATTCCCGAAAAGTACAAAAACAAGAAAATAATAAAATTAAAACCTTTAAGAATTTTCCCACACAGACTGGCAGCGACTTAAAACAAGAGCCGCTTGAAAACAAAATGACCCAGAAAAAATTAACAATACAAAACGAAGGAAGGAGAAACGCAAAAGTTGCAGAGAAATTAAACAGAAAAGCCACATCACTTTTACAGCAAAAAAAAAAAAAAAAACAGGTAACAACAAGAAATATTTAAAATAAACAAATATACAATATAAATTTATATACTCAATGTTAAATAAAAAAAAAATGAAAAAAAATCGAAAGAATAAACGGAGGCAGGTCAGTTGTTAACCAGTGAAGAAAGATCACACACAGATCTCATACGAACCCATATGGACGTTCTATGAATGAGTCACTTTTTATTAGCGGAAAAAAGGTATTTGGCTTAGGCGTTAAACAGATCAGCGTTTTGTTCAAAAGATCATTAATTTGATATAAAAAAAAATTGTTGTGTAAAGCAAAAGATACAGAACCAAATGTTTAATAAGGTTATCAAATAGTAATATGGGTGTTTAACAAAGCAAAATTATTTCATTGAAATAACATCTCAACTCTATGGCAAACATTCAATATTTACGAATTAACTGTCACTCATTCTACAGGCACATTATCAGGCCTTTTTGGAAATTCTTTTATCCGTGACTTGGCTAATCCGATCAAAACATGTTTACCGAATAATTATTTTAAAACTCTAGTATACGATTGTTTAAGAAATATCATATTTTGTTCCATGTTGTTTTCGCTAAATCGATTATTCGAATAAAATTTGATTGAAGTAAATTATTATACGAATAAAATGTTCGATTATTCATTAGAACATTTCCGAGACATGACGACAATTATTTTATCAAATAAAAGTTCTCGGCGAATAACCAATTATTTAAATATCATAAATCCAGCAGCACAATTAAATACAGAAAATATATTTACAAAATATGTTTAAAAAAAAAAAGAAATTAATTTTAAACAACAAAACCTGAACAACCGATTAATAAAAAAAAACAGATTGTTCCAAGAAACGGGTATGTGAATACTTGACCATTCAAATAAACGGCCTTCGAATAATTAATTACTAAAAACCGTCTCATCATCCATACGATTAAATATTTAACTAAATCGAGCCAATTATGCCAAGTTATTAAAACCGGTTGCTTAAATCTGCAGGAATATTTAGGCACTGATGTTTTATTCGAATAAAATTATTCGAATATACCAAACCGATTTAATATTTGCGCGTTTTGTTTAGCGATTACTATTTCTAAGCAACTGTTTAGTTTAGGGAAAAAAAGTTGGAATAATTTTCGTAAATAATAAGCATTGATAATCGATTGTTTTGTTTAACGTAACCGATTTTTAGAATAATATTTAAAAATACTTCGATTAATCAGTTATTAGAATTAACCGTTTACCGATTCACTAATTAGCTTTAATAACAGCGATGTAACTCAAATATCGACATTATTGATTTCCTTTAGATCATATAACGATCATAGATCCTTACTCGAATACTCGAATACAAAGTAAAACTTTATTTCTTAAAAAAAAATTTGTTAATATGAATTTATGTTGATGACTGCGTTTGCGATTAATATACATAACAAATTCTTCACATAATACGATAAATTATATATCACTATTATATTTAATAACTTAAGCAATATCATTAAATTAGTTATTCGAATAATCGTTTATTCGAATAATGACTAATTCGAATCCATTATTATAATTATCAATTTCACGAGCGATGAAGCTATTTATATTTCGAATGCCTGCTTATTCGAATAGATACATAGAGTTTATATACTCGAATAAAAAGAAATATTTTATTCTTGTAAAACATTTTTTTGTAACCAATGATTCTCGCTTATTCGATTAATATAATTTAATATTCAAATGGAAAGTTCTTCGCATAAATAAATAATGTAATGTAAAAACTAAAACAATATAAACGAATAAGTTATTCGAATAAACTTTTATTTATTGGACAGCTAAAACGAATCGATTATTAGAATCATTATTTTAGCGATTAACAAATTTATTTCAATAACTGCGACACAAGCACTATTCGATTAATTGCATGCAGTTCACATATTCGAACACAAAACAAACCTTTAATTAAATCTTTTCAAAATCAAACATTTTTCTAACCATTAATTTGTGACTTCCGTATAAAAGCTATTTACAACAACAATAACAACAACATCAAAAGTAATTTTTTTATATTGACGTTTCTGCTCAATTTCATTTATTTAAATTTTTGGTGGGTATTTTAACGCCAGCTTAAGCTAATTAGAGATAAACCCATGACGGCAAGAAGAAATGATGGAAACGAAAACACAAATTAATACGATCGCTCGTATCCCGTCTATCATTATCTAAATCTAACAATCGTCAAAATCAACATCGCTGCCGTCATCACCATCACCATCATCTTCTTTGGCAGCCTCAAAGAGATTTTAATTTATTTTTCATTTTACAATTGTTGAAAGAGCGTTTTCAGTTTCATTTAATGTTTTTGAGTGGATTAGTTTAAGACTAAGAAAAGTATCCCGACAAAGTTTCTTTTTGAAAAGATTTTGCAATAAAATGTCAAATCAATTTGGATTTTTATTATTTCTCTTTCTAACATTTGTCGGAATTATTTCAGTGATTGATATGCATGAAGTAGAAACTCGTAAAGAAACGAAAAAAATGTGATCCAACAAAAATGTCTGGAAGTTGTTAGGCAACCACTACTAGTCAGCTAGTTAGTCAGTCACTTATTTCTCTAGTTCCCAGTCAGGAATAGAAAAATTGAAGTTAAGCATTAATGTGAGGCATGGCAAAAAAAATGCCTTTTACTAATAACGAGTCTGCCAAGTTACAACCTGCTCTTGCTAACAACTTGAAAATGAAAAGTTATGAAATTAAAAAAGACGTGAGGGAAAACAAAAATAGAAGGGATCGAACTTAATTCTTGCAATGACATGACCAGCCGTTTAGCACACGTTACACTCACAAAAACTATGTTGGTTGTTATTGCACATATTGTTAATTTGCGATACTGTTGATATGTAAAGGGTGTCCTGAATAAGAGTGAACTATTTCATTTATATTGTGATATTTTGAATTCATTGTTAAGAAAACATGTTCCGATTAAGTTTGGAAAAACTTATCTCTTTTAATGAAATTTCCGATGACTTTTCGACAGAAATTTGGCTCTATCTCACCGATAACCTGTTCGGCAGTTGACATCAGAATTTCGTAAAATTAGTTCGTGGTGCCGTCCGGGCTTAAATCACAAGTCGTTCAGACCCATGCCGTCCAGTTGAGGCCACATGAATTCTCTTATCACGTTCCAGTAACAAATCACTGCCAAATATATGTTTTCGCGTTTTCGGCGACACTCTCGTTTACGCCAGAAAAGTTCTAGAAAGACTGACCAACATGTCGACGTAAAGGAATCAATTCCTTCAAATTTGTTTCCTCTCTTTAAATTTTTTGAAACATTAGGTGCACTTTATCGGCCGAAAGTTCTGCTTCTTTTACTTTCCCGTTTTTTTGTGTAGAACTCCGTTTTTAATACTCTAAACAATCATAGGTGACAGCTGTTACAGGTTAAAGTAGACACTCCATAAAATTTCAATAGTGCATGTTTTTTTTTGAGACACCCTACAGTCTGAAGTCGAAATAATTCTGGAACGAATTTCCGTCATCTTCAGTGTCAGAACGAAAAATGACACTGAAGATGGCACATAGCCGAAACCGGTTTGTCTCCAAACCAAACTTGACAAGGGCTGACGGAAATTCGTTCCAAAATTCTACATCAAAACACCCTGTTGGAATATCAAATCAAGAATCGAAATAATTCAATTGAGCTTGATTGTAAAAGGTAGATTCTCGAATTAAAATTGTAATCACTTGCCAACTTCTACTTTCTCGCATCAATTTAATTCATAATCAGCCGATTCTAAATATTCCTCGGCGATTGAGTTCTCGGGTAATTCAACCTGCAATGTCAGCTTCATTAAAAAGGGCTTGGATGGTGGCTGAAGCAGTATTAAAGCAGCAGCAGGAGAGAGTTAAGTGAAGTCACAAACCCACTGGAGTTGCCACAAGCTTTGTAGGTACAAGTAACTATTATAAACATTTGTTCATTTCATTAATAAGAATTTTTACTTTTATAAGGCCCGAAAAATATTAAAGGGTGAACAAGTCGAAGATTTGTACGTTCATGTAGCTACCAACTCGTCACGACACATCCTTTAAAAAAAAAACCCCCCCAAGTACTAAAAATCATGCGATCCGTCTTAGGCGCAGATTCTAGTTCTTGAACACTCCCATTCTAATAAGATGACATTTATGATCAGCTTATTTCGACCATTTCCTAATGCTAATCGCATTTAAAGGATAACGTTTGAAACAGAAGGTGTTATATGTCATATTTACCAGGGGCAATATTTTTGCGCCTTCTAGAAGGTTCTAGATAACAATATCCTTCCTTCTCTAGATAACAAAAAATCTTCTTTCAATTTTTCGGCCTTCAAGATGATCTAAACAAGTCCAGCACCTTTTAGTGGAATTTAACAAACTCTTTAAGTTTTCATCATTATCACAAAGTTGGCGACTTTGTCTTGATCAGTGACAAAAGAAAAACTTAACGATCAGCCAATTTTGGAAAGTTGTTGGGAATATAATATTTTTAGTGGAAAAATTTACACATTTAAAAAGAGACGTGGCAACACAATGTGTGTGGCTTAATGCAAGATTTCTAGCCTAGCTGTCCATCCATCCGTCCGTCTGCTGTCTGTCTGTCTGTTTTGATGTGTGCACTCGTTGTGGCAGTGCTCGAATGTGTGTCTATGCTTGCCTACATGACGACTGACATTGGTGGATTAAGATGTTGTTATTTTTCTGATTAGCAGTAGATGAAAATAGCAATAGCAAAAATTGAGAAGAGAAAAAAAAAATAGCTGAGACCGAGAAACTTAATTGTATAAAATTGACAACTATTCACAGCTAAACACAGACTTGCATGAACAGGTAAGTAAGTAAACGCTTATTTTGGACGGGTGTAAATTGCTTAGCGAGTGAGTTGAGAGCGAGAAAAAAAATTAAAATCGAAATGTGACACATATCCAAGACAAATATGGTTAGAATTTAAGCGCCAATGGCCGTTTCACATTAATTTGAAATATTAACCAAAATAAGAGTCGCTAATGATGCCCATCAAGTCAGTGCGAAGGCGGTGTGAGGAGGAGGGAGGCTGTTGTTGCTGGTGTTGCTTGCATGTTCAACAAAATGTGGCAATTGTAAACGAGACCGTTGATATTGATACTGGTGACAATGATATCAGTGATTGTTTTGTTTTCTTTTTTTTTGCTTTTTAATTTTTTGTTTGTTTTTCGAGCGATTTAAAGTTTAAAACTTGGATGCAGTAAAGTTGCAGTTGCATTGCATGCTGCTATCAGACATTGGTAGTGTTGGCATGCCAACATGTAGATTGTTTATTGAGTTTGAATTGTTTTAAAGTATGTGACATTTCACCATGTGGCAAAGAAAAATGAGGCACGTCTTAACAACACATCACACATATGCCCAAAAGTCATATAAGAAAGATGTCTCTGTAGAGACGGGCTAGTGCTGCTGCTGATGCGGCAGGTTGCCAAATAATTGGAAGGTGTGTTTTTCACAAGTAAACTAAATAGTGGTGTGTGTGTGTTGTGATCTATTTGTAAGCGTAACATTTTGGTGGGGCAATTAAAGTTTTTACAATTTTTGTGGGAATTTACAAGTTTCCTCTGGTTAAATGAATCAACAAACAACAACCACGACAAGTAGTTCAAGACGTTCATGTGTTCCTTTTGTTTCATGTCTGCCGATAATCCTTGTTTTAGGTTTTATTCTTTCATAGTTGTTGATGATTATTTCGCTTCCCTTTTATAAGATCAAACCTAAATTAGTGCAATTTTCCTAAAGTATGATACGAATGTATTGTTGTTGTTGTTTTTCTCGTTGGTTTTTGTTTGTGTACTTTACCTTTCTTTTTTTATTTTAAAAATTGTTGTCAGAACAAAATTATAAAAAAAAAAATAAACGAAAAAGGTAAAAGAAAAGATCAACTTTTCATATGCAACGAATTTGTATGAAATATTTTTTGTACTTGTTGGCCACATTCCTGGTTAAAGGCAACAACCGAGGGAACAAAAATTAACAACAACAACAACAACTCTCTGATCGAAACATAGTGATAATGTTGCAACGACTACAAGAACATTAAAACAACAATGCAACACTGCGTTGGATTATCCTGAAGTTTAAAATAACTCTCAGCATTTTCAATTTTACACACAACAACAACAATGTATGCGAGGCAGCTGTATGAAAGAGTGCATTCGTTTAAATGAATTTAATGAAAATTTACAAATATCGTTTTTATTCAAGCGAATTCTTGCTAAATTATTATATAAAATATTATTCGGAAAATAGCTTTTTACCGTGCTCTAACGATGTGTCTGAAATTGCAATGTTGTAATACGAGGAAAGAGCCTCAGGCTGATGTATGTAGATAATCGTAGCTAGCAGTTATAGCACTCGTTAGATATATGCTAAAGATTTCGGTACACAGCATTTATCTGTGTATTAAAAAATATATATATATAAACTTTTTTCGATTTTAACAGATTTTTGCTGATTAAATGACTTTTTGATTTTTTTGTGGTTTGTGGGATTCATTAGTTTTGGTAATTTCTAAAATATTAAATAGTTTAAGCAAAATTAGCGATAATATAATTTTTTGTGAAATGTTTGTTTGTGACGATTTTGGCGAACAATGGTGAATTTTTACCGTAGGAAAAGAAGTTTAAATAAAACAATTAATGGTGTGAGATATCAAAAAGATTCTCGCTTTATTTTCAAGCTTCATTTATGCCATTATTAAGGGAATATCACATCATTCAAGTGGTCACCACGGGCTTGCTGGCACTGCTTGGAGATGATTTTTTGTCCAAAATCCGCAACTCCGATCAGCATTTCCGGCGCGCAATTAGCGAACTCACATCGTTGTCTACGAGTGCCTGTCTTCAATTCTAGCATCATCACAATCTTTTATGAATGTAGGCTTAAATTTAATCGCAGAGTCAGCAGGGTTGGCCGTACAGAAATGTCAAATTTAGCTGATCGGAGCCAAATCGCGGCACTCTCTGTCGGGTTGGTGGCCAAATGTCCAATAGAGTGTAGGCATACTTGAAATTTCTTACGCTGCCAAGAATTGTCGGCGCTCTAAAGCCGACCTTACGACGAAATTCACGTTGCGTATTTACAACTGAGCCGGAATTTTGAGATTCGTTTTTTAATAACTTCTACACGTTCGGCAGGCGTGAAACGATTCATGATGAAGTGACAAATCTTACTGAATATTTTAACAACTGGACGGTATTCACCCTAGAAAGCATGTTATTTTTGCGACATTTTAAATAATTAAGGGATTTTATTTGACTGATTATTTTTAATTAAGCAAACTTTAATGGGTTTGACGGTTAATAGGCATTGAAATTTTTAATTAAAAAAACGTTCATTTTGGTCCAGTTATTTTTCCTGCTTCAAACACCAAGTCGAAAGTGCCATAGTGGCAACCCGTACCATCATTACTTCGCCTTCTCTGCTCTCTCTTCGTTGCAAAAATGTTTCTTCCTTCCTGAAGTCGTGGATATAAAAGTTGAATCCATTTGCCCCATCTATATGAAGATTTGAATCACTTAGCCGACCACATCATTTTTAGTCTTTGCAAATTGGAGCCGCTGAGCTTTACCAGTGTCATTGAGGGTTAGTTTCTTTTGAAGTTTTTGGCGAACTATAAATGGGCGCGACTTTAAGATACGATGTACAGACACTTTCCGCCGCAGACATGCATGATAAATTTGAATTTTTACTGCGCGTTGTTGCCATTTTGCTGCGTCCTCTCATATTCCTACCATAGCTTTGAATTTCGTTCAAGTAACTGTCTTTCTTCTTTTTATTTTTGCGGACTGGATTTTAAAATTAAAATTTCTTCCTTTCTACGCCCCATATTTTTTAATTTAAAATAAAATAATATAATTTTTAACATATAAAAATTCCTTAATCAAGGGACGCTTAAAAAACTTTTAATTTAGCCCGAAATTTCTAATTTCTAAGGGAAGCTTATTGCACTTTTTAAAAAAGGGACAAAAGAGACCCATAAAGCGAAAAGGGTTAAGATATTCCACAAAGAGGTAGTGTTTTGTATAAAAGAGCTGAAGACACCTAAACTGAATTGCAAGACTTTTTATGCCGATTATCTATTACAATGTGAAAAAGGGGGGCGAACTTTAACCCCCTTAAAATAAAGGACAGACATACGCTGATGCATTTATTTTTTTTGGGTTTCCTGCGCCGGGATCCGTTATCTAAAACTTGTTTTTTTTTGTTGTACAGTGTAATGAATCTTGCCACAATTTGAATAGTTGCTGGTACATGTATGACAAATACTAAATTCGAGTTGGATCCTATTCTTATTATTTCCTCAGTATCAACAAATTAGAGGACATTGCCGTCAATATTTTTTATAGCGAATTGAATCGAAATATCTACACAATCAGCTAGACACTCCTCAAAAATGTTTCTTCCTTTAAAGCTCTGCTCTATTTTCGCATTAACGTGAGCACAAATATGCGGTATGTGCGAGTATGTAACCTTTAACAGTCAAAATGTAAAATTAAACTTTTGTTGGGAGTAGTTGAAAATAAAGAATATGAGAATAAGTGTGTGATGAGGATGATCATGCTGGAGCGGTCTACCCAACTGCGGCTGCTACAACAGCAGCTTATAATAATGACAATGATTCGCATGACGTTCACTAGAACGTTGGAACAAAAGTCAGTGAGTGCATGATGTGGTACTTTTTGTTGTAGTTCCTGTTGTTGTCGTTGTTGTTGTTGTTGTTCAGTTTGCTGTTATTGGTGGTGTCTGTGGTATGTTAAGATGATGTGTAGTTTGGCCAACAACTATGGACCGACTATGAGAATGACGACAATTTGGAGGATACTGATGAGGTTGATGATGATAATGACGTTGACGGTGATGTTGCAGATGTTGGTTTGCTGATTTCATATTTACTTATTGTGTCGTCGTCGTGTGTTATTTGCACGATTAAATTGATCACCCGTGTACGCATCGCCATGTGTACGTATGTCTGCATAAACGCAAGCACTTCTGAATGTATGTTTTAAGCGTATGAATTCACTCGTATATCTGCGCCCTCCTGCCTGCCTTGCTGCCAGTTTCCACTTGCTTTCTTAAGAATATTACCATCAAGAGAAGGCCAACATAATAACAACAGCAAAAAAAAAGTTCTTCCCAGTCTGCTACGTGCTTTTTGGGATTTACACGAGCAGGTTGATATTGTCCCAACCGAGCACTCAACGCAGCGAGACCGGCAAAAATATACTTTTAATTCACGCTTAACATTGTCAGTTGTTCACATCACTAAATAAATTTCATTAAGCTTTCCATTCCTGGCAACCACTGATGTCTACTTTTATGTTGATTTTTTCTTTTAATTTTTTTGCAGATTATTTATTTTGAGAAGCTCTATCATGTGAAGGCACACGTTTTTGAAAGGTCCAGTCTAATAATCATTCAATAGGAATTTTCTAAGAGCTAGAGATGCCAGAAATTGAATTGAAATTATTTACACTGAACTTCGCTTGGAAATCCTCATAGAACTTGTTCTTGAGTGGGGAGTAGATAATGAAGTTTAGCCAAAATTTAAACCCCAAAAAAAAAAGACTAAAAGCTTAAATTCTTTATATTTAATTTGTGTTGTTGCAGCATTTTGTTGCGTGTCACGTACAACCAATTCACATGTTTTTGTTTTAGTTTCACTAAAAATGTTTGTACATGCCATGCTCTGGTCACAGCATGTCGTAGTTTGTTTTTTTTTTTGCACTCCTCTTTAGAAGTTTTTATGGTTATTCATTCTACCAAAAACATTAAATAACAACATCACCAAAAAAACGAACAGTCAAATAAAAGAGATACCGTCAAATGAATTGGTCAGTTGGTGAGTTTTTTTTCAAATTAATTTTTCTTTAACTAAATGTAAAATAATTTTATTATTTAGTCCACTGAGAGAGGCAACTTATTGAAGTTAATTTTTAAAACGAAGAATTTTATTAAAAACCATTTTTGATATTTTCTTAAAGCAACAGGTTCTTGCTACAGGATGAATGAATTTTGTTGTTGTTATTGTTATAAGCTCGTTTTGATAGGATAGTTTATATGCTTAACTACAAGATAAATTACGAATGTGGGATATACGAAATATTAACTAAATATTTTCTAAAAATTTTATTTAGATTGCTTTATTTTTCACCCAAATTATTTGAAACCCTTAAATATTTTGTGAGATAACTTTTTACTTTAGTACATCTGTGTGGCATTGAGTTAATTAAATTGCAACACTGCTGAGGACTAATGTTATTCCGTTCTGCTTGGATGTGATGCCAAAGTGCATTTTCGCTGCTAGGTTTTTTTCGCGGCAACTGCTGGTTTTACGATCCCCCAAAAATTTTCATAGGGTTGAAATCGGGACTTTGAGCTGGCTTATTTTTTTTTGGGTGTAGGTACAGATGTATGCTTTGGGTCGTTATCATGCTGAAACATGCAAGCTAGTGGTAATTTGTCGTCATAATCTTAAGTCAAATTGTTCAAAGAATGTCTTTAAACCTTTCCCCAGTCATTTTCCCGTTGAATTTTACCAGTGGACCATCACCGGATGATGTAAAATAACCCCAAAAGATTAGTGATGAACCTCCATGCTTTACGGTTTGTTTTTGGGTCAAATTGTGTTTATTCGTCTTACATAGGGTCTGCCGTCGTTTCCAAAGATATTAAACTTTACTCATCACTCCACCCTAATTTCCTTAAATTTGTATCTTTGTGAAGATAGGTTTGAGCAAACCGCAAGCGTTGCTGAATATTCTTTTTTTTAAGCATTAGGTTTTCTTATCACAACACAACCATGGAGATTATTTTCAGCCAAGCGTCTTCTTAGCGTCCTTGCCGATGTTTTAACAGCGTGATCCGACTCCTTGTACGATCTAATCTGTGTAGATATGCGGAATGGGTCAGCCTTATTCGTCCTGGCTATGAGTCTGCCTTCAGCATCGGTCGTTTTGCGTTACTTTGTGATGTTGAATTCCATTGACAACTTTTCCTCGGGATATTAATAAAATTTTCACCACTTTTGCGATTTAATTCTACGTCTATAAGTATATGCTATAATTTGTTTTTGTATAACACTTTTATAAAAATTGTCATAAACTGTTATACTTGTAAAACTTTTATTAAAATTGGTTCACAAACAAAATATAACGCATTGTTGTAGTTTATAATGATATTATAAAAATATTACTTGTATAACAGTTTTCTGTCAGTATCAAAAAATGCTATATAACTGGCCAAAGACATTTAACAATCTGAATTCTTGTTTTTTCGTATTAATTCTTTCAAACCTTTGAAATTTGCGCTTGTATAACTGTTTTACAACAACTTATATAGACTATTATATTTAAAAAAAAACGCCTTAAAAATAGTATGTAGTAGTTTTTTTCACTTACCATATAAAAATAATTTTTTGTAGAACAGTCGTATAACAATATGCATTTGCCCTAAATGAACAACTTTAAATTATAGATTTTTTGTATAACAGTTTTATAACGATTTACTTAAAGCATTTAATAAGCGCACACGAAAAACGAGTATACCAATTTCCAAGCAAAGTACTTAATTTTTATCGATAACAAAACACTATAAATAGCTCGCAACAAATCCTGTATAACAGTGTTAATATTTAACTGTCATATTGTTAATAGTAATCTTCTGAAAGTCTATTTTTTAGACATAATAACACAAATTGAACGACAAGAATTCGAACCGGCACTCGGTATCTTCAAATAGATTCTAGTTCTAGAGATATACCGTTACAATTGTTGATTTTCTTGATACCTGTGAAACGACTGAGCAGATTTAAAGACAACCTTTGTAAAAAGATAATTTTAATGCAGAGTTTTGAAGTTTTTACTCAGCCAACAGTTTCAATTCAGCAACCCAAAATTGGATTTACTTGGTTCGCAATATTATAACAACTCGCATAAACTGTTATAAAAAACACTTATTTATTTGCTAATCAAATTTCATGTTCAGCCAGCGGCTAGAATAACTCCATTATCCGAGCGCTTTGATGCCATAATTCAATATATAAGACCCACTTGAAGGTTTCTAATTTTGGCTATTTGGTAAAATAATCACTTCGAGGTGGACTATCCATAATTTACACTATGTTCGAACGAAATATCGTGCTAGATCAGACCTCTGTCCGCAGTCGGTTATTCCGATCTTTAAACAGGATAATTTTGTTTGCTTACGCGGCCAATAAAATAAAAGTGCCTGTCTATCAAGGGTGAAGTTGGGCCCGAATAGGCGATCATTGGTACACGATTCGAACAAAATAAGGTGTCCGTTTATTTTCAAGTTAGAGTTGGAATCGAATATGATTAAGCTTAGAATGATATTGAGGACATTGAGTGTTGGCTACGAGCAGGGTAGTAGTTAAAAAACCTACTTTTAATAAAAGTTTGGCAACTCCCAATAAAACCTTTTGAGGTTCAATGAACTTTTATTTTATTTTTTTATTTGCAACTGAATGTCCAGCTAGTTTAATATATAATTATAAACTAAACCGCAACAGAAACTTTTTAACTCAATATGCGCTAAAAACAAAATGTCCCTTGGGGTTCGCCCGCAAATCCTATTATTTGAGACACTTTTGAAAATATTGCCAAACAAAATTAGACTGCTTATACAATTATTGATGCCTTTAAAAGGGACGAACGTACTACAATCAATCAATTAAAAATCAAAAATTGTTAATAAAAGCATGTCTCAAATACACACACCAGCACACACCCGCGCGCACACATTCGCACTGCTCAAAGAACCTGTAATCATGACATAAAAGTCTCTGCCATTTGAAGCCAACAAATGTAAAGAAACTGAAAAGATAAATAAAACAAATTTCTAAGCAATCACCGCAGGTGCAACATAAAAATGTTATGTGCGCCTCATTAATTAGAGCAATGAAGCAATTGTCGCGCCACAACAACAGCAAACAACAACACATCCAGCACCAACAACACCAGCATTCGTTTACACCAACAACATTAACGTGACTATTTAGCAGCACAAACAATGCTTTAGTGTGCTCATAATTGTTGGCAACAAAAACAAAAAATAAACCAGAGCAGCAGTCACAATGAGAATCTCATGCAACCCATACTTCCTTTTTTTCTAGTTGCAGTTCGAGTATGGGTATCATGCACCACGGTTGCTTGTATATTTGGTTGTACAAATGAAACAGCGCCCGCATAAAACTGTTTTTTTTTTACTGCTGCTCATTGAACATGGATGGAAGTCAAGCCTATAAAAAGAGGCCGTTGTTGTTGTTGTTTAAGCCTACAACAAATACAAATGTGCGGAATGAAACGTGAATTACAGATAGATGGTTGCTTGTTGGTTGCATAAAACTACTAGTACTACAAAGGTGCCATGCATCATATCAAGACAATATATGATCAATTTATTATTTCTTTTCCCTCCGATTTTGTATTGCCAAACTAAATAAGGTTACAAAAAAAAAAAAAAATAATAACAACCAACACCAACTCACGTTCAAAGTAGGCGAAGTGGGAGAGAAAAAAAAGCAAACTAAGATGGTGATGGCGACAACGATTGATCTTTCTAATGATCACAAAAGATGGATAAACACAGCAGGTATGCCATCCTTAAAAACAAGAGTGAAAAAGAGCTTTAGAAGAAGTTGTTGGCAAGTAGCGAACATAGAAGTGACTAGATTCCAAACGCGCTATCATTAAGTACCTGTTAGCCGAACACAATCTACCTACCGTGCAACAACAACAACTACAAAAAATGGTGTCTGCCATTTTATTCCAAATGAAGGCAACTGTTTTAACAGCCCGTACGTCCGTCCATACCTCTCTCACCGAACATTCGGAGGTGGCGATGGTAAAATCGTTAAATGCTGGCGTTAGATATTGTACCATTTTGGTAGCAAAAGTGTCACCGCTATTTACACACAAAACTCTTCCCAACACACACATCACTTAGACTCGCACAGACAGACAGACACTGCCAGCAGCACTTTGGTATCCAACTGTAGCAGCAACTAACGAAAGTATAACAAACTTATTATGACCATTTACAGCAGAAGGTTTTGGAAGTGTTTTATTTATTCATGTTTCTTTTTTTTTTTTTTTTGTTTTGGTTGCGTTTCAGTTGCTTCGTTTTTTTAGGCCTTGTTTTATCTGTAAGCTCTGCAGGCATCATACGCATTGTTTGTTTGTTTGTTTGTTAGAGGGTGAGACACAATCACCGATAGCGGTTTCACAAAAATAAGGATTGTTTAATAGAAATGTTTAATGGCACAATGGGCCAACAATATTTTATTTGCAAAAAAAATTAATCAGTATACAAAGTTGCAATAAAGTCTTTCTAATCTCGTTTAATAAAACCATTTTTTTAATTCTAAATTAACTTGGTAGAAATTCAAGGCTGCGGCCTTAACTAATAAACATCTTTAAAGTAGATTTGTCAAATTCATCAGAACCTGTGAGAGATCCATGAGCAGACGATCACAAAGACCATGTCCAGAGGCCACTTTGAAATTATATTGATGGTGATAATGCTAATGATAGTGATAAGGATTATGATAATGATAGGGATAATGGCAATGATAGTGATAGCAACACTAACAATGGTAATTATAATGATAACGATAATTATAACGATAATTATTACGATGTTGGTAATGATCATGATGACAAGGAAAATATTTGCTCATTATTTTCAACCAATCTTCTCTGTCATGCGTATAGAAGTTTTTCCAGCCGTCAGCTGGCAGGCACAAAGATAGGCTTGCCGTAACTGTCACTGTCACGAGTTCTGCCTTATGCCAGCACGTGGTGGTGGCCAGTAACACGTTTCTGTCTCTGCAAGGAGTCTGGCTAAACAAGTCGAGCGGAGAGAAGTTAACATTCTCTTATAAAAAATCCCTAATCTACAATGGAACAGCATACGCCAGCGATGCGTGGCCAAGAGCGTACTTGATATCTTCTATGCCAACTCTGAGTACCAGTCGATCTCCAGTTTTAATACAGACTTACCCGTGCATATGGAGCTCTATGTGGGTGGATATCCTTTACTCCATCATAAATAACGAAGCTTTGCAAGAGGCGGAGAGGTTGATCTCTGAACACGCTACGGTTTTAATTGACCAAGGAAGGAATCCGCAGGAGATGGGCCAGAATGCCTCGTGAGGGGCGGACTGGTCAATCTTTAAAGGTACTTCTAAGGCGTTAGACCGTGTGATTCCGATAGGGCTTGCCAATGAAACTCGCATGAAGTGGAGAGGTTAATCTGTGTAGGAACTCCGGTATTTATTGGCCAATTGAGGAATCCCAACAGATGGACAAGAAACCCTCGCAAGGGGTAGACGTGTCAGTCTCCAAAGATACTACAGAGGAAGTGGCTGAGGCGGTAGTGCACATTGTGTGTGAATGTCCAGCACTGGCTAGCGTAAGACTTAGGACCACGGGCAGACACTTGTCAAATGTGAATAAGATTGTGGACCTAGAATTTTCACAAATGCCAACAATTTCAAGAGACTCCATGATTAGCAGGATGGTCGAGAGTAAAAGCTAGTGGTAGCACGAGACTTGAATGAGAGTAAGGTAGTCGTAAATTAAAAATCGGTTGCCTGAAGACAATTCGAGGAAAGAAGGGTGTCGAAATGGGAACCATAAAGTTAACGGCCTGCTTCGATACTCCCCCTACAATAATAAAAAAATTAAATGAACTTCTTGAGATAATAAAGTGAAATCTCTTTCCTTTCACTTAGCTTGACACACTCGACAGTAAAACGAAAAAAATTTTCAGAATATAATTCCGAGCTGCAGACATTCGAAAAAAGTTTATTTTTATGTGGATTTATGTGACAACATTTTGTGGAGTTTTATATACTAAAATGGATAAACAGTCGATATAATTTTTTTTATGATTTCTGAGAAAACATAATCATAAAAGAAGTCGGCAGAGACTTGCGTACATTACCATGGAACCTGTTACGTTTTAGTTGAAACGTTTCTCACTGGCATTGTCTGAGAGTAGCGATAGTTGGTGGGTTATTGGCATTGATCTGCGAATGAATTGAGTTTCTCACAAGCAATTCTCTAACAGGCTATGACCGCCAAAAACCGGCCCCTATGAGAGACCCTTTCATACAAGTTTTCTGCTATTTTAAACTACTTTTTTGTTGCACAATTTTGAAGATCCGGAAATAGTTCCTCAAAATTGATTTGTACGATTTTAACATTTTAATCTATTTTTTAGATTTGCCAGAACATAGTGCAATTGCGATTGGCTTACATGGAGACAAAGACATTGTTAGTGTTATTAACAAAATATTTTTCGTTGATTTTTTTTTTTTTTTTTGGTAATCTTCATTTGTAATTCAATTGAATAAACGAGTATAAACTTGTTATGATTTCTTAGTTTTAACATGGTTTAAACTTTAATGTGACATTTTGACCATTATTGTCAGAGTCAAATGTATTTCGATGGGTATGTGAATTTTTTTTTCCTTTGCTGATTAAATAAATGCTGGTTAAATGCATTTAGAAAGCCCCTTTTGACTTTATTTGGCATTTGTTGTGATCAATCAAAAAGGAAAAGTCCACAAGTTTAAAAAATTATTGAACGATAAAAAAACATAAAAAAAATTGAAGAGTTCATTGCTTTGTTGCTTTAAATATTTGTCTAGTTTTGCTCATTAAATTCTCAATCACTGCAATTAATTTCCATTAACAACAACCGCAACAAAAATAAATATTTATAAACAAAAACCATTTCCAAACATAAATCACATCAGAGCCAACCCAAATTAATTAAAACAGACTAAACGAAGGGAAAAATAAACACAGGCAAAAACCTTTAGAAACTTGTAAAAAAAATCAATGCGAGTAAAATACTTATCTACCAGTTACAGGTTGTACGATCAGCAAAGATCAGCAGACAAGCCTAAAGGATGCGTTCGTTCAACTCAGAGAATTGAATAATAATAATGAATATTCGTACCGTTTAGTGCAAGAAGAATGGACGACACAGTGAATATGTGTGTTTGTGTGGAAATATTGGAAATAATGATTATGTTGATCAACAATGCGTCAGCTGAGTAAATACCCGCTGTAAATACGAATTAAGACACTAAAACAACTTAGTACAAGTATAAAAAGGGTCTAGTAGTAGGCTTTAAAGAAAAAAAAAACAAGAAAATATAAAATGAAATAAATTTTTTTCGCCTTTAGTTGTTTACTTGGATTTCCCTACAAACCACTGTGACAATGACAGTCACACATCAGCAGAGGCAATATTGTGTTGGATCCGAAAGATTTTATTCTAATCAAAGAGATTTCGTTTAAAATTTAGTCATGCTACCCCAGCTAACTCCCAAATGTTTCCTTCCTGTTTTAAAGAAGGGTCCTGATTAACGACGTGGTAACATTAATGAAGAAAACAAATAAAATTTGTGTTTAATTTTTTGTCAGTTTAAAAAATAAAAAATAAAAATTTTAAAAAATATACAATTCAAAATCCTGACCACAAGGGCATCAAATCTAAACACAGCAGGCACAACCGTCATCTAGGGCGCCAGATAATTGTGTAAGGAGTAAGTCTCTAGTTCCACCCTCTTGTAACTCAATGCGTGAAAACTTTCTGCTGCAAAAGATCATAGTTTTCAACCCTCACCCTAAATAAGTGAACGGCCCCTCACTCACCTTTATTTCTAAGACATTTTTAATTATGCACCATCACGTGAAGATTATTCGCATGTCTTTGAAATCTGCTACCTCTAACTTTAGAAACTTTTAATTGTTTGTCTCATTCGATTGCACTCTTGATTGTGGCAGTTCTCTTGATTGAGGGATAAAACACTAAATTACTGAAACATGCCTAATCATGCGAAGGCAGCAATAATCATGTGATTAATATTTTAATAAAATTTGCTTTTAAAGCAATTTTCTTGATAAAAATAAAATCTTCATCATCTGTCATCACCCAGCTCCAACTGATCCTTTTAATTTGCGAGAAACAGCCACCACCGCATCATTCAAAATGGTTTGAAAGTCATTGGAAACATTCAAACATGTTTAGCGGACAGGCAGTCACAATGAGTGCAGTTTTTTGTTGTTAGGCAGTCATTGTTATTGGTATTTGAAACGTTATTGATCATAAAAATTTATGTAAATGGATGCTGATTTTACGCTTATTCAATTAGATGCATCCCTGCAAGCTTTTAAGCTCTGGAATCTCTTTTAAGTAAACAAATTTTAGACGGAAACTAAAGAAAAAAATTAGAACCTTTCTCTATTAAATTTGATATAACATTGCAGGTGTATAAATATTTGTAGAGAGATAGAAATAATAGATGTGGAAATGAAAATCACAATTGGATTTACTGTCATCTCAGTAATACTGCGGTACAGAAATCGTTGCTCGTCGGGTGTCTTGTTGTGTTGGTTGAACCTCGAATTTTGAGTGTTAATAGATCAGAAATCGATCTTATCTGCGTTGTATGTAAGAAAGGATTCATGTCTTTTCCAAGCTAGTGTTTATGCGCATTTCGCTGGTTGCTTAAGCCAGCTCATCTTAAGGCCGAAATTCTTCAAACCAAATGAGAAAGCTTGAAGAACCTCAAAACAAAACATTCAAGTTTTAACAAAAACTATCCACAACTAATATTTGTTTATTTTTTCCCATCATTCGTTCACTTTTTTGAATTTGCTGTGCGGCCAAGTTTTCATAATATTTTTGATTTGTTGATAAATACCACTCTGCCATCGTTTGGGGCGAGTTACACTGTAGGGTTGATTTTTTGATTCCGAAATTGCTTTCGAAAAAATTGCTGGATTTGAGTTTTCAGGTGCTCGGGAAGCATCGGCGTAACCTCGGCGTGTTTTCTTATAACTAATAGTACAGTGGGGTTTAGTTCCATTATTTAACTTTTTCCATGCAATACACTTAAACTAGCTCAGCTTATCATGCAGTAAGCCGTAGCTGATATGTCCAAAACAGCTAACTAAAGCCACTGTGACCAAAACTGTCAGCCGAAGCTGCTGTCTCCAAAACCACTGTGCTCAAAATAGTCAGGTGGAGTCACTGTGATTAAGACAATGTAAAAACAATACCACAATTTCCAAGCCTTTATTTCAGAATCCTTGTCGGGTTTTAGCCGCCCCGATCAATATTACGAACTAACTGCGTGTTGTGACCAGTACGTAGGTGGTATGCATTTGAGTGATTTTGCAACAGGGCAATTTGGAAATGAATTTCCCTCCACCCTAAGATCACCAGCAAATAAACGCCTTTCAAATGTCACTATTCGGATAATTACCATGACTTAGAGTGCTTTAAATGTGGCTGTAAAGAGTCTTAAGATGATCGTTGCAATTCTGCATCCTCGCCCAAGGGAGGATCCAAGCGGGAATAGAATATTAAAAATTAAATTTTTTAAATTGGTTGCTTTCCGTAAAATATTCGCCTCCAAGAGCTGATGCTAGGATCCATAAATTTTCAAACACTATGCGAGTCTTTGATGCCAAGTTTATTGCAGGCTTGTTGGGGATCCTCTCTAGGCAAACAACGGAAATAAAGTTTTGCAAGTTTAATAAAAATTAATTGAGCAACACCAAGATCCACTTTAAACAATTAAAAAAAACGTGTTCTTATGCGAAAATTTCAACCCGCTTTTCTGCTCCGAAAGCTTAAGCTAGATCCGCGCCTGACTGGCACTAAACGACCTCATTACTTTTTGTTGATGTTAAAAGTTTTGTCCATGAAATTAAATTAAATAGACAATTATTGTTTAAAAAATCACTTGATGTGATGGCATTTTGTTTCGAAATTTTTGTTGTTGTTGTTGTTGCCAAGTGATTATTCATTAAAGTGACAAATTACAATGATGTTGTCACCTTTATTGTAACTCAGTTTTATTTGCATTATTTAAATGTTTTACATCCACTATTTGTTAGCAACAAACCCTCAGAGCAGTGAATAGATAATAGAAGATAATAGAAGATGTAGGAAACAAAATAGAAATTATGTGCTAAACAAATATGAACGAGTGAATAACAATTAAAAAATTCAAACAATAAATAAAGGCTCACTCACTCTTCTGTAATGCGATGCAAAGAGTGAATGTTATTGATTTAAATAAGAGGTGATTCAAGTTGAGTGTCCATTTGGATAATAGTATATTTTCCAAACATTGAAATGTGCTTCATATTCTAGGTTACGGAGCGATACATAATAAGAGAGCGTAGTTCGAATTATCCAAGTGTGTTGAGAAAATGGGCGTTCGAGAAATACTGTGCGTTAGCTGAATATATTCGTGAATATAATCGACAGAGTGAAAGCATAAGTCGGAATATTTCACAGGTCGTTCTGACGAGAATATGAACCGAGTACGTGAAAGAGCGGCCGATGCGTTAGGCAAATCGATCGTCGTCGATCGCGTCAACCGTGGCTTTCACTGCACAGTGAATTTTGACAATGGGCTTGAATTTACACGTATATAAGAACCCAATAGCTAAAGAGCTAAAGCTCCTAGAGCATCAACAGTGTCATGCGCTTGACGAACAGATGCGAGAACAAGAAGTCGGGTTTTCGAAGAAAAGTCTTTACACAGTAGTGATCAAGCAAATTTTTACCTCAACGAATTTTATCCGCTTTAAGTTACGGTTCGCTGACCCGACGAAGTTGCCAACTAGATGTCTTTGTCTCAGGAGGTCCTCATCCCTAGTGACAGAGAAGAACGAGTAACACAAAAAAAAAACTGAAGACTCAAACAAATTGCACGCTCTCTACCTCACACACATGACCACCGACACGTCCTTTTAGAGACGAGTGTTGGTCTCTACTTAGCCTTAACGAAGAATTTCTTCCTTTGGATCTCTTTAAAGAGTACAATTTCGTTCAGCCAAACCGAACACGTTTCCAAAATTGAAACAGGGCGGAAATTTGGCGGATATAATCTCTCAAAAATATTGAATTAGAAAACACAGATCAGTTTAAAATTTATTTCAAATAACGAAAAATTTTCTGAAATTTCTATTTTAGTGTAAATCCGGTTGGAAACCAAAGATTGTATTGAAAAAATCTTTGCTGAACGTCTTGTTTCTCGATTTATGGTTAATATCACCACTCGATTGTTTTTGGTAAAGATGTATAAACTGGCTAGTGTTACGTCATCATGCAAAAGCAAAGTTACTCAATTATACGTTACTCTCTGATTCAGACATTCCCTAATAATGCAAAAGTCATCAACAATTTACGGTTTTTTTTCCTTTTTAAAATTAAAAAAAAAACGATGTAACTCAAGTTGTTATCGAAACAAAACGCCAGCACACTAAAGCTTCTAATTACAAATCAGTTTGAATAGATTTCGTTGCACTTTTGTGATTGTTACAGCGATAATTAGTTAGACACGTTGTGTCTATTATTGCTGCCGCTTAGACAAATGTATGGGAGAGAAGAGGAAAAGAAGTGTAATGTAAAATAATCAAGCGTTCCGCAGAAATTCAAGATTTTCCTAAATAACCGCATATGTCCATTGTAGGGGATTTTCGGGCTTTGATTCCAAACTACCTCACTTTCAAAACTCTTTAAGTGGGTATAATAAAGTTTCGCAAAATATAGATTCAATTCAGAACTTTGTTTGGATATATCGACGTAGCCGGTTACTCCTGAAGCCCACAGAAATATGAAATAAGCCATGAATGGTACCAAACCAATAACATAAATGCGACATAAACAGTGAATAGTACCAAGGTGGATGTACGCACCGCTGCAAAGTTTTCGTAACAATGGCTCTCGTCAGCTATTTTCCCAAATTACCCGAAATTAAAAAAGACGCATTGAATATAAATGGCTTTTGGATATTTATTTTGAAAGAAATACGAAACACCGATCACATACTAGTAATGCTTGCGATTTAATCGCAAACTTCCAGTATATAAAACACAGTTCTTAGCACATGACAGGTAAATGATTCATCGCTCGGTTTTAAAACAACTTTTATGACCGACATTTAATCAATTTTTACTTTAACACTTCTTTCCCACGAGTATGCTCTGTAAAACAAGGCCTTAGAGTACAACAAAGTTTGTATAAAAACTGCTGTAACTGTTCTAAGGCGAACTCATCTCAATAAATATGGACGGCCGCAAAACAAAACATCATCAAACGTGTGTCAGGGTCTTTTAAATATTTAAATCCAACTTTACAATCAAATTGTTGGAAAATATTAGATGTTATTTTAAATGCAATTGTATGCAAAATGCTCGAATACATAAGCAAAAAACTCATACATATAAATAATAAATAAAATTTTAATATAAAGAGCTTAACACTTCGCCCGGCTGTCATGCGAAGTACACTCAGAAAATATGTGATTTAAGTATCTCGTAATCTTGATTGAGAACGAAAAATGACACTGAAGATGGCACATAGCCGAAACCGGTTTGTCTCCAAACCAAACTTGACAAGGGATGACGGAAATTCGTTCCAAAATTCTACAATCTCGTAATCGTTGCAGGGCAAAGACGATTTGCAACAAAAAAATTTACAAAATTTTTCGTAATTTGAAGAATCTTTCAGAAAATGTTCAGGACTTATTTTTTGGCATACTCTACTCAAGGTCATTTCCAATGGTGACATCCTCGAAATAGTTGTGAAGATAAGAGTATTTTTTTCATAGTCCAGTCACAGTGTATTCACTCTCTACTCATAAGTGGTCTGTTCAAAATCCAGATACAATCTTAACAAAATTGCTTGTTAGGTTGTAATTGCCTGAGCAAATCCATAACATTCTACATATTGTCACACACAGGTGCTTGTTATAGTCATAGTCTGCCCATAGTGCAAGTATATTTAGAGTTTAGTTAGTTCCGTTTACAAAAATTGCAACCATATTTTTCTTCGAGTGTAACAAAAAGTATCATAATTTTAATTTCGATGGCAGAATTTTTACATAAAAACAAATAACAAACTAGTAGTTGAAGTAGATTCGCTTTTATTTGTTTAATCATGATTGTCTGTTTCAAATGATGTTGCAGTTGGTGTTATTGTTGTTGTTGTTGTTGTTGTTGGTGGTGTTTTCTATTTCTAACTATAAAATGCATCATCTAACATGCATCATGCACAACAAGGTTAAAAACATGTTGTTCATAAAAATAGACAGAGCTTAGCAACTACAGCGAATCATCACAACAATACAGCAGCAGCGGATTCGCAATACAGACAACAATGTTAGTAAGAGGCAACCGACAGCAAACAACATCGTAAAAAAAAACAATTCAAGAGAGAAAAAAGAACTAGAAAAATTAAAAAAACTTTTAACATCATTGTCGTTAAATCTTATATTTTTCCCTGTAAATTCACCCTTTACCTCGATGCTGACTGCGAACAAAGTGTTTTGTAGCAGCCAACTTTTTCCTCCAACTATTTTTTTTATCGTATTATTTCCATAGTTTTTGAATGGGGGAAAAAACAATTAAATGCATTATATTATTTGTTAATTTAATTTTATTATAAAACTTTAGAATTTAACTTTGTTATTTTTTCTACATAAATATTTGTTTGCAATTAAATTTATTTTTAGTGTTATAAATATAAATATAATATAAAATATAATTATAATATAAAAAACATTTTTTTTATTTTAAAAGCCAGTTTAAAAGAGGATGTATTTTTTTTATTAGTTTTGGACTTTCCCGCTTGTTGCATTTAGTTGTTTTGCTTTTAATTAAAACAAAACTTAATTCTACTCGTTTTAAATTATTCACAACAATTTTATCATAATTTTGCAATTACAGACTCTTCCATAATCGTTTAAGGAAATTCTTCAGAAGTCAGTTGTTTGTTTAATAACTGATAAAATAATTAAAAACAAATATTATTCTAATGAGAAGCAAAATTAAAATCGCAGATTAATGAAATTTTCGTAATAAAGTTAAATAAAAATATTACTGGAATTGTAAAAACGACAACTTAAAATATATAATTTTTTCCAAAATACTACTTTCTAATAAAGTACCTCTCCAAAAAAGTCGTACGTAAAAGGTTTACAAAAAATTTACTGTTGTAATAAGGATTATTCTGTGAAGAAGGTACTTTTGTAAAAACTTTGACCTTTGCATAAAATGTACTTTTATAAAAAAAAGTGCTATTGTAAAGAGGTACTTCTATACAAAAGTACTTTTATAGAAAAAGTACTTTGGTAAAAAAAGTACTTTTATAAAAAAATACCTTTATAATAAAGGTACTTATGTAAAAATGGTTTTTTATATACAAAAAAAACTTTTATAATAAAAAATGTATTTTGTAAAAAACGCAATAGTAAACTTGCAACAATGTTCGACTTCGTAATTAAATGTATCGAACAATTAGCACATAACTCGTCAAAAAAAACTCTTCAAAAAGTTCAGCAAGAGGTTTTCGAGCAAAAAAAAAATGTTTAAGTTTCGCAAAAAGAATTTTGTACTGAATTCAAGAACATATCGCTCGTTCAGTCAAACAATGTCATAACTCAAAAAATTCAAACAATTGTGTATAAATTTCATCTTTCAAATAGAATTTTTACCGTTATCCCGCTAATTCCCGCTCCGAACAAATAAAAAAAAGAAATATATATTTTGTTCTAAATTAATTTTATTTAAACATGACATTAATGTGATACATTTAAATTAAAGAAAAACAACCATAAAACGATGGAAATAAGTTCAGCTTCTATTAAATCATAAAAAAAAAACTTTGATATAACAAACAAACAACATTATTTAACGCTGTTTAAAAAGTGACTTTTTAAAACCGACCAAGCCTTTATTCACTCATCCCAAGGTCTTTCTAAATTTTTGTTACGTATTGATCTGTGAGAGAAAACACACGCTCGTTTTCAAAGCATGTAGGCCGTAATTTTAGCGAAACCTCAAAAAGTTGTTAAATACTTTGTGGTTCTTTTACCAATTGCTTGTAACGACATGTTTTCACAGTTAGCTGGAGTAGAGCTTGCGGCTCCCAGGGTTCGTTACAAGAAAATATTTATTTGTTTCCAAGAGAGAGAGAGAGAGAGAGACGAGACAGCTTGATTTAATGTTTTCAATAATGTTATAATCTTTATTCATGAACTTAAATTAGTAAGTACAGCGGGACAAGATATACGATGGGCCTTTGGTGGCCATTGACACATTCGTTGGTACTCTGATCAGCTTCTAACACCATCTGATGCTTACTGAAGATATCGCCACTATTCGTTACATGAGCCGATTCTCTCTTCGGTACGAATAAAAATCTGCCCCGATGGTAAGAGAGCACTTCTTATTCTGGCCTCTCTTGTCAGGGCGAATAATATTCTGGCCTGAGTCGACAATACCAGAAGCTCTGTGCCTCTCACTCAGATGGACTCTCTTCGCCTGGCTACTGCTCTAGGTGATGGAACAAAGATTGACTCTCTTGTCGGGGCGAATAAAATTGTGACCCGAAGCTAAGAGATGTCTCCTCTGCCACCTCAACTCTGACCGCACTCGGTTGGGGCGAATAAAATTCTGGCCCGACCTTTACCGCCTGAGGAGTGTCTATCTACTACTCGTCTATACTAATCGGGGCAAATAAGATTCTGGCCCAAGTGGTAGCGCGTCACCTTACGCACTGGCGAATAAAATTCCGGCCTGACACGAAAACACCAGTAGTCCTGCGGCGCGAGAGTAGTCGGCGTGGCGCGAGAGACTAGCTTAATTAAGTTGAGTAAAACTCTAATATAATTAAGCAACAAGTAGTTGAGTCGAATAAAATTCTGGCCCAACTATATGCTGTCTGCAAAAGACTTATATAATAAAGTTCAATAAAATTCTAAAATTATTAAGTTGGTTTTACCAACGCCACAGGCTGACTAACTTCTCTACTGTATACTCTTTACTATTATGCTTGTATGGCTGATTCTCACGTATACGCACACCATTATATGATCCATACCAGCTGATCATTTATAAGTCGTGGTAGAGTTGTATTGAAACAGTGCTACCATTATATGGCGGTGTTACCTAAATATTTACGATAATCCTAAAGTTATTATTAATAAAAGCTGCGAATTTAGTTAGAGATGCAAAAGACATATGATACAAAAACGAATGGAAGGACTTTTGGTCGACACACGCTTTTATCTCGAAATGGCAATTTTTGAGTTATGACGTTGTTTGGGAAAATGAGCGATATTCAACCCATGTGTCTACCGAGTTTGTTACTTTTGTTCTTATCATTATATCGATCTCAATAGCAAAGGCATAAATAGAAAGTAAATATTTTTTATGAATTAATTCTAATTACGTTTTATATCAGCGCACATGAAAGGGGTTTACAAAATAATGAATTTTACACAATTGTAACCCGTTACGTTTTTCGTGCCACAAAAACAACACGATAATAAATATTTTGTTTTTATGGGCGGTTGGCAAGACACTCAGTTTATGGACAGTAATAAATAAAATCAATAGGTAACTTTGCCTAATTATTCGATAAAAATGCCTTAGCAGGAATAAGAAGAACTAATAAAATTAAATGATAAATATAACATTTCTGAACCTTTATTCGTATCGCATACGAGAAACACTTAAATAGTTTTTTCCCAAAAACCAAAAGTTTAAACTCTGCCGAGTGCCATATTTGTACTTTTTTATTACACACATACATACATATGTAAAATTATTTGTAACCTCTCGCATTCCATTTTGCCATCAAAGATATTTTACCGGCATAACTGGTGGACTCGGAACCCTTATCATACAATAAAAAAACATGGCTGAATTTCTCTCAAACATTAAAATGAATAGTTAGTACTTTATTTCCCTTAACCTCTCAAGTACATTTTCTAAAGGACTATTATTTTTTTAATATTTAAATGTTGCTGAAAAAATTAATGTTAAGAACCGGTTGGTCTACCGATGTTTCCGACTAGCTCTAGAGTTTCATCAGATGGTTCCAACCCTTCTCGCTAGCCGAGTGTTTTAACAATTAAAAAAAAAAAAAAAACAGAAACTAAATTTACTCTACAAACTACTAACAACCGCACAAATATATGTATGCTGAAACTCTTATGTTGGTCTTTCGTGGAAACTTCCGGATATTGTTCATCTACGACCCGAAACCCTCTTGACCACCTCTCCACTTACCAGTTCATCATCGCCAGCACTTTGCTGGAAAAAAGTATGCTGAATGTAGGGCTAGTCTCAATATTTTCTGATATTTTGCCAGATTCTTTTACTCGTCGTAGTTAGAATATATCAACTGATATTTTCACTACATTATTCCATCCGAATTCTTAAAGAAATCTGTCCGATAAATCTCAAATGTTTTCAGACCAAAAGCTATGATTTGTTGTAAACGAGCCATATTGCCTTCGGTACGTTCTACGACCGCCAATGGATACGAAATCGACAACTTTACTGTATTAATTTTAAATACTGCGACGTGCTTACGCAAACCAAAGATTGCGTTCAGTCGTAGGTGCTATTATCTCGTCGTCATTGAACTTCAATCCAAAAAGCTGCAAACGTAAAAAATTTTAGCACTAAAACTTATGCCCATGTCGCACCTTGCAGGTTTTCTTGTTACAAGTGTGATTTTATAGGAGAGAGAGAGAGACAGAGAGAAAGTGTGTGTGTGTGTGTGTGTGTGTGAGAGAGAGACGTTACAAAGAATAATGGAAAGAGCTACAGCCTTGCTAGTAAGAGTTCTCATTCCAAAGAAAATTGCGGCAAAGAATTTGTCCGTGTCAACGTGGACAATTGCAAACAGATTTTGCATGAAAACTTGCATCGTGTGCCCGGAGAGAGTTACAAACAATAAAAATATCTAAGATGTTTGATCAAATAATTTCAGTCTATCAGTCATTAAGTCTTTCAGGCCATCAGTCATAACGCCATCATGCCAAATTGTAATCAAACGAACTAACCAACCACCCAACAATTTCTTTCACAAAATTCAAAAGTAAAAATATAAAACTCAAAACCTTAAAGTCTATTTTTAATTTGCTTGCAAGAAAAACTGTTGAAGAGAAAACCGACAAAGTTACGAAAAGAAACCACCAAAATTAAAAACTAAACAAACAACATTTAAAACGGGGAAAAGATTTAATTTTTATTTTCGCAAAGTTTTAAATTGATTGTTGTCGTTCAATGTTTTTGTTGTTTTTGTTGCTGTTGCAAATGGGTAGGGTCGTCTTCACTGACATTAACTTGACAACAGTTTGCTGGTGCATTTGCTGGCTGGCTTGTAGCTCAATGAATAGTTTATAACAGTGGTGGGGAAGTAAGTGACTAGCAGGGCCAAAGTCTTAAATGCAAAATAAAAAAAACCAACACCAACAAAATATATTAAAAATCACAAGGTTTTACTTAAAAATTATTTTTTAAAGGGCCTTGTGTTGTTGTAACGATTGCACTACTGTAACCATTTAGTTTGTAATTTTTACTAACGCATGTGCTAGGTTGCCACATTTTTTAGTTTGATATTTTTCTTGACAGTTCATATTATTTTTCTATAGAAAACAATAACAGTACAAAATCTTTATAAATTAAAATTATTGTCAATTGTTATAATTCAGAAGAAGTCAAAGTTACCAATGTTATCTATCTGTCAAAATAGTCAGTAAGGCTTGTCAGTTCATCATGCAGTCTTTCACGTCTGCTGAACATGTGAAATTTATTTAAAAAATCAAAATAATGTGAATTTCGCCGTGAGATCGGTCGGCATTTTGGCAGGTATTTCGTCGCACCGTAAAAATTTGTAAGCATGAGTACACTCTCGAACCTAAAGCCACCAATTAGACAGAGACTGATGTAAAGTATTGATCCAGAAATGTCGATTCGCCGCCTATCAGCTGAATTGGGCATCGCCAGCGGGTTGCACGTAGGTCTACGTTCGTTAAAGGATTACACTGACGCGAGAATTGAAGCCGCACGATCATAGACCATGCCGATCGTTGCTGCAAATATTAGACAGAGGTCCGGGATTTGACCCACAAATCATTTTGAAGCATCTTGAAATTTTTGTTTTTGTGGTTCACAGCGATCGAAACAGATCAATGAGTTCAGGAAATGTTTTTCCTGCTGTCGTCTGTTTTTCTTTTTTTTTGAAATTCATGAAGGGCCACAGATGCCCATGTCTGGCAAATAAAGAAAACCTAAGTATAGAAACTACTAAAAGAGTCAACTCCTAAACAGGCAACGTGCGACATGATTCAATGAAGAAGAGCAGTCTATTGTATGGTTTTTCACGTCATTGATAAAACATTCGTTACCCAGCAACATTTTTCAGGATTTTTTTAACAGACAAAAATATTGTGACTTGTCTTTATTTAAAAAGAAGTAATGAACGAAAATAAAAAAAGCGCATTAAAGTTTCTTTAAGAGTTTGGAAAATTGATATTCCAAAACAAACAATTATACAATTCAAGTTTCTATGGGTTAGTGTGCGATCTAGCTGGACGTTCGACGCCTACGGCATCTTAAGTTTGTTTTCGGTTAACAGAGACCTAGACTTTTATTTGCAATGAACAAATTCGCTGGGTTGTGTTGATGTGCAAATTGCAATTGTTTCGTTGCTAGTGTGACTGACTGCTATAAAAATAATAAACCAATTATGCACTTGGCTGCAGCATTAAGTCTGGTAAAACAATCCTTGTTTAATTTCAGACAATCTGGGTTTGTCTTTGAAACAATGCCAGCAACAAATTACCAAAATCCAAATAAATATGCAACATTTCTTTTTCGGTGTTTGTTCATTGTTGTTGTTGTTTTTTGTTTAAAATATGTGTGTATTGGTTAAAAGTTTTTGATCGTAGGAAGACTTAGTTTCGAATAAAAGAATTAGTTACCAAAGGCTTTTTTAGTTGTTGAACTTTTCTTTAATTTCGCGATTCTTTATCACTCGTAATTCTGGTGATGTTACCGCGGTTTACTCTTCACCGATTCAAAGAGATTTAGTCTACTGTTGGGGCCAATTTTTGTTTCTAATGAATACCTGCTGACTTTTAATGGCAAAATTCTTGCAAATAAGTCACCTGAGCCTCATTTGTTGGGGGTCCGCCGAAAATTAATTTAAACATCTATGTAAGTGGGCAAATCCACTAGTTTAAATCGGCTCTACTGCCTGGATGTAATTAACGAATAAGGAAGTTTCACGATACCAAAAGAAATCAGTTTAAATATTTATCGCAATATTGTTTGAATTTCTTCTAAAAATAAACCATTGCAACCAGTACACATTTTCGAACGCTTACCCCACTCTTCACAACCATTTTTATAGACTGATTTAGGAATCGTCTTTTGCGAATTCCCTCCCCTTTGTCGCTTTAACCGAAGTGGTAACTTAAGGCTTGGTAACAATCTAAAAGAAAGAGCAGGTGAAACTCAAACGAAATAACAACATTCCTTTCTAAATTCTTGATGCTAAGACGAGGATCTTTGATGATGATTTCATGAACTTTTTCGAAGATTTTATTGATCATACAAATGGACTGAAAATCGAAACTGCGAAGACCATCAATCAACTCTGCGCTCTTCACAACATTCGTGCGGTAATTATTTTTTTCATTATTTGGTCAACTGAATTCAACATTGAAAACTTCTAAGAAAAAAAAACAGAGTTACTATGAACAAATGGCGTCGAAGAAATGGCGCTAAAATAGAATTTTCAGAATCAATGAAATAATAAGGAAAATAAAATACTGGCATTCGTTTTAGTGCAAATGACCCAATCTCGGCTGTGCAAAATAAGAACACTCTGCCTATCCCTAAGCTAATTAAGACATAGGAAAAGCCTAATGCTGAAAGTTTACACGATGCGCTTTCGCATCAGCGCATTACACCTTCTACGCATTCTTCGTTTTTCTGGATTTCAAGTTATATGCGAATCGAGCAACATATTATGATTGAATTATATGGTTGCAAACAAATCATATTTTTACTGAAAAAAATAATATGGTCCTTGCCCTATTAATTACTAACGCCATCTATGTGCCAGTTCATATGCGAATATCATGATCATTGTAAGAACAGGGCTGTCATCCATAGAAACAAATGTTAGCTGTGTGTGTGTGAGTATGTGTGCCCACGAAAAGGTATAAAAGTGAGCGATGTAGTAAGCTCTAGAGCAGTTGGTGCCTGCAGGTAAGAACAACACTCGCGTGTGGGGCTGCCACCTTTTTGTCTAAACAGTATTATGTGTAAGTTTCCAACTCAGTGGTAATAGCTGAGCTGGTTAGATGGTATACTTTCCCGTGGGTTTCCCCCTTTAGTATACAACTATAGTGGAATAGCTGAGCTGTGTAGAAGGTGTACTGCTGTGTGGGTTTCCGTTTTGTTTTGTGCTCCTTGCTCCCCGATTCAACTATCGTGGACCAGTGGGAATAGTTGAGCTGTATAGAGTGTATAGTTCTGTGTGGGTCTCCCCTTTAGTATTCTCTGCTCACAGACTCAGCAATCTTAAACCAGTGTATATAGTTGAGCTGAGTAGATGGTGTGCTTCTGTGTGGGTTTCCGTTTCCCTTGGGCGCGGATTCGATAATATAGATAGCAGCCATAGTGAACCACAGACCTGTAGGTGAAGGCTATATCTATAAGGGTTTCTCAATTTGTGTTCTTTCTTTACAGATCCGGCTGAGCGTGGATTGCCGCTATATGATGAGCCGCCAACAGTTAACCGCAGGCGTTCAGATGGGCAGCAGTGTGATATACTGCACAAACCTCACTGCAGTATCAGCACATAAACCGTACAACTACCACACGGCACGGCGTTATTACGTAATCTGACGGCGGACAGCATAGTTGTAGAAGTATTTTTTGAAAATAAGTGTGTTTTATTCAAAGACTCTGGACTCCGCTGAGCATACTCCTAACCAGCAAACAGTGGCAACTTGTCGTCACCCATGTTGTAATTTTTTTGGATGGAAATCATTTAATGAGCAAATGTAAACAGTAAATTATTTATCGCAACTAAAGTAATGCATAAAATGTTTTCAAATAACCATTCTATGTTTGTTACAACAATATATATTGCTGTAGAGAACATAATATGGTTGTTGTGAATATGCCACAATTATGTTTTTCAAAAGTTGCAGTCCTAGCTTCGCTTAACAGCGCCTTTCTTAATTCTAAAGGATAGAAATGATTTTAAACATCCTTAACACAGGGATGTATATTGCGTGAGAACAAATTAAATTTGAAATTTTAAAAACTTTTAGTTTTGAAATAACTTACTTTGAAGTGATGTGTTTTCATATAGCCTTGTGAAGTTGTGGGGTATTTTTGTTTTACCATCGCTTTGCATTCCTTTACGACAGACTGTAAAAGTAAATAGAAAAGGGTTAATTCAAACAATTTATGAAAAAAGTATTAAGTTCTGGCAGATATTTTTTTTTTTTGAATTATTTACAAGATTTATAATATTTGTACATATTTATCTAATCATTAAATAACAACATTAACAAAGTTTAAGAAATAACTTTCTTTTGATCTTTAATATTGATCGAACAAGTGAGAAAATAAATTTCGAATATCTATAAACCAAACGAAACGAAACAAATATTTATTATTCATTAAAAGCCATTCAACTGAAGAAATATACAAAAGTAACCTTCTGGTAACAAAATAAAATTGTATTGCAAACAAACATCTCATAAACAAAACAAATACTCATTTCACAACTAAAATGAAGTGATCTTAATGGGCAGATATGTAGATGGTCCAAGAATAACTCGAAAAAAAAATCTTTAAATTAAAACCAAGGCAAGAGTAAACAAACACACACACACACACTAATATACAAACACATTTAAAACACCCAGCAAACACTCGGGTTTGATTTCGTAATAAGAATGCGAGTATCAAGCGATTAAGAATGAGTTTCACATATCCAGCAGCACTGAAGTAGCAAAACATTTGACTCACGTTCCATTTGTCGGTGGAAAACTAACAGCAATTTATTCTTGACTTGATATTCCGACATGGTTGCCTTAATGTAGATTTTAGGAACGAATTTTTCGTTCCGAACAAAAAATGACACTGAAGATGGCACATAGCCGAAACCGGTTTGTCACCAAACCAAACTTAACAAGGGACGACGGAAATTCGTTCCCAAAATCTATAACAGCAATTTATTTACTTCACGGAGCTACAATTTTGTTCTGGATTTAATATAAAATCGAACATAGAACAAAATATTTATTTACTCCTATTAAAACAACTGCTTCGTTTCAGCTTCAAATGCAATTAAATTTTTAATTAATTCGTCGTAATTATTTAATTAGACGGGTTTTGTTAATTTTTTTGATTAAATAAAAAACATCAAATAAAAATTGAACTTTCCAATATTTTCTTCGGGGAATGATAATGAATTCGGTTTTATTTTTTTTTAATTTTAAGAACGAGATGAGAATATCCTTTGATAACGACTGGATGTTTGGGAAAAAGCTTTTTCCGAAACCAATACAAATTTGAACTCAAATTTCAAACTCGAAACGAAGTGCATGAAGCAAATATGTTGCACACTCAATGCTTATATTCAACCGTTTACCTTTGTGTTGGTTGGGACACTTTCTACAACAAGAATAAATTCACAATTATTATTTTTCAACTCTAAATAGCGTTTGTATTTTCTCAATGCAATAAAACTATTTATTAGTATTGTTGTTGTTGCTGTTGTTTGCTGCTTAAATCAATTTAAGTTTTGTTTAAACAATTATGCCCAACACAACAGAACTACAACAACAACAATATTACAAGATCTAACACTTCATTTTATTTAGTTAAAGAAGTGTTAAACCTCGAGATCACTAAGCCGGCTCTCATTTAGAAATTTCTATCGAATTCTCACAGCAGATAGTTTAGAAAATTGTTATTGTTTTAGCATTAGCTTATTGACGACTAGAAACATTAAAAATAATAAGTGTGAAAAAGAAGAAGAAGCAAATATTCCCTTTATGGTGGCCTAAAGAGGAAGTGATTTACGAGCATGAGCGGCGGCTTTAAATGTGACAGCGTAGTTAATAAAATTGATAATTGAACATTTTCCATAGTTTCCATACTTCCATGGTTTGGTTATTTTACTTTAATATTTGATTACAACACTAACAGACTTATTTCCCAAACATTTGGAGCTTTCAAGTATTTGAGTTAGAGTTGGAATTCGAATCGTGCTCAGTTTAAGGTTAAACTTGCGTGATTGCGTTATTATAATTGAGGGTTTACTGTAATAAAGTACCCAAGTCTTCATTACAGTAAAAAGCTACAAATATTCAGAGAGAGAGAGAGAGAGAGAAAGAGAGAGAGATAAAGAAAGAGAGAGAGATAAAGAAAGAGCGATAGATATTGAGAGAGAGCGAGAAATATAGAGACGCAGTGAGGGAGAGATAAGAGCGAGAGAGAGAGAAGGAGATATAAAGAACGCGAGGGAGAAAACAAGAGAAAGTTTGGTGCGAGAGGGAAAACAATGAAAGTAAAAAAAAGGACTCATCATGTCCTGGTTTCGAAATGTTCATCTGCTTCAGTCAGCTTGCAAAGTCCACCAGTTACGGAAATCATAAACATGAAAGATGTTAAATCGGGTATGGCTAACAGCACTAATTATGCGGCGGCAAAACCAATAACTTACCACTTTGCTCGGAAGGTGAGATTACGAAAATTTCAACCGTTCTGCATGCAAAACAATGTAAGACTTCAGCAATTACAGCCCGAGTCAACTAGTGTCAGAACCTCCAGTATGCTTTAAATCCATATGGGTTAGTTTTTGTTACGACTTCAAAAGTACCTTTTCCAGACATACCTACAGACCAGTTTCGTCTCTGACAGCCCAACATTACGAGTAGCTATTCAACATGTTGCAGTAGATTCCTAGATTGAGGATCCGCTGGTTTGATATTTTTATTAGAAAGCTGATAGATAATGGCGCTGATGTTACGACGACCGTCTGGCCGTTTATTTTAATACATTTCTCAACGACCTTAAATAGTTCTTGATTTAATATTCCGACAGGGTGTTTTGATGTAGATTTTTGAGACGAATTTCCGTCATCCCTTGTCAAGTTTGGTTTGTAGACAAACCGGCTTCGGTTATATGCCATCTTTAGTGTCATTTTTCGTTTTCGTGTCTCTTCAGTCATTTTTCGTTTTCGAGAACGAAACATGACAGTAAGATGGCACATAGCCGAAGCAGGTTTGTCTCCAAATCAAAGTTCGAATTAATTCCAAGATAAAGCGACACAACGTGGGATGGCCAACCTTGGACAAATAGGCAGAGAAATATTGACCGTCTCTGTTTTACATTTTTATTAGTTTTTTCGAGTCATTCTTTGTTAAGAAAGGTGTGTGTTAAACATTTTTAATGTCAAATTCCTTAAATGTTTGCTTTATTTTATTTATTATTTTAAGAAATCTTTTCTAATATGTTTTATTCGAAAATTTAAATCAAACAAGATTCACTTTTTTAATGTCGCTTAATTTTCAGCAAATATCTCGAAATCATTCATTAAAATCAGATGATCATTTGTGATAATCATCAACATTATTCATAATTATTTGTTTATTTTTAAGGTTGGGTTTTCGTTTCTAATTCAATCAATTTTCAATCAGTTTTTTTTTAAATCGATATCGATAAACACCAAAGAAACAAATCGGGGGAAACGAGATTTTCCGCACAAATATTTCTTGTGGGTTTTTTATCTTTTTATTGGGAAATACGAATTACAAAAAAATTTCAATATTTAAGGTACGAACTTGTTGTACTTGTTGCATATGGGTGTTAAACAACCAAACCTTTTTTCCGCTAATTATATTTAACTTTGGCTTTGGCAGCTTGTTTCAACTTCTTCAACCGAACAACCAGCCATGCAGCAGCACACAACATGCCACATTATTGGCAAATGAGAATGGCAAAAATGTGAAGGAAAAATTTAACAAACAAGTTACAAATTTGATTTAAAAACGTCGTTTTGTAAAAACGTTTGGAGTTAAAAATAAAACAAAACAAAACAAAAAAACAAATCAGGGAGATGCCAACATCAACAAGTGATATTTACATAACCTCAATTTAGATTTCAAATGAAAAGTAGCTTTTTTTTGTTTAAAAATACTAATTTGTTTAAGTCAAAAAACTTAAAAAGATCTGTGAAAATTACTTCTTCACAAAAAATATCACATTTTTAAAATGTTTATCCAAGTCACTGAAGGTTTTTTTAGCTCATTATTCAAATCAAATCTTGCATTTTCGGCTCATGTGAATGCAAGTGAGTATGAGATCAGATGCAACCTGCAGCATAGGTATATACAAGTATAGGGTGCTTCAAAATTCATGCATGATTCAAATTTAGCGTTACTTGTTTGCTAAAGTGTTGCCAACCAACAAAATAAGAACAAATTTAGCAGCTGACAGTTTAGGTTATTCAAAATGCAACACTGCAGAAAAACAAGAAACGTTTTCATTTTTGACGAAAGTACGCTCTGGTAATTATTTATTGAACAATTGTGCTAGTTTCTCTGAAAAGAAATTCCGCTATTGCGCATTATGTTTATTTTAAGAACAGTGCTGCAGCGCCTCTAGTGTTAAGTAGGCGCATTACTTGAAGCTGGTATAGCATTTTGTTAGTTATTTTACTTCGCCGATTATTTAGTGCTGTAGGGTGACACCGACTAAGACTAGAATTTCAATTTTATCCATCCTTGCCTAAGACTTGAATCTCCATGCTTAGAAAGTTCAATTCACACGCGTTTGGAAGTCAAATAATGTTTCGCGATGAAACACATTTTTAACTTAATACCATCGCTAATTGTCAAAAATACCGCAGCAAAGATTTATAACATGCTACAGGTGTCTTTGGACCATATTGGTATGCAAATAATACAGGTCAAGCAATATCTATAACCGATTCTCGTTATCTTGACATTATAATCACTGGATGGTACTGTTGGCAACGCCATGCCAAAGAGTTCATGACGCCAATCATTAATGGTGCAAGTTTTTTAACCACGTATTCTCGTTAGCTGATTAGACGGGACTGAATTCAGCCAAACGTTTAGAATGGTGCTCAAAAAGCCCCTCGGCTGGAAGGCCAGCAAGGTGCTCGGATATAATAGGGCTACTTTAAGCTGGATCACTGCGTTAGTGACAGGACATGGAAACTTCAAGTACCATCTGACTAAGATGAAAGTCGTAGAAGATGATACTTGCAGACTATGCCTGGAAGACGCTGAGACGGTATCGCACATTGTGTGTGAATGTCCAGCACTGGCTAGCATAAGCCTTAAGACCACGGGCAGACACTTGTTAGATGTGAATGCCATGGGGGAACTAAGCCTTAGACAAATGATAGCAATTACAAAAGACTCCGTGATGAGGAAGAGTGTCGACAGTTACAGTCTAAAATCACTTTAGTCAAGAGTAAAGACTAGGGCTAGCACGAGACTCAATTGAAAGTAAGGTGGTTGTGATTACGGATCGGTTCCCTGAAATCAATTTGAGGAGCGAAATGGGGGTCGAAAGTAAGTGGTCTGCTTCGATATCCCCCCATACATTAATAATAATAATAATAATAGCCAAACGTTTTTAAAAAGCCATAAAGAACTTGTTTCGCAAAAAACCGAAAAAGCCATTAGAAAGATTTAAAAAAGTTTTTAAGCAAAGAGAAACATGGTTGTAAGCGAGTCATATTATAGATAATAACACTATCGGTCTCTTAGAGCAAGTGCCTGAGGTACGAACACAAGTTCCTACAGCCATCGAATGCTTAATAGTCAACGCGCTAAGCAGTTAGGACACAGCACCAACGCCAGAAGACTTTCACATTATATGTCTATTAAGAACATTTATTATATTATTTTTGTGTAGTTAAAATACTGTGTTCATCCCAATCATGTTTTTATGGACATAAAACATTTAATGATTAAATGTAAACAATGACTTATTTATCGCAATTACAGTTATGTTTGAAATGTTTTCATTATAACAACAATATATTGTTGTATGAAGCATAATGTAGTTAACGTGACCAATGCTACAATCAAGTTTTTTCTTTTCATGCACTGTATCACGTTTCGCATATAAACTTCCAATTACTTGAGACAACAACCGAAGGGATTTTTTTCTTATAGACAATGAGGTCGAAGTTTGCAAGAGAGGAGGGGATATGAAAATCCTTCCAAATCTTGTAGAATCTGCAAAGTGGTACGAACTCTAGCCAGCTCATCTGGTGGATAAAACGCATCCTTCAGGTCCAATTTTCGATAACTCTGGAGCACAGAGCGTGTGCAATTTAAGTAATAGCACAAGTTTTATTAATATTATGAAGAGTAAGGGGTATTCGCTCCCAAGGAAGCTTATCTTTATTGTGTAACAAATGACTGCGAAAATTAAAATAAATATAAGACAACATTTCGGCGAACCTAAAAAGAGATATTTAGTGATTCTGTAGTTGAATTATAAAGCGTAAAAATTACGCGGAAATTCTTAGCATCCCCTTTAGCGTTTCTTAGGAAATTATTTTCTTCAGACGACCCCGCCAAAGTGTACAACCTTAATGGGGAAATGGGCGATAGTTATAAACAGCCTTTTCATAACTTCATGATCAGTGCAGGAACCGAAAAGGTGTGGTCGAATTTTCCACATATTTCAAGATAGTTTAATTGATAATCAACTTATTTTGCTGAATAACATCCGGTAAATTGGGCCTATTTGTCGACGACGACCTTGTTCGGACCAAAGAGAGTAAGTTATCGAGAACCAGTCTGTCTATACTCGGGTTTATAACTCCACAAGCCCTTCACCAAAACCTTCTATAGTTGAAGAAGATCTACTTTACTTTTGGTATTTCTTATATTTGAAAAAAACATTTCGTAATAATCCGTAAGGTAGGGTGTACGCTAAGATCGTTGTAACGAACTTAATTTTTAAAAACAAAAAATTCCTCTTTGTGCCAACTTAATGCGCTCACTTTTTTTTAATTTTTACAGCGTCGCTATATTGCTGTAGCTGTTTAAGTATGTGTGACCCTTGATGGCAAGTTAACGCCCGTCTTCTTCAAATTTTCTTTCTACAACTTTAATTTTCCTAATTGCACCACACAATGGTTTAATAAAAGATACAAAAAGCTGTTTGAAGTTGTTAAATTAGTACCATCAACCTGACAAAATAGACAGAGTTTCTGTTTCAGTTGTTGTTGTTTTCTTGTGGTTGTTGTAAAAGTACATCACCACCTTGTTAGATGTTGACAGGCTGCGGCTGTTGCCACTGCTACATCCATCTTTTGCTTTAAACTTTTTTATTAAGTTCATTTTAATGTTGCACCTCATAAACTTGACATGTAGTTGTGGTTGTTGTTGTTGCTAAGAGGGATTTTTACTTTTCCTTTATTTTATAAAGAGGCGAAGAAAAGGTGTAATTTTTAAACAGCCGTCTAAAAAATATACAAAACATCCTTGAAAACCTATGGAAAACTATGGTATTTTGCAAATTTTGAAAGTTTAAATTTACTACGAGGTGTGTTCAAAAAATATGAGAAAGTTTAAAGTCTACCACGCTGTGTAAGTTCGAGAAAAAGAAATTAGTTTTATTTTGTGAATGCACCATGGGTCGGTCTAATGTTCAAAGTTACAGTTGTTTATTTTCGCCAGATTTAAAGGGCTGAGTGTTGTTTGGTGAGCTCGACGAGAACTTTAGTTGATACGTCATTACTTTTCCTTAATGCAAAAATAACAATATGACTATTATCCAGGCATTGCCACCTACGATAGAAGCATTTTGTTCCCAATCTTATGGAGACTTTTAAAACTCCAGAAGTAGAACTAATTGATTAATTAATTGTGTTAATTAAAATTTTAGAAATATTTTCAGAACGCATGCAGTATTAGTTTCGGTTTTAGTATAAGAGTTTTTAATAAAAAATATTTGAAAAAACTCAAGAGCACTTAGAGATGGGACCGGGCAAAGTTGACAGTCTGTGGCCGAACTTAAGGCGACAAACAATAAACAAACACCCTACATCAAAGGAAAGATCTGTCTTGTCTGTCCAAAATGTTTAGGCCAGTTAAGAACGATAGGAAAAGAATTGTAAATCAAACAACAACGGTGTAAGAAAACAGATAGACGCTGTCTAGCGTTGTCCGGCTTCAATTTTTGCGTCAACATAACCTTAATCGAATGTAGGCTCAACTCCAGCCGCAAAATAAGCCGAATTAACTGACTGTAGCGATGTCAAATTCAGCTGATCGGCGCCAAAATTTCTTTGTTACTGGCCGCTACGGAAGCTATGTTTTTATTTCGCACCATTCCTCGTTGGATAGGTGGCTAAAGTATACTCACGCTCAACCTCTTTCCAACGAATTGTCTGCGAAACTATGACGAATAACCTCTTGATGAAACTCACGTGGCGCATTTACAACTGAGGCGGTATTTAGACGAAATGGCAAACCTTACTGAATCTTTTGACAGCTAAAGAGTATATTGGTAACTTTAACAGATTCTGAAATATGACAATTGGAAAAGCTGCTCATCCTAGATTTAAAAGTTTTGTTCACTGGTAAAGCGCACGGCAAGCACGAAACCAGTCTAAGTCTTTGGGGCTGGTTAAAGGTTGATGTCAATAAGCGGACTTCTCTCTCTCTCTCTCTATTTTGAAGCGATAATAAACGCAAGTAACACAGTCAACGTTGAATAGCGCGGAAACATGGGTACGAGAGTTCTCGAGCATTCAATAATGTTGTGATTTTCAACAGAGCGCCTGAGAACAAATAAGTTAATGAATTATTAAAAACAAATGTGTTCCTATATAAATAATTTTCAAAAACTGTTTGTTTTCTTTAAAATGCCCCAGCTCAAGATGTATTCAAAGGTGACGCCGATGAACCAGAATCAATTGAGCAAACTAACATTCAACAATTTATTGCCGATATTCATCGATAATTAGCACGAGTTTCCGTCATCCCTTGTCAACCATTTGAGAACGAAAATGATTCTAAGAATGGCTTATAGCCGAAACCGGGTTGTCTCCAAACCAAACTTGCCAAGAAATGATGGACATGAGGTCCAAATATACGATATTTGTAGTGCAAAAGGCTCCTTATTTCAAAATTGTAATTTAAAATAAAATGTGAAATGATTCTTCATGGTTTTTCGGCTAATCAACAATTTATTTGAAAATCACTGGCAGAAACTTTAAACAAAAATGACACTAAACAAGCTTCTACATCAAATGGAATTAGAAGTTACTTGAAGTCATTTTAAATGCCCCAAAAAGGAAATAGGAGTTCCAGTGACCCAGTCTTAAATGTTGCATTGTTGTACATGTCATCTGTGTGTGCGAACTGATGCCTTCTATTGTCGATAGTTAAAATCAACCAACAACAATAAAAAATTACAACTACAAGCATGTCGACAAAGAATAGCAGCAACAGGTGTAACACCACCACTGCGAGGCTTTTTGATTGTTTTACGCCTTGTTTCTGCAAAATATTTAGTTTCATCCAAATGTGCTACAAAATATTGTGCAGCCAATCACACAATCACGTATCCAACTGATACCCATAAATCTTTGAATTATTGACTAAAACAACTTGACAAAAAAGGTTAACTTTTTATCTTATTAAATGAGAGATCAATTTATAAAGTGATAAAATAATTTGTTAAAAAATTTGTTAGACAAAAATTAAAAGGAGAAATGAAAAACCTAAAACTAAACAAAACTCCAGCGAAACAAACGATCATTAATAATGAGTTGCAATAAAAGTCAATGGAAAACCTTAAAAGATTTTCCAGATTGTCGTTGCAAATGATCATCCATTTCTGTTGAAGCACTTGTTTAGTTTCCCTTTCGCTTACGACTTTAGCCAAAAATGAATGATAAAATGTACTGTGGAAATCGATTAAACAACATGAAAATGTGGACAAAAAATATATAAAAAAGGAAAAGTTTCCAAATATCAACATTGTTGTTGAAATGTCTTTTGGTTGTTTCAGTGGCCCTTCATCTCTATCAGCCACCCCCAAATAAAATAAAAGGCTCTACAAGCAACTAACAGCACCACTGATAAATGTTCTAAGCAATATAATTTAGAAAACAGCACTTTTTTAAAGAAATAAAATAAATATAAATATTTCCCAACTCTTATACTCTAAGATAACTATTATAACACTTAACAAGCATATCGACAAGTCGCGTTTTTTAAATTAAAGAAAACTCTTATACCTTTAAAAAAATTTTCATCATACAATATTATCGGGATTTAACTAACAAAGCTAATGCTTAAATTACCTGCAAAATTAAACGCAAAAGTGTTACACATATTGGTAAAACTCTTATACGCATTCCTAAATGAGTAAATAGTGGTATTTTTTCAGTGACTAAAACAAAACTTTGAACACGTATACTCGTCTTCCGAACTCTTATATTAATTTGTAAAACTTTATATTATTGTCCAAAACTCGTATACTTTTTCAAAAACTCTTATACTCATTTTCAACTTCGTATATAGATAAAAAAAAATCAAACAATGAAATCTCTTATATCGGGGGATTTTTTTAGCTGCATAAAAACTTAAAATTATAATACAAGACAGAAATATTAGAATATTAGAACCCGGTAGATAATTTCATGGCATTTATTTGTTTAAATATGATTTCAGCGTCTTCTTCAATACGCACATTTCTTTGTCTTGTTGGTTTCGAAACGAGAAAAGTAAAATTAGTGCGATCAACATTTGCACGAATTGCTTGCTCACTAGGCCGATTATGTTGACCGTAAAATGGTCGAAGTGTTCTATAAACTTCACGAACAGATTTATTTATTTTTTTTTCAAACTAAATTTCCACAATTTGGAAGCGTTGTGTGGAGTTTTAACGATTTATGACAAAGAAATGTCAACACAGTTTGACATTCTGAGCTGTCTAACCATAGTTATCGATATCGATAGTGTTATCATGCAGCTTCAAAAAAACACCCGATATTTACATATATATAAACGAAATAAAGCCGCGGATCCAACTTAAGATGTTGTAGATACAGATTTTCAGGAAAAAAATTTTTAATTTTTTTTTTGCATTAGTAAACGTTTATTTTCAAGCGTTTGGAGAAGGTCAAAGCTCATTTTTTCTCTCACTATCCCTGTCTGGCCAAATACAATGTTTAAATAACCGCGACCAGCCAACAAATATTAAATCAATACTCACACCGTGAAATAACAGAAATCTAAAACTCTTATACTTTTTTAAAACATTATTGAAATTAAAAAAAATTTAAAGCCCAAATTATTTTAAAAGAAAAGATAAACAACTCTTATACTAAAAGATCTTAGGTTTTTTATCCCAATTGAAATCTCTTATACTTAAAAAATTAACGATTAATTTACATAAGAGTGTGTTGCAACAATGATTATTCCTCTTATACTAGCAAAACATGATATAATTTAAAAAAATTTTACATTTAGAATTTTTAAGGACATCCAAAAGTCTTATACTCGAAAAAACATTAATGTATAAAGTAGCTGAATTACCATACCGAGGAAAATGATAATGGTCTACTACTTAAAGCTCCATTTTTATTATTATAAGCTTTTTATACAGAAACAGGTCATAAATAATTAGGAAAAGCATAGAAGGTTTTAAATATTTTTGAGTAATTTCGAAATCAATTCCTAACACACATAAATCTTTTTGACTCAAGTGTAGCTTTCCTACCAGTCTCCTTCAATTAACTCGAACTTTTGTCTTCTGCAGGTCTTTGGCATTCCTGTTTTTAAAATATTTCTATTTTTGATCGTTTTGTTTTCTAGGAGTGTTTGTTTGTTATTTGGTTGCAAGATATTCTTATATGTTGTAATTGTGTGTTTAAGGTTTGGTCCGCCAAAGTGAGAAGCAGTTAAAGCTTCAGTTGCATATTCGTGTTGTTATTTTTGAATGGAGGGAACAATATTAAACGAAACTCGCCGCTTTTGGGGAAAAAGATATTTTTATTTCAAGTTTTTCGTTTTCTTAATTTTTATATTTATGACTTAAGCGAAGATAGATTTAATGTATTCTACGGCTTGCCATGTTACGCCTGCCTTTGACAATTTTCAACGCCTTCAATGATTTTAATGGGAATCCATCGGATTGATGATGGTGATGGTGGTGGTGGCGTGGCGTTGAAGCCTAAGCTTAGTAACAAAAACACAGATGTCTTGCCTACTTGGATAGAGATTTTCCAACCAACATCTTCTTGATTTTCATTTCTCTTAATGTTTACTGACATTAAACAAAAACATAAAAGAAGCCAGAACTCTCTGCTGTTTTTTCGGATTTGCGTTTTTATGAGTTTAAGAAAAGGTTTTTTAATGTTTTCTTTGTAATACACCCTTCACCACAGGTGGGTCGGGTATTATAAGTTCAACATTGCGTTTGTAATTTTTGCTTCATTATTTATTTAATAAGCTTCAAGCCACTGCTGGACAATCAATTTTTTTACAGCATACACATTACTGATCCATATTAAAGTAATAAAATATCACGCCAAAAAAAAAACTTTTAAACCCCTTTAAAGTCAAAAAGAAACTTGAAAAAATTTTAAATGATCAAAATCAAAAAATCATGAGTTAATTAAAAACTTTCCAAAATTTTGTAGATTCTCCAAAAATCTCAAATCAACCGAAATTTAAACGAACAAATTTTAAATCCTCAAAACGCAAAGTCGCAAAATACTTCGAACTTAACAGGAAAATCTAACATTTTAAACAACTTTTCAATAAATTTCTTAAAATTGTCCAGAAGTTGAACGAAATTCGAAAATAGAATTTAATGTTAAGGCGCACAGTAGTACGGCAGGCCAAGTGAAGGCCTAATGCACACAGTTCACACATTCGAATTCTTTTTACCCCCTACACACCCTCTTAATTAGGCTGCCTTTAACATAATAAAACTTGAAACATCAGTACTCTACGTACAGATGTAGCCTCATAGGACTGAGAGTTTTACTATGATAGCTTTCCGAGATATGAAGGTGTAAAAAGTGCAAAAAGTACCTATTCACTGACTCACTGGCACACTCATCAATATTATGGAGCCCTTCCACTATAGCTAGAGAGCTGAAATTGGATCTACAGGTAGGTCTGGGAGTAATCAGAATTATCTGCTAACGGGAACATTTTGTCTAGGGACAAGGGTGCCTCCTTATTTGCATGGGGCTCTTTTTACCAAGATACAGAAGGGTACCTCCTTATTTATATTGGACACTTTCACTTAAGATAAAGAGCTAAAATTTGCCTAGAAATTCTACATATCAAATCATGGTCCTGATTTTTTGATAGAATTTGGCCTTATTTTCGCATTTATGTTTTTGCAAAAAAAAAGTCGATATTTACATTGGCTCTTCTTTGCCGAAATTTCGATTTCTTTTTTCCCAGAAACCGGCCTTCGTCACTAACACCTCCCTACTTATTTACGTTTGAAAAACAGAGATGATGAAAAAATTTAAAATTTAAACATCACAACGTGATTTTTTTTACAAAAGAAGGGTGCATAAGATTCGACACAGCCAAATAAAATATGCTAAACTATTTCATTTATTTTTTTGTTTGTTTTCTTTATGATCTGGTAGACTGCCTGGCTTAGATTTCATAACTTCAACCCACTCAATTTAGTTTTTTTTATGAATGTGTAATTAAATATTTGCAATTATTTACTACATGATTTTTAATAACTTAAAACGAGAAAAGCAAAGGGATTGGTTGAATCAAAATATTTGAAAACAAAAAATTCAAATATGTGAACGATGTAAATTTAAGAAAAGTCTTATACTCTATTAAAACATTTCCTTCAACCCATTTCCTTATATTCAGTTATGCAATTACACACACGATAATTGGAATATCGCATACATTCCAGCTAGTTACATTAGCTTTTCCAGTTGTTATATTTCAACGGCGGTCAAACATTGCCAATGCCATAAAGAAGTCGAAATATTCAGTAAGATTTGCCATTTTATCATGCAACGTTTCACAGCTGCCGAAAATATTTTCGCAATTCCCGTTTAGTTTTAAATACACAAAGTAAATTTTCTTGGTCAGTCGTTATCATGGCATCAGTTCGCAGACAAATCCTCACACCGCGGAAAAGTTTTAGGGTGAGTACCCTGTTTTAGACCTTAAGAAACCAACCATGCAGAGACTGGTACTGGTGCGAAGGATACCAATGCCGTCAATGCGGCTGGCAACGAAGAACACTCAGAAATGTCGATTCGGCGCCTACTAGCTAATTTAGGCCAAACATTCTTGCATCCAACAAATTTGAGTATTTGTCGCAGTTTAAGACATGGCGGCATCATCGGACCTTATTTCTTTCGAAATGGCGAAGCAAACCATTACCATGACTTTTCGTGGACAGAGGTGGACAACATCGATATCCGAACAAGGTCATACACGCAATGCAAAGCAAAAAGTGACTGGGTCATCTCACAGCGAGCAGTTATAAATTGGCTGCCGCGATCGTGGGTCTATGTCTATCCACCTTGGTCTATCTAATCAGTTTGGACGATCTCGAGGCAAACACTTGAGAGGCCATTGGCGCTTGAATCACTGCCAGCGAAGCTGATGAGGCCGTTTGAATAAAATGCTCTTTCATACGTGATGTCATAAATAAAGCCAGAATTAATTTGATATATCACACCGTTCTTGTTTGATTTAAATTTCTTTTCCCATCGTCGTTATCTGGCAACCCTATACCTGCTAGAACTTATTCTATAAAACCCTTATAAGAGTTTTGAGTTTAAGGTGGGCGACTTTTACTAGTTTTTACTTAGTTAGTGACAGGTCATAGAAACTTTAAGTAGCATCTGGCCAAGATGAGAATCGTAGAAAATGATACTTGCAGACTGTGTCTAGAAGAGGCAATCTCAAATCACTATAGTAAAGAGTAAAGGTAAGATTGAGCACGGTTGGGTGAACTTAATTAGAGGAGCGAAGGGGGCCCACAACGGAACCCAAAAAGTAGTGTTCTGCTTCGATACCACCCCTACATTAAAGTTAATACTAGTTTATATATCAAATACTTTCATTATGGCTGTTTTTAAATTCTCGATTGTGGGGCGTATTCATACCTTAATGTTCTTTGGCAGGTTGTACAGGCTGCCAGTGATTGTACACGGGCTCAATGCGATCTAGTTAGCGATCGAATTGAATTCGCTGGTAGGGATACATTAGAAACTTTATGCAACCAATCTCGTATTAGCACGAAACTTCCTGAGCCCCATATAAACGAATTTATTCTATAGTTATTGCAGGTCCGAAAAGTCTGCTAAGTTTTGTAATACTGAGAGTAGGGCAGTGATCCTTAATGGTTGGTTGATCAAATGTTCATATTCACCTATTCAAAACTCCCACCTCACCATCCCCTCAAAATGGATGCTTCCATTTTTCGTACTCTTGATTTCCAAACTATTTAAGAGTACTTAAATAATACCGGCACTTTTACTCGGTCAAAGCTTACTCTCTAATGAAGAACGCTTAGTAGATTTTTGGAACGAATTTCCGTCATTCAAAAAATGGCACTGAAGGCGGCTATACAGGTTAGTCTCCAGACCAAACTTGACATGGGATGACGGAAACAACACTTTACTATCCCCTGGTGGTAAATAAAAAGGCCAATTACAACAGATTCCCGTTACAAATTTCTCACTAGGATCATTTTGACTTCACAAGCTCATAAGACCAGAGTTGCCGCTAAAACTGGTCGTGTATCTTAGATCAAAGCAAATAATAATTAGAGTAAGAGAGAGAGAGAGCATGAGAAAGAGAGAATATTACACGGATAATAAGCTTTTTCCAGGGTAGACTAAACTTTTTCTTCATTTCCGGTACATTTTTTAAATGGAGTTTGACATCTGCAAAGAAGCCAGCCGGAAATACTTTAAATTCGCCCGTGAGTCTACCTGTTATCAATATGCCTTGGCTTTATCCTTTCAACGAATTTATACGCACGCCTTGGCCACTGTCACGGAATTGTCATATGCTGCCAAGAGACTTTATTGCATTATTGCTTGCGATTCAAAAGTCTGACGAGAAAAACAAGCAAATGCACTTTACCAAATGAATTAAATCAAGCAATAACTATTAATTATTACAAGAAATTTAAATTTGCGATTTTCTTTTTTAATAATCACAGCTCACAAATCGAAATATAAATCAAACGAATATAAAATGAATACGAGCATACGATCGCAGTAGAGTCTGCAAATCACTTTGTCTGTGCATCGCAGACAACATTGTATGTTGTTGTTAAATATTTACACTATTGGCAACAGCAATAATAGTAAATGGTGTTGTAAAAGCAACAACAATAAAGAATTGGCAATTTAACGCATGATTAGATTTAAAGACAAAAAGCATTAAAAACATAAAACGAAAGAAAACATTTTTGTTAATATCGTTTTAGGAGTTGAAGTCAGAGAGGAAACAGCATGAAAAACAATCACAGATACTTAAATGACAGACAATATTCATATGAAGCTGATACGGATAAGGACGTGGTGACGATGATGATGAGGATGGATGGTTTTTGGCGAGATTGGCACTTTATATGGTTGATTGGATGTTTGAATGGGATTATTTTCTTTTTCAATTTTAAATTGTTCGTTGAATACTTAAACGAACATATGAATTATTTTGAACAGAAATAAAAAATCATAAAAACTACCAAGCGAGCACTAGTTGTTCAACGAGCCTTCTGTACTTCCACAATTGAATGGAAAATATAGTTTCCGCTTTGCTTATCGCGTGTCAGATTTCCCGCTTAAATTTAAAGTCTCTCTATTACTCAAAAACTCTTAAAAACTGAATTTGAGTTCCGCTCGGTCTTCCAATATTCGCTTGACGATTTAATAAGCCTTAGCACCTTCTGCAGCACGCAGAGAACAATAATTATTGTGGCATAGTTACAGCAACGATATTATGTTCTCTACAGCATTTTATTTGTTATGGCATACATTTAATGGTTATTTAAAAAACATTTTACACATTATTTAAGTTGTAATAAATAAGTTATTTTTTAAATTTAATTATTAAATGACTTCCATCTATATGAGGTGGTTGAGTTGAACAATACAATTTAGACTTATATATTTTAACCAGAAACAGAGTATTTTAACTATAGAAAACTAATATAACTTTAACCATAAAATATTCTTAATAGCTTAAGTGATTAACGTGTTGACTGTTAAGCATTCGTTAGTAGCTCATCCGTTGCTTTTGTATCGTTCTAAGAGGACAATATTATCTACAATACGTTGCTCTTTTATTATGGTTACCTCAATCATGTTTTTTTTGTGTATGTGCTGGTAAATATTATTTTTGGTTTTATTTTATATTCCAAACTACTGAATATACAAACTGCAAATTGCAGATGCTTTTGTACGAGTAGTATTCGAATCTTTAAAGCATTTTGATGAGTCAGTGTAAGAGGGCGATCGGTTAATGTGTATTTTTTAGCTATCCAATTATACGGTGGCCCAAACATATGTATGTTCTTATTACTTTTTACTTGCTCATTTCTCTACTGTTTTTGGCATTATTGACATATTCCTGCTTTTTGGTTAAATATTCTTCTTGAGAGCTTCAAAGAGCTGAAAGGATGGGAATCTGATGTGTGTGACATTATACCGATCTGTTATCATCTGTCCTGCCGAATTAATTCCTTACTTTGCGTCAATAAAACCTTGTTGATCACAGTGAAGTCTTTGTCACTTACCAGGCATAGGTTTTTTTCGCTTCCTCTACTCTATGGAATCCTAAGCCGGAATAACTCTTCGTAAATGCTACGTAGATTCTCAGTGGATACTAATATCCCCCTTTCCAAAGGTCCAATTATTTCGTAAAATATCAGCCGCTTGGGTTTTGCGTTTTTGAGCAGCAACGCGATCCATGTTGTCGACATGCATTCTAATCTTTTTACTTATAAACATTAAAACAAAACTGGCCATTGCCAGGGTGAAACATTTTGAGCAACCCTCTTAAAAGTTAAATAACTTAAATTTCTGCAGATTATTTTTCTTCCCGTTCCAATCACTTTAGTATCCTTGCTGGTGCAGTTGAGATGTTTTGTTTTTCAATCTAACTTGTTTGACTGCTGCAACGTTATTTGTTTTGCCGATAAAAAGCAAGTATTTTGTGTATTAAAATTTTATTAATTATTTGAGGGATGGTAAAATTTCACTTGTTACTAGAAAGATCCTGCAGGGGCGCGCCTTCATAGTGATAGTGCCAACTTCACTGGTATATGGAAGAACCGAGAGAAGCCTGAGCCTGAAACTGGTAGATAAGCAGTTTCGAGGTTTAAAGAGTACTAAACTGACTAGTACCACGGCAACCAGTAGCCTTAGGGAGGACAAAATTTGAACTTGTAGTTGATAAGGACTTTTCGATGTGGCTGTTGTTGAAGTCCAAATTGCGGGAAGATTCTGTGCGTGACACATCTGACGTAGCATTGTAACGCAAGACGTCAATGGTATGAGAGGAGATTAAATACCTCACAAGTCCCCAGCAAGGAGTAAGTCATGGTCCGGAAAGCCATGATGCGAACTGTGCTATTACTGTGTGAGCTGTGGTGGAAGGCTTAATTCACCTGGCTAATCAGAACAGCAGTTGACGACCACTTTCTTTGCTATTTCTATAACGTTCGTTACGAAAATCATTCATTCTCCGAAGCCTAAATCCAGCACTCTTTTATGCAGATCGCCTGGAACGTTGACAATTTTGTTTCTCTAACATGGTTGAGTTGCTGATATATACCCATGAGTCAAGGCACCCCACCACCCTGTTAACTAAGATGGGAGGCCTTCCTGAAAAGGGGGCAAACTAAATATGTGTTTTCCAATTTACAGATACAAATGTATTTTTGAAAGTGTAAATGAGTGAGTATAAAGTGTGTACTACCACTCATCTCAAGGCGTGAAACTACGAAATACAAACTGTTAACACAGCAACTCAAACTTAAAGACATGCACAAACACGTTTCAATAAATAGCCCAGCTTTTCTGTGTCAGCCATATAATTTAAATGCTAAGCTACTTTTTTGTTCACAACTATTTGAAGAAACAACATAAAAGCAAGAACTCCAGTATTGAGGGTTTCCTACTGATGGACGGACCTCTTAACCGTCCGTCGTCTTCATTTAACTGCCCCAGCAGTTGGAGAATGCAGAGTGATTAAAATTAAACAGTTTATGGTAAATTTTATTTACGTCTAGTGATTTTATAGTTAAATTAATTCTTGTTTTCTTTGTGTTTTTGTTTTGTTTAATAAGTTTGCGGAAGTTAACACAGATTTCTTTTTAATTATTTTGCTTTTTTAAGCTGAATCATCTTTGATTTTTGAGTCGGCGTCTAAATTTCGTTATTTTATTGTTTCCATGTGGTTTGTTTATTAAACAAATTTAGATTTTATGTTGAATTTTAGTAATTTGTTTGATCTACATTTGCTGTTGAGTGATTTGGGTTTTTAAGCTGATGATAGAGATTCGCGGCGGAATTTGAAACTTGTAATTAAAGGATTAGTTTATAATATTTTGAAGTTTTAGTAAAGAAAAACGTGTGAAGCTGTTGTTTGCGGTACGACTTCCTGCTAAAGAAGAAATTGCCCACCCAAATAGGGTTGCTTTTTTAGAGAAGAGATTCTAATCGATATTTTCTATGCAAAGATGGCGCATAGAGTTGAAAATTGATATCGTTTTTTGACCCTATGTTACTTTTGTAAGTTTACTTTACACTCAACTAGTCCTAAGGGGTACAGAAAGTGTACAGTTGATACGACTTCGCAAAAGAGTTTCAATGTAAAATGCACTGGCATTAATCAAAAAGATATCTAAAAATATATAACACATGCGCAAATACAGAGGGGAGGCAGCTAGGATATTTCCTGCAAAATGTTTTAAAATTAACATTTTGATAATCATAATCGGCTTTTCTATAACGAAATTTGATACGCTGTCGCTTCACACTGAGTTTGTTTAAAGATAAAGGAAAGCGGTAATTGGTACATGGGTTTTTGAAGTCCTGGAAGTTTTACATTGGCTAAGTTTTCGTGTGATTTCAATAACTAAATCTAGGAATATGGCAGCTAAATTAGAATAGGTTTTATTTTGAACTGAGCTCAGATGAAAAATTAAAAAATGTATATATAGAAAATCAGACACGAGCACAGGTAGTGTAAAGACAGCATAAGTTTTGTAAATTTTTATAATCTTTGTTTTGTGCCACCCGGTGGTAATACACCAACGAATAGATACCGGTCCCTTTTTGTGTTGTTATTCTGAAGATATCGAAACGTCATTACCGGAAGCTTCTCTGATGCTTGAATTTTATAAAAATAAAGGACTTTCGAAGACCGACTATCAATATGAAATATATACCCAAGTTCCTAGAAGATTGTGATGAACGGAGCGGTGTTTTATAGCAATATTAGCTACACACGGCCAAGGTTAGATAAATGGTTGACGCCACCGTGTTAAATGACCACCTTCATAACGGCATTAGACACTTTTTCCCTTAAGAGTGCAATGAATCCTGCACTGTCTCATGGTGGTATAAAAAGTAGTCAGTGGAATATATATGTTTTTTATTTAACTTCTAAAACTTCTTCCGAGATTTTATAGATGATGCTATATTTAATGCTGATGGAGCAGAGAGTGGTTAGTTAAAATGATTTATTTATTTAGTTTCTTTTGAGGGTTTAACTGAAATTTTAACCAAAATATACAACCTGGTTAATATTATTGTTTAGATTTTCCTGTAAAATTTTGTTAAGGTTTGACCGAAACTTAATAATTGTTAGCACCTTTTACCGGAAACTAGATTACCATGGTGTCTTACAGGTAGTTCAAGAGAATTTTTTATAACCCTACGCCTCTGTCCTAAATCTTAAAGTGATTTCTATTAACCCGGCTCCAGCGGAATAAAAAATTTAAATACATTTTGCTGTCTTCTCGCAATAACTTGTAACTTAATCGATCTCCTCTACATCACATACTCGTACTATACCAGGTTAAGAAGAAAATTTCCATATACTCGTAAATATTCCAATTATACAATTCCATCACTTTTTCCACTCGTAACATTATCATATGACCGACATACATTTTTAAAGCCTTTTGTAGTTCATGTCTGTAGATTGTCGTTAGTAATAAAACGGTATTGTCTGCAAAATTCATCAGCTAATATGGAAATGTTAAACATTTAAGATTTTGTTTTTTTATTTCTTAAAACAATTTTTTTTTTTACCTAGAACAAAGTACTAACGATGCCAATCGTAGGCCACCATCATCAATGCGAGCAGAAAGGAACATGGCAAACAAACCCAAAAAAAAATCCATATAATAGAAATGAAACAAGGAAAAGATCTAAGAAAAAATTCAAACACCAAATTCAGCTAATATAGACAACAACATCAACCATAACAGCAACAACAATAACAGAAACATCAAAAATGGGTAATAACAATAGCGGGCACGGTGGTGTATGCCACTGCGATCGTTCGGTGATCTCTGACGATCAATTGCAAGACCAACCAACCAGCCAACCAACTGCAGAGCATTGGAAACCATCGCCACGACAACGACCCAGTGTATCAATGACCAGTAACATTTTATTGTTCATGTACGTGAACTGTTATTTTTTTATGTTATCGTCGTTATTTTGGTCATTCATTCTATTGTGGAAGACGGTATGAGACAACACACACCAATCGTCATACAGCACCACCGTACAAATTGAGTGATTGCAAATGTATGATCGCTAAATGATCGAATAGGTATTTGTAGATGTTTTATGGCAACAGGGTGTATTAAAACCCATATTTGGCCTGCATTTCTGTTTGTCTGGAGTACTTGTACATTCAAGCACCTGCTGAAAATCAAGGCTTTTGTTGTTAAATGCTGGTCATATATTTACGATGTCAAGTATTGTGCGGAAATTCGAGCGGACAGCACGCGGCGGGCTGTTCAGCCGAAACTTGTGACAGTCATTGAACCTGCGTATTGTAAAAGGGATGGAATAGTCTGAAGAATACGGCGCTAACTTCTTTCTACTTCGTTTACATCCCCGGCCCTGTGGGCACAAATACTACCAACATTTGGATATTTTCCATGAGCAGAAATTTTGGTATTGCACGAGTGAATCTCAGTACGTGGGCTAGTTGTTAGACTGTTGAGACCGTCCTTTGACTTTATACAACAGGTCGTACGGTTGTGTTGAAATCACATGTCGTCCACATCAATATTATCCAGATGCAGGTCATAGTCGGCAGACTATCATGTCGCAACACTGTTACCATTAACAGTCCATGCTGAAGCAGCCTCATTGTCAATCCTGTACGATTCAAGGACGCTTCAACTCAAACGCCGCACTAAAGTGTAAGACCTTGAAGATGCAGTTGTTTTTCAATAAATGGCCTAATCCGTCAATGCTGACGATTGACGAAGCCAAAATCAGGGGAAAATTAGATCCATTGCTAAGGAGGACTAGGAACAATTCATTAGTTCTTCAATTTTTGTTCTACAGATAGGCCATGATTGAAGTAGGCACCAATCCTACGACATAATCCTACGGAGATCGTAGCACCGCGTGAAAATTATGCATCCGTAAAACCCCTATACGCATTTGTATAGGTAGCAGTTTTGGGGTCATGGCTGCCTGGACCTTGTACCAACCTCTTGGTGAAGGATTCGCATCTGCTTCCTGCTATCAATAGCTGCATATACTGCAATGCAACGTCACATTTATCATGCACCACAATCTTTCCGTGAAAGAGTTTCACCAACAGCCGTGGCGTTACTGGTACCCGGGGTCATTCAGACCTTACTTGACAGCCTGCGTGCAGCAGGCTACCATGTAAACCAATGTAAACCAACGGTACCCGTCGTGGTACCAGTGTTTGTTTCGAACTTTGAAAGTACTACCTTCCAGTTTCAGGCCCTGGACAAGCCCCGGGAACTGGTTACTCCAAATCCCCCGAATCTTTCACCTCTTGCCTGATCGCAGCAAATGCACAAAACGCGGAGGTGTGGCATGCGAAATTCTGACTGTTTTCGTAATGAATCGCGTTTTTATCACCAGGAATTATATCCTCTTTTGCTTTCAAGGATCTGTTCAAAATCTACTGATTCCTACTTGCGATTCCTACTCATAAATTTCCATGGCGCCGTCACCCCCTGTTCAATTTGATTTTGAACTCGAAGGCAGAGAAGACCTTTAAAGCTTCAAGCGATTTAATAAAATCGTTGACAATACGCCTTGCTCATCCTGTCGATACACCCTGTTCAAAAATCAAAATTTCTATGTGACTTTATAAGCGTCCAACACTTTACAAACACACACATGTATGTAGTCTGAACTGGCCAGAAAGAGTGCGCTGACTTGACTGATCGATCATACATAAAAATGATGTATCGATCAACAAAGACGTTTGTTTGTTGTAAAGCATTTGTTGTTGATTTCTGCCTTTTTGCTAAAACAATTATTGTGGACATGTCTTCTTTACATTTCATCGCTCAAACTATTTGTTTTAGGACTCCTTTTTGGAACGGAAAATACAAAGAGAAGATATATATATGAAAATAAATCGACAAGATTTGTGCTTTTTCATTGAATCGATGATATTTTCTGTAAAGCTGTGAATGTACAAATTCCATTTGACCATAATGGTTGCCCAGATACATGATAGATTTGTTGCCACAACTGCTCCTACAAGAGCCATGGCTAACAAAGCGCTGCAACTAGCGGCTATGAAGCGAAGAAGAAGATGATGAGGAAGCTTCTGTGATGTTGGTTTTTGATAGTAGTGATCGTTATTTTAAAAGTGCTGCTAGTGGCGCCTTTAGTTGCTCGTTTTTATCTATTCTTATTGTGTTTTCTATTTACAGATTTTGTGTTGACTTTTGAATAAATAATTTCTTCTATAAATTCTCCTCGTCATGACTCTTTTCATACATAAAAAATAAATAATATTTAAGTTGTTTGTTCGGTACGAGTATTTCAATACAAAGATCGTGTTGCGCTGAAGATGGTACTTTATGTTGCTGCAAACATAGTGACATTATTATCAATTGCAGTGACATGGTAACCTGGTTTTGGTAAAAAGTTATTTTGCTGCTTATTTATGCTTTTCAACTGCGAACACTTGCCTACATTTTCCTCTTAAATTCGATTCCTGTGTACGAAGCTTAAACTAAAGAGTTTAGGGTGAAAATAATCCGCTCAACGGCGAAGTTCATATTTCATTTCTAGGCAACTTGCTAGTTTGGAAAACATTTTTCACATAATTCTTTTTCATATTAGAAAGTTAAAATAATACTCCCCAAGACCTACCTGTATACAGAATTTCAGCTGTCTGGTTATAGTGAAAGTGCCCCATGGAAATAAAGGGGCAACCTTGTCCCCCCCCCCCCAGATTAAAATTACCCGTTTTTAGATTTTTCTGAATACTCCCAGACCTACCTGTGTACCAAATTTTAGCTGTCTGGCTACAGTGGAAGTGCAGCACAATATTGATTCTGTGAGTCAGTGAATAGGTACTAAAATATGCTCTTTTTACACCTTTATATCTCGGAAAGCCTTTATAAGATTACTCACATGCAAAGTGCTCATGTTTCAAGTTTAATTATTTTCTGATTAAGGGAAGCAAAGTTATAAGGGGGTAAAACAGCGCGAAGGGTTTCGTGTAAAAATACACACAGTGTGCATTAGGCATGAACTTGTTCTGGTGCATTACCGTCTGCCTTAATAAGAGTTTACAAAAGTCACAGTTGCCGTCATTTGTGCGATAAAGTGTTGCCAACCGCAAAAAGACGATTTCAATAGCTGCATTATTTTTGAACTTATTTCCAAAAGAATGCAGGCTTTGTTGCTACAATCATTTTCGTCAAGTGCGAGGATAATATCGAAGCCTGACTTGAGAGTCTTACGGAAAGTCTAGGAATATCCATTCAGCTAAAGAAAGAATTGCATATTATATAGAATTGCATATCATATAAGTCACTAAAGATCACGGCCTCTATGCTTACACACATCTACCGAGGCAAGGAAGAGAGTTCATTCAAAAGATATTGAGCAACAACCAGGGAATGCTGACTTTCCGAGAAAAATCGAACTAAGCTATAACGTTCTTTTTTGGCTTGATGATTTCGTTAATCGTCAAAACCGTTGCATTTGTGGCTAAGAAATCCCGCACTTGACGGCCAAAAAACAAATACATTCAAAACGTGTCACTGTTTGATGCGAATTAGAACTGGACTATTTCTTTCCGAAAATAAAGGTTGTTGAGCAGTGACTGCCGCTAGTACGCGATATCGTCCCGAGTTAACGCTACTGGTACTGCAGAGTCTATAGTTTCGCTAGTCATTTAGAATAAAAAATAAAACCGATCTATTAGCACTTGAATTTTAAAAAAAAATCCTTTGGCTTAGGGAAAATACTAAAAATTAAGATCTTGTTATAACTTAGACATTCGAAAAGGTCGTCAGCTGGCAGGCACAAAGATATGGCTTGTCAAACCTAAATATGCTGTCAGACTTATATTCCCACGTTGTGGCGGCCGGTAGCATGTTCCTGTCTCTGCAAGAAGACTGGCTAAGTAAGCTGAGCGGAGAGAAGTTAACACTTTCGTATAAAAAATCTCTAATCTACGGTGGAACACCTTACGCCAGGGATGCCTGGCAAAGAGGGTGCTTGGTCTTTATTATGCCAACTCTGGATACCAGTCGATCTCCAGCTTTAATACAGACTTAACCATGCATATGGAGCTCTGTGTGGGTGCACAGATTTTTCTTCATTAGCCGGATGCATCAGGAAGCCTCGCACGAGGTGGAGAGGTTAATCTCTGCAGACTACGGTTTAAATTGCTCAAAGGAGGAATCTGGAAATGATGAACAACAATGCCTCGGAACAATCTTTCAAGGTACTTCTAAGGCGTTAGGCTGTGAGATTCCGTCAGGGATGGACAATGAAGCCTCTTACGAGGTGGAGAGGTTAATCTCTGTAGGAACTCCAGTATTTATTGGCCAATGGAGGAATTCTGAAGAGTTGGATAAGAAAACCTCCCAAGGGGTAGACGGAACAGCTTCGGAAGATACTCCTAAGAAAGAGGCTGAGACGGCAGCACACATTGTGTGTGAATGTCCAGCACTGGCTAGCATAAGGCTTAGGTCCACGGACAGACATTTGTTAAGTGTGAATGCCATGATGGACGTAAGCCTTAAACAAATGCTTGTGATGTCTTGTAATTGCGAACAGGACTACGTGATGAGAAAGAAGGTCGACAGTCTGAAATCAGTCGATAGTAATGTCTAGTGGTAGCACGAGACTTGATTGAGAGTAAGGTAATCGTAAATTACAAATCGGTTGTCTGAAATCAATTAGAGGAAAGATGGGGGTCGAAGAGGGATCCATAAAGTTAGCGGTCTGCTTCGATATATCCCTTATATTAAAAAAAAAAATAGACATTCGAAAAAGAGTTCAAATCGGAAAGTAGGTTAAATCAAACTACATTTCTAGTATCCACCGCTTAAACCTTATAAGTGCTTTAAAAAAATCACATGTTCTTAAAATGCTATGTTTGCTGATTGGTAAATATTTTGACATTATCGTCCTTGAATGTCATGACTTCCTTACAGAACACAGACTTAAACCAACATTCATACTATTTTCTCAGCTAGAAGTTAAATTAACTAAACAAATTTGCTTTAACCAAAAAAAAAAGTTTAATAAACCATATTTGGTTTCTCAGGCAAATAATTAATGATTAGCATGGAATCATAATGGTCCATTGATTCAAATTGTTTATGTAATGTTTCTACTCTAAGGCCCACGTAGCCCACTTGTTACTGCATTTTTGGAGTTTTTTCTTTTCTTTTTTTTTTTTGACTAATCGCGTGTCAGCCAAATGAAAAACCAAAGAAAGACTTATAACTGGTTAAAATACAACTCCGGCATTCAATAGATACTTGTACTATGGGTAGTAAGAGTTTAAACTTAGTACGAGTTTATGTGTCACTTTAACGTTACATGCATATGGTTGGACAGCCACATGGACGAGTGGACGGACAGCTGCAAATACATTTATGTGAACATGACGCAGTCGTTACTAAAATGACATCAATTTTAGGCCAAATTATTAGTAATATTGGTAATATTTTATCAATATTAGCCAAAAACTAAGTGGAGAGTCAGATGTATGAACAAGTAAGTGATACATACACACGTTCACATGCATGAACATTTATAAATATTTCAGGCTTAAAATGGAAACTAATCGAAAAATATTATTAATATGTGGGTCCAACCATAGTGCCCGATGTTAATTGTGAGTCACTATCGCGAGATGATAACGGACTTCTTGTGGTCAGAAACTGAGGATATGGATCTGGACGATAAGTGGTTCCAACAGGATGGTGCTACTTGACACACAGCCAACGAAATAATGGCTCTTTTGCGCGAGAAATTCGATGACGGTGTTATCTCACGTCGTGGCGATGTTAATTGGCCGTCTCGATCAAGTGATTTCACATCGTTGGACTTCTTACTTTGGGGATATTTAAAAGAAAAAGTGTACGTCGTTAAGCCGGGAACAATTCAAGAGCTAAATGAGGAGATAATTCGGCACATTAACGATATTGATCCTCAATTATGTCTCAGGGTTATTGCAAATATTGACCATCGGAGGGTGCATTCGGCCGATATTTTGTTTCAAACATAATTGTTATAGATCCTTCTATCATAATAAAAAATATTAACATAATTATCTGAAATTACCATCTTGCTGTTGGACCACCCTATATTAGGCTGGCCTGGACGCCCATTTAGTTTAAATGGCTGAAATGCCTTTGTGTCCGTGGTCGTAAGTTACAGAGCTCTACCCACCAGCCAGGCTCTGCGTGCTATAGTGAAAAAATTCTAGTGAACTTATTTGGCTCTATTTGTATTTATAAGTGTTAATCAAGACCCGCAAGCGGCACTCGAACAACTTCAATCTCACATTTTGGAGCTAGAGGACTGGTTAACAAAGTGGATTATAAAGGTAAATCCATCGAAATGTGCTCACGTAGCGTTTTCCTTCACCAATGACAATAACCAATATCACTGTGCCACTGGAAGATCACGTTAAATATTTGGGAATACACCTAGATCGACGCCTCAGTTGGTGCCGCCATATTAAGAAAAAACAAATAAATTTCTTTCAATAAAATAAAATCAAGGCTTAAAAAAATATTTATTCAGAATGTTTCTGTGCGAACGGAAGAACGAGCCAATCGGAACGCCGAAACTATTGCGACGTGTTTCAGTTGAAAAAGATTCAAAATAATGACGCACCCTACATCTATATTACACCAAATTAACTCAAACATCATCTTGATAATGTTAAGCCCCGATACAGGGTGGCTGATAAAAGCCGCTATTAAAAGAAATTTTTATTTGTTTTTGAAGACAGATCCTTATATTTAATAAAAATGGAAAACTGGGACATTGAAGAAGGAATCTGGATTGTCAGCCGCTATCACGCTTTGGAGTCTATAGTTTTGGTTCAAAGAAAATGTATGCGCACGTTTGACGGCGTTCCTCCTAGTAGATGGACCACTATGGAACTAGTGAATAATTTTGCAGAGCATGGGGCAGTCGCTAGAAGGCCTTGTAATCGATATCCTTCCGTTCGAACAGAGGAAACTATTTCTGCCGTAGCTGCTACCATACAAAGCAACGCCAGTGTTTGAATAAAAAGATTATCTGCTCAAATGGGTGTCAGCAGGCAGACTTTGCTGAGAATAATTCATAAGCATTTGAACTTATTCCCCTACAAAATTCAAATGGCTAATAAACTTAATGCAGCAGACTTGCCAATTCGTTGGGAATTTCGACAGAAGATACTTGAAAAGGTGCAAGAGGACGAGAACTTGCTGAATTGTCTTTTCATGTCTGATGAGGCCCATTTCGTTCTGAACGGCAACGTAAACAAACGGAATTGTCGCATATGCAGTGGTACAAATCCAGACATACTGTATGAAAGGAAATTGCATTCAATTAGCGCCACATTGTGGTGTGCAGTTTCTTCATGCTGTATTGGTGGGCTATACTTCTTTGAACAAAACGGACACAGTGTTACGGTTACTGGAGACCGTTACTTGAGCATGTTTAAAAAAATTTTTCTATTCGAAACCAAGCCGAAAGAGAATTCCTTTCAACTCTCTGTGGTTTCAACGAGATCGCGCAACTGCACATATAACTCAGCCGGTTATGGCCGACTAACGCAGAAAATCTCATAACAGGCCCAACCTTCCGTTGGCCCCCCCAGCTGGAATATAACTCAGCCGGTTATGGCCGAATAACGCAGAAAATCTCATAACAGGCCCAACCTTCCGTTGGCCCCCCCAGCTGGACTGCCCTAACTCCCGGATTTTTTCTTGTGGAGTTATTTTATACAGAAAGTCTACAAATCGCAAGCGACAACTGTGGTTGAACTAAAACAATGAATTCGAACGACAATAGCTGCAGTTCCAGCCTCAACTTTGCGGGCAGTAATAAACAACTTTTTGATAAGATGCCGCACCGTCATCAACGAGCAGGACGGGCATTTCCATTCAACTATCTTTAAGACTGATTAAATTATTTTTAATACAATTCAATGGGCAGACAAAAATTTTATAAATTCCATGCCTTACTAAAAAAGTTATCTAGTTTCTAGGTTCAGCCTGTACCTCTACAATTGGACGCAGCTAGAGATGACATTATATTGTACTGCTGAAACCCTTGTACCTTAAATCGATTACCCAATTAAAACCTAATTAAGTTCATTAAGTTTTGGGTGAATAGCAAAAGCTATTAAAACATTATTACTTTCCTAATAAACATAACTTGCACAAATATCTAGATACTGTTGAACCTTTGGAAGATTATCCATATATAATCCAAAACATAAGTGGAAAACTTCATTAAGAAATTTACTAAAACTCCATAAAATCTGGAAAAAAAAAACAACGTCATAAAGACAACATGGAAACAACATAAAAATAACAAGGAAAATTAATGACATTTCAACGCCACAAGACGGACAAAAGAAATTTTGATTTCATATTAAGGCTGCTCAAGTAGCAAACGCATCCGAATCAAAAAAGAAAAAAAGAGCAGCAACACTGCAGCTCATCATCATAATCCCAAATTCATACGACAACATTATCCAAATATTTTCCCAGGTCTGCTGGAAGAAACAGATTAATATTCATATTTGGTCGATGTGAAGGAAGAAAATATGAACATTTTGAAAATTGTACAAACGGCAACAACAGGTCGATCGATGAAGACCACACCAATTGTTTTTAAACAAAACTTCTCTCTATTGAACTCCAACTGCTTATTATTTGCTTGTTGCTTTTGCTTTGTCCATTTTATTTTTTGTTGTTTCCTCTAAACATTTCCAGGAATTTTTTTTTTACTTACTCCTGACTTCTTAATAATTCGTTCGTTGGTCTGACACTGTTCTACCGACAGTGGTCGTCATTAAAAGAAGTGCGCAGCAGCATTAGCGGCACTAAAGAGTTGCTCACATGGCAATTGACTTTCCCTCATATGGCTTTTATTGCTTTTACTCATTTCTAACTAAAATTAAATGCAAAGTGGCTGATCATCTACAGCAGAAGACATTAAAACCAACCATGAAAACATCGTAAAATAACTTCCAGTCAAATTTTAAGCAACTCCTTCGTTGCAATAGCAACTGATACAGAGAACGCTTTCCACCATTTCGGCCATAAAATTATTTAAGTCAATGACTCATTTGTAGTTTATGGCATTATATTTTTTTAGTTATTGGTTAAATTGACTACAGCAGTTTGTATACATAGCAAAAACTTAGCCACAGTTCATGTACTGCGTGCTAACTAGAAATATTCATTAGGCTTAGCTTTGCACAGATTGTTTGATTTGTGTGCAAACTTGATAAAAAGGAAAATCAACGCTGAAATTAAGTAATGCGATATTTTGCTTTAAGAAAAATTGACATTTTTCCCTGAAGTATCCCCGGTTTTCATGTTTCAATTTGCGTTGTTGCGGCCTTCGCATATTGAAAGTATCTAATAAAAATATAAGCTTCTAGTACTTTGTAACTCTATAGTTTTGCAGATATCTCGATAATGGTCTTCACAACTCGACGAAAGTTTGCATAAACTGAAGACTTTACGTAACCGCAAGTCGTTAAATCGCACGATTTTAATGGTCGTATGACTGGACCATTTCGAGAAATAATGCGAACGTACAATGTTTCCTGCGACATGTAGGGCCCTCATGTTGTAAAAGCATGTTTTCATTAAACACCCCACTCATTTGGGTTCTGTTCAAAACTACGCTCTACAGCATCAATTGCATCTTCGTTACGCACTCCACGACCGATTCGCGGATTCTTAATCGAATTAGTCGCTCAGATGGAAGATAGTGTCGACGCAACGCACGATAGCATTCTCTAATTGAATTACGACTTTCAAAGATTTTGTCACAATTTACGGGCTTTGCTCTGGCGTTAAATGGCAAACTAAACTGAGCAGAACTGATAAGAGTTGCCAGATCTGGCAACCGTAAGATGATTAAACGGAAGGCTGAGTTTCTTGATATGAGCCTGTTAGGAATTTTTCTGCATAATTCGGCCATAACCGGCTAAGCTATACGTGCAGTTGCACCATCTTGTTGAAACCACGCAGAGTTGAGAAAGGAATTCTCTCTCGGTGTTGTTCCCTATAAAAAAAATTATTTTAGCATGCTCGAGTAACGATCAGAAATAACTGTAACGCTGTGTCCTTTTTTCAAAGAAGTATGGCCCGACAATACCGCGTGAAAAAACTGCACACCACACTGTGACGCGAATTGGATGCAAATTTTCTTCCATCTTTCCAAGCGAATCGGCAGGTCTGCTGCATTACGTTTACTAGCCATTTGAATTTTGTAGAGCAATAAGTTGAAATTCTTATGAATTATTGTCTGCAAAGTCTGCCTAGTGACACACATTTGAGCAGATAATCTCCTTATTGAAATATTGGCGTTGCTGTGTATGGCACCAGCTACGGCAGCAATAGTTTCTTCTGTTCGGACGGAAGGATTTCGATTATAAGGTCTTCTAGCGACTATCCCGTGCTCTTCCCCCCGGGGGCATATATCATCTTTGTGAACCCTGCCACCTGCATATATTGCTGCTGGTGGGAAAAAGGGGTACCAGTTCCTCAGGCTGGTTAGGAGCTTGAAACTTGAAGAAGGTTGGACTTCTATGTTTGACCAGTAGCGAGATAAACTAGTACCACGGGAACCAGTAGCCCCTGGAACTTCTGTTCCAGACTGGTTGTTGGTGAGGCTCCTTCGGGGGTGCACGTGGTGGCTGTGGTTTATACCCAAAGCGGGGAAGTTCACCGCAGGACCGATGTGGCGTTGCATTGCAACGCAAGCTGTCAATGTCATTCGTTGACAGCAGGAGATTAGGTAGCTCCGAACCCCTCAGCAAAGGGTGGGGCCGGGGGCCTAGCAAACCTCTGTCCTAATTTGCAACCTATCGGATGGGCATTGGTGCTATTCCGGTGGTGCTTATGCGATCGCATAGGCGCGCTGGTTTGGTCGCTTAACGTCACACTCGTGGTTGGACCACCGTAAGATTAAGCCAACGTTGGCAGGTGCTCACGTAAATCTCATCATATCTGTCCCGTGCTCTGCAAAATTATTCACTAGGCTCATAATCGTCAATCTAGTCGAACGATCGCAGCCAAAAGGTGCGCCTATATTATTTTTGAACCAAAACTACAGACTCCAATGCGTGGTAGCGGTGGACAATCCAGATTTTTTTTCCATTTTAGTCCATTTAGACTCGTTTTAATTCAATTCAGCCCAATTTCAGTTCTAGCCAATAATGAGAAGGAGTGGTAAAACGTTCCAATTCAATGTTTTTAAATAACTTTTGACGATCTTTGCCTTGTACGGCCAAGCTTTAACAGAACTAAAAATTATGTCATACCTTTGCTTCTATTCCTACGTAATGCGTAACTCAGACCAATCAATGGTGGCCTATACCGATACAATTCCTTTCTGGTCAAACCAGATACATTGTGTAACCTTTGAAACATCACAGTTATTATTTGGAATATGTGTTAATACTGAGGTAGAAAGCAACGAATAACTGGACATAGCGAAGTGTATAATATTTGATCATCTTGGGGTTTTTATAGGACACCCGCTTGACATTCCCAGCTTCACATCATAATCATTTCAATAGCTGTCAATCATACAAAAAGTTACGCAACAATTAACTGCAAATGAATTTGACTCATCTCACGCGGATCTTCAGTGAGTAATGGTCATGATGCTTTTGTTCTACGTTCAAATTGCCAATCCGCAAGTGTCGAAACAATTCTCTACACGATTTGTTACTTAGACTATTGTCACAAATAATGATTATCTTCAAAGCAAAAAACTAAAACTAAATTTGACGTGTTCAACACGAGATTGGGTGCGAAACACCTGTCACAATGAAACGTAACAACCAGAGCCATCTCTTTGAAGAAGACTTTAATTAATTTGCACTCTAAGTCAATTATAATGCAGTTGAAATTGTGTTCCAGTTCATTTCCAATTTAGTTCCGGTTCAGTTCTAGTTTAGTTCCAGTTGACTTCTAGTTCTAGATGAATACAGTTCTATTTCATTCTTAAAGCTCAGTTCTAGTTCTAATCGAATTCCGCTTAAGTTAAAGTCCAGTTTCGAATCAGTTTAATTTCAAATTATTATGAACCATATAAAAATTAACGCTTGCACTTAAAAGCTTTAGCTTCACTAAGATAATTTAATGGAAGTCCATTCTTAAATGAGAAGCTAATACTAATAAAATATTGTGGTTAATAATTCTAGCATTTAAAGAAATCCTCTTAAATTCATTAACCATTTATTCACTTACTGTGTTTGAAATTTATAACTTTTCGGATTTTTTTGTTCCATCAAACTTGCCACGTTTTATTGGCGATTAAGCTTTCACCGATTCTAAGCTCAACAAGCAATAATCCCATTTTTTGTGTTTTGGTTGCATTGACAATTACGAAGCAACACAACAGTTACAAACTTGCGAAATTGTAAATGAAATTTTTAAATGCAATAAAAACAGCCAACATATTTTTTTTCACAGACAAATAAGAGTTACACACATTTGATATTAGAGGCAAGGCTTTCATACTCATAAAGCGGCTGGGAAACAAACACGCCAACGCTTGTGCGAATAACCACATTTTTAAGTACAAAACAAGTTGAAGAGGAAATGTTTGAAAGCTTCTGCCTTCAATAAATTCGTTAGAAGAATCGCACATTTTTCATATGAGTTCAATGCGAAATGAGACTGCGTGTGGCACAATTATACTGCCACACTCACTATTGATTTTCGGTTAACAACGATATTTTTGGTAACAAGACAAACGAAAAAATTTAAAGACAAGTGCTTGGCGAGACCAAAGACAAGACGGGGAGATGTACAGGAATAGTTAAACTCTGCAAGCCAAACATCAAATTTAAAAGACTTGCAGGAGATATTGCCAGTAAGAGGTTTATGCATCGAATATTATATACCCTTCCCTTCTGATGTGAAATCGGTATGATGGACTATAGCAGAGCATATGCCCAGACATATGATTACTCAGGTTAGTTAGGTCTGATTCTTGATTTGATATTCCGACAGGGTGTTTTGATGTAGAATTTTGGAACGAATTTCCGTCATCCCTTGTCAAGTTTTGGTCATTTTACGAAAAATGACACTGAAGATGGCACATAGCCGAAACCGGTTTGTCTCCAAACCAAACTTGACAAGGGATGACGGAAATTCGTTCCAAAATTAGTTAGGTCTCTTAGTTTTCTGCGATCTAACTGGTATCTTAGTGTTCAGTTGGCCATTCTATAATTATCTTGCATCAGAATCTTCCGAAGTTTTCCCTGAGACAGCGCATTGAACCAGTTTCGACAATAGTCTAGTTGCTAATTATTCCAAACAATGGTTCCAGTCTTATAGACACACGTTGGGTTACTTTATTACTTAGCAGTCGCACCGTTCGTCCCAGCATGGATCTCATGGCCAGGTACCCGGCATTATCTAATTTTTTGCGGGTTCATTTAGAGACTTACTGCATTTCATTATAATTCCTGCCCTAATTTCACACCATAATAAGGCCTTGAGTGCTGCCTGCTGTCCTACAATATAAAGCGTGATAGCGAAAGTAGTGTTTAGCGACGTGAGAGTTAAAGTTTCCTACATTGAAAGTGACAGGATGCAGGGAGTGCATTTCACGCACAAACAGTATATCGGATGTTGAGAAAGAGTTCCCTTATTTCATTGAAACACGTTCCATTTTAATAAAGTTAAACCTGTGCAATACATTCCACATTGTGTCAGTGTTCCAGTGACCAAACTATCACCGATGAGCAACTTCGCTCACTAGTTTGTGGGTTCGAATAGTCTAAAGACAGACTTAGAAAAGTCAAATCATGCATGAGAGTTTTTTCCATATACAGCGGCAGTGCACTACGCCGTCTAAAAACAAACACTCAGGCATTTGAAGGCTTCTTTGGAGACTTGAAATCAGTCCATCAAACATCGCCTTGTATTTTTGTGCCAAGAACGTCAAGAGCTTTCTACGTGAGGGGAAATGCTGCTGTCATCTCCAAAATAATATTTCGTGCTGGAAGTTTGAGGAAAAAAAATTTGTAGAAATACAAAATTTTGTAATGTCCCTAAAATAATCGCGCACTCGTTTGATGAGATCAGCTAAGAACAACTAACACTGTTCTATTTACACCGAGAAAAGTCATTACCGGCACCAGGAGCAATACAGTATGAATAGCGTGTCGTCTGCCATGTTGCATTTCGTTCATTGACAGACATACGGACATATATATTGGCATCGTTGAATAGCCTCCCACACTCGTAAGGATCCAGAGTAAATAAACTTTATGGCGAAGCAAAATAATATTGCAGAAATTTCAAGCAGTCCACAAGTTTAGGCACTTAATGCCTTTCCACCTGCAGGTTGAAAAAAGGAACCTACTGCACATGCGCAAATGATTTAAGTAAAATTTCATATATAAAATTTTTGCCAGAATGCAGTGGATGAGACAGGCATGTATGCAATGCTTTCAATCAGCCGACATTGCTGACATCAATCATCATTCAACTACAACAGCGCTAAAAATAACTCTGCAAACGTTACCGACAAGCAGTTGCTGACAAGAAGACAAGACAAGACCAGATGTCTAAAAGAGTTGCGAAGCGCACATTCACTATTTTTAAGCCGAGTTCCAGTTCAGCTTTTAAGCAGTTCTATTTAAATTTTATGCTGCACTACTTTTAATGCAATGTTTAGGTTATGATCATCTTCTGTTATACATCCGGGTGAATCTTAGTTTAGTTCAAGTTCAGTTCTAGTTTGTTTAGGATTAAATACTCGAATAGGAAATGATCGTCAGCTGGCAGGCACAAAGATATGGCTTGTCGTAACTGTCAGAAGTTCTGACTTATACATCCACGTGGTGGCGGTCGGTAACATGTTCCTGTCTCTGCAAGGAGTCTGGGTTAATAAGTCGAGCGGGGAGGAGTTAACACTCTCGTATAAAAAATACCTAATCTACGGTGGAATAGCATACGCCAGGGATGCGTGGCCAAGAGGGTGCTTGGTCTCAAGTATGCGAACTCTAGATGCCAGTCGATCTCCTGTTTTAATACAGACTTACTCGTGCTCATGTTGCTCTGTGTGGGTGGACATATTCTTCTCCATTACAGGGATGCATCAGGAAGCCTCGCAAGAGGCGGAGAGGTTAATCTCTGCAGAAACTGCGGTTTTAATTGGCCAAAGGAGGAATCCGGAAAAGATAGACAAGAATGCCTCGCGAGGAGTGAACGGGTCAATCTTTTAAGGTACTTCTAAGACGTTAGACCGTGAGATTCTGACCTCGCACGAGGTGGAGGTGTTAAACTCTATAGGAACTCTGGTATTTATTGGCCAATGGAGGGATTCTGAAGAGTTGGACAAGAAAACCTCACAAGAGGTGGACAGGTACTCCTGAGGAAGAGGATTTGACATAGCACACATTGTGTGTGAATGTCCAGCACTGGCTAGCATAAGACTAAGGACCACGGGCAAACACTTGGTTAATATAACTGCCATGGTGTACCTAAGCCTTAAACCTAGTATATGTTTATTACAAGCGACTACGTGAGAGAATGAAGGTCACCACTCGACAGTCTGAAATCAGTATAGTCGATAGTTAAGGCTAGTGGTAGCACGAGACTTGATTGAGTCAAGGGTAATCGTCAGGTCCAAATCGGTTGTCGGAAATCAATTCGAGGAGAGAAGGGGGTCGAAAAGTGATCCATAAAGTTAGAGGTCTGCTTCGATATCTCCCCTGCATTAAAACCGTTTCCTTACGGTATTGGGAGCAAAAATTCAATTCGCCTAAACAAGCGAAAAAGCAGTCATTGTTTGCGGAAAATAAGAATTTATAAAACTTTGAAATCGCCAATTATTTCATGGAGTTTTACTTTGCATTCCTTTTAACTGCTGGCCTTTTGTTGTAAAAAGTCAATTTTAATTATGAGTAAAGCTTCTGTTTGCTGTAGTTGTTGTCTTTTGTAATCCTTTGGGACCAATAAAGTGACCAACAAGTTGAAACAATGCCAACATGTTAAAACATCAACGACTTAAAGGAAAAAAAAGGCAACGAAACATCAACATTTGATTGTTAATCATATGCAGTGGGGCCCTGTGCGCGTTGGCGAGCCAGTGAGAGAGTGAGTCAGTCAGTCAGTCGGTTTATATGAGCGTGTGACAGTGCTGAAGTTGTTGTGCTGGCGTATGTTTTATTGCTTAGCTTTTTTCTTGGTTTGCTTATTTATTTTTCTGGCTGACAGATTTCTGGTGTTGTTGTTCTTGTTTTTCGTAACCATTAATGATCTGTTTTCTATTCGGTGCTGTTTTTGTTGTTGTTGTTGTTGGAGTTGGTGTGCTGCTGCTGCCTAAACATATTGCTTGTGACCATCACCAGTCAAACGTCAGTCGACTCTTTTTTCATGTAATCGCTGGTTACTTTTTATTTTTGATAGTTTCCATGTGATGAGCGTGTGATGACAATTCGTATGCAAAGTGCAATTATTACACGTCGTTGCCGTTGCTTTTCAATGCAGATAAAGGTGCTGTTATTGCTGTTGTTGCTTCTTCGCAACCAACAGCAATATATTAAAGCAAGCAATAACAAAGTATCATTTATTGTACGCAAAGTTAGGTTTTTCTGTTAGGAAGGTGACCAGGCATTTGCAAAATTGTAGAACGCATGAGTTTTGAGGATTTTCTTTGGTAAATGTCATGAAGATCTAGATTTGATTTACATGTCAAGAAGGCTGAAACGAATTAGAATTGAATAAGGATGGCGTTGCGCAATGGAATCAAATAAACTAAAATTGCACTGGAAGTGAACTAGAACCGTCTAAGAACTTGGTTTGAACTAGAATCGATAGGGAGAGAGATAGAGAGATGGAGAGAAAGAGAGAGAGAGAGAGTGAGAAAGAGCTGAACAGAAACAGAATCAAACTAGTACCGGATGCGGCAAACAACAAACCACCGTTTTCCATATATGTGATAGTTTTGTGTAATTTGATCCTTCATTTGGATTTTCGAGCATCTCAGGCGGTATAGCGATGCTTTCGGCACGAATGTTGAGCTCGTCAATGGGCTTAAGCTTGTTGGCGTACACTTCGTTTTTCAAACAACCCCCTATAAAGAAGGCCGAAGGATTCAGATCTAAAGATCTAGGTTGCATTGCAATGTCGCCTCTGCTTAACTTCACACGTATTTTCTTGACATCGCCAGTAACCCTATTAAGACCTTGCTAACGCACATTTTGGTGGGCATAATAAACCACCATCCACAAATAGCGTTTCCCATCGACAGTTTCTCCTGCCCTGAAAAAAATGGACCAATGACCGTTTTGGCACAAACGCTGGGCCAAACAGTCGAATTTTGGTCATACAATAATTATTGCTGAATCTCCTCTGGATTCTCGGTTCCCCGAATGCGACAATTTTGCTTGTTAATGCCGCCACTTCCAAAATTTGCTCCCAAAAGTCAGGTGTCAACCATTCGTGCGAAAACAAATGCATATCAGCCTTCAAAATTCACGCAAAATGGTTCCGCTGCCGCCAAGATGTTGAGCGTGGTGACAAGACAACTCATTTGGCTTTTCGGAAACACTTACAGCTTCAAACAGTTCATTGGAACGTCTTGGCCGGTGATGAACTGCTTGTGGAGTTCGCACAACTGAACGACCATTTTCAATCAATGTACAGTGTCACTATTTCGGAACGTTGTTTTGTTAAAAATTGTACTAAATTGACGTTTCCAAAATATATGTTCGTAACTCAATCGATTGACAAATGTCAAAGATGGATGGCGCATCCTGTACTAAACCAGAATCAAACAAGAACTGAACGCAACCCAACTCGCACTGAACTTGAACTAAACTGGAATTGAAATATAATTTAACTGGAACTGAACTAGAACTAATTTTCATAAAAAGTGAAGTAAAACTGAACTAGAACTGCATCAGAATCAAACAGAATCGAACTAGATGGCGACTAGAACTTATCTTAACAAGATCTAAGCTGGATTTAATCTGAACTGAATTCTTACTACACTAGAATGAAAGAGGGATCACCTAGAACTAAATTAAAAGGAACTAAACAAGAACTGTCACAGAACTAAAATAAAACTAATAACGAAAGCAGCAATATGGTCACCCCAAAAAGATATAATGAATATCAAGTTGGTATTTTATTTTCTAGTGGCTGTTTGCTATTGTTTTTGTTAAATACAACAATAGCCAAATCTCTGACAACGGTTACGCTGCCTAAATAACACAGTATACAGCAATAGCAACAACTTCGAACGGCTATAACAGCAGCTCTACTTTAAACTTAATATTAACTTCGTTAATAGGAGTGAGCACAAACTTTACCTAAAACCAAATCAAGCAACAATCTGCAGCAATAGCGATCGAGGTCTTTTATTTATTCTGTAAAATTCAATTGACAATGTTTGAGGAAGTTTAAACAAGAACTCGAAAACCAGCAAGGATGGGTACTTCATCGTCCACAATACGAGTACTTTAACTCATATTGATTGACAGTTGAATTGAAAAATATTGGCGATCACATTTTTTTCTTCTTGCCATTATTTGATTAACAGTGCAACAGAAAAATGTTATGGCTTTTTTTTCAAGCTTTAAACAGAAACAAAATATATTTTCAACAGAATATTTTAGTTTTTTGTTTTCTTTTTGTTGAAGTTTCAATGTTTCGGGATACAAAGTGTTGTGTACAATGTGATCGGTAAAAGCAGCCAGCAACAGAACATAAAAATTGCGGAAGCATTTTTTCATTTTTTGTCTTTAATGCACAAAAAGTCAGCAACAAGTCATTTTTACTTAATATTTTTCTGCATTTTTTCGTTTTATTTGCTGATATTAAACACGCGAAAATCATGTTTATTCATGCTTAATGTTGTTATTTGTGGCTCGTATGAGCAGAGCATGAGAAAACCGATGTGGCAAATGATGTTGCCACATAAAGAATCATTGGAATGTTTTATTGTTTTTCAGTCACCCATGATTTATTAAGAAACATTTAAATTTTTTTTTGTTTCACCTTTATTTATTAAATATAATTTAAAGGTGTTGAAATGGATATGGATACATTTTGCTGAAGAAAACTAAATAAAAGTATTTATACAGGGTGAATGATGAAAGCCGCTACAAAAAGAATACTTGACATCTGAAATCTGGAATTTTTGTTTTTGTATACTGATCTTCAGACTTAATAAAAATGGAAAATTGAAGAACGAATCTGGATTGTCAGCCGCTATCACGCTTTGGAGTCTATAGTTTTGGTTCAAAGAAAATATATGCGCACGTTTGACGGCGTTCCTCCGAGTAAATGGACCACTATGGAACTAGTGAATAATTATGCAGAGCATGGGGCAGTCGCTAGAAGGCCTTGTAATCGATACCCTTCCGTTCGAACAGAAGATACTTGAAAAGTTGGAAGAGGACGAGAACTTGCTGAAATGAATTTTCATGTCTGATGAGGCCCATTTTGATCGGAACGGCAACGGAAACAAACGGAATTGTCGCATATGGTGTGGTACAAAGCCAGAAATACTGCATGAAAGGAAATTGCATTCAATTAGCGTCACAGTGTGGGGTGCAGTTTCTACAGGCTGTATTGGTGGGTTATTCTTCTTTGAACAAAACGAACACAGTGTTACGGTTACTGGAGACCGTTACTTGAACATGCTAAAAGAACTTTTCCATTCGGGACTACGCCAAAATTACGCAGAAATTTTCCTAACAGGCTCATTTCAAGAAACTCAACGTTCCATTGACCTCCCGGGTCCAACCTCAACTTTGTGGGTAATAATGAACAACTTTTTGCTAAGAAACCGCACCCGCATCAACGAGCAGGGCGGGCATTTAAATTCAATTATCTTTAAGACTAAGACAAAAGGTTAATTAAACTCCATGTTTTACAAGAAAAAGTTATTCCAGTTTCTTAATTCATCAGTCAGCATGTATTGAGTACGAGTTGCACTGAACAAAACTCTTCACTATTCAATATGACACAAAAATACTAGATTAGCGGACCGACGTTGGGCCGATCACATATTTTGGAAGCATTTGAAATATAGTTAAACAAGTGGTAGGATTTTTCAACACATAAAATCAAAATTGTACAACTGTTACTACGAAATTAAAGATTTTAGGGTGACCAGATAAGTGTCATAGAAAAATATATTTAAATAAAACAACGTTGTTTGACATAAAATTGATGTTGTCTTCAATTTGTAGATACAGTTATGCCATTATATATGGAATAGAGCCCAGTTAGTAAACTAACGGCGTTGTCAGGATCATCCGGCTTCATTTCTGACATCAGCATAATCTTATACGGATGTAGGTCCCAATCCAACTGCAAAATAAGCCCGGCTGACACTCTGGCGATGTCAAAATCAGCTCATCGGCGCCGATTCGACATATCTGGGCCTTGTTCGATACCGGCCGCTATTACGGCTACGTTTTCATAACTTCACACCAGTCTTTGGCTGGTTGGTGGCTTAAGATTCAAAGCAGTGTAATCACGCTCAAGCTTTTCCACGGTGCGACGTATTGTCGTCGTTCTAAAACCATGATGACGAGTGCCCTCACGACGTAGTTGCGATATCACCGGCAGACATAAAAGGATACATAATGAAATGTTAAACCTTTCTGAATATTTATACAGTTGAAGGGCATTAGTAACTTTGACAGCTGCTGAAATATCACAATTGGAAAAACTGTCATCTGTATCTAGACGACCTAAAACTAAAATTGGACTAGAACTAATGGACGCAATTTAGCCGAAGTAATTTCAAATAAAATTCAAACTCTTTCTTCTTTTTTTTGATTCTCAACACAAAAATCAGTTGCCAAATGTCCTTAAAAATTAAATATATTTTCTTTTAAATTCTTGTTATACAGTGAACAGCAAAAGTTAAGGTACCCCAGTCATTGTAAAGATATTTTCAAATATCTTAAAAATTTCCAAAATCCCTCAAATTGCTGCATTGTTTCACGGAGTGCATGAATGCACCAGTAGCAGAGCTTTTTTGTGTAGAACTGGAAGATAAAATCTTACAAGATCATACAGTACCTAACAAAAGTGCTACAATTAGCCACCAAAACAATAAGCTGCGTAATGGTTGTGGGTGCTTACCATTTGGGGCAGTACCAAGACGACTGTGGGATAAACCTAAAAAAACGGGGCGGATGTGGCACTGTATTAACACACGAGTGCCATGCAGTGGCTTGAAGCGTTTTCAAAATATTTGTCTAAGTCTTACAGTGATTGATTAGCGGCGATGAGAGACATATATTTACGTCGTGGCAATTGAAAATCTTTAGAGGGGTATTCTTTTGGTTCTTGATTTGATATTCCAACAGGGTGTTTTGATGTAGATTTTTGGAACGAATTTACGTCATCCCTTGTCAAGTTTGTTTTGGAGAAAAACCACTAACGGCCACCTTCAGTGTCATTTATCGTGCTGACTATTTTGAGAAATTCTCTTGGTGGCAAAAGTATGCAGCCTAATGAAAATGGTTCTAATGGTTCAGAGTTTAATTAATAAAATAATTGGGCTAATTATATTGTAATTTGTTGTATTTATTCCGTGCATGAAGAGGGCTTTTGCCTGGGTACCACGACTTCTGTTGCTCACTGTATGTAGTTTTTTAATCTTTGTGCAACTTTTAATCAAAGTTTAAGTGAATTCTTTTTATATTTCATAATTATCATCTGCGGCAAAATACTAGAATTTCATACAGCAATTTATCAAAATCAATAAAAACCTTTTGCTGGATGAAACATTTGCGTATTTTTCACCCTTTTGAAACTAAAACGATTTATTTTTTTTATATTTTTGTTTGACTTTAATACAAAAAAATATTCCTAAACGCCTTCTAATTTTGTTCTTATAAATGCAAAAAAAAAAAATCAAATAAAAAATAATCAGCTGTCATGTAGCAGATCATTGGCGGCGCCTTGAACACGAAGATTGATGACAGACAACAATACAATACGGCTGGTATCAAACAATATTTTTTTCTTTCATTTTACGCTACGCTACTACCCAGCAGACAAATTGTGCATACACTGAAACGCTGAGAGCATTTACCATGCTACTAGGCGCAATATCAAAAATTTAGACGAATAAATAAATACTTTTCTAACGAATTTATTCTCTAAACAATTTGTATTAGAGCCTTAATTGTTAACGGAATGACAAAAAAAAATGTTGCTGTCATAAATACATATGAAGTGTTTGAATTGACAGATGAAAGAGCAGATTAAAATGATAACAACAGTGTACGAGTACGGTTTAAACCGAACAATCCGACACACTTTATAAAATTTCAGGCATAAAGTTTCGATTTTAAGGGAAATAATTAATAGACAACTAGTTCATGACAGGTGCCATTGAACGACGCCAGTTTACGAGCTTAATTTATTGCGCAAGTTTACGAGTGCTGTGCAAAGGAAAATTTCAAATTTTTGCCAGTTCATTTACGAGAGTGTAAAAACGCTTAGTTTGCGATGCCTTTAAACGTTTTCGTGAATACCCCTAGGGAGTTTATTTAAAGTTTAGAGAAAGTGGCACATGACTATTGATAGAGGAAGATATAAACTGAACAATATCCAGTTAATGGCCGATACAACTCGGAAGTTTACCCCATCATAATGTGTTACATTTAATTGCGATCTGTTTGGGAAATGTTTGCTGGATATTCAACTATAACTGTTTAAATGCTTTCAGATTGCATGTGCATATTTGGTATAACTTGCTCTCTCTCTCTCTCTCTCTGACTGTGTAGAGACTTCTTTTCTATTTTTTTTTTTTTATTTATTATTAAGCATACAAAACTATCAGACCTTTTAATTAGGAAAAGGATTTTGACGTCCTCAATCAGGATAAATAATAGTAATATTGTTGTTTTTATTTTTGCCTGTTAAAGGTGTTGCTCAAGTTTTTATCGTTTCCTTTGTTTTCGATTTTTCATTTTTAGTTGAAATGTGATGATTCGTTTTGTTTTTTTTTAGTCATAAAAATTTGTATTTTTGAAGGTGTTTACAAAACGTGATCCAAATTAAAGGTCTGTTGTTATTAAAAGGCATAAATAATAATTGTAGCATATAATTAAAAATAAATGAACAGACGGGCATATTTCGAATCTGTTGTGTGATTTTATCACGAAATAAAATATTGATTTGAAATTAAATCGAATATTAGTAACAATAAAATGAAAAGACAATGTTTTTTAAACGTTTTTATTATCTAGCGTGAATCATGTTATTTTAAAAATAATTCTTATGCAAATAATTTTAGGTATACGAGGGTTCGGTTTTGAATTTTCGAAAACCACTTTATCATACATGTACATATCTACAGTGACTAACAAAAATATTTTGCTTACATTCTTTTAGCATGAATTTCATTTTTGTTGGCTAATAAAATAGATGGTCGATTTTTTGTTTTGCTTTTCTTTTAACAACTGCTCAATTTAAGGGTCACAAACGTATTTTGTCTAACGAGGAACGCCGTTATGACATTTGTCTTATCTCCCTTTTTATTTTTGTCTTTTTGCTTACAATAGCACTTGTTATGTTTTTGATCATAGTTAATTGGAACAACGTTTTTAATGCGGTCAGACATAAAGTTTTTATCGTTAAAATGCCTAAAGGAGAAGAATTGAATTGTTCAAAAAAAAGTTATTTTGTACCTCCATAATCATAGTCAGTGTAAATCAATAAAATTCATTTGTGATATGTTCGTAATATTTTTGAACTATGTCGGCAAACATTAGAAAATGTAGTTAAACCGGCAAAGGAGCGTGATAAAATTCAAAATATTACTGGTATCAAAGGCACGTCCAACATCATTGATTTTGTTAAACCAGACACAAATTCCTAAAGAAAACCAAGAAAATCCCCATTCAGCTGCCCCGAAAATTAACGCTTAGGAGGGCACTACGAACAAAGGTAAGAGGCAACGCGTTCCGTAGGATTCTAAGAGCTAATAATATTAACGGTCGTGTGGCAAGAAAGAAACCTTTTATTTCTGATGTCAACAGACAAAAGCGTTTGCTATATGCTGAGCTCCATAAAACTAAGACTTTTGGCATTTGAAAAAACATATCATTCAGTGACGAAAGTAATTTCAACTGTTTTGGAATGGGATGGATGACATATGGTGTGGCGCAAGCTAAATGAATCCTTCAGTTTTAAAAATATAATACCAATAGTAAAACATGGTTGGATGGTTCTCTAATGGTGTGGGGCTGTATGTCGGCGTCTAGAGTGGGGAAGTTGGTTTGTAATTGAGAGCATTATAGAAAAGCATATGTACCTGCCAATTTTAAGGGGGGTCTACATGATAGTGCTGAGAAAATGGGGATCTCTAGCAACTGGTATTATTTCCAACATGATAATGACCCCAAAACATACAGCGCTGGATGTTAAGGTATGGCTCTTATATAACACCAAACATCTGCCAACACCACCCGAAAGTCCGGACATGAATGCTATTGAAAACCTTTGGGCTTATCCGAGAACAAAACATTTCCTCGAAACAAAACTACTTTTGTAACCTCCAAAGTTGCCACCTATTTTCATATTTGAAGTTTGAGAAAAATAGAATTAAAATGTAACTTTGCCCTTAATAATATGCAATTAATAAAACACACACATTTTTAAAAACGTGCATTTTTATAAAGCATTTTTTTATTGAAATTTACTTTATTTCACTTAAGCAAAATATTTATGTGAGTAACTGATGGACGAGTATGAGCCTTTGCAAACGTTGTTTTATCGCAAATCTAATCGCGATTTAATGCCAACCCAAACTAACCCCAAAAACCACTTTTAAGAGTCAAATCGGCTCTCACAGAAAATAGTGTTGCCAATTTAAAGTTCTACGACCCCAAACAACAATCCTCGTTAAAACTTACGTGTCCAAAAATTTTGGTAAAATTCTGTTTCATAAAAAGGATAAATAAATCTCCTTAATTTTTTCCGTTCAAAATATTTCAATATTTTTCCTTGTTTAAGTTTCCTTTTTCATTCAATTTAATATTTTATCTTCACCATTTAAAATTTTTTCTATTTATTGTGTTTTAATATGGTTTTAACAGCGACTCGAAACACTATTAACCTGCTTTTGATGAAAATGCACTTTGAACTCGTTTACAATTTGTTTTTTTTTTTTTGCGATTTCCTTTCTCCTTCGCCTACTAGCCATGTGTTTGTTGTTGTTGCCACCTTTTTTTTGCAATTGTCGGATATTTTTATTTCTTTATTTTTGAAACGCCGCTACAGCAAAAAGTCTCAAATAAAACAACAACATCTTGTTCTACACTTGTGTGTTCTATGCTCTGCTTCTTATTCTTCTTCTTCTTCTGAATGCTTGACACCAATTCGCGTCAATAATGTCTCAATAAAGTTGTTGTTGTTTTTAATAACAACAATAATAATAATAATATCATATAATGAACTATCCGGAAAAAAACGAACCTATACACATAGAGCCAAGACATACATATGCAGTATATTTTACCGACTGCAGGACGGAAGGAACAGACTAAGAAGAGGAAGGAACAAGTAAACGACGACCTAATGTATGTATGAAATGTTTATTGAAAATGAATGAACGAACAACAATGTTGTTTATTGCCGTCTACAGTACTAATAGCAAAGATTTTCATGCTCTCACACATACACCCGTACGAGGAGTACTTACGTCCTCCATGACAGGTCAAAATGCAAAGAAAGTACGGGAGGGTACAATTTGTAGGTGCATGTACGATACAGTGATGAATACTCGTACTAGCAAAAATTAAAAAAGAAAAACAATTTTGTTATTTTTTATAAAAAAGAAAAAATATATTACAACAGTAAACAGGAGTAAGCGTTTGCTGTTTTTCCTGCATACGAAATATAGGTATATTAAACAAATTTAAATAAATGCACTGAGAGAAAAACGTAGAATTTAGAAAAAAAAATAATATCAGAAACCACGAATTATAAATTTATGATTTTCTTTGTAATTTTCTCGTTCAGTTCAAATTTACGTAATAAACGTAGGGAGCCTTATTCTGTACCACTTAATTTCAGTGCAAGTTTAATTGTCAACAAATTTTGCAAATATGGTGGTATTAATGAATGGTGCCACAGATTATGACGCCATTCCACCGTCATTGAGACATGGATTAATTCCTCTGGGCTCAAGGAATCACCACTCCGACTCCGTGCTTTTCGATACGTTTAAATGTTTCCATCTTGGAATACCCTGGATCATCGGAGGGCACGAAACCTCATTGGGACCAGGTGGATATATACACAGATCATTCGAAATGGGATAATGGAATAGGTGGAGAAGTCTACATATGCAAACCGGGAGTTACTTTAGAGTAAACTAAAGATTTTCGAATTTTCACCGACCGCCACGTTGCAATTGGGTCTCTGATAGGTGTCTACTTTACGTTTGAACTGGTCCAGGCACGCCGGGCAGGCTAAATCGGATGGCGAGACAATCAAGAATAACCCCAAAATAGGAGCATGGGCCTTAAACCACTGGCTGCTCGCACAATGACAAATTCTACAGCATTGGCCTTTCGGTTGGCACAAGTTGCCTTTTGATATGACTCAGGCAATATTCTGTGGAGAACTTACATGCAAAACCCCTAAGCTAATCTGGCCCAGATTACATCGAGTGCGAATCAGAAATCTACCGAAATTTCGTAAGACAGAATTAAAGAATATGATGGCAACGGGTACTGGTCATTGCATATTTAATAACCACGCCAAGAGAATGAAGATGCCAGCCAATGACCGCTGCGAAACTGTAACAATGAGAAAGAAAAACAGACACTATTTCATCTGCTAGGCCTCTGTCCTGTCTTAAACGACTTGCGCTGGATTCACCTCGAAGGGATATCCTACGTCAGATTCTCCGAACTATCAGAGATGGGATCACAAAGAATATATTCCTTCATCAGGAGCAGCGTTTGGATCGGGAATGCCTCCACACCGGCACAATTATAATGACGATTGAAACTCTATCTCTCTATACCCTCCCTACTAATATTATATAATATTTCTAGTCCTCCTTAAGCCTTACTAATATCCTTGGCTGTTAGCTGGCAGGCACAAAGATATGGCTTGCCGTAAATGAGTACACTGTCAGAAGTTCTAACTCCACGTGGTAGCGGCCGGTAGCAGGGTCTTGTCTCTGCAATTAGTATAGATAAGTTAACTCTCTCTTATAAAAAATTTCTAATCCACGGTGAAACAGCAATAGCCAGCAATGCGTGGACAAGAACGTACTTGGTATTAACTATGCGAACTCTGGCTATCAGTTTCTGGATCTTCAGTTTTAATATAGACTTATTCGTGCATATGCAGCTCTGTGTGGGGGACATCTTTTTCTCTGAAGAAACTAAGGGTTTAGTTGGCCAAGGAAGGAATCCGGGAAAGATGCACAAGAATTCCACGCGAAGGATAAATCGGTCAATCTTTAAGGGTTTTTCTAAGATGTTGGACCGTGAGATTCCGAAAGGGATCAGCAATGATGCCTTGCAAGAGGTGGACGGGTCAGTCTCCAAAAATACTGCTGAGGAAGAGGCAGAGACAGTAGGGGGCATTGCGTGTGAATGACCAGCACTGGCTTAGGACCACGGGCAGACACTTGTTAAAGATGAATGCCATGCGTGACCTAAGCCTTAGACAAATGCTACCAATTACACCAGACCCCGTGATGAGGAAGAAAGTCGACAGTTACGAGTCGACAGTCTCAAATCACTACAGTCGAGAGTAAAGGCCAGTGGTAGCACGAGACTTTAATGAGATTAACGTAGTCGTGAATTACAAATCAGTTGTTTGAAATCAACTCGAGGGGGGAATAGGGCAGAAAATTAACCCAAGGAGTTAGCGGTCTGCTTCGAAATCCCCCCTACATTATTACTACCATATCCTCACCTCTGTCAGTTATTTGGCCGCTCTTTTAGGGAGAACATTACACATTTCTTTTGATATGGAGGAATAGAATTCACACCCCACCACGCAACCGGACTTTTTAAAACATACCCTTCTAAATAAAGTACGTTTCCATCATTCATTAAGTACCAAGTTCATTTGTACTCCTGTTTAAGGTTTCCTTTGCTCAGTGTCATTCAGTGAGGTGAACAAATAATGTAGCGAAGGCAATAAAAAAAAGTTGTATGCATGTCATGGCACCAATATAATTTTTCATTTAATTTTATTTTACAAAAAATACCAAAAATAAAAGCAACAACATTTTCTATAGTTAAAAATCAACATGAGGTAAGGAATTGTTGGTAGTGGGTTCTTAAGTGGGCTTAATACTCTATAAGGATATTTTTCTTCCTGCAATCACAAACTCGATACATATTCAACGACAGAATGATGAAAGTACAACCACAAGCTGTTTGCAAAGAAAGCAATTATGAGGAACGTCGCTTCGTTCCATGATTTAACGTTTCTTATTTGCGCCAATATCGAGTCAACCTTTAAAACTTTAATATCATGACAGGGTTTTGGCAATACGAGAAGCTACGGAGAAAAGGTTATTGAATGTTTAAAGGACGTGGTGTGCCTCTTTGTATGTATGTGTATGAATGTGTAAAACTGACACATGCGAGTGTAAACAAGAACTTGACAAGGTCGCAATACTCCTATGCCATGCAAATATTTGACTTTTTAGCGATAATTAATCGATTTTCACATTACTGAAATTTAAGTAAAAACTTTGGTGCCTTCGCTGTAAAATCGATTATATTTCAAGTTAATGATCAATCTATACTGTCCAGGTCTTTACTTTCCTTTAATGTTCTTCACTTTCCTCTTTTCTCGTTCTCTCGCATTCAGGTAACACAAGGCGACCGGTTTAGCGGACCCACGTGGGCAAGCATGGCACATAACCTAAACTAAGGTGGCGAATTCGGAAAATTTTATTGAAAACATATACGATAACAATTCCTTAATCGCAGAAACACTACGAGTTCAAACAAGTTCTAAAATTGATGCAATACACAAATTCACAGTCATGCTTGGCCTCATGTGCATAAAGTAGTGAAGGCTCCGAAACTGGCTATAATTCGCTCTCAGTCTGCCAGTTGGTCCAATCTTACGAAGAAGGCCCCCAAACCTGGTCTTGTTCTCTCCCAGACTGCCAGTTGTTCCAATCTTACGAAGACTAATAGTTTGGATTGATTAATGCCTCACCTCATCTTGACACATAAACGTCATCGTAAGGTGTTCGAAAGATGGGAGGAGTAAGTGCATGTTTGTAACTTCATTAACGAACTCCTGCAATTATTCACTTCGTAAGGTTAGACTTGAGGTTGCAGATCTAGAGGAAGTATGCCAATGATGGGAAGGGGACTTCAGCGTCACATTTCCGAAAAGCAACTGCAATGGGAGGAACATTTTGTATTTTTTAGGCGTAAGTCTACGTCTTCGACCTCTGTGGTAGAATGTCTACGTAGGGGCACTCGTGGTACCAAAATATGAATACTTTCGGATAGCCAGGTGACTTCAAAATGATTAACAAAGTACTCCTTCCAATTAAAGATGATTAGGGATTGCAGCGAGAAATATAGTTGCTTTGATGTGGCTATAGGGGTATAAGAAGCATGAAAGCTACGACATGACCGACTTATTGGCTAAAAATCACATTCCTTTAATAGATCCAGTACCCGAAGAGAAACAACCAAGTCTATTCGGTTATTGTAGAGCCCAAACAGACATGCGGAAAAACCACAAGGACCCCGAAATTATTAAGGTAGGGGCTATACTAAACGTCAGTGTTGGCAGAGCACTGTAGACTTAATTATCATATGAAAGAAATAGATGTGGTGGAAAGTGATTCCTGCTGACTCTGAGAAGAGAAACAGGAGACATCATAACATATGTCTTGCCCACGGTGGCAAGACGCAAATTAACTACTTAGGCAGTGGAATGTTCGTACCTGACAACCTATTTCATATTAAGCTTGGGACGCGACTGCACAATAGATCTATAAGGCGGCCGTGGTACTATTATAGCGTATAACCAATAACACTGGTAATAACTTAAGCTCTTTCGCAGGCATCATTAAACAAATTGTTATGCTTTATAGCTTTTTAATTTTGGCAATTAGCGTTCATAGAGGCCAATTTAAATTTAACTTAAATTCATGTCAAAAATCTTGGCGAAAAGTTACTTTTGCTGCCATATTTATTTTCTCATATTCAAGCAAATGACATCCATCAATCCTTAAGTCAATACTGCACACAACGCTAGGAGTCAGTCAATTCGTACAATCAACGAGCCGCCAACAAAGTTAAATGCAAATAGAAAGTTGTCATAGTGACCCGCTACTGTAATAAACTTGTGCCGTAAAAGGCTTCGAAACAACAAATGGAAAAAATATGACAAAGGAAAAGAAATATTTAATAATAAAACTCTTCTCTTATACAAACGAGGACGATTGCAGAATTACTCGAATGAAAGTATAAATAGGCAACATTTTTAAACTGAAATTCTAAAATGGATCAATAATAACAATGGAACCAATATGGCATCATGATGTGGGGGGTAGAAGCATCGTATGCATTGAAGAAGCCAACAGTTTATAAGTCAGACAAGATAATGTTTGATCATTCAGTTTACGCCTCCTTTAAAGGTAATTGGCTTTCTGCGTCAGGTCCGGGAGTAGTGGCTGCGCCAACATGACCTCCAGATTGGCTGGCTTAGGTGCCAGATAACATGATTTCAAATCAAGCCACTGGGTGCCATCTACTTTAAGGCACCAATAATCTGTCACCATGCTTTAGGTAACTCATGCACTCAGAAATTGTTGAGAATCTGGTTTCGCCTGAAACTCCTTCCGAGAAGAACCATTTCGAATCGCACTGTGCGTGCTTCCAGAAGTTATGGTATGAGCAATTCGGGTGCAACAATACGCTTCAATTTATTTTCGTCAATTGTTAACTTCATTGCCGATATGTCATTAACCACGACATATGGATCAGATCAATTTTCCATCCTTAGAAAATGTCAAAAGGGAAAGAGAATTATTTCCTTTCCACGCTTAATGAGTGTCCGTGCGGTAAAATATTTTTCAGCAGTGGAGACGTGGCAAATGTAGTTGCCGGCCACTTTAAAAACTTTACAGTAGTACTATTGAAATTTGCTGTGTTTTCAAGCTGAAAGAAGGCCATTCTGATTTTTTCCTGATAATTCAAGCAATGCTGGAACCAACCACGCACTCGCAGCAAGGCAACAATCATACACACAGTTAAAATTTGATCCTATCATATGGTCAGACAAAAGGTGACACTTGAAAAATGTCGTGTTGAACAAATAAAATATAAAAATATTTGCCTTTTTTTCTGACTCTATCGCAACAACAAACGCAAGAAATCTATAAATAACGGTTGGCCAACAACAACGTAACCAGGAAAATTGGAATTGACAAAAAATATGTTCGATTCTTTTTGTGTGTTTGCGAATTTCTTGTTGCAATCATTAATTTAATAGACTTAAAGCTTAAGATGTCGCAAAATATGCACATTTACGCAGAAACGTAAAAAGTTTATTTTTTAATGTTTTTACTTCGTTGAATAAAGTAGAAAAATCATTAAAACAGCAGCAGCAAATGCTACAGCATGCATGCATGCATCATAGTCAAGGCAGCAGCAATAGTATTTGGCAACAGCGTATTTCTCATTTACAGCGTAGTTTTTATTTTCGAAAGTCATAAATGTTTAAACTTAAAACCACAGTACAGTGGTCATATAAAAAATGCAATAACAGCAGCAACAACACTAACAACAATAACAAACAAATAAATAAACAACTTTGCATAGTTGATAAAACAGAGTCGTAGTTGAGTTTAAGGGAGTACATAATTTTGTGAGATCGTTAACCCTGTGAGATTATTAACCCTCTGCGAGCGAGTGTGGACAAATAATTTACCCATTCTCGAGCAGCGGCCTGTGTGCGTTTGTCATCCTAAGCGATAAGATACGTTAAGTTAAGCTTCCTTTCAATGATCTTTAGTTATGAAGTATTATTTTTATGTAGATTTTTCGAACGAATTTCCGTCATCCCTTGTCAAGTTTGGTTTGGAGACAAACCGGTTTCGGCTATGTGCAATCTTCAGTGTCATTTCGTTCCCATATAATGTAGACTGACGCTGCGAGACCTTAGTAGGTTCACAAGGAATTTTAGTTGCACTATCAGGGAAATTAGCAGATATTTTATATTCTTTATATTTTATCCAACACACGATGTGTAAAAGACCTAGAGACGATATTTTCGTTAGGAAGAGTAGTCATGAGTAAGTACTACCTTGAATCTGACAAGACAGAAGATGACGACATTGCTCCCTTCATCCAGTGTAAATGAAATTCGTACAACAAGGAAGAAGGTACTCAGGCGTTTCAATGTTGACGGTCATAGTAGCAGCGATGAAAAAGTAAATATTCCGGAAAGTAATAGCAGTTGTGATAACGAACGGAGAAATGTCACAAATCAGGATGCTCGCTCAATGGGTGGATCCAACCGCAAAGGGTTAATATAGGGCTGACCAACCAGAACGCACCAACCAAAACGCACGATGTTAATTGTAAATAAAACATGAGAGATGGATCTATGACAATTAGGTGTGAAGCAAAATATCGGCCAAATGCTCCCTCCGATGGTCGATATTTATTGAGGTTCAATATCGTTAATGTGCCGAATTATCTTCTCGTTTAGCTCTTGAATTGTTTTTGGCTTATTGACATACACTTTTTCTTCTAAATATCCCCAAAGAAAAAAGGCCAATGGTGGCAAATCACATCATCGCCACGACTTGAGATAACGCAGACATTGAATTTATCGCGTAAAAGAGTGTGTGGCAAGTGGCCCCATCCAGGTTTATATCCTCAATTTGTGGCCACAAGAAGTCTGTTATCATCTCGCGGGTGTGGCTCACAATTAAGATCGTGTGTTATGGTTGGATCACCCTTTACATACAATCATTTGTAAAGTCAACATTTCGTTAACAAGATTTTGTTGAGTAAAATATTGGCGATTTTCGAGTTTTCGAAATAGCGATTTTCTTTACAATATTTTTCGGTATGCAGAAATTTTAATTCGTATTTGTCACTTGAAATTCCATAAAGTCATTGCATGATGGTATTGGTTCAAAATATACGAATTCGTTTTTTTTAAATAGGCGATTTTTTGGGATTTTACCGATTTTTGCAATAATAAGCAAAAAATCTGAAATTAGATTTATATGATTTGTTGTAAATTGATCCAACTAGTTTTAACTAATTTTTCAAGAAAATTAAAAAGCACTTTTAACTCTTTGCCCGTTTTCTTCCTTTGAACTAAGCGATATTCCCTTGAATTTCGAGACTTTAAGCTTTTTATAATTTCAAATATAAGCGATTTTCTGCTTTTATTGGCTTTTTTTGGCATATTTCATATAGCTTTAAAATATATTCAATGCTGTTCTTCTGTATTTCGAGTCCACAATATTTCATTCCAATGTGAAATTGTTCGAATATTTTAGCTGTTCTGTTTTCACTTCTGAATTATTTTTTTCGTTTAATTTATAATTAAAAAATTTGGTGTAATGAATTAGAATCAGCTTTTATTTAATTCAAATTTGACTTAAATAGAAAAAACGACAAAAGAGACTTTTGTTACAGTATTTATTCATTTTACACAATAAATTTTAAAATGCATATGGAATTTGTTTGAGGACTCTTTCCTATTAACGTAAGCGACAGGCAACATGTGTTTTCATAAACTTTCACTAATAATTTCGAAAGAAGGCAAAATATGTGAAATGTAGAAAAGCTAATTTTCGAACTATGCAAATCCGAGTGCTTTTACAATTTCACACGTTTTCAGAACAGGGACGATAATGTTTTATTAACAAAAAAAAACTTAACTTTTAATTAACAAACTTAACTCTTTACTTATTCGCACGAACCACAATTTATTAAATTGTTATTATACCTGAATAACCGTTCAATTCCTTGCATTCATTCTGCGGTATTTTGTAACAAAAACTCGCATAATATCGCGGAAACATTTTATATGCGGTGTCCATTTAATTTGTTCGATTTGAATGTAAATTATTTTATCCGCCATGTTATTAAATGAAAAACCCCAAAAATAAAGAAATCATAATTGCAGTGGAGCTATTTTTAACTTAAGGAAATACCTCCTCATTAAGAAATTAAAATAAGTCTCTCAGAATCAGAAACAGTCACCCCAAAGTTTCTTGTTTTTTATTGTGAACAATTTTTTGGGCCACGTTTCACAGAGAGGTTCTGTGAAATTAACAAATTTAATATTAGCGTGATCAAAATTAGTTAAAGAAATTAGGGTGTTGTTATATTATTATTTTATTTCGATGTCATTTCACCCACTCCCCCTCACCAACACCACCATGTTTAGCATATTAACTAAAAGAGGAAAAAATTAATTATCGGCACACTGCATCAGCTGGGATGATGTGACTCTCCTAAAAAAAAACCATCAGTTAGAAAAACACAAACGTTCCGGACGAACAGAAAACAGGGGAATAAGTATAAAGTAGGAAAAAGCCAAAGTTATGCCTGCAAAACACAAGAGAGTGAAGAGAGCGAGAGAGAGAGAGAAATTAATGCACATGTGTGCGCATTCATGTTGCCAACACGTCACTAGTTCCCAACATACTAATGCCAACCATTCCAAAGTTTGACTATGAAAATTATGCAAATACTTTGTACAAAATACTTTTTAAGTCATAAAAGAGTCGTGAAAATTGTTGAAAAAAAGTAATACAAGTTTCTTATACGCATTTTTCGTTTATGGCCGCTTGGTCAGCCAGTGGAAATCGAAGAAATTTGAATTTTATAATGTTGTTTTGTTACTTCCCTATATTTTATTACTGTTCACAACATGTGATCAATTTACGCAGGTATCACAAATCGTACATACATTTCAGTGAGAATATTATATCCAGTTAAATTAGAAGCATGTCATGACATGATCATTGGAATCTTTTTAAGATGTAAGGGGAATTTGTTAAACTCATGAGGGCCCGCATAGCCAATGAGTTGTTCGATTCTTTCCAACCGGCATCTTACAACTTGCAGGTTATCAGATTATCTCGTACTTCTCGCAGTTCTGATTATATTTGTCTTAAAAACTGAGATGCCTCGGTAAATGCGGTAACGTTGAACTAGCAGAAAGGGTATCTTCTCTGAATTTCTATGGACCAGAACCGAGATTTGCAATGACGAAAAGGCCTAGTTCGAGTGAGATGTTACAACGGGTAGACTCATTAAACCTGAAAAGGTAGAGGGCGGGTACCACATGTAGACAGGCTCGAATGGTGTTCAATGAGCCCCACGGCAGGAAGGACAGTATCATCTGGACAAGATGAAAATCGAGGAATATGATACTTGCAGACTGTGCCTGGAAGAGGCCGAGAAGGTAGTTCACATTGTGTGTAAATGTCCAGCACTGACTAGCATAAGGCTCAGGACCGCGGGCAGACAGTTATTAAATGTGAATGTCTTGGGGCTTCTAAGCCTCAGACAAATTCTAGCATGAGGAAGAAGGCCGACAGTCTGAAATATCGACAGTCGAGTGTAAAGGCTGTGTTAGCACGAGAATCAGTAAAAATAATGTAGTTGGGAAATGCAATCAGTTGCCTGAAATCAATTCGGGGAAGGAATGGGGTCGAAAAGGGACTCCTGCACTACCGTCCATAAGAAAACAATCAGTAAAAATGCTGATGTCGTTCTCCATTTACTCATTGTATATAACGCCTTCCGCAATGAGTGTCCGGTGCAGCCATTAATTTAATTATTCTTTAAACTATTGATTTGATTTTACCAATTCCATAATCCGCTGTACACAAAAGGTCTGGCCATTAAGGTGAATTATAACCCATAAAAGAGTAGTCTAATGGGGCACTCTAACTTTGAAACAAATCTACACCGAACCGATAATAACGAAAGCAGTTCATGTAGGAAATACGACGAAACGAATGAACATTTCCTGTACGTAAAATCGGTAACAAGGCGAATTGAAACAGGTGAACCCAGCAGCGCAGCTGATGACTTTTTTTAAAATGGTTGAATGTCAAATTCCATTTAAAAAAATTTTTCCTACATATTCTCCAGTTTTTTTATATGGACTTTGAGATCCGAAACTCAGGCGAAAATGCATAATTCGCCCGTGAGTCTACCTGTTATCAATTTGTTTTATTCGGTGCGCTAAGCAAATAAATAAAGCTGCAACGTGGGATCACAAATTGTACTTCCAAGCCAGCTGAAGGGACCATATGCCAGAGTTTATAAACGAATAGAGGATCCTTTGACGAGTAGGTGAATTGGGCTTGGTACTGTGACCAACCTTTATTACTAAGAACAGGCGGAAGGTTATGCCTCAAGACGACGTAGTCGATATAATTTTCTGTCTGAGCTGTGTATTTTTTTAAACGTTCGTTTGGCTATTTGCGATGAAAAAATCGCATTTGTATATTTGATTAAAACATGATTTGTTGCATGTGGCAGAAACGCACAAATATTTAGCTAACAAAACACAACTTAATAATGAAAGTGGCATGAATATTAGAGGCACAAATGCCTACATGTACAAAAATGTACATGTTTGTGTAAAGACTTTTTTTTGATTTAAAATGTTGTGTCGTCTTTTCCATGCACCCTCTCTCTCTCATGTAGCAGGCGGCTTACATGTGCTGCACTATTAGTTTGTCTATCCGTTTTACTTATGTAAGTCTTTAATGACTAAGTACTTGTTTTGTTTGCCTAGAGATGCGTCACATAAGAAAAACGCACTCATTATTTTTTGCTTCACTTGATTTCCTCAAATTCTGGCAGAAAATTTTAAAATAAAATCTTCGCGTGTGACGTGAGGTTTTTACTAACTATGAAAACTAGTGTTTTGCATTCAATTCATTTATGCAACATGGTGCGTGTTTATTTTCTTGTTTTTGTTTGCGTATTTCATTTGCTTTTTATCTAATTTACGCAAAAATGAAAGAAACAACTTCGACAGTATGTTGAGAAATTATTCACTTAAGGTGAAAGGAAATAAATTTTACACAGAAAAAGACAGCAACAACAACAACAATAAATCTCATTACCAACCTCATCATCTGGCTGTAGATGCCTTGACTCTTTCGCCAAGAAAGTTTTTCGCTTTAGGTTGTTCTGCTGGCACAATCTTCTCAAAATTGATAAACAAAAAAAAATAATTGATGTTCGTTCTTTCGCCTGAGCATTCAGTTTTCCCAAAAATATTATTTGAAAAAGAAAAAGTTTTCCTTCAACTTGCGTATCCATTCGCTCGTATGAGTATAAAGTGATGCGTAAATTGATCTTAACTACAAGTTTATGACCCATTTTCTTCTTCAAATTTAATGAAAACTTTTATTTGGCAATTTTTTTTTCATTAGAAGAGAGATGCAATTAAAAAGATTTCTTTAAAAAGAGAAAGTACATTGTACAATTGCAAATGCTCTTTGGCGGATTTTACTGGTTGCGCACAAGATTTAAATTTATTTAAATATTTGTATTTTTTGTACAAAATTTGTCTTAAATCTTCAGCAACTTCGTTACAAGTTGGTTTGAGTTTTAATTTTTCGATAAAGCGATTTCTCCTCTCTGAAGATGATATTTTGATAGAGAGCTGATGAGAACTACGGGCGATAAGTTTCTCTTTGAGAGAAAGGGAACCAAGCTTCATTTAGTTATGCAACTTCAAACGTCTACAGGGGATATAAGACAACTCTTTTGTCTTGCTGGTAAAGAATGTCTCCAGATCTAAATCATCAAATTTCGGGGATAAAAACTCATTGATTATGCCTTTGTATTGCTCACCGGTCACAGTGTTACCGTATTTCCCATTGTGTCTTTTTTGTGTTTTCGTTAATACTTCCCCCCTCTCCCTTAAATGTTTAAGCATGATCTTCGTCTGTCGTGAATAATATGCCAAATCTGTGTGCCCTAAATATGAAAATTTTACTTATGCGTTGACATACAACAATCTATCAAAAATCGTCTACTGCACCATTGAGATTTGTTGCGTGTGGGCGTCGTTTAAATGCGAGTCGTTTAAGTGGAACGTCATCAAGTATTAAAATTCGCTGCAAAGAAGAACAATTAATAGCATAGGAATCGAAATTTTTTCGACTGCAGCTATATTCGGTTTAGAACGCGCAATGAGTCGTCTTCAGATGACTCTTGTGTCACATGTTCTTGAAGTTATGTCAGAGGTAAACAACTCAACGTCTTACTGTTTGACAATTTTTCAGAGTATGTCCAGGAAATCTGTACTGAATTGCACATTGCTTCAAAGTCACCGGCAAATTATTTCGTAAAAATTGGTCTGGAACATTAAAGATATTTGCAATAACTTTCCGTTATCCTTAGTTAAGTTTAGTTTGGATACAAACCGGTTTCGGTTATGTGTCATCTTTACTGGCATTTTTCGTTCTGAGTAGTTCGTGTATTATTGTTTGTCAAGTACAGGGTGTCTGGTGGCAAATTTATATTTTTAAATACGATTAGTAAAAGTATTAAACGGTGCGGAGGGAGGGTGGTGCCGTTGGAATTATCGATTGTGCAGATTTGTCAGTCACGACGTCGTAGTGGTCGAATGAGCACCGCGCGTTCGCTATGGAGACATTATTTAAGAGTAATGATTTGTACGTAATTGTTCGTCGACAATTTTGTTCAAACTTCGGTATTCGGCGAATACGTGATGGACCGAGTGTAAATTTAATTTGTTCGTGGGTACAGAGATTCCGCGCAACTACTTCACGGCCAGGGCCCAAGTCGATCTTCAAGGACTCTCGAAAATATTGAACTAGTTGAAAGCAGTTTACGTGAAAATCCGCGACTTTCAATACGGAAAAGAGCAGCCACACTGTGATTTTCAAGGACGATTATTCATGTAAAGTGGCTTTGATTTACACAAAAATTTTTAAACGTTGTTGTAACGTTTTTGTACTGTAAATCCCATTTTTTGGAGCGACGAGGCTGAATTTCACCTAAACAGCTATGTCAACAAGCAAAACTGCCCTTACTGGTCTCGAAGAACCCGCAACCCTCGATTGAAACATCAAAACCCATTGCATTCCCCAGGGTAACGATTACGGAATTCTTTTTGCCAAACCTCATCCATCGTACTCTTCACACACGTAGTTCCACAGGATGGGCTGACTGCACATACAGCCAGAGCCTCGATAAATTTGCTTCGGGAAAATTTCCCCCCAAAAACTGATCAGTCGCTTTGGGGACATACCATGGCCACCGGAAAGGAAGAATATAGCATTCTACAGCATTCTACAATGTGTGTCTTATATATTTGCTTACGATACAAATAATATACAAACAAAACTGAAAGTTGCCACCAGTTGCAACATTTTGAGCAACCCTGCATATACATATCTATGTAGGCAGTTCACTTCTAGTGCGCTTGTTATTCAGTTATACTTGTCCGTTTCTTACATAAATTCAATTTAAATTTCTTAAATTGTTAACTCACAAGCCAAACCAAAATCCAAACAATTTAATGTCAATTATTTTCATTCTCTTTGAGAAAATGTCAAGTATTTATGGTTGTTTTAAATGTTGTTTTTTTTTATCTTAATTATTTTGACGACGTTCGTTATTTCCTTTATGTTCATGTGTACGTTAAGACGTCAAACATCAAATCTTTTTTTAACTGTAAATAAAAACTGTAGTACAATGTAAAACATTTTTGCTTAAAATCTTATCATCTCTGACATTCTGCTCACCATCATCATCGTCATCATATTAACAATGATCCTACTCTGTACTAAAATAGACCCACCGTCCCCGCCCTTTTGCCTTTCGTCGCACAAACCCAAAGTTTTAAAATTAATAATAATAGTGCATCATTATAGCTGTTTGATTTTATTTCTTTTGTCTTGTGTTTTATTTTTACATGAACTATGACGTAGTAGCACAAGTGCTTCAAATAATTATGCAAGTGTGTACGTGTGTTTGGTTGCGTTATAATTATCTTATTACGTTACAATCACTCCTCATTCTCGCAATTATTGTATTACAAGTATTCTGGCACTCACGTACAAACAAATAATATGGCCACCCTACAAGTGTTTGTACATTTGCTATTGTTGTTGTTTCTGTTCGTACTTACATACATATGTAATTCTATTAGTCGCCATCTACCAAGTCGCATTAAAGAAGAAGAACAAGAAGAAGAAGACGAAGAAGAGGAAATCCAACAAAGAAACAAAAGACAATAAAACGTAAGAAAAAAAATTGAATTACCAGTGTTATTCATTGAAATATGTTTGTAAAAAAAAAATATATTAAAAGTGCACTTAATGACCTTAAATGTCAACAATATTCTTAAACAGAATTTAGCTCTCTCACATCTGTGTTTATGGGTGCGTGTGTCTGTGGCTGGGTCATCAAGGGTAAATACGCACGTCGGTTTTGTAAATTTGCCAATACATGGACAAATTCAAAAGTGTTACAAGTGCTTAAAGAATAGAAAAGAATTTTCCAAAGAACAACACGAACCTTGACTCTCTTATTTTGTGGCTCTCTATAGAGCATGACATCGAATAAAATACTTGTGAAATAATTCAAAATTTAGCATAAAAGAGTTCAAATATTAAGGACTAAATTGAATGGCCAATCAAAGGAGGTTAGTGTCGTCCCTATACGTGATGGTAACCAGATTCACAAAGCAAGTTTTGGACACTTTGTTTATAATTGAACGTTTGTAATAAGAATATTAAAGATGTGAGAATAATGAATGAAAGAGGAGCTTCGGAATGAATTCATTATAGATGTCATTTACAAAAATTTTTGATAAGCCCGTGAGGACGGTTCTCCAATAGGGGATAGCATAGAACTGAGAATCTTTGCAGCACCCGTAATTTACTTCCGACTTCCTGACTATGACACGGTCGTTCGGGTGCAAATAGGGGCAATGTCGCATCTTCATTGAAAAGCCAACTGACTAGCAAGACAATAGAGTGGGAAAGAGTCAGAAATCAAGGCTGATATTGAACTGCAAAACAATGATTAACGATTATCCAACACATGGTAGATACTGTGTAATCTGGGTGCCTCCTTAGAATTGAGTATTAGAGCAGGAAACGTCAACATATGTAACCTTCTGAGGCTACAAAAACGAAAGAGTGGCAAAAAAATTACCAAAATCGTATGGGGCGAACCAAACGTATCTGCAACAAAGAGCCTACTGAAATTAACAAGTCCGAATTTACAAAATTAAGAGGACGCGAGCGGGTTATTTAAGCTAACAAGCACCTCTTCTTCGGAAATAAAGAGCAGGTATTAGCGTTTACAGAACTTACAATGAGAATATGAAAACGATGGAACATTTTCTGTCACTCCCCAGATTTGTGACCAGTAAAAAGCCAGTACTCGTACTTTATAATTGGCACTTCTCATTCCAAGTTTCTATAGTCCTTGCTTCGGAGGCATGTCTTCTAGGTGATCCCGCCACCATGATGTCTCTTTGCCGGGAGAGATGAGAGAACCACTCCTCGAGAAGTTACGACCAATAAGGATATAAATACTGGTACCACGGCAACCAGTGGCTTCTGGGACGTAATAAGACTGGTTGTTGGTCAGGCATCATCGGGAATGCACGTTGTGGCAGTAGTTTACACCCAAATGGGGGGAAGATCTTGGTTGAGGTTAATGTGGCGTTGTATTGCAACGCAAACTGTCAATAGAATAGCTATTGATAGCAGGAGCAAGAGTAGCACCAAATTCCACAGCAAAAGGTGGCTACGAGGTCTAGGCAGCCATGGCATTCAGTTGCCACCTATGCAAGCGCCTATAGGGACATTGGCGGTCACGTATGTATACATCCGGTTCCAAGACTGTCGTGGGATTGAGGCTTTACAGGTCTCTTTAAGTATTCATTCATATAAATGTATATTATTCTCTCCACGGACATGAGGCTAGTGAAATGACTTCCCTTCTCAATATAACACTAACCTAACGTAATAAAATTGGGCATCTGTCTATAACATTCCTAAAGAACGGCAGTGATGTATGTCAGTGTTCTCGATTTAACATGTAACCACTAGAAGAGAGATAGAGAGAGAGAGAGTTTTCGAGTATGCAGAATTGAGTACATTATTTAAAGAAGGGTCTTAAGTACAGTTGCCATACGAATAAATCCGCGGTTAAGGTTCACGTATCGAAATGGAGATCATCGCTTCAGTTTATCGTCAAATGCATGCTGCAGTGCAAAGTAAAGTCTCTGCAAAGAAAGTAAAGTCCCTGCAAAGAAAGAAAAATGTCTCAAAGATTAAACATTTCAGGAATTAACCAGAGTCGAAAATAATTGACACGATCACTGGGTGTTTAATAATGATTCAGAAAAAATAAATTTAACTGCAACAGAAATTGAGGGCAGCAGAATTTGAACAGTGTTTGTTTGTGAGAAGAAAATCATTCGAATTTGTATGCCTAATACATTGCGTTTCGAAAATGTTTTCTTTCGAATTGAAATACACAGTAATTCGCCTCACCTTGGACTTAATAAAGGCCTGAACGGACATGCTGAGCCAAATACTCAGGGCTCCAAGGCTATTGTTGTGTACTTGCGAGACACCAGACGGCGTATTAGAGTATTGAAAGATACATGGCTACAGTTCAAATAGAAACACCACAAAGTGGGTTAACAGATCACGACATATCTGTAAGTGTTAATAAGAAAAGTTTTACCCAACATTGTTTCCTGACTATCGCCTGTTTCTATCGATGTCACTCGGGCCGACTAACCATGACTTCAGCTCTTATGAAGAGGTAAAAATTAAAACGTTACGTGGTTATGTTCAAACAATTACTTGAAATGAGAGGAAAGGGCAACCCGATTAAGCTGGCTCATTAATTGTTCAACTGATGTTTTTTACTCGTATACTGTGGAGATAATTGTGGAAGCAAATAAATATTTGATCAAATTTAATATTTTCAAATCAGATGAAAACTTAAAGATTAAACTTAAAAAAGCAAGAAACACACTAAATATCACTTTGAAGAAATAAATCAAATAAAAAACTTTTAAAATTAATGCTACGAAGCAGAACCGTGCCTGTCAACGCCCTGCAATGGCAGTCAGTTACATTTGCGAGAACAAACACACAACAAGGAATGCAAACGAAATAAGTTTTAGTTTTACTATTAATATTTAGTGCAAGATCTTGTAACAAACCTTACAAAACGATTTAAATCTATGTCGGGTTTTGTTTAGTTTAACTTAAAACACGATAAACCCAAAAATCGAAAAGTAAACAGCCCAACATTTGCATAAATTTAATCAATTCGCTGAAGTTTTTTTTTCTTCTCAAAGGAATTTCCTTTGCTTTTAAAGTCTGAATGATAAACTACAATAAACCGAGATGGAAATTTTATGGCCACATCTTGTTGATACTGAATCTTGATTACTGCGATAATGTTGGTGGCAGAGACAATAAGGTTGATGGCAATGTTGCACAACACCAAGACGCTTTAAATTTAATATTTATAGTAATAAATTATGACTCCGTACTCTTTGTTTTTTAGAAGATTTTCTAATGAATTTTAAGATAAAATGTAAATGTCTTAATGGGATATGGGTAAAGAAAATGTCAGAAACCTCTAAGCGTCTCTTTAATAATTTCGCCGTTTTTAGAAGAAATTATTCGCTTTAATGACAAAATTACAAGTTAATTCACGTCGAAATGTACGCCACCTTCAGAACTCACCAGCGAGTTAACCTGCAGCAGTAGTGTCACCACATGCAAGCAAATTGGTAAAGCACAATCAGATTTAGAGTCTTAGTCGATGAAGACCAAATTCCAAAACAACATAAAATTTTTGGGGGGTAACATTTGGCAACCTCTGTACGAGTATCGCCTCATTGCGAAATATAAACAGACGCTCGACAGCTACAAATTGGACATCGATAAGAAAAACTTGCTACCTTCTTGCAATATTCAAAGTCGTTTTTCCAATTTACGGACACCAGTGTGAGAGTGAATCTGCTGGTTGCAGATAGAGCCACTGGAATAATTGCTTCTCTTAAGGCATAGTAATATAGTGGCTAACTCCTGATAAATGTGAGTTTTTGTAACATTTCGAACCAACCCTACAGCGATAATGCCAGATACTTCTAAACTATATGCAGCCAAGCCATTTCATATCAAAAATGTGCAGATACAACTTTACACATATTCTTAAGCTCCTTAAATCAGTCGTCGATGGGACACGAATACTTATCCAGCAAAGATGCGGGTTTCATTTCAAATTTTTTATTATAAGCGGAAAATATTTTAGGTAAAATCAAGGCGAAATAATTATAAGGTGGCCTCATAAGCGCAGCTGATGGATTCGCTCGTCTCATCCAGACGTCAAATACTGTGATACTTACATTTAATTAAAATATTTTTGTTTGTATACTTTTGTTTCTTTCTTATTTTTTTACACATGAAGTCAACTAATTTCTTAAAAAATAAGAAGGAAAGAAACTAAAATTTACCAATTCATATATTTTAATTGAAATTCATATTGTATAACTTAAGTGTCTGACGTTGAGTTGTGGCGAAAGAATTCATCACCTGCCATCTTATAATTAATTCGCCTTGATCTAGACGATTTTATTATTGTGTAAAAAAAATTCCGCTTTAAAGTATTATCAGTTTCGATTGTGTATCAGTCTCGGTATTATTTATTTTCTGTTTCTAAAAATTTCTAACAAATTTCTTCGTGTTTGCTGGGTAGCTCGCTCACCAACACAGAATAGAACACACCTGGGATTTGCCTGCACATTTGCAGTAGTTTTTTAAAAACTATTAGAAATCAAGTTGCATGTTGCTGAGTTTCGGCCAACGAACATTAAATCTCCTCTTCCACAGGCATAAAAGTAAATACAAAACTGATAAATCACAGACTCGAGGACGTCAGTTTTAATCGCAGAAACGTGAACTCTCTACGCAGTAGTGCTTGGCCATAATTTTCCTTGAACGACGATGTAACATCAATATAACGAAACATATTGTTACGTTTATTACCACAACAATATACTTTAAATTGTAGGGTTCATTTAATTGCAAGAATTAAAATACACAGCCCTTAATGATTTCATCAGTACACAACTTTATTCGGCAATTACGACTCTTACTTACAACTCTTCAGTACTAATTTACACTTAACACTTTTGTACGCACAGATATTTACTCTATGAAATCTCAAAGTCAACTCTACTCTTTGCGGTGGACGGGGCCTTTATATAGAGATCACGGCCGCTTCTTGAAATGCCTCGAACATACGTGAAATTGCACATCATTTATTTCATTTGCTGGCTTAGTAGTCTTGTATATGTGTTCGTGTATTTTTTGTTTACTTTTCTTTCTGTGGAAGTTGTTTTTGTTTCTACTTTTAATGGCGGTTCGGGAATTTCCGCTAGGCAAACAGTACTTTCTATTCAAATAGCCTGGCACAGTAGTGCGCCAGGCTAAGTTCAGGCCTAAGCGCACAGTGTGTACAAAACCATTCGTGCTGTTTTTATCCCCCTCATGACTTTGCTTCCTTTAATAATAAAATAATGAAACTTGAAATATAAGGACTCTACGTACAGGTAACCTCATAGGCTAAGTTTGAAAGCTTCCTGAGATATGAAGGCTTAAAAAGTGCATATTTTGGTATATATTCACTGAATCACTGACTAATCAATATTATGGGTCCCTTCCACTATAGCCAGAGAGCAGAAATTTGGTATTCACGTAGGCCTTGGAGAATAAGTAATGAGACAAATTGCCACTTTTAATCCAGGGGAGTAGGGTTCCACTATAGGTAGAGCGCTGAAATTTGATAGAACCGTACCGCATGTAAGCTTTAATTTAAAAAAGGATTTACACATACATTAACAAACAAAAATAACTTGCAAAAAAGCACTCAGATCCGCACAAAAGCATAAACGTGAAAATAAGGCCAAGTTCCAATTTGAAAATTTCTGCTTGCCAAAATTTTGTTTCACTTTCTAATATGGGAAGGGATTATGGTAAAAATGTTACCAAACTAGCAAGTTTCTCAGAAATGGGAGGATATTGTACTTATGAAGAACTTGGCCCTCATTTTGATCTCAGTACTTTTTACGGCCGAAATTTTTGAATAGAAACTTGGCCTTATTTTCACATTGATGTTTTTGTGCGGATTTATAATTTACCCAGCCAAAACAAACCAATTTACGAAATGTCAACTAAAAGTAATAGGAACCAACAACGGCTTAATAAATTTAGCACACACATGTGTTTAATTTTATTGCAACAGACGGAATATAAACTCGTTAACTTGCTGCTAACTCAGCTTTCCTTGCCGTTTAAACAAGAAAATTTTCCTAAGAAAAAATCCAAAATATTTAAATTTTCTGTTTATGACTTTTATCTTAAGTTTATTTTGGATGATTAGATAACAGTTGAAATAAACTCCGGCCAAATAATTTACACAACAATTCATGCTGATCTAATACTAGCCCAGTTACATATTTAAATACATATACTGTGGGCAAAAAAATGTTAAGACTTTTCAATTTAAATTTCGCGCGGAAATCTATTCGTGGAAATTTTTTTCCTACGTTGATATGACTGTCAATGACATCTGTGCCAAATATCACATCTAAGTAATCATTAGTGTTTAGTATACGCTTGTCTTTCTGAAGTACAACAAGTGCATTCGGCGATTTTTACAATGAATGAAATTATTCAACAAAGAGATTCCATTAAATTTTGTGTGCGGAATGAATTTCTGGTGCCAAAACATTCTGAATGTTGCAAAAGGCCTTCGGATGTAATTGTATGGTGCGAGCAAGTGTTTTTGGTTGGTACAAATTATTCAAAGAGGGTCGAGAACGCGTTGACGACGAACCACGTCCAGGATGGCCATCAACATCAACTGATGATCAACACGTCAATAAAATCAAGGAATTGTGGTTCGAGAATCGACGATTAACCGTCAGAGACGTTACTGATATGGATGGAATATCGGAGGGATCAGCGAAAACCATTTTAAAAGATCATTTGGGGCTAAGAAAAGTGAAATCACGATTGGTTCCAAAATCACTCAATTTTCTTGAAAAATAGCGTCGCCTTGACGTCTGTCAAACAATGCTTTCCGACTACCAGGATGTCATTAAACGTTTTATAACTGGCGACGAGTCTTGGATCTACGGTTACGACCCGGAAACAGACGATCAATCGGCCGAATATCGTGCCAAAGGTGAACCGAAGCCGAAAAACCCACGTTTAAGCAAGTCAAAAATCAAGGTCTTGTTGACAGTTTTCTTCGATCATCGAGATGTGGTGCACTCCGAATTCCTTCCGACCGGCCAAACTGTCAACAAGGAATACTATTTGAGTGTTATGCGTCGTTTACGCGAAGCTATTCGTAAAAAGAGGCCGGAATTATGGGCCGACAACTCTTGGTTTTTGCATCACGATACTTTGAGGAGGACGAAATAGATTTGGCAGAATAAATAAAGAAATTTAAATTATGAACAAAGTCTTAATATTTTTGCCCACAGTGGTATAATTCTTGATATTGTTGATAGTCGCTTTTTTAATGCAACACCTGTAATATGTTGCACATATAAATAGCACAACAATTGAGGGTATGCTGCTGTCATTTATATTCTGTGGAATTTTGTGGCAGTTCCATGTTCAATAATATTTAAATATCATGTAGTAGTCTAATGAAAATAACACACAAACACAAATGTAAAACCACCGATCATAATATTTTTATTCACTTAATCGGGTGAAAATTGTGCCCTGCACAATTTAAGTGGCATCTCTTTTAGCTTGTAAATGTTTAAGTTGTTGTATTTGCCTTTATTTATTTTATTTAATTAAACTAACAAAAACACAACAGGTTGCCATATTAACTGTTTAATAGTTTCTTAATTGAAAGCCATGTGCTTTTCCCCCAGAGAGACGTAACAAAAGTCAATAAACAAGTATGGATAACAAAAAATATTATATTAGCGGTGTTTAATGTTGGGTGCAAATGGTCTTCCAAAAGTGCAAATGCGAAATATCGTAGTTTTTTTATGAAATCCAATAACAAAACACACAAAATATCTGTTGAGTTTTATAAAACAATTATATTTTTGCATTTGCACCAAGCACTGAATGCCGCTATTATTTTTAGATTGCAAAGAATTAGTGACGCTTAATCTTCAAATAAAATTTATTGTGATTTGTTTTTGTAAAACACTGATTAAGTTAAACAAACTAATTCGCAACACTAGATTCAAAACCATAGTAGGTATTAGTGACCAAAATTGTTTCAACGGTCCTTAATGCCCAAACTTATTTAACCTTAACTAATGGTTCATTCAAGTCGAGTTTAAACATGACAGTGTCATATAATTTTTCCAACATTAAAATATGCATCACTAGTAAATATTCTAGGTACCTTGAAAAAATTATGCATGATGCAATATACAAGGAAAAGTCGTGTTCGAATTATCCGAGCGTGTTATGAAAATAGGCGCACCATAAAAAATGAACATCGTTATTTAGATGGATGTTTTGGTGTAAATAACAGTGTACAACAATTTAAGTCCTAGCCCCCTACGATTATCTATAACAAATTTTCCCATTTTAGGGAGGGTCGAATATACAGGGTTAGGAAGTTATAATTTTGGCAAATGCCGTCGTACGTCAATCATATTTAACATTTGTGAACTAGACAGCTACAGTTTACAAGCAGAAAAGCAATGAAGCGCTATACTCCGCAAGAACGTTGAATAATTGTGTCGAGTTTTTTTTACCACTAATTAGTCAAAAAAGACCTTGAAGCGCGTGGCCACCACGGGACTAGTCGTTCTGTCAATAATATCACAGCTTTAGTTACCGACGTCTCTGAGGTAGTGAAAACCCCGCGTGTGATCCACTCAAAGCCACTGTGTGGAACGTTGTTCATGCAGGAGGGGGCAAAACGGTTTCTGTTACCGGCGAACCTTATAAAAGACTTCGTATTCCTGGAATTGAATGAGTGGAAGTTGGTGAACATGTAGTTTCAACAAGACGCTGCAGCCGCACAAACAGCAGGAGACACAATGAATATTTTGAAGGAAGCGATTCCTGGCCGCGTAATCACCCGTTTTGACGATTCGGCATGACAAGCGAGATTGTGCCATTTAACCATCCCAGACTTTCTTCTCTAGAACTTATGTCAACAAGAGCTTATGTCAACAAGCCACAGACAAACGCAGCTCTTAAGAAGAATATTCGACAGGAACACATCTGCCTTTTCGAAATTGCTTACAAAATGTGCTTACTTATGACAGGCAAAATTGTCGCAAGTTTTTTCTAGCGCCATAAAAGTTGGTCGAAAAACATTTTTCCAAAACTTCAGAAAGCATAAAAGTTGCTTAGAGTAACTTTCTTAAACGCTGTAAAACTTACTGAAATTAAATTCTTTCACACTTCCTTTGTTTTTACAATTGAAGTTGTTCAGATCAACATTCTTCAATCGGTATCAGAATTGGTTAAAGTAAATTCTTCCTAACGTCATTTTAATCTTGCTGTGAGAAACTTCTTCTACATGCCGTCAAAATTATTCTGAGCAAGATCCCATTTTACACGCCATGAAATTTATTCTGATCAATTTTAATGCAGTAACTTCGTGTAAATACTCTCAAAGTTTATCAATTCCACATAATAGTGGTTAAGAGCAACATCTTTTATACGGCATCAAAATTGCTTGAAACAAGTTACTCAAATTTAGCAAGCAAATTAATACTTTTTAAGCATAATCCTTTCCAATTGCTGTGGTTTTTAGTCCAGCTATAAAATAAATGCGCAAACATTTTCCATACAACTGTCAATTTGTTTGTAAAATACAAAAATATTTCTTTAGAAAATTTTTCGTAGAAAGAAAATAAAAAAAGAAATAAAATTCTGCATAGAAAACTCTAGCAAAAAACTTACGCATTTCCTCATAAATAAATTTCTCTCTGTTGTTTGGTGGGGAGGATATGGAGCCGCGGGAAGGGGAGTGCAGTGGTAGGATTGAAGAGAAGAAGAGTTAAGTACACCGTTATTGGGTTATAAGCCATCAATTATGTGCGCATTCAACGAACAAATAATATTCAAACATTCGATTGCTGCAACAACATAAAAAAAAAAGATTATTTTGAAGTATTTTTCTTATTGTATTTTTGAAATTGTTGACTACTGCCAGCCATAAGACAATAAACATGGCTTAAAACACACTGCAACATGAGAGTTTAAGAATTTTGTTGTTGTTGTTGAGCCGAATTTTAAATTCACTATTTCAATTATAGCAGAAAGTATCCTAAATTTATTTATAGTCTCCCCTTTTGATTTAAATAAAAACAACAAATCGGACTTTATAAAATCAATATGTAGTATAACGAAATCAGTTTAACACCCATTGTGCAATTTTAGAGGCATTAAAAAATCTTGAAAATTCTATTCTGACAAATACTAAACGACCAGCTGATTATACCCTACAAATTTGTAAGGGCACTTCTGTGAAAACGTAGCTGTACAAGCCGAAAATATTAACGCACAGATGACAACAAATAACAACAAAAATACAATAACATCATTGCTAGATTTTCCAACTTTCAACTTTTCTCGCCGCTTCTCGACTTTTAAAGGCGGTCGTCTTAATGTTCATATGAAAATTTAACGATTCTTTTGCATTCTTCAAATATCATAATGCGATAATCTTGCTCATAATGAGGTTCATCAAACTTCTTTCTTACTTGCAACTACAACATATACTTGCAGTTTTACTGCTTCGTTGAATAAAAGGAACAGAACGTTTTCATTCGCTTTCTTACATCCCATACATGTGTCCACTAAATGTCAATTAAGTGAAGTTGGAGATTCTTTTAAAAACCACTAAAACCAGCCAAGAAAGATTCTTAAATCCATAAAGAATATTTTTTATTTTATTTCTCTTGTTGTGTTTTGGCCGCCATGGATGGATAGAGGAAGTCATGAAATGAACAACGAATTCGAAATAGAAAATTATCATTGTCATGATTGGTTACAAGTGTTCGTTTGGTGTTAAAAAAGACTGCTGAAATAAGCTGGTACCAAAATTTTTCATATGGAAAAAGTTGCCGGCTCCAAAATTTGTTCATATGGAAAAGGTTGTCGACACCAACATTTTTTCATATGGAAAAAGTTGCCGGCTCTAAAATTTTTTCATATGAAAAAAGTTGGTACCCGTTTATTTTTTTCATAACGAAAAATCTGCCGACTCCAAAATTTTTAATATGGAAAAAGTTGCCGGGACCAACATTTTTCCCTAACAAACAATCTGCCGGGTCCAAAATTTTTTCATATTGAAAAAGATGCCGGGACAAAATTTTTTTCACTTGGAAAATGTTGAAAGTAACATTTTTTCATATGGAAAAAGTTGTCGGCAACAACATTTTTTCATATGGAAAAAGTTGTCGGCAACAACATTTTTTCATATGGAAAAAGTTGTCGGCAACAACATTTTTTCATATGGAAAAAGTTGTCGGCAACAACATTTTTTCATATGGAAAAAGTTGTCGGCAACAACATTTTTTCATATGGAAAAAGTTGTCGGCAACAACATTTTTTCATATGGAAAAAGTTGTCGGCAACAACATTTTTTCATATGGAAAAAGTTGTCGGCAACAACATTTTTTCATATGGAAAAAGTTGTCGGCAACAACATTTTTTCATATGGAAAAAGTTGTCGGCAACAACATTTTTTCATATGGAAAAAGTTGTCGGCAACAACATTTTTTCATATGGAAAAAGTTGTCGGCAACAACATTTTTTCATATGGAAAAAGTTGTCGGCAACAACATTTTTTCATATGGAAAAAGTTGTCGGCAACAACATTTTTTCATATGGAAAAAGTTGTCGGCAACAACATTTTTTCATATGGAAAAAGTTGGCGGCAACAACATTTTTTCATATGGAAAAAGTTGGCGGCAACAACATTTTTTCATATGGAAAAAGTTGGCGGCAACAACATTTTTTCATATGGAAAAAGTTGGCGGCAACAACATTTTTTCATATGGAAAAAGTTGGCGGCAACAACATTTTTTCATATGGAAAAAGTTGGCGGCAACAACATTTTTTCATATGGAAAAAGTTGGCGGCAACAACATTTTTTCATATGGAAAAAGTTGGCGGCAACAACATTTTTTCATATGGAAAAAGTTGTCGCCAACAACATTTTTTCATATGGAAAAAGTTGTCGGCAACAACATTTTTTCATATGGAAAAAGTTGTCGGCAACAACATTTTTTCATATGGAAAAAGTTGTCGGCAACAACATTTTTTCATATGGAAAAAGTTGTCGGCAACAACATTTTTTCATATGGAAAAAGTTGTCGGCAACAACATTTTTTCATATGGAAAAAGTTGTCGGCAACAACATTTTTTCATATGGAAAAAGTTGTCGGCAACAACATTTTTTCATATGGAAAAAGTTGTCGGCAACAACATTTTTTCATATGGAAAAAGTTGTCGGCAACAACATTTTTTCATATGGAAAAAGTTGTCGGCAACAACATTTTTTCATATGGAAAAAGTTGTCGGCAACTACATTTTTTCATATGGAAAAAGTTGTCGGCAACAACATTTTTTCATATGGAAAAAGTTGTCGGCAACAACATTTTTTCATATGGAAAAAGTTGTCGGCAACAACATTTTTTCATATGGAAAAAGTTGTCGGCAACAACATTTTTTCATATGGAAAAAGTTGTCGGCAACAACATTTTTTCATATGGAAAAAGTTGTCGGCAACAACATTTTTTCATATGGAAAAAGTTGTCGGCAACAACATTTTTTCATATGGAAAAAGTTGTCGGCAACAACATTTTTTCATATGGAAAAAGTTGTCGGCAACAACATTTTTTCATATGGAAAAAGTTGTCGGCAACAACATTTTTTCATATGGAAAAAGTTGTCGGCAACAACATTTTTTCATATGGAAAAAGTTGTCGGCAACAACATTTTTTCATATGGAAAAAGTTGTCGGCAACAACATTTTTTCATATGGAAAAAGTTGTCGGCAGCAACATTTTTTCATATGGAAAAAGTTGTCGGCAACAACATTTTTTCATATGGAAAAAGTTGTCGGCAACAACATTTTTTCATATGGAAAAAGTTGTCGGCAACAACATTTTTTCATATGGAAAAAGTTGGCGGCAACAACATTTTTTCATATGGAAAAAGTTGTCGCCAACAACATTTTTTCATATGGAAAAAGTTGTCGGCAACAACATTTTTTCATATGGAAAAAGTTGTCGGCAACAACATTTTTTCATATGGAAAAAGTTGTCGGCAACAACATTTTTTCATATGGAAAAAGTTGTCGGCAACAACATTTTTTCATATGGAAAAAGTTGTCGGCAACAACATTTTTTCATATGGAAAAAGTTGTCGGCAACAACATTTTTTCATATGGAAAAAGTTGTCGGCAACAACATTTTTTCATATGGAAAAAGTTGTCGGCAACAACATTTTTTCATATGGAAAAAGTTGCCGGCACCAAAATTTTTTCATATGGAAAAAGTTGTGGGCACCTAAATTTTTTTATATTGAAGAAGTTGCTGGCTTTAAAACTTTTTTAAATGGAAAAAAGTTGCTGGGGCGAAAATGGAAAATTTTATTTCATATGGAATATAGAAAAAGGTGTCGGTTGCAAATGTTTTCATATGGAAGAAGTTGTCGGCGTCAAAATTTTCCATAAGGAAAAAGTTGCCAGCAGCAAGACTTTTTAACAAGGAAAGAATCGCAGGCAGCAATATTTTTTATTCGGAAATATAGGGGGAGCAAAATTTTTTCTAATAGACAAAGCTGCCGGGGGCTACATTTTTTTAATAAAAAAAATAGTCGGTAGCATAATTTGTTTAATAGAAACAGGTAAGCTAACGTGTTCAACACTTCCTTTAATAGGATAAGGATGAGCAAAATGTCGCTTGCAGCAAATTTTGTTTTAATACTGCTACAAGGCCTTCGGCAACAAACAGATTAGGAATATTTACTAACGCCGATTGCACTTGCAGCCAACTTGTGCATAAATCATGAAACCATGACCACGACATGAAAATAAATAATGTAAAGGGTGCTTCAATAATAAGGCACTATTTAAATTTTGTGGCATTTTTTTCGGGCAAGTGGCAACTGTGATATTTTACAGCTGTTCGATTGTTACAAATAGGGCGCTATATGAAAGAAGAGGCAACGTTATCATTGTAAAAACTTAAACGCTTTTTACGCCATTATGTATAGTAAGACACTCTTGAGACGACGTACCGGTCGGTCTCTTGCAAATGTTGTTGTTTTACAAGAACTTCTTAATGGGATTCTCGTGGACTCAACTGGACGGCATGCATATGGATGCCATGTAATGTCAGCACACCACCTGACACACCGCGACTGAAACAATCGATTAATTGTAACAACGACAATTATATAGACACCCTTTAGCGGCGGACAGAAATTTAGAGGAATCTTTGAAGAAAAGAAAATAACAAAAAAGTGAATGTTACATTACACCTGAGATTAGTTATCCAACCAACTCTTTTTACCAGCAGACAATTAATGCTCTAATTGTGACAAATGAAAAAGAAATTTAATTTTTTTTTTTTTACTTCCAACAACTGGGGTAATCAGAAGATTGAAGATAACAGAGTGACAGTTGTTGCTAGAACTTCCACCAATAATGACGACATTAACAAGATGCTACAAAATCTCGTTGATTGTTGTTATAATATACGAAATGGAATACGTGTCATGTACGCAACGTAGTGGATTTATAACATTAAGGAAATACAAAACAAATGAGTGGTTAGATGAAGTAGACGAGCCCAGTGTCAAGTCGAAGAAAATAGTTCCCAACAACCCATACGAAATGTATGGCAGACCTTATAAATTAAGATTTCAACCGGGTAACACAATTTCACGTTTGATTTGGCACAAGTTTCCAGAACAACAACAAGAAGAAACACCAACCACAATGCAGGTAATGACAACTACCATGTCGGCGGTAACAGAAACACCGGAAGAGCCCATGGAACCTGATGTAATGCCAGAGCCAACTGAGACAGCTAAGCCAACACTTGCTCCTACCGAAAACTTGCCCCCTGAGCCAGAAACTGAGCCACCTGATTCGATGTCTGCAAACACTACCACTATGAAATCTATATCCTCAGCCTCGACCACCACTTCTACGCCCACCAAACTTTCGACAACGATTACCACTATTATGAAACCCGCGAACTCTTTCCCCTTTAATTGGGCCGAAAAACTTAAAAACCTTTTTGGTTATGGTCCTCTCTCTCAAGTGAATCTGATACAGAAGCATGGAGCCCTGAACACCAAAGGAAAAACTAAAAGTAAAGGCTTCCTTAGCCTTTTCGAAGTCATTAAATTCGCCAATACAAAATGTTCGGTAAGTATGGGCGACATACGTTCCTTGGAGGGTATTTGTTATCATGATTTTGAGTGCAAAAGTTTGAAAGGCATATCGACGGAGCGCTGCGGTGATGGCCTTGGAGTGTGTTGTATATGTGAGTTGTGTAAAAACAAATAAGACTCAGTTAATGCATTGATCTTTAAATATTGTTTAGTTTTAACTGGCTGTGGCGATACTATCGGACAATCGGTGTCTTATTTTGAGAGTCCCAACTATCCTCAACCGGTAAGAGAAATGATGATTTGTGTGTTGATTGTTAATTTGCGTAAGAAGGTGCAACAGCTGCGGCTAGATTTTCTAATGTTTGAGGTCTGTGCTAGAAAAAAAAACCACCCGATGATATAATATTTGAACCGACGGCATTGTTTCAATTTCATTTTTAGTTGAATCGACCCACTGATGGTAACTGCGAGGACGATCAATTTATTGTTTCCGGGCAAAATGTTAATTTTGCAATCCCAGTTTTGTGCGGCATAAATACCGGTCATCACAGTAAGTCAAATTCACAAAAACTACAAAAATATTAAGCAACTTGATAGAAAGTGAAGCTTTGCTTAGGTAGCAAACCTTTTCAGAAACTTTAACATATTTTTATCTTATTTTGTTTGTACAATGCTTCGCGACATCGAAACTGCTGTACAGAAATCGTATGAAAAGGAACGAAAATTTTTTGCAGATAACTGTGCCCGAGAGAGGAACCCAGTCCAGTGATGGTTGAAATAAAACTCGAAAATTTCAATGGCAGTCGAGTGAATGAACCTAAAAACGTTTATACGATGTTTATCGATAAAAAAGAGAGTAGTGAGATTGAATGTGAAATCGTATCAAGGAAACGGAGTGAAACAGAAGTAACTGAAATCACAAACCAAAAGCAATGATGGTTTGATGGTTTTGTATTACATGATCATGCCCACGTTTGGTTTATATTATAAAATAATAAATTCCAACAATCTATTATGTGGCCTTAAGTGGCCTGATTTCAAAGCAAAGAACGTGGCAGAACACGAAGGAAAAATATCTATTCTACCAGGAAAGTTAATGATTACCCATGATAGTTATTCGATTAAAGTTTGGCTGAATATCATTCACACTGAGCAACGACGAACAAAGATTTTTGACTATCTTTCACAGCAATTAGCAGGAGAATTTATGCATAAACGTAACATAATTTTATTGCAGCGTAGAAAAGACCCTCCATATAGGAATACGGCAAAAACAATTCGACGCAAAAATGAATTTTCCGCAGATCCGCGAGATTGTCAGTGGCAGAGCCTTTAAAGAAGACCAACATGAATCTGGCAACCCAAAGCTAAGCTTTTTTGCTGTAGATATTCGAAACTATTTGTCCAACTTTGTAGGGGTTTCCGTTGATTTAATAAACAGCGCGCACTTTCAGAGTTGCCAGATATTTCATTTATTAATGTGACTTACACGCAGTAGAGTAATAAAATTCCGGGAAGACGGATACCACTTTCTGCATAGGAACTCAACAAATTCCTTATACAACGATTAGGAACCACAAATATTTTCGAAAGAAAAGGGAATGTGCGTTCTATTATCATGCGTTGACACGAATTCATTGTGTCAATTGTGTCAATTATTTTCATTTAAACGTGTTGATTTTCCCCACCAGTAAATCAACACTTAAATCACAAAACTGTAGTTAAGTGTTAAGCTAGTGTCTATGTACATTTCGCTGGTTGCATAAGCCAGCTCATTAGGAAACTTTTGCCCATATTTTTAGGTATACTAGCAACATCGAATTCTATACGTGCAGTTTCATAAACAAAATGAGAATTGTTAACCGAAATAGTATTTTGGTAAAATTGTTGATGTTTAATATAAAATATTCCGCTGCCGCTGTTGAGTCAGTAACAATTGCCTTTTGTCTTTACAGTTTACGTTCATGTGGGCAATGCACCGGAGAAAAAAATATTTTTATCGCTTTTTGCCAAAGTCCCAACCGGAGGCAGATCCTTTAACATCAAAATAACTCAGGTAGGTCAGAGATGAAATTATTTAAAATATTATGCCACCTAATGCAAACTTTAGTTAGAGGACAATTTAGCACCTGATGGCTGTTTGCAGTTTTACAGTGATTTGGAGGGCGTAGTGAAGTCGTTTAATTACGACAGCGATGGTACGGTAGTTCAGAATAAAGAGGCAACTTATTTGGTATAACTTCCTTTGAATTGTTTGGTACAGACAAAATTTATTTAAAAAAACATTAAATCGTTTTCAGAACAATTTAAATTATATGATTTGCTTGGAACGTGACAAAGATCATTGCTCTGTTAGCTATGTCATGGAGCAAATTGGTGGCAGCGCTGATCAATTGGATTTTCAAATAATCAACAAAGATGAAGGTGGCTGCATATTTAAGGCTTTCTCACGTTTTTTTTTTATTATTTTCTAACATTTCTTTTCAATGACAGAGGAAAATGATTTGGTGCCGGATGGCCAGGCTGGTGCTGGTATTTTCAATTGTCCCGATGATTTTTTGGGCATCAATCAGGTGCGTTTGTGTGGTGAACGTTTCAATGATGGTACTGAAAATGAAGATTTTACCATGCATGCACCAGTTAGAGATGTCGCGGCGGGACCAATTATTTTGCCCTTTCGCAGCGATGAGGAATATGTGGGACGAGGTTTTCGTTTGGCTTTTAAGCAGGAGTTATGCTTATGAACGTATAACAACAAAGAAAAGCCTTTAAAACAAAAGCCGTTAATTTAAGCAAACAAAAAAAAAATAATAAAAATTTAAAAATTTGCATTAAATTTGTTTATGGCCATTGTGGGTTTGTTTGTTTGTTGGTGTTGGTGTCGTTGTTTTTGTTTCCCTGTTTATTCGCTTTACTCGTAGCTCTTTTGTAGTTATGGATGATGGTGGAGGTTCCACTTGTTCCAGTTACGCTAGATTTAACATTTCAATAATATCATGGGAATATGAACATATGTTGCTGTTTCTATTTTGTTGTCGCCGACGTTGTTGTCTTTTATTGCTGTCTTTTTTGATCATCAACAATTTCCTTAAAGCTGATTGATGACTTTGTTGTTACTGTTGTTATTTCTATCAAGCGTCATAAACTCTATTTTTTCTATTAGATTCCCATCTAACTGTCGTTGGGATGCACTCGTATTGTTTGGCAACTAAATGCATATTAAATGGCAAAGAGGCAGGCAAATGCATGACTTATGTTTCCAAGCAAGCCATCCATTCATATTCCTGCTTTGTCGCCTGTTTTTATTCAATTTTTTTTTTTTTGGTCTTTGCCATACTTTGTTTGTTGTCCTCATTACAAAAGCATATCAATGCGCCACCCACATGCCACAAATGCAACACATAAAGTTCCCTTTTAATATTATGGATTGTTGGTTTACAAAAACAAAGTGCTCCAACACCCTCTTTTGAATGCATAGTGGGTTGTTAGTTGAGAAATGGTGTCATGTTTTAAGGTTTTTACATTTTTTACAAAAGAAAATTAATTTAAATATTAACTATTCACTTTTCATGCATTTCTCGCGTTTAGTTTTCACTTCATTTTATACGTTTTTTAAAGACTTTTTATTTTGATAAGTTAGTCATTTATTCGCTTGCTAATCTCCCATTTCCTATTTTAAATAAACTCACTGTAATTTCTTTAGTGGTAAACTGATCTCTATGCACATTTCGTCAGGTCATTAGGATATCTTAAACAAAGTTTTGTTAAATATTTATATATCAAATTTCGTAAACTAAATGAGAGTTGTAAATGAAGCCAAACACACGACATTGGATGTTATTAATTAACCTTTTTAAAGCGCAATATTTAATTTTAATAAGTTTTGTTTTGGAAAGAAGTATTTTTCTAACATGATTTAGTTGCAAAAGGTTTTTTTTTTTTGTTAAGCGAAACACTGGAACGAAAATAATTAAGGATTTCGTTCTTGCCATAGTCTAACTATGCTGAGGCTTGATAGCGCATCTGAACAAAGTACATATGTTTATAATAGATTTACTGGTTAAAGTCTGGTCATTTATTAAGGCGTAGCTCCAACAAAAGGAACTTGGGAATCGGTAATTAAAATTATTGGACTGATTTTTCGTTTCTAAGATTTAATAGTAAGATTTGGTTATGGGATTGTACGTTGCAGTTAAGAACGTTTTAAATAGATCGATAAAGAAGTTTTAGTCTTGTCAGAGTATGCTGAAATTCTAGTCTTATTCAACTGTATGAATAATCGCCTATTTAAAAAAAGCCCAAAAGCGACAAATTCACAAGCGCCCAATGTTACTATTCACCAGCTTTGGGCGTTTTAATATTTTTACAAACTTGGGTATTTGTGATGTTGGGAGATTTTCAGTTTGGCGATTTTCACTTGAGCGATACAGTCGCTATAGTCATTCTCTAATAATAATCAACCTGTGTTACACATTTTCTATGCATATTATTGTCATTGTGTTTGCATAGTCTAGGCGCTATAGTCCATTTAAAAGATAATAATTTTTTACAATTATAGTCTTGATCCCAGTCAAACCATAGACTAGTTATGGCATTATACATTGTCCGATCGTGTCATAATGATAGCTTAGTGAAAGCCTAGTGAGTTGTGAGATGCTCATTATTTCCGTATTGTATAAATAAATTCGCTTTTTGCATAGAATTTTGATAATTTTTTTATTTATAATTTTCGAAATTCATGTTTTGGTCTGTATTTGGAATTTGTTCAGAAATGATTTTCGAAATCGATTGGAATTGAATCGCGATCGTTTTAAAATCTATTTCCATCACAGACCTCTAATAGTCTAGTCATATTGTGGTCACTACGTTGTCAATGTCTAGCCATAGCTACTTCCTAATAAAGTCTTATTACCGTCATTGTCTAGTCTTAGTATACACAAAGTCCAGCAATAGTACAGTCTTACTCTAGCCTAGCCCACTGTGCAACCTGTATATTATTTTTGAAGTGTATCAAAGTATGATTTTTTGGGCTGTCTCTAGTGTGGCAAGTTTATTTTCATCTAACTGTTACTTTAACTGGCACCTTAATCGAATAGACTTAGCACCGAGAGAAAGAGATAAGAGAGAGGGAGAGGAAGAGAGGCAGCATAAATTGAAGAGTTCGTAGTTCAGCGTTATTTTCAACGTTTCCTTTTACAATATCCCCGTAAGATTGACAGGTCTCAACAGTCAGAAATTAAGTGTGCAAATTTGCGTTTACCAAATTTAGTTTTGCTTTGAATTTATTTATCTTTACGGATTTATCCAAAATAAAATCTATGACGAAATTTATTTCACCAAAATACTTTTTTTCTTCTAATTTTATCTTCATACATCAATTTAAGTTTTTGTTTGCGCTAGGAAATTATAATTTTTGGTTTTTTGTTGTTACTCGTGAATGTGAAATGTTTACATTTGCATTAACCCACGCCCTCATTTTTGTTAGCAACAGTTTTAAAGGTTTTTCTTGGTTCTTGGTTTTGTGTTCATCATATTGTGAGCAGATTTAATTTGCATATCAATTGTGATTTTATTGTCAGTTTTTTTTTATCTTTTTTTACCGACTTTATAACTGTTTGTCTGTCTTTTTATGTTTAAAGTGTGTGATTTTTAGTTTTATTTGTTCACTTTTATATTGTTGCGGGAGTTTCTCCTTTTTTTTTCTTTTCTTAATTGCTGTAATGTTTTATGACAAATATTAAAAACGTTTCGAACAATCTCCCGAGTGTGTAGTTGCGCGATCCGTGAGGTTTAAATGAGAAAATTTTACTAAAGCTTTAAGGGTGGGGTTGGATCTATATGACACTTCATAGAAAGGATGTTCATATAAATTTCCATCTGCAAATCAATTTTTCAATAATTTTTAATAAACTTTTCTACAAAATATAATTAAATATAATTACACAGGAATTTTTAAGCCCTCATTGCCATTTTTATTTTTGTTAAAGAATGCTTGAGTAGAGGGGTGATTGGTGTGAGAATATATTTGCTGCACGACAGCCAAGCTGCCATGGGGATCTTAAACTCGCATGAGATAACGTCGGGAGTGGTTATGGACTGTGCCAAATCTCTTAGTAAACTTAACGCACATAACAGGCTGGGTGGACGGTTAGGAAGGAAATGAATGACCTGGCTAGCTGTTTAGTCAACAGGGGATCTCAGCGAAAATTCATTGGTACATAAACATTCCTTGGTATGTCAAGTGGATATGCCAGGGAATATATAGAATATGGAACTAAACTACTTGTGGGAGCTAAGTCCAGGCATAGACAAGTAAAACATGCTATTTCGATGAACGGGACCGATTTTATTCCACACGCTGTTACTTTATTTATTTATTTTTTTTAACACTTAAATACTACAAAACGGCTATTTCTTTATCACGATATTCTCTATATTCTCTGTATTATGTTTGTTGTTGCTTAAGCACAGCTCTTTCTATACACTGGGTGCCATAAATATTCGCACCCTACAATTCTGGATCTTTCTTTACAGTGAGTGCGGCAAATATTCGTACAATTATATACATGCAGACAGATATATGATTATATTTGCGTGAGCACCTTTAAACATTGACCTTATCTCACGGTGGTCCAACCACGGGTGTGATATTAAGCGGCCAAACCAGCGCCCCTATGCGATCGCATAAGCACCGCACCATCGGAATAGCGCTTATGCACATCCCATAGGTAGGACAGAGGCTGCCAGGCCCCGCTCACAACCCTTGCCGATATGTATATAATTATTTGAATTATTTACAATGGTATACTTCTATCAGCTGAGACCAAAACTAAATACGATTTGTTTCCAAATTGAGTTTAACAAATAAAAAGATGAGGAAAATATGACTGACGAGAAGAAAAAAAAAACAATTGAGGGATGCTTCCAACCTTTTGAAAGTGAAATTCACTACGTAAGTGTATCCTTTCAAAGATGTTTGGACATGCATAACATTTAGGAAATCTGTTTACAGATTAATAAAAAACTGCTGCAAAATCGTCGAATTTTTTCGCCAGTGTTTCCAGGTCATATTACGAATTTTACTTTCGATAGACCAAACGTCCAATACAAATCACAATAAAGGCCTCTGTTCTTTCCTGTAGTCTACGGCTTGGGCAACATGTGTCCGTTTCCCAGGCAGAATCGTTTGGGAAGTCGGGTGTATTGGAGAAATGTTCTCATTGCACTTGTAAACGTGTACTTCAAGCTAGTAATGGAAGGTGTTCTTAAACGAGGTGGCGTTGATGTGGGTTAAAGGCCACTCTACAGCTGGGAATGAAGCACCAGATGAACTACCAAAAATGGGATCTTGCTGACCGAACCCAGAGTTACACTGGAGAAGGGGCTAGTGCCAGCAAAGGTACAACAATGGGTAGACTCATTACCTGTAAAGGTAGAGGGATGCTACCACATGTAGACAGGCACGTATGGTATTTAAAAAGGGTCTCGGCAGCAAGATCAGTAAGGTGCTTAGTGATAGGTCATGGAAACTTTAAGTATAAAATCGAAGATGATACTTGCAGACTGTGCCTGGAAGATGCTGAGACCGTAGCGCACATTCTATGTGAACGTCTAGCAAAAGGCTTAGGACCACGGACAGACACTTGTTAAATGTGAATGCCATGAGGGAGCTGAGCCTTAGAGAAATGCTAGTAATTACAAGAGACTCCGCGATGAGGAGGAGAGTCGAGAGTAAAGGCTAGTGGTAGCACGAGACTTGATAAAAGTAAGGTAGTGGAGAATTACAAATCGGTTATCTGAATCAATTCGTGGAACTAAGGGGGTCCAAAAGGGACCCATAAAGTAAGTGGTCTGCTTCGATATCCCCCTACATTAATATATAAGAGCTTTTGTTTTCTGGTGAACTTGGCAAACTTAGCTGAAAATCACGAGAACTTGTCTGTCACGCTTTCACGCCACTACACAAGTTATCACAGCTCCAATCTTACAATATGTCTTTAGCCGAACCAGATCTATATACGTAAGCGAAAAACATGGCTGTGGCATGCCCACAGCAATCATATTATGTTCCCTAAAATAATGTAGGGTTGTATTAAACATATAATGGTTATTCTACACATTACTGTAGTTGTGAGTTATTGTTTACATTTAATCATTAAATGATTTCATCGATAAATATTGCAGGTATTTTATGAATACAATCAAGCATTCGATAGCTTTAGTCGCCTGTGTTCGTGCCTCAGTCAGTGCCAATCAGTAAAATAATTTTTTTAATTTTCTATCGTACTAACCATGTTTTTTTGCGTTTGCTGTATAATGAACTGCTAGCCCCCATGAAGCGGGAAGATTGAAGACATTACAATTAAATAAGGATTCTTACTACCTCAACCAGCCGTATTCTCCAGGCATTGACTACTTAATTCATTCAAAAATACGCGGTATAGCTGCCGCCCTACAGCCCATGAATAGATTTCGTACCACGGCGTGCGTAAAGCAGCAAAAAAATATATGACAAAAACATTTGTAGATTTCATTATCATTATTGTATGATAATCTTTTATTTAAAATAAAGAATTATTTTGCTAAGGAATACAGGAAATTGAGCTCCTAAAAATTCATTTCAAAATTTAACTAGATTTTATTACACATTTTCATTAAATTCCCATGACATTTTTTTTGTTTAAATAAAATACGAAACAATCCGATCAGCATAAATAACAAACAAAATGTTGGCTGAAGAAAATATATTTAAAAGGAAAATTCACCAAAGAAAAAGAAAAAAAAACTTTAATAAAAACTTAAAAACATGCAAGTTTTCAATAGAAACAAGCATCAACAACATTCAAGCAACTTAATTAAAAATGAGGAAACCAGCAACAGCAACAACAACAAAAATTAAATCCTCATTAAAGACATATTAAATAAATAAACCACACACAGTAATTTGTGCAACAGTAACAACAAAAAATGCTTAACAACGTAAAACAATTTAGCAGCAGCACTCCAGTGTTTCTTAGTTGTTTACTAAAATGACAACTTAATTTGAAAGATTTAGCTTTTGATACCGCACACGATAACAACTAATAAAAATTTATCAACAAAAACAACAAAAACTAAAAAAAACTTTAGCCAAGTGCAGCAAAACAAAATCAAATAACAATGAAATTTTTAATTTATTAAAAATAGAGGGCAATAGGGGAACAACATAAAAACAAAATCAGCAGCAACAACAATAAAGAAAACTTCAACTACAAAAAAAAAACATATTTAAAGTTTAACAAGCCAAATTGACAGCCAACCACAACAAAAGAAAATTACAAAAAAAGGCAACATGTTGCAGCAACAATAAGAGCAAATATGTAATAGCGACATTAAAAGATCCATAAAACACAACAGGACAATATGTAACTACAAGAGCAGAAAAAAAAACACAACCACAGCATTAGACAATGATTAAACGTAACAAGTACATCATTAGAAAGCTATTAGCTACTTAGAAAGAAACAGCAGAAGGAACAACAACAACAATTCAGAAACATATGTAGACTAGCAAGATACCAACAATAAATACAAAACAATGGCCAACACAACAACGACAACATCTCTCAACACACATACAAGCACTCATTGATTGAGAAGCTTTAAAGACAGTGGAACCGAAGGAGTTTTTTTTATAAAAATGACTTAAACACACGAGCCTTTAAACGAACAAAAGACAAGTCATTGTTCTTATTTGAGATCGGGCGTTAACAAAAATATTATAGCAGAAGCGGATCCAGAGGGAGGGAGAGTGGTATATCCAAACCGACTGAACGATTAAGAATAAACAGCTCAGCGAACCTAAATTTCGAAAGTTTTTGGTTTGATTAAAAATAAACTCCTCCGCTTCAGTCCACAAGCTAAGGCTGAACCTGCAGCTGATAAAAAGAACTCTAATCTGCTCCAATCCAGAGATGGGCGAAATATAACTTTATGCCATCAGGATTTGAGTATGATTTCGGGCAAATTTCGAATGTCTAATTTTCAACCCCTTTTTCAAGCATTTGGGGCTGTCTCCCGGCAATCGCACGCACCACTTTATCTTCCAATTCGGTCAAAGTTCTGTTGGGAAAACATGTTTTCAGTAAAAATCTCAGCAAATTGGGGCCCCAAATACTTAGTAACCATGATTCAAAACCCCCCATCGTTGAAGACAGCGTTCTCGCCAGCCTCGTCGCTAAACAGAAATATTGCGATAAAATAGGGGTACTGAATCACTATTTTCGAAACAAATTCGCACAATATGCAAGTATTGTTCTTGCGTTAGCCTCTTCATGATAAAAAAAATAGCCACCCAAACGGAGCACAGCTGATAAGATAGAATTGCCAGATTTGTTAAGCGTATGACAGTCTATTCCCTGTAGAAAAACTAAAACTTTAAAAAACGTCTGTTAAAAGTAAGCGGGACTTTTTAGACTTCGAAATATTTAAGTACTTTTTTTGGGAATTAAAGAGTCCCTACTGAAATAACTTTCAACAGACGATTCAAACAACTTTAAGATAATTTGAGTTTCCCATGTTATGCTCTTGACTCCCTCCGGCAGAAGGGTAGTTTCAAGGGCTTTGGTTTTTCTATTATTTGAGAAGACGTTTCATACGACGATAAATTACATATAAAAAGATAAAAGGTTAATTCAGAGAAGAATTGAGAATGAGCAGGGAATAATAACCGCAACTACGCTCGTTTTGGATCGCAGTGAAGCAAGTCAAAATGCAATACATAAAAACCTTTCGTCGACATTTAGGATACTCTAACGAGGCATCGCCCACACAAATAGATGCGAAGTGGATTTACCAAAGCATGACAAAGAAGTATAATATTGTCCGCCCTCACTGCTCAATATGGCAACTTCTGCAGTAGTCGATATCAATCTTATTCTGCTATAATGATTGCCAACTCTGCTTATAAACTTGCAGAAGATCTTTAGTGTATACTCCAGTCTAATCTAGGCCGTATCAGCCTTGTGAACTAAAAGAATTCGCTAGATGCTTCCTAAAATTTATTCCTGCAACCGTATTCGTATGTTTGCCAGATCCATCGGGTAGTCACATGCATTAGTATCAAATCGACGGGACCACATCAGACCGACTACGTCAGTGCTGGAAGAGAGCAAAATAAAGAAAGAAATACAAGCAACTTTGAAATTCGTATAATTAATTCTTGAGCATTCAAAAGTTCGGCGAAAATTCAAATCGCAAATTCAAAATATGACTAAATTTGTAGAAATGTTGCTTGGGCATTTGAAAAACTAGTCAAGATCAGTATCGCACAATCGATCAAATGGAGTGCTTTATTCCACTGTTTGTCGGCAATAGAAAAGCGAAACACAGTTCAGTTCAAAAGCTAAACCTGCAAAGGTACTTTGTTAACAAATCCAAAAACAATCGCCAACATAAAACTTTTTTCTAAAACAGTTCAAGCTTTCAAATCACCATAAACCTCTATTTGGTTTATTTTAGAGACTGTTGTTGTTGTTTTTTCAATTGCTGTTTTTAATCTTCTTCTTTTAATCGATACAGTTTTCAAATCTTTCGATTTTAACTTATGTTAAGGAGAAGGCAGAGCCAAGAGGAGATTTGCAACCTTTTTTTAACCAAAAAAGATGCAAGAAACATCATCATCACTAACGACTTGATCATCTCATTTCACTACTTGCCACATGTGCAACAATGACAACAACAAAAATTTATGTCACTAAGTTTGCATCTTGATCAAGAAGAAAATAATAAAATACTACCTACCGCCTGCCTGCCTGCCTGGTTGTTTTTAGCCAAAATGTAGTTACTCATTCTCCTTCGTTTGGCCTCAAAGTGTTTTTGCCACAAAGAGAGTGATATTTTTTGTTAGCAGCAACAATTCTTTTAGGCAGAATGTGGAGGGAAAATTAAGATTGAATCATGTTGTAGACAAACTACGCGTGCATCTCGGCTGCTAATCTCTGATGGGAAACAGATGCTGGGATGATAGTAAAACAGCCATATTCTCCAAAACAAAAATAAAGCACAAGAAACAAAACAGCAAATCTAATGCCACACAAGTATGTTACCGAAAGGAGATCGAAAGAGAACTGTGTTTCTTTAAGCAGCTTTTGCTAAATGGGAGCAATTTTTTTGCGTGTTTTGGTCAACAATACATCCAACAACTTAATTGAGTGAACTTTTTCATTTGGAATACAATACAATTGAGTTTGGAAAGGTTAAATTAGGTCTTTTGCAAAAACAAAGGATAAAAGCATTTTGTCTTTCGAAATCTGCAACCATTAAAAACGAATCACAGAGGAACTTGATTTATTTCTTTATTATTACTGTTCTTTGGTACTCTCGGGAATGAAGTAACTGGACTTTCGAATAGAAAATTTATTAAATATGTTTGTTGTATTATTACGAAAATATTAATTGGCAAACTATAATTCGAAAATCTAAATTATGTTTCGAAAATTGAACTAGGTACTCAGATATTATTTATGTAGTTGTTAACAGCGCAAATTAATTATTTGATTTCACTTTGCATGCGTCAAAATTATGAAAATCGATTTTCGAAAATAAAATTTCGCAAAAAAAGTATGTTCTATAGTTTGCACCAATTTCGTAGATCAAAATACTTCTAAAATGTAACTGATCATTTTATAATTATTTGTCATATGTAAAGATATTCTTAAAAAACACAAGTTTAAAAATACAAATTTAAAACTTTCGAACTTAAGTTCGAAATTACAAAAATAATGCTAATTTACTGGTATATTAATTTGAATTGTAGCAGATCCAAATGAACTTTTGTCAAAAACGTTACGTTACGCAGACAGAACACTACTCCGCTATAGAGAGCTACGTTTTAAAGCCTGCGGAAAGCTATAGGGCGCTAAACTCCTATTGTCTACGAATCCCCGCTAAAACTTGAAAACCACACAAGGGCTGAACACTCAACTGGTAAATGCTTTCACTAGTCACTTAGAGGTTTTCACACCACATGACATAAATATTTGTATCATTTCAACCATCAGTGACACTGTGATTGATACTGTGATTGAGCCTATGAAATTTCGGCTAACTTGATTAAAATCGTCCATTAAAAATCTTGATATGAGAAAGTCGCCCGAACCTGATCGTATTGCAGGATCAATGACAGCAAACTTACCTACTTCTGCTGTGAGAATTATACTTTTTTATATAATGCCATGTTGGGAGTTGGCTTTTTTTCATCCTCTTGGATGATGTTTGAAATTGTTATGATCCCTAACCGACTACGTTATACAGGCCTATTATTGTGCTGTCAATTTTACCAAAGCTGTGCGAAAAATTATTCGCTTTTCATGTTTAACGCCATATCTTAAAGAGCAAAACTTCATCCCGGACCATAAGTTTGGTTTTCGCGCTAGACATAGTACCATTGAGCAAATCCATAGAACCGTTACCGTTTTTAGATTAAATATATAATAAAATTATTTTATGAAACATTTTATTAAAAAGAACCTACTACAAAATAATGAATTTAATAAAGTCTGAAATTTACAACTAAAGAATTGCCTAAAATTATTCTACCAGATCAAAGATTTCAAACATATTGCTTAAATTAAAAAATCTAAAACTCTTAAATTTGCTGAATATTTGTAAAACTAAATATCATTTAAATATCCTTAAATGATACTTTATTACACAACGTTTACTCACTCTCTCTATACCTATCTCTCCTTCACGACAAAGTCATTTACATTTATACTGTATGTATGTATACGAGTACATGTATGTATGTGTTATGTACATTTTTCTAATCTTTTATCGTTTAAACTTAAATGGCTGCAATTAATCATTCGTTTAAAAAAGTAGTAATTTGACAATGATGTTAAGTAGTTAAATTGGCAACATGTTAAATGCAGCAGCAACCACAACAAAAACGCTCTCACAAATGTGTGTGTGTGTGTGTTTAAATGGCTGAGGGATAAAGACAGGATTATTTAAGAAATGTTGGCAAATAAATAAATTTTAACATTTTGCAACAAGTTCAAAAAAAGAAGTTTCAAAAGTAAAGAATAAAATGGAAAAAATAGGAATCCATTTCTTACACGGACAATTGCTAGTTCAAACATTAAGAAAACTACTAAACCGTTTGCACAATAAACTATTTTTATTATTCCTAGAACGAAGAAAAAAAATTCAACGAAAAAAAAAATTAAGGAAAAAAGAAAGGAGAGCCACAACAGAACCACGCAGAAATAATTTAAAATCCAAATAAACACATTTAACAAAATGTGTCAGTGTGGCAATAAAGGCTAGTTGAAGCAGCTAAAAAGTTCAAATTTTAAATAAAAATTAAGTTTTTGTTAATATGAAAAAATCCTAAATTTTCTTGATTGAATTAAAAAGAGTTAAATTTTTGCAAAATCTTCTGTGTTTTTCAAATCCTTCTTTAAACTAAACATACACGCACTTTGTAGTTTTAGCTTGGACAGTAGAACATTAATCTTTAAAGCTTAAATATACGAGTATATAAAAGTAGTAATAACAAAACAGTAGTAATAACAAAATGTGCTTTGCGAAAAACCAGGCATATAGAAAGGAGTTTAAAAGTTGTGATGTAGGGTTCCCCTTATCACCGAGGTAATTTGATTTCACACTATGGATCATTAAATCTGCTGAGCGAAAGCAAGTAACCATTTATTGGTACAGGGGGAAAAAACATCCTAAACGTGAATTTCAATTCTCTTTAGCGCTTTCACTATTCATCCTACGGTGATGTCTCTTTGTTGAATTCTCTGGACTATCTACTTATAACAACGAAACCTCTTTTCAGCAAGCCAATAGTTTAAGCTTGCAAAGCTGAACTACAATAAGAACAAAAGCATATATTAATGTAGGGGGGATATCGCAGCCGACCTCTTAATTGTTGGGTCCCTTTTCGACCCCATTGGCTTCTCAAATTCACTTCAGGCAACCGATTCGTAATTCTCGACTACCTTGCTTTCATTGAGTCTCGTACTCACCCTAGCCTCTACTCTCGTCTGTGGTGATTTCAGACTGTCGACTGGTAACTGTCGACACTCCTCCTCATCGCGGAGTCTTTTGTAATTGCTAGCATTTGTCTAAGGCTTACCTCCCCCATGGGATTTACAGTCAAAAAGTGTCAGCCGGTGGTCCCAAGCCTTACGCTAGCCAACGCTAGCCAATGGCAGCCACTTCCAGGCACAGTCCGCAATTATCGTGTTCTACGATTCTCATTTTGGCCAGAAGATACTTGAAGTTTCCACGACCTGTCACTAACGCCCTGATCTTGCTTAAGGTAGACTTATTATATCTAATCGCCTTACTGGCTTTCCTGCCGAAGACGAAAGGCATAGTCATAGTGTTTAACGGCGCACCTGTGAGTCGACTAAATATGGCGATGTTTCTGCCACTGGGTAAAATTAACACAATCACAAACGCCCCTGCACGCATTTGTATAGGTGCAAATTTGAACCCTATGGCAGCTGGGTAGTACTGAGTCATTTATTTCCCTGCCGTACCATTGGTGGTTTTTGTTGACATACAACACCAACTCAATCATGCACCGCAATCCTCCTGCAATTTCGACATAAGCACCAGCCACCAAACTACTACCCCGAGGAGCGTCACCAACAGGAGTTTCCAGACCAGCCTCGGGAACTAGTTCCTGCATACAACAATGCAGCAAGATGGCAAGATCGCCAAGAGGACATACCCGCACTCGGAATTTATAATAAGGATAATCGATTTGGTTCAACGACCGGCACTGCGCCACCTGATGAATCTTTTCTGCCCCAGATAATCTAAAATATGTATAATGCTGCTAATGAAGGTCAGTACATAGGTTCGATAAGCCCACCTAATAGCGTCCGTCTGCAAAATTTTGAAAGTTCAAAAACCCGCCTACTACTAATCAAAACAACACCCAAAGTATGTGTGCCGTTACTTCATTCTTCTCTCGGAATAACCGACACACGAGAGATCTAATCTGATTACTCTTCCAGAGAGGATGGTTCAGTTGGAAAGGACTGAGCAGAAAACCTATCAGCAGTCGTAGGACATTCATATTCAATTCCAGGATTTTATCGTATGAGAAGATTTTAATCAGATATTAAACCGTTGCCTACCCTTGGAAGTATTCAAAGCTTCCTTTACGGTCAACAGTTCTTCAGTTCTTATCAGTAGCGTAATCGTTGAGAAATTAACTTCCCAGAAGGGCGCTGGACCAATAAGAGTTTTTGAGGCCTGTCTAAGCAATGAATTCGCTGACTGAATACCTTTAGGCGGGCACGCATTACAAAAAAACATTTCCAATGGCCAGTTGCCATTTAGCTCTTATCTAAGTTAAGGTGAACATACGTGAAGATTGGGTGAATTTCCTCATGATATACCGTGGGCATCTTGTCTATATTTTAGATACACTCGTCAACCATATCAAACTTCACAGAACCACACGTGGATCATCCTTTTGCTGATTGGCCCGGGATGGCTACATTAAATTTCTGCCAAACTTTAGTTTATAGTTGATTGACGGTGCCCAAAAACTTTTGTTTTATGATTTATGTAAAACAAATGATCGCACTAGCTGTTGTTGTCGTAACAGTAAAAGCTAAGCCCTTGTGTGACTCGGAGTTTTGGAGAATATACATGGTGTCCGCCGGGAAGGTATACTACTTTGTTTTGCCGCCATTTTGGTATACATTAGTCTTGACAGTTCATATTTGGCAGTAGTGTAGTAGAGACCTGGCAAATTTATTATGGAAAAATATTCGGTAAACCAACGTGTTGTAATCGGTAAAACATTTTATCAAAATCAATCATCGACGATAAGAAAGTAACGTGAAATTTGTGGGAGAAACAACGTGCCAAAAAGACGCACTATTTATCGTGTAGTGAATGAAGTTTCGAAGAAAGAGGGACTGTAGCTGATAGGCCCAAGCGTGGACCACAACGCACTGCAAGATCGGCTGAAAACATTACTGCTGTTCAAGAAACCGTTCAAACAATCCATCAACCTCAATTCGACACCGTGCTCAGGAGCTTGGTCTTCAAAAGAACCACTTTGGCCACAATTTTGCACAAAGATTTGCATTTGTTTCCATATAAGACTAAGTTGACACAAGAGCTTCTTCCCGAAGACCATTTACGCCGTCATACATATGCCAATAGGATGCTACAGCTCGCCCATGACAACCCCGATTTTCATGAAAAAATCATAATGTGTGACGAGGCACATTTTCATTTGAATGGATGTGAATGTGAATAAACAGATTAGTCGGTTCTGGGCAATGGAAAACCCTCAAATTAATCATCAGTCACCTTTGCATCCATTACAAGTGACAGTCTGGTGTGCAATTTGGTCAGGAGGAATCATTGGACCCTACTTCTTTGAAACTGAAAACGGCGTAATGGTAACTGTCAATGGGGAGCGATATCGTCATATGATTGACAACTTTTTTACGCCACAACTGCATGCTTTGGGCTTGACTAACATGTGGTTTCAGCAAGACCGTGCCACAGACTATTTTTTTACGGGATAACTCGGCAGCAATTTGTCATAAGTGCCGATGCCTATTTTTATTTTAACGTAAACAAATATACTCGCAATTTGCGCTCCTGGAGCACTAATTATCGGCGTTTCATTTACGAAGTATTATAAACTTCTCTCAACGTCAATGTATGGTGCGATGATTACGCTGAAGGTGCCTTGGCTGTGGGTAATAACCCACGATAAAGTGCCTTGATCAAAGAATTTAAATTGACGCAGTGTCACTGCACGCGCGATTCACGCGACAACAGACAGTTCTGGGTCTGGCCACCTAATTCCCAAATTTTAAGGATTTAGAAGACCTCATATAACTGTTCAATCCCTTAAAGACGGAAATCCTAAAATTAACCCACACTGAACACCCTTCCTTAAGTGCAGCAAACCAACCAACCGAAAAATTAGGAAAAGAATAAGAAGGTTCCAGCTGCTTACGCAATGTAAGTTACGTACTTAATAGTCGAGTGAACTTAGTATACAGTCGTACTTTCATACCCGTAACCATCATTAAACGTTGAAAGCAGAAGTTTTTACGCACTTTTAAATACAAGAACAACAAAGAATCTTGTGTAAATAAAAATAAATGTAAAATAAAATGTTTTACATTTATTTTTTCTCGTTTCGTAGTTGTTTGCTGTACGAATGCAATCTGAATGAATGGCGTTGTGTCCATCCAACTATTATGGTTACAAAAAACAGCACAAGTGAATGACCATGATTTTGAGATTTCGCTTAACGAAAACCCAAGGAACAAGTTATACTTGGGATAATCACGAAACAAAAACAAGCAATAACTTAAATAAGGAGTGTTTTAGACGAAGATGAAAACGCACATCAGAAAAACTTAACAGAGTTATAAGGGGAGATCATGGAACAGGGGGTTACTATAGTGACTAGGACAATGATGTGTTTTTGCGACGGTGTGCGAGGGCTATTTAAAAAGTATTTTAGAAGAAGTATTTAATTACGAAGAAGATACAAATTTACATAGGCTTTAAGCCTAAAAGTATGCCTCGTTCCACATCAGTCATTTGCATATTCTTAGAAATCATTGTCAGTGATAATTTGCTAAAATTATTTAGCGACACAATTTAGGGCCTAAATAACGTTGAAATTTTTTAGACAATCTAAGACCCAAAACCCCTTTATTATTAAACCTTAAAATGACTTCTTAGAATGTAAATTTTTTATAATGTAGGAGGATATCGAAGCAAACTTTATGGGTTCCCTTTCGACCCCCTTCTTTCCACGAATTGATTTTAGGCAACCGATTTGTAATTTACGACTACCTTGCACTCATTTAAGTCTCGTGCTACCACCAGCCTTTACTCTCGACTGTATTGATTTCAGACTACCGACTGGTGCCTGTCGACCTTCTTTCTCATCGCGGAGTCTCTTGTAATTGCTAGCTTCCCCATGGCATTTACATTTAACAATTATTTGCCCGTAGACCTAAGCCTTATGCTAGCCAATTCTGGATGTTCCCACTCAATTTCCGCTAACTTCTAAACCTTTTCCGCAGGAGTATCTTCGGAGACTGACCCGTTCACCCCTTGCGAGGTTTTCTTGCCAATTTCTTCGGAATTCCTCTATTGGTCAATAAATACCTGAGTTCCTACAAAGTTTAACCTCTCCACCTCTTGCGAGGCTTCATTGTCCATCTATATCGGAATATCACGGTCCAACGCCTTAGAACTACCTTTAAAGATTGACCCGTCCACCCCTTGCGGGGCAGTCTTGTCCAACCCTCCTCGATTCCTCTCTTGGCCCATAAAAACCGTAGTTTCTTCAGAGAATAACCTCTCCTCCTCTTGCGAGGCTTCATAAGTCATCCCAGTAATAGAGAAAAGAATGTGTGTTCACGCATACAGAGCACCATATGCCCGGGTAAGTCTGTATTGAAACTGGAGTTCGACTGGTATCTAGTTCGCATACTTCAGACCAAGCACTACCCTCTTGACCACGCATTTCTAGTGTATGCTGTTCCACCGTAGATAAGGGATTTTTCATAAGAGAAGGTTAACTTCCCTCCACTCGACTTATTTAGCCAGACTTCTTGCAGAGACGGGTACCTGTTACCGGCCGCTACCACGTGGACGTATAAGCCAGAACTCGTGACAGTGCATACAGTTACAGCAAGCCATATATTTGTACCTGCCAGCTGACGGCCTAGAATGTAGTTTAATACTGAAATACATTTTTTTTAACAACTTTCAATCATGCCCTCATACAATTGGTTGGTCAAAAGGTTAGCGGGAAAATTTTGCAGAAAAAAACAAGAAAAAATTAACTAAAGTTGGCAACTACATTTTTACAAATGTAACTCTAATGGAGGGAGTAGTTATTGAGTTGGCTGTTAAGTTGGCAACCAGCTACGGCAGCTGCGGTACTGCCAGCGGTAGTATTTAAGTATGTAAGTGGAGAAGGAACAGAGCTGGTGCTTAAATTGTTAAACATTGTGCCACTCCAACAGCCAGTCAAACCGCGATGCATTAAAACTTTTATTTTATTTTTGGCAATAAGTCTCAGATTTTTTGTTGTTTTTGTTATTTTTTTAAGAAAAATGTTTGTAAGAAACAAAATAAAAACATTTATAAAATGCCACAGCAACTTTCGAACATATTTTGGTGATTTGAAAAACATGTTCGCTAAATTCCATCAAATGTTAAAAGAACCACTTGCGACTTCTTGTTTCTTGCAGCTCAAAAAGACTTCGACAATGCTGTTGTCATTTGTTCGTAGGTCATTTTCAGACAAACGAAATAAATACTTTTCAACTCCAAAAAATGATTAATTATGAGTTAAAGCAAAAAGTTTAAAAAGAGAAAACCCTGATAAACAAAGTCTTAACAAAATCAAACTTTAATATTTTCAACATGATTTTAAGTGATGAAGCGATTTTCTTGTGAGATCGGTCCGCTGCGAGATGAACACCCATGAAGTTGGAAAAGGTTTGCAGGTGAATGATAAATTAAAAGCTTTTGAAATTTGCAGGGAAAGTGCAGAATCGATGTTGATTTCAAATACAAGCTTCGAGTTAATAATTAATATTTGCAATGTCTTTTAAGGGTTTTAAAATGAAAATAACTTTGTTGAAGATACTCGTATAAACTTGACCGATTAGATGGTTTTAGTGTTTTCAGAATTGAGGTTTGACCTTCCGTCTCTTCCATCTTGAACCTTAAAATCAACAAGATCTATGCGCATAATTTTAATTTAAAGAATACTTGTACCCTACATATCATTGATAGCACGAAAATGGCTCGATTGTCTTAGATATCTACATATTCGTTTTCGAAAAATTACACTGAAGTTGATACAGCCGAAACCGCTTAGTCTCCAAATCAAACTTGACAAGGGATGACCGAAATTCCTTTCAAATATCTCTATCAAAAAACCCTTTAAGAAAATCAAATCAAGATTTAATTATTCCTCGATATTCTTGTTAATCCCTCCAAAATAATCTCCACAAAATGCTTTTCGTCGTGCGATTTCGGAATCGCTAAGCTTGATAAGTTTTACAAATTTTTTTGGCAATACAAATTTGAAGCTTGCCCTAAATTAAGACCAATTTCCAAAAGACTGAAAAAATGTCGCCTTCTTGTTTTAGATAAACATTGAGTCGTTTCGTGCAGGTTTTAATAATTTGATTTTTTTTATGCCCAACTGGCTTCTACAACCGATTTTTGGCATTGCCATTTATGATCTGTATAAAATACCAAATAAGAAGTATGTGCAAAGCATATACTCTTTAACAGGGCAACATTTTACTTCAGAAACGAAAACGCCAGAAGTTATAACGTGTAATCGTACTATATCGGGAACCACAATACAAATAAATACGCCATCGTTTAAATCTCACCTAGACCACCTGCAATAATAATAAATTAATTTGGCGCTTGAGCTGAACACGTCATAGGCGCTTACGAGTATTTTATAAATTGTATTCTTTCAATAAAAATAAATGCCAACATCTTCAATGTCTTACCCATTTAAAAAAAAACTTTACCAAGTCACTTTGATGCTCTAAAGCCTTTGGAAACAAAAAAACACTTACCTTGAAGGTCTTGTTCTCTGTTCTGATTTCTTTTTTTCTTGCATTCGTAAAAATGATACATGATGTTGCAGGCAGGCATCTTGATGGGCGATCTTTTTCTTTTCTTGTGGCACATTCAATTCACTTTAATTGATGATCAATTTTATCGCTTGATTGTGTGGTTGGTGTAATTTTTGATTTAATTTCTTTAACTTCAAAATAGCTTCTTTTAAATTGATTTTGAAAATTTTATATTGTTTATGTTGCCTCATTTTTGTGTTTGGTTTTCTTTTTCTTGTGGAAACAAAAACTGGTTTTTTTAAATTAAATTAAAGCTTCAACAATCATTTATTGATTTAAAGCCGGTTTTGCGTGGCAACAGGTGTTGCATCAATTCAGCACAAAGATTTATTTGTTAAAGATCAAGTGTTGCAATTTATAGTTTCAGTCAAAATATTTTTTGCGCCACTATTTCTTTTGTTTCAATATATTGTCGCATTTGAAATTGATACGAAATTTAAATGTATTTTTGGTGATCTTAAGATCTGAAAGGAAAGAAGTAAAGAACGTGCAGATTAATACCCAATGTTGTATATTTTATTTCCAATCTCTCTTGAAATACAAGTTAATTCAAATTGTCAATTCCTTTACTCCAGAAGTGTCCTATTTTTTGCTTCTCGTTCTATTCTTTTATTCTTTATTTTTACAAGTCTCAAAATTTAATACAAATTGCATTTGATGGCAAAAGTAGTCAAGGATAAAGTGCTAGATAACAATTGAAAAATACAAATTTACTTTTGTTCTGTCTGATATGCTTCATAGGGTGGAGAAGGTATGGGGCACCAGTCATATTAGAAACAACAATTGTTGCTTTGCCAACACCAATTTGGGTGTGAAAATAATGCACTTTATTACTAAAATTTGTCCTGTTTTTATAAAGCAGTAGCGTGCTATAGAAATTTTATATTTTTTTAGAAAACATATCTCTTATGAAAAACAATTCTTGAAAAATAGTTTCGGCTATATAACTTTTTCAGAAAATTTGTTTGAATAACTTAAGTAGCTTTTAGAACATTGCCCAGCTCTGAGGTACTTTTCCAGCAAAAAAAAAAAAAAATACTCTAGAATAGGTAAGTTTTTCAAAACGTTTGTTTCTAAAAATTATCATGTTTAAAAACTTACATTTTGAAAAAGCAATTTTTTGCAAAAGTTCCTTTTTTTTTAAAAAGTACTTTTTCTGAAAAGTACCATTGATTTTTGAAAAGATACTTTCATACAAATGTACCTTTTTTAAAGTGTTTTTTTTACAAAAGTACTTTTTTTGAAAAGATACTTTTATACAAAAGTACTTCTTTTTGATTTCTTGATAATGAAAGGCAAACCTTCCTAACATTTTGTGAGGCAGAAGCATTCTGATAAACGATCCATTTATTTATTTGGTCTTTTAATTTTGTGTCGCATCCTTTGCTCTAAATTTTCAATATTTTCCGAACAAATTTTCTGCTCTCAAGTCTGAGCCAGGGCATAATGTTCATTTTCAACAAATTATTTATATTGTTGTTCTTGAATTGGCATTGTTTCTATTATGCCTGTTGGCCTTAGTTGCCAACCGCACTCAGAGGCAAACAATACAATAAACGGAAATGCTTAAGGGTAAAAACCACACCAGGCACGTAAGACATAACACCCCAGCATGTAAATGAATACTTGTGCTACACACCCTCCTGCGAGTGAGTTCATGAACAATCAAAGTTTTTTAGCAGCTACTCTTTGCACTGCCACTGGATTTGTAAGACAAGTAGTTAAAAAACTTTGTAATGCAAACAATAGAGTGAGTGTTGGAGTGAACAACAGATAAAAAATAGTATGCAGCAAAAACAAACAAACCCCTTTTGGCATTAAATTCGTATAAAGGGAATTAGTAGCAGCAACGAGCACAACATATATTGTGCAATATGCAGCAGCCATGGCAGACATAAAAACAAACTGGCTTGAAGATATGTTTTCCAAGTTCAGCTTTTGGCAAAGAACATTTATTGTTCTTACTGCGCCTGGTGTTGATGCTCTGGCCATCAAACAGAAATAACTTCAAAAAAAATGCCACAAAACAACAAGTGCAATTACAACAATGTGATAATTTAATGTCTCAACTTATTGCAGCCAAAAAATACTGCTTGTTGGCTTGAGACTTTATTTATAGTCAGTTTAACTAAACATTGGCAATAGCTTCTTGGTCTTTAGGAATAGAAATATTTGTTGTAACATTAATAGACACAGACACTCAGACTGATTGCAACACTTAATAAATGTTTACTACCGAAATAATTTTCGAATATTACTCGTAGTAAGGGCAGGTGTCAGCTTAAAACTTAAGATTTTTGTTACTTCTTTATTGGACAATTCGACAGGGTGATCTGATATGGATTTGGGGAACGAATTTCTGTCATCCCTTGTCAAGTTTAGTTTAGAGACAAACCGGTTTCGGCTATGTGCCAACTTCAGTGTCATTTTTCGTTTTCTGTTACTGCCGGACATACGAATATTTGCCTAGTGTATGTTCAATAAGGAATCATACACTGGTGATAGGAGATAAATTTATTTTTCTATTTTAGAATACGAGGGCGGACTGATATTGAAGCTACCTAGTGCTAGATGGCAGAACAAACACAAAAACTCTTTTTTAAGCAAATTAAGCAAATTTTGTGTTTCTTGAAAAATGGAAAAAAGTAAATTTCGTGCAGTGATTAAACACTATTATTTGAAAGGGAAAACGGCGAAAGAGACAAAAGAAAAGCTCGATAAACATTAGGGGTAGTCTGCTCCGTCAGATTACATGGTAAAATATTCTATAGCTGAATTTAAACGCGGCCGAACAAGCACTGCAACAATACCATCAACAGGATTTGGCCTTCCTGGTGGTTATTGAAGAAAATATCAAGAAAATCCTCGATATCGTTATGAATGATCGCCGAGTCAAGTTACGGGAGATTGTTGAAATGGTAAACATATCATATGAACGTGTGTACAACATTTGGCATGAACATTTGCATATAAAAAGATATCGGCAAGATGGGTACCGCGTTTGCTCAGTGTCGAACAAAAACGAGTTCGAAACGACCACTTCACAGCGGTGTTTGGATTTGATAAAGCGTAATCCTGTTGATTTTTGACATCGATTAATAACTGTTGATGAAACGTGGGTCCACGACTACACACCCGAAACCAAAAATCAATCGAAACAATGGGTGGAAGCTGGAAGTGTTACGAAGTAGGCGAAGACAGTGAAATCGGTTGGCATGGTTATGGCCACTGTATTTTAGGATGGACACGGAATATAGCTCATCGATTATCTTGAAAAAGGATCCACAATCACAGGAAAGTGTTATCGTGCATTATTGGATCAATTGATTGATGCAATCAAGAAAAAACTGTTTTTGAAAAAAAATGTTTTTGAAAAAAAAATGTTTTATTCCTACTTAGGTAGCTTCAATATCAATTCGCCCTTGTACATACGTTGGTGGGTTCAAAAGAAAAGGTGAAGTTTAGCTATCGGGGGCAAGGTTGTGAGTAAGAACACAATTATCCCTCAATACTTTCGCCGTACTGCGATACCCCGTACAGATGGCGCTACTAGCTGCCAGTACATTGCAAATAAAGTTGTGCGGTTTAGAAGGTGTATAAAGTCCCTGGACGCTGCTGGGACTGCACGGCCCCTTCAAAAAGATACTTTATAAGTAAATGAGCTTCATCCGAAAACAAGATGTTCGTAAACAATAAAAAGCGCTCAATTGCCTGGTTTATGAAGTCACGCCTCTGACTGGTGTCCTGGCTTTAATTCTTGCACCAATTAAATGTTGTAGGCATGCAGCGCTACGTCTATGGATGAAATGCCGTGTAATGACGGGCTATACACATTTAAAGCACTTGCGCACTTTCTGACTTAAAGGTTAAATATCCACGTTTTCTACCACTCCTGATGAACTTGATCGCCCTGATTTTGGGTTTTCCAATATTCTGCCGGTCTGTTCAATGTATCTATTTTCGAGTGGGAGGTAGGCATGGCGCTTTATTAAGGTGGTGCAAACCTCTAACTTTGAGGAACCTTTCACACGCTACGTTCGCCGAATTAACGTGTTTGAAAAGCCATCGCACGCACATTGCGCGGTCCGGCATCTCAAAAACGCTCCATAGTGAATGAATTCCCAAGAGCCACGCTACCAATTGTCATACCCCACACGCACTTCACAATCGCTGCTTTCACGCAGTAAGCTTTTGAGACACCTTGTGGAATTAGAAGTTTGTCTTTTATACGCTCTACAATTTGAACTGGTAATGAGATTGTGTTCGTGTTTTTAAAACAAATACTCGTAAGCTTAACAGTTTGCTTTAATAACTGTGGCCGTTTAAATTGAACTTTAGATTATTTGATTCATAGCAACGGGCCCTTAAAATTCAAATTATCGAGAGTCGACTGTATTGAGTTCATCTTCAAAAAAATATCGTCCAATTTAAGGCACCAATTTGACTAGTGTGATAAATTGTCAAATAGCCAGAGTGTCTGTCTGTAGGGATGCAACAATATTTGTAAACTATCATTTCAATTAATTTTCAGCCACTTTACAAAACAATAATATTCTCGTTTTGTAACTAAAGCTGTTTTATTATTATTTTATATAACTTTTTATTTTTTTTGCCACATGTCGTATATATTGCACACAGCCCCTTCAATTCAATTGGAATACAATTGATAGAAAAAACAACATATTCCACACGTAGTATGTGCGAAGAATAAAGTTAATGGAATTGCTGTTGACAGTTGGGGAACATAAATGGCTTCAATACCTCTCATGGCAATCAACTGTAAAAAAGTTTAATAAATAAATGAAATATAAAGCAATCAGGAAAATTATTTACTGGAAAACGATTCAGGCAAAATGCGTACATACATATGTTTTTTATAAATGGGACATTAAAAATAAATATAACAATGAAAAGTACCTGCTGGTTAACAGGATTCTCTATTAATGAAATTAATACAGAACAAAAAAAATCGTTATATGAAACAAACTTAAATTTTTTTGACAATCAGTGTCAGCTTGTTACCCCAAATTCCCTTACTATTTAATAAGTGTTGGTTTGGTAATTAGTTTATAAAGGGTATTCAAATAAGGGCGAGTCAATGTTGAAATGGAATAAAGGCGTCTGCGTACATGCAAACAAAAAACATTGTTCTGACATGGTCACGTCAACTTAATTATGTTCTCTGCAATAATATATGGTTGTAGGCAAACATATTATGGTTATTTGAAAGTATTTTAAACATTACTTATTTTCGGTGAAAAAAAGATATTGTTTACATTTAACCATTAAATGATTACAATCTATAAACAATAAAATTATTAATAAACACAAACAAAAATTATTTTAACTTTCTATAAATAATATCCGCAAGAAAACCTAAATGTGAAAATGAGGCCAAGTTTCTATCCAAAAATTTCGACCGTTAAAAATACAAAGACCAAAATGAGGACCAAGTTCTTCATATGCACAATACCATCCAATTTCTAGGGAACTTACAGGCTTGGTAAAATTTTTCCGTAATACCTCCCCATATTAGAAAGTTAAAAAAAAAATGCCAAGCTAGCAAGTTGCCTAGATTCTACATATCAGTAAGTGTGAAGAACTAGACCCTTATATTGATCTCAGTACTTTTTATGGCCGAAATTGTTCAATAGAAACTTGGCCTTATTTTTAAATTTATCTTTTTGTGCGGATTTAAGTCCTTTTCTCCAAGTTATTTTTGTTTGTTAATGTGTGTTTAAAACGTGTTTTAACTTAGAGCTTACAGACGGTTGGGTTATATCAAATTTCAGCGATCTACCTATAGTGGAAATGCCCCACACAAATAAGAGGGGACGCTAGTCCCCTTAGATGAAAAGTGGTCACTTTCTTTTCTAGTGGAAGTGTCAAATACAAATAAGAGGAAACCCTAGTCCCCCAGATAAAAAGTGCCCGTTTTCAGATTTTTTTACTTATTCCTTCAGACCTACCTGAGTACTAATTTTAGTTCTCTAGCTACAGTGAAAGTGCCCCCTAATATTGATGAGTAAGTTAGTGAGTTAGTGAATATGTCGCAAAATATGCACTTTTTACACCTTCATGTCTCGGGAAGGTTTTATAGTAAACCTTGATCAAACATGGTAAAACATGGCCTATTAGGTTACCTATACGTAGGGTCCTTATTTTTCTAGGAAGCAAAGTTATGAGGGGGGTAAGAATAGCGCAAATGGTTTCGTATATTGTATACTGTGTACTTAGGCATGAACATGGCCTGGCGCACAACTGTGCGCCTTAATAATAACTCTATTAATAAAATCTTATGAATAAGCATGTAAGGTTCCTTCCTGCTTAATCAAAGCCTAACTAAACCTGGTTGAATGCCTTTCTATGGCTCTAGGAAGGGCCATATTATTATGATTATCTACAAAAATATTAGGATTTGGTTACAACTGTATAACTCATTCAGAATATGTTGCTCTAAGAGTATGATTACCTCTACTATGATTTTTCTTTGGGTGTAGAAGGTATTAAGGATATTAAGTTTTTATGAGTTATGGAATATGACAACAGTTATATGTCCGTTGCAGTTTCGGAGACTAACACGGATACAAAAGGTCCAATTTTGAATTACTCTGTCATGTAGATCTGGCTAAAAGTGAATTATGTTTTGTTTGAGAGTCACAGTGGATTGCCGCTTATTGGCATAAACTTGCGTTTTCAGTAAAAAGATAGGGGGGCTAAAATGCTCGATCTTCGTGGACAATTCACGTCCTCACCGTCCACAATGGTGGCTTTACTAACTTAGTTTTCGAAAAAGCACGTGCCAATGATGCCACAGCGCCAAACGCCCCATTCAAAACAAACTTTTTGGGCATACATTGCCAGCTGGCAAACCTCGGCTGACTTAGTGCGATTAAAAAGTTTTTCGGACAAAATGGCGCCCTCATGAAATGCGGTGCTTTGGCCGACCCAGACTATCAACTTTCCCTCGCTCTTATTGTAAACCCTTTTGTTACTACAACATTTGTTGTTTGCCACCCTAAAAATTAATACATTAAAATTTTCAATAAAGGTTACAAAAACCCTTGTGGTAACCCACAAGCTTTTTATACTATAAAAAATCTCCCAATTCACATAAAAACGCAAATATTTGACATCATATTTTCCCATCTCAATAAAATAAATAAAATGTTTGCCAAATTAAAATGATTTCTTGCAAATAGTCGACTGTTTCACAAAACAAAACACATCCATAATTTACCAAAACACTTCATTTTTTTCTCTTTCCACATAAACTTCTACAGCTTAATATTTTATTACATACGGAGATCGATACGGCCCAGTTGAGCACTCTCATATAACACCCCAAACTTAAAAACATAAACTATAACACTAATCGAAGTCTTTATTTATATTAAATAGAATTTATTCCCCTTCTAATCAGAGTATTATGCTGTCACCAATATTTTTAAGGATTCTTTTAAAATTTGTGTTGTTTTAAATTTTTATCCTTTAAATATAATTCCAGGCGCAAAAAGTGAAAACTAAAGGATTAACTGAAAACGCATACGTGTGTCTCTGAACTTTTAAAAAGGACCTAATGAAAGACAAAGGAGGGAGGTAAATGGTAAAAGAACACTTTTACCTGAGGTTTGGTTTAAGATATTTCAAAGCATAAAGAGAAATTGCAAATTTAAGTTAATGCTATAGGTAAACAAATACGAGGGTGTTTCGAAAGCCCGCCGATAAGTGGTTTCAGTTATTATTATTAATAATGTATGGGGGGATATCGAAGCAGACCACTTACTTTCGACCCCCGTTTCGCTCCTCAAATTGATTTCAGGGAACCGATCCGTAATCACAACCACCTTACTTTCAATTGAGTCTCGTGCTAGCCCTAGCCTTTACTCTTGACTAAAGTGATTTCAGACTGTCGACTGGTAACTGTCGACACTCTTCCTCATCACGGAGTCTTTTGTAATTGCTAGCATTTGTCTAAGGCTTAGTTCCCCCATGGCATTCACATCTAACAAGTGTCTGCCCGTGGTCTTAAGCCTTATGCTAGCCAGTGCTGGACATTCACACACAATGTGCGCTACCGTCTCAGCCTCTTTTAGGCATAGTCTGCAAGTATCATCTTCTACGACTTTCATCTTAGCCAGATGGTACTTGAAGTTTCCATGTCCTGTCACTAACGCAGTGATCCAGCTTAAAGTAGCCCTATTATACCCGAGCACCTTGCTGGCCTTCCTGCCGAGGGGCTCTTTCAGCACCATTCTAGCCTGTCTACATGTGGTTTCAGTTAAATCGATAGAAAATCAAGAGAGATTGTAGTTTGCACATGATGTTAAGTAGCTAGCGCCTGTTAAAAGAAGTCGTAAATTCTAATGAGTTCTAAGAATTTTTTAACTAACTGGAGTCACCAAGTATCCACGACTTTACACCTGAAACAAAGGAATAACGGCGCAAGCAGCTTCACCTCATTTTCGAATTCGCAGTGCGCATTTCTTTCTTCCTTCCTTCTGCTTATAAAGGAATTTGCCTGAAAAATATATTTCCGACCGCATTGCCGATGCCAGTAATTCGAATACATCCCTCGTACAATTTAAAACACACCTGCTTTTAACAACCCTCCCAATTTTTTGGATTTTAAGCATTTTAAGTTTCACGGTTGATTAACTAAAAACCTTTGAACTTAAATTGCTAACGAAAGTCTGAAATTACATTTGCAAATAACAAAACCACAAAAATTTTATTCTTTTTTTTTTGAACAAATTTCGACAGATTTTTGAAATGGAATAAAAAAAGCTTTCAAGGAATATATATATTGAAAGCCATTTTAATTCTGTGGACATTCCTCAGAAATTTTCAAACTTTGTATTTCTTCTAAAACACTTTTGTCCTCAATATTGCAAACATTATCCTGCAGATCGGTGACTACTGCATCATTAGGCAAAAGATTTTCCAAGTTAACACTTGAGGAAGAAGCTTCGTTAACATTGGGTTCTAAATCCATTTGCGATTTAGAAGATTTCCTAGATTTTCTTTGCTTGAACACGGAATTCCAATATGTATTCAATGATGCTTTTAAAGAGGACTTTGAAAATGAGCCGGCTAACTCTTTCTGACTGCTTGCAGCATCGGGTATTTTTCCTGGATTAAGAAACAAAAGATACAAATGAAATAAAGTTGCAGACTTTTGTTACTATGCAAAACAAAATCCTACACCCATTCGGACTTATAAAGCCCACTTTCAAACATTTGTACTCTCGTGAAATATAATGAAAATTCGTTTGGAGTCATGTAGGATTTTTTTTGATAATTAATATTAATTCTAAAACCTTCTTCAAATTCAATTACGCTTGTTCCTGCATCCAATGAGCCTTCGCCAAACTTCTTTTTGGGTGACAAGCGAAAGAATCTCTTTAGAGAATTTGTTTTCAATTTTCGCTCACTTTCTTCATTAGATTCTTCTTGAGTGATTTTCGTTTGCGGCAAACTGTCACCTACAGCTAAGGGTATGTCTTGCAAGGTGGTAATCTTACGTAGCTCTCCCATTTCCAAATTACAGGGCATTTCCTTTAAAGCTGGTAATTCTTCGGCGGTTAGAGTTTCCGACATTTCTGCTCTATTTGTTCTTTATTTATATATAATTGTTTTAAACACTTGAATAATATTGTTTAAGAAAAATATTTGTTTTTTTTTTTAATTAAATTAATTTATTATTTTTCTGTTGATTTTAATGACAATTTCTCTTGCCAGAATTGAACAAAATTTCTTGGGTAAACGGAATCCTAATTATTATAAACAATTGGGGGGAATTCCATTAAATTCAGGAAAAATATTTTAAAAATCGCTGTTTTCTTAAAAGTTGCATAGTCCCAAGGAAATATTCTACAAACAAAATTCTTTCATTTCGCTGGACAAAAAACAAATACAGCAAAAATGTTAAGTATTCCAAGATTTACAATGTTGGTACAACCTCATGGTGGTTTTAGCACAGGGTATAGTAAAGTATGACTAACAACGCCCCTATACACATGCTAAAAGGTAGCAATTGAAGATCCTTAATGCCTGGCCCTTCTGTCAATAGAATGCCTTTGACCAGCTTGCGTTGCAATGCAAAGCCACATTGAGCCTGTAACTAGATCTTCCCGCGATTTGGGTATAAACCACAGCCACCAACAACCAGTTTGGGGCTTGCGTCTTAGGGACTACTCGTTCCCGTGGTACCAGTATTTACATCGCTACTAGTCGAACTAAGAAAGTCCTTTATCTTCTTCCAATTTCAGGCCCCAGGAGGCCTCGGGATCTGGTACCCCATCTCCACCGGTAACAATAAATCAAGGTGGGGGAGATCACCAAGAACACATGCCTACGGGGCCATAGCAAAAGTGTTAAATATGTCAACCATACAAAACGCTAAAATAAACATATGGTAATTTCGTAATAACGACAGAAACTCCCAAAACTCACGTTAAGTTTTTAACGTAAACTTTTTTCCGGTGTTTATACTCTTATGTATATCTCCACCTACGTAAAAATATATATAATCAATGTTGTTATTTACCTCGGACTAATGCTCCCTTCGCATGCAAACTTACAGACATATATACAAATTACAACAAAAATTAAACCATATTCCGTATCACGCATACGAAGAAAATTATAAACAAACACTTGTTGTAGGCAGTCAGCTGATGCAATAGCAAGAATAAAGTCTACTTTTAAGTAAAATGGAGAAATGAGAATACAAACGGGCCACTCTCACAAAACAATGGTGGAAATGCAAACAACAATAGTACATACACTCACATATAAACATCAACAAAAAACAGCTGACCGGTTAATTTGTAACTAAAGGAATTAAATTACTAAACATTTAAAGAGAGCAGGCGCTAAATTTAACAAAAACAACCACCTGTTGCTCTATTTTGTTTTGCTCGGTAAAAAATAGATATTAATATTTTACTATACATACGTCTCACATAACACAACAAATAAAAAGAAAAATGGTGGTGGTGCATTTTGTGACACAGGGTTGTAATGTTGCGAATACATAATTTAGTTAAACTTGCACGGCTACAGGTTTAAGTTAATAAAGCGCAAGAAAGTAAATATTCATTTGAAATAAAATAAATGCATTACAGTGTTAGAAAGTTAAAGTTTCCAATTAAAAACTATGAACTTAATAAATTCTTTTTTTGTATTTCCTAAAATTATTTGAAATTTAAATCGAAACGAATAAGTTTTTTACAACAGCTGTTTTATGCGCATCTCCTAGAAAGTAGTTATACACAAGTACTTTAATAATCTAGAGATACATAATTTTAAGTGAAAAAATTTTCCATTTGTAGTAGACATTTTCATTGAAAGGTGCTGTTTTGAGCAAAAATCCGTAAAAAATTGCAAATTTATTTAAAAAATTTACAACTTTTGAGGTAAATTATCACAGACTTACAAGAATTGCCTAAAGTTTTCTATCAATTATAAAATTTCAAGAATAAGTTGTCGAAAAGAAATCATTTGCTGATATATTTTTTTGAACAAAATTATCTCCAACAATAATTATATAACAAAACCTTTATGGAACTTTCTTAAAATATTAGTTAACTTTTAGAAATAAGCATTTTCTAAAAATTACATAAAAGTTGGTTAGATGAAATTATATGTGTGTGTGTATGTTTTATAAAAGTTTGTAATTTAATGCTCATCTCGTTAGGGAAGCAGGTATTTATGGCTTGAATAATTTTTTGCTTCTTGTTTATTTTTAGAATGGCAAGTCCATTGGAAGAGGCTTTGGAAATTCCAAGGATGTGTCTGATATAATGACCGATAGTTTTAAGACGCAACTTGTCAATATGGGTACTCGTGCTCAAGCCTGTAAGTACATGTGTGTGTATACCTGTGTGTAAAGAAAATTCAGTTTGCATAAGAAAATTAGTGATGTTTACCTCATCCTGGACCACCTGGATATTTTGTAATTATAGTATTTAGGGAGATTTACTTTTTTGCTTAATGAAAATAATAATGCCCCATAGGAAACTTTTCAATAAGAAATACAGTCAGGGGCAAAATCGTTCACAAAAACATAACTCTTGATAAAATTATAAACAAAAACATAAATGTAAAAATAAGGCCAAGTTCCTATCCAAACATTTCGGCCGTAAAAAGTACTGAGATCAAAATGAGGATCAAGTTATTCATAAGTACAATACCATCCCATTTCTAGGCAATTTGCTAGCTTGGTAACATTTTTCCCATAATCTTTTTCCATATTAGAAAGTTAACAAAAAATTTGCCAAGCTAGCAAACTGCCTAGCACTCTAGCTGCAGTGGAAGTGCCCCTTAATATTGAATACTGATTCCTCCGGGCTTTACAAAATTGAAACGGTTATATATAGGTTTGTCAATTCGTTTGTTTCTACAATATTTATTTGCAACCCCACAAGGTGTATATATTCTGAATCCTTATAGATTGGGAAGTTCAATCAATGATATCCGTCTGTCCGATGTTGAAATCAACTTTCTAACCTAGGATCTTGAAACTTGGACCATTTGATCAGTTAGCGAATTTTGTATAGGTCCTTAAGTGCCCGATATATAGGTATTTTTACTCTTGCGTTGAAACGCTTATACCTCAAGCCCAAATTTGATATAGATAAATTATCATCCCATGGCCCTCAGATAAATTTAAAAAAACTAACAACGAAAACCGAATTCCTTCAAACACCGAAATTTTACAACAAAATTTAAAAAAAGTTAGATATTTTGCCAAAATTTTAAATTCACCACAAATTGGAAAATTCCACACAAACTCGAAAAACTGAAATATCGGAATTTTTTTTTTTAACCGAAACTTTGCGAAAAACAAAAAAAACAATTTTACCAAATTTGAATATTCACCACAAAAATTTAAATTCCACATTTTTGTAATTTCGACAAAAATTCGAAAAATAATAAAAATGTCAACAAAATCGTTATTTAGCAAAAATTTTAAAACCAAGATAAAAAAATTTAAACTTCTCCAAAGTATTAAAAAAATTATAAACTTTATCAAAAATGTCAATTCTGAATTCCCCGAAATCCGAAAATTCGCTATAACAACAATCTTTATATTGTAATGCTGAAGCAGCTAAGGCAATGTACAATATACTATGGGAAGAAGTCTTTTTGAGTTATTTGTTTTTAACAAATTTTTTTTTATTTTTTCCTCTTTCAGTTAAGGCAAAGTTGCGTTGCCTTCATGAATATCATGTACGTCTATTACATAATGTCCTACCAGCACCCTCTGGCGTTGATATCGCTAACAATATTAAATATTTCTCTCAAACTCTCTTAAGTAAGTTCTTAGCGCAATTAGTAAGAAATGTAGTTAATTTGCTGCTACTTTCTTACAGCTGTCCTTAAAGATGTACGTACCTCACCACACGAACTTATTTGCGATCCCTCTGAAGATCCCACACGTATGTCAGCCTATCCTAATCTTGAATATGGAAATCTATATAATGCTCTTACTATGCTCATTGATGTGGCACCCTGTATACAAAACGATCAAATTGGTAAGTTTATTGTTTGGTAGTGTTATACTCGTACATAAATATATTTTTTTAATATTGTTTTATCTTTCAGTATTTGGCAAAGCTCTACTACAATGTTTATGCTGTATATTGCCATTTTTAGATAAGGATCTTATTGATAACTTACCCTATTTATCTAGCTCTACTATATCTGTCTTACACCCAGCTCTACATCAAGATATTGTTAACGCTTTATGTTACTATATCTTGCCATTTACTATAAGTAAGTTTTCGAAAATAACCAGTCCATTAGTTCCGAATTCTATTGAAACATAGAAAGTATAGAAATTATATGTTATTGTGCAAAAATATTTCGCCGATATCTGAGAACGGAGTTAGCAATATCTGGACATAAAATTTAAGAATTTTTAAATATTTTTAGCCCGACGAAGCGCTGATGAACAGGAATCTCAGGCGTGCCAATCGGTATCATCGGTAATAATGATGGTTTTACAATATTCGAACAATCCAGGTGAGTTATTGTTCTTTCCTATAGTGGACATGTACCAATAAACTCATCCATTGGTTTAGCTCATCATTGTCAACTATTGGAATGTCTTATGACTCTTAAGCATAATGTAGTTAAGGATATTTTATGTGTTGTTGCTTATGGTACAGCTGTGTCTAGATCATCGGCAGCCAAACTATTATTTTACTATTGGCCTGCTTTTGATCCTAATCTATTCGATCGTAAGGTTTTACTCTCAAAATTGACAAGTAAGTCATAACACTGCCCCCTAATTTTCTAAAGTAAACAAAATATGTGATTCGGTATTATGTGTAGATGATTTAGTCCCCTTTGTGTGTCAGCGGGAACACTGTCCCAATGCCGGTAATGCTGAAGCAGCTAAGGTTTGTTTCGATCACAGCATTAGTATCACATATGCTCCTGATTGTCCCCCACCTCTGTATTTGTGTATCGAATGTGCCAACGAAATTCATCGTGAACATGCAAACCTTGAATTCGGTGACATATTACATCCCATGCAACAAGTTTCCATGGTATGTGAGAATAAAAATTGCCGCTCCAATGAAAAATCGGCATTCTCTATTTGCTTTTCCACTGAATGTGCCAGTTACAATGGCAATCATCCCATACGTTATTGCTCACAATGTCATAGTAATCGTCATAATTCTCGTCGTGGTGGAGATCATGTTGTCCACCGCAGCTTACCGCCAGCCTGGCAAATGGATCCTGAAATGCAAATGCACATGGTGGAGTGTGTAGTCAGCTTGTTAAGGGAAGCCAAGCCCATTAACTTTGAACCAGGCAAAGAGAGTACGGAATCGAAGAAAAATGGTTCGGGAACAGCAAATACTGGTGGTGGCAATGGACTGATTCCAGATACTATATCCCTGGAAGAACGTCAAATGTTGGGTAGATATGGCATTTGGTTATTGGTGGGCCGTTGTACTCCTACTGCCGATACACCAATTGAAATCCTGGGTAGAATTTTGAGCATGCTCTTCCACTGGTTCCATGTCACAGCCTATTCTTACGATGCCGGACAAATTGAAAGTACCATAGAGAAACTAAAAACAGAGCACGTCGTAGGCTGGCTTAAAGAGATCTGCCGCATACACTACAATGTAAGTAACTCAAGAATTTATTGACATTTTAAAAAGCTAACGGAAAATGTCTTTCACCAGGTATTTATTTCCTGTTTACTGCCTCATCCTCCTGAATATGCCCGAGTTGGTGGCCATTGGGAAACGTTAGCATCACGCACTTCCCACCTCAAGGAAGGCCTACAACGTTTAATTTGTTTGGTTCCTTATGAAGTTATTACATCGGAAATTTGGGATTATGTTATGCCCCATTGGATGGAAGCTATTACCAACGATGTGGCAGAAAAGGAACTCAACGAATTAAAAATTGTTTTAAGTAAAATTTTGGATCCGGAAATGTCTCCTTTGGGTTTTGATGCTAAAACAATGTATAATTTTGTGGCCATACGTTTTGAAAAGACCACAGCCAAAGTTCAACAGCAAGCTTTACGATGGCTGCAAATTCTTTCCAAGTTGGGTATTTTAATACCCCTAGTCCAGTTATTTGCCATGTTTGGTGATGGTGTGCGTATCATGAAATATGGTGTGCAGCACGAATTGATGCGTGAAAAAGAAGTTGGTCCCGCCAGCTGTGCAAAAAGTGGTCTAAAGACTGTGCCGAAGGAAACGAAAGATAATCCACCACGTAGAAGTTCTATTTGTAAATAAGTTCACAACCTTTTTAAAAAGCAATTACTTTACGAATTTTTATTTTCAATATTTATTAAGCTCCTGTTGTAGAGGATGATTCTGGCAATACCTCGGCCATTTCGGATGATGAAGCGCCCACTAATCGTCATACAGAATTCTCTACAGATGCTGAACACAATTTGACTTGTTGCATTTTAATGTTGGATATATTATTGAAACAAATGGAATTGCAGGATATAGAACAGCACATGGGTATTCACACTTCCGTGTGTGAAGATGTCTCGCGTTTGATGAAATGCATGGTTACGGCTGCTCGAGTTGGACTTAGCAGTCATGTATGTTCTATGAAGGTTATTATCAGCAAATAATTTCGTTTGTCATTCTGGTGGCTTTTAAAGACACAGTTGTGTATTCATTTTCAGGGAGCTGAATGTGCCTATTGCGAGGCATCTATTATGTGGCATCAGTTATCCACCAAGATTGTTCAATTCATGGCTCCCTTAAATCCTCTAAGACCACCTGATGTAAGTAGAAACTGAATTTGTATACCCATTGAAAGTTGATAACTGTCTTTAATTTAATTAATTTTTAATTTCGAAATGCGATATTAAAATTGCAGAGAAATTGTTAATGAAATTTTTCTGATCGCCATTATTTCGAGGTTTTAGAAACCAAGGTTTTTTTGCAGATATTTGTAATTAGTAACAAATTTCTGAAGCCAGAAAACCATTTAAAGGTTATGTTTAATTTCGCTCTGCATCCTAAATTGTTAACAATTTGCTTTTAGCGAAGCAGCTTATCCGAAATACTCTGGTAAATATAGTTACGAAGAAGTATAATGTTTTGTGCAGGATGACCAGAAGAGAGATCATTAGGGTAATTTATTTCAAACACTCGCCGCATTAGATCGCGGGTACCTCAATTAATTTAGCAAAAATGTTACTTACATCATCAGGCAGACCACTATGGAACCTCTACCGGGTAATTCCACAACATTCAATTTTATTCGGAATCCTTAGATGATAGAATCGTTCAAGTGAATAGAGTTCTTTGGTGTTTTGGGGTTTTTCTAAAATATTTAGCTGTTTTCTAGCTGACAGTGGAAAGTAGTAGCGCGATCGATTCACAAACATGTAACGATTCGATAGTGACATAATTTGTCGACAATTTTTCTTGTTTGCATTAACGATTGTATGATTCACTAACTACTCGCAAAAGATAGTAAGACATAGTTCATTTTCTGTTAATTTAAATTGATATCAACTGACATCTCTGTCAAAAAAAAATATCAAACAAACGAAAAGCACAAAGAGGAATGAAGAAAAAAATAAGATTTTATGGATAAAATTTTTTTGGCGTAATAAACATATGAGGCTTTTTCCACATGTGGTATATACATACATACATAGCACCTACTACCTTGTTCATAAAACAAATATTTATAAACCATTTAAACCCTGCATCTAAATATGTCGTGAATTTTACTTTGTCAAATAAATGAACAACACAAAAATATTTGTCGTTTAATTCTCTCCGTTATCGTTTAGATAACAATAACAGCTGACTTAACGATAGCGACTGTCGTTTAAAAAAGGTTATTGAATAGCAACGTCGTTAATAATGTCGTTAACATATGTTAACAATACGATTATCGTTAAAAAAGAATAGTAAATCGCACTATAGGAAGAAAGTTTGAGCATGATATTAAAAATTCATTTAAGTATTATTCTGAAGTATTTGAACTGAAGACAAGATCCTTTTTGGGACTAATTTCTGTTCTCAAGAAAGCGGCAAAAAATGTCAAATTAAATTTGTAATTACCGATTACACTCTTAACAAGAATTCAAGGTCGAAACATGAGATATAAACAGAGAAACTAAATTTAAAAAAAGTGGTTTCCTTAACCTAAAAAATAAAAACGTATTATTCTTCATTTTCAGGTACCCATAGAAGATATCATTGAAGAAGAGAAATCCTCGCGAAAAAGTCCACCCGAAAGTGATAAGGAAAAAACCCGAGAACGGGACGTATCGTTATCCATGGCACCATTACCGATACCCTTGGGACCATTAGGAGGATTCTCAGGTGCTTAATAACGAAACCAATAAATTGTCCAAACAATTATTCTAACATTAAGTTCCCTTTAAAAATACCCCCTTAAAATCATTATTACTCTCTTTTATAAGAAGAGTTTAAAAAAAGCAATAACAAAGCAAGTCCGCTCGTCATTCTTTTTTCGTCTCTCTAAACAAAAATATTTTAGAGTAACCAGTAGCTAAAAATCCACTTAGTGAAACAAAATCTAATTAGTTGGTCTAACTTTCTTCTATGCACTTTTTCAAAACCAATACAAAAGTCATTAAAACTTGTTAATCCGTAAAGAAAACACTTAAACAGCTGACACGAAAATTTTCTCCAAACTTCGAAAAATATAGAATTGATTGTGCTCGACAAAAAAAAGCCGGGCAAATAAAAAACACAAACTCATTTTCTCAACAAACTGCCTACTCAATTCTAAATGATTTCTACAAGATTTTTCTTTCTCTATCTCTTCTACATTTTTCTTTCTCTCTTTCACACACAACAACTGCTCTTTAACTTTACCTCTTGCTGTCTTATTGACGACTCTTTTTTACATCAACTGGGAAATCTAATAAAATTCGTTTTTGCACTTTTTTATTTTACAAAAATTCAAATATATTTTATACTTTTAAAAATATTACTTTCACTACTCTTTCTAATAAAAATAATATACATACGTGTGATGTCCTCTACACACTCAAGACCTTTTTAGGCTCGATCCATTTTTTTCAGACGATGGAAAAATTATTATTATGGCAGGTGATGCATCATTAATTTTTTTTCTTAAATATAAACAATTCTTTAAAAAAAATACTCATAGATTTAAACAAAGAATTGTGTTTATTTCTTACATCTCTTGTTTCTTATATAAAAAAGATTTAATTTTGTGGCGTACTTTCTTGTAATTCTTGTAATTTTCGTTACTTTTGTTCACTTTTTTTCCATCACACTACAAGTGTTTGAATAAAAAACAAGTCCACACAACTACATTTTTTCTCTGAATAGCAAAAGAATCTCAACTACACCATAAAAAAAAATAGTTTTATACACTTCACACTAATTTTTTTCTGACATCAACTCACTATACACTGAGCAAAATAACTTCCGAATTTTAAACAGTTTAACTAAAATACACAACACAACACTTATTCTCCCCACAGACAATTAAACTAATTATCGCACTGTTTCAGTTTTACTGCGTTTATCTTTTTTTTTCTGCTTATGAACTTCGCTTGATAATTTGTTTAACATATTAAAATATTTTAAAGAAAATTTTGCAAGAACATCAATTATTGTATACAGGTAAAGAACAACTTATTACTTTGATATAACTTTGTCGAACTGCAATTGTTAAGATTAAGTAATTTAATCTTAAGGCATAACTTTATTCTTTCTATTCAGAAAGAAAATTTATTTGATATGATCACTTTGAATACAGTAAAAGTTAAAATATTATTAGGCAACTAGCAGAATGGAATGCATTTTCATGGCCGCTACATACGTTTTCAACATTCTTCGTGTCTTTTCTACAAATTTTGTGTCAACTGTAAACATCATCTATTTAACCCAATACTAAAGACAAATAGAATACGAGAATGATTATGATTATTTAAATTTTCATGTTCCTGCTTTTTCCTTGAGTGAGAACGAAATTTACAATGAAAGCATTGTATGTCTTTAGTGTTGGCTTAAACAGATGATGTTTACAGTTGCCACAAAATTTTTAGAAAAGACACATAGAATGTTGAAAACGTGTATAGCGGCATAGAAAATGCATTTTGCTGCTAGTTGTTTAATAAAATTTTAACTTTTACTGTATTCAAAGTTATACCAAATAAATTTTCTTTCTGAATAGAAAGAATAAAAAAGAAACGAACTTAAAGTTAAAGAAAAACTTTACGTGGTTTTCAGTATCTTGTTACATGATTCTTTAAAATATTATCCTTTTGATACTTAAATCATTGAATATCAAAATTCAGGTTTTTTGTTACACTACCTTTGACCATTTATTCCGTGACCACCTCAATCGATGCTTATATGCACAGCTCCAGGGAGTCTCTCTATCGTAATATCCAGTAGAAGTAGACTCCGGTTTGACTTGTATATTTGATGTGCCATAAAATACGTTTAATTAGGGATTCTAATTTCGAAACTATGATTTAGGATTTAATAACACTGTCATATCCCAGTATTTTTTTTTTAATAAATTCCTGTCACACTAATATAGAAGTACTTAAAGTTGCGTTTTTGCAAAGAGAAAATAACGAAAATAAGGCCAAGTTCCTGTCCAAAAATTTCGGCCATAAAAAGTACTGAGATCAAAATGAGGACCAAGTTCTTCATATGTACAATACCATCCCACTTCCAGGCAACTTTCTAGTTTGGTAACATTTTTCCCATAATTCTTTCCCATAGCAAGTTGCCTAGAAATGGAATAGTATTGTACATTTCAAGAACTTGGTCTTCATTTTGATCTCAGCACTTTTTACGGCTGAAATTTTTGGATAAGAACTTTGCCTTTATTGCACAATTATGTTTTTGTGCAGATCTGTTTCAAGTTATTTTTGTTTGGTAATGTGTGTATAAAACCTCTTTTACCTTAAAGCTTACGGAAATTATATTGATGAGTAAGCCAATGAGTCAGAGAGCCAGTGAATATGTACCAAAATATGTACTTTTTACACCTTCATATCTCGAGAAGCTTTTATGGTAAAACTTTCAAACTTTTGGCCTCTGGGGTTACCTATACGTAGAGCCCTTATGTTTCAATATTTTATGATTGAAGGAAGTAAAAAGTTAAGTGCGAATAGTTCCATGAATACTACTGTGGGCAAAAAATAGCAAGACTATTTAATATAAATTTCGCGCGGAAATTCATTCCTCGAAATTTTTTTTTCTACGTTGGTATGACTGTCAGTGGTATCTGTGCCAAATATCACATCAGAGTAATCATAAGTGTTTAGTATACCCTTGCCTTTCTGAAGTACAACAAGTGCATACGGCGATTTTTACAATGAGTGAAATTATTTAACAAAGAAGTTCCATTAAATTTTGTGTGCGGAATAAACTTTCTGGAGCCGAAACGTTCAGAATGTTGCAAAAGGCTTTCGGTGATAATTGTATGTCGCGAGCAAGTGTTTTTGATTGGTACAAATTATTCAAAGAGGGTCGAGAACGCGTTGACGACGAACCACGTCCAGGACGGCCATCAATATCAATTGAATCAATAATTTTCTATAACTCTCGTAATTAAATCGACAACTTTCGTTATAAGTTAAACTTTAATACAAAAAAAAAAGTTGATTACGCATTTTTCGCAAGTGAATTGAGACTTCAGATTTTTCTGTGAAATCACATTTAGTTTTTAATCAAAAAAGTAATTAGTTCAATTAATTTATAACTTATATCAGTGATGCTTCAGAAATGAAACACACGGCATTCTAGTTTGTTTTACTAAAAATTAAAATTAAATTTTCTTTTAAGCGGGAAATTAATACAATCTTTGATCAAATTAAAAAAATTAATCTCATACTGCGAGTTTACTCTATCTTACTGATTTAGCAAATACTAAAAATCGACTCTATTTGAGACCGTATTTCCTATTAGAAAATGCTATTTTTTCCAATTTATTTCGTTTCGGAATCCTGGCATTTACTTTAAAAATCCCATATTTCGGAGTAAAACAATTTTTTTTAAATTTAAGCTTAATGCTGCCGCTTTTTACAATATTTCTACAAAACATAATTTGATATATTTGTTAAAGTTTTAGTTTTTGTTTTTTTTTTTTTTTGTCAAATTAACTGTATACAATTTTAAATTTGTTTTATTAAAATTGTTTTTAACGCCCTAAAAAATGCATGACTTTGGCATTTTAATATTTAGATTGAAAATAGTTCAAAGTACTTACAATTTAGTAGTGGCCATTTTTACGTTTGTTTCAGTTTCCTTATTAAAAGCTAATATCCTTGTTAATATTTGAACATTTTCTTGCATGAAAAGTTTTTAGAATGAAGCTAAAATAAAAAACAAACAAAAAATTAAAATTTAATTAAAAAATCCCATTATTTAATTGCAATAACAAGAATATAATGAAATGAAAATACACAAATAAAATAAGTACTAGATAAACTGTCACAAAACTAATAAATTATTTTCACAAGTAGGACCAGTGCCCGTGGCTGTACCCCAACCAGAACCACATTCCGTGGGTGGCGTTTTAGTGCACATGCCGCATGTCTGCTCGGTAAGTTATACAGAAAAAAAATGTGTTGAAACCTGAAATCTACAAAAACATAGTTTGAAGTACGAATATTGTGTTATGATGTTGCGTTAAAAATTTTAATTAAGAAATTTAAATAAAAACAGGAAAACTTAATTTTAATATATAATGGAATTTAATAATTTTGAGCCTGCGCAAATTTTTGACACTGCTGATATGGATCAGTTGTTGTGTATGGAGTGATTTTTACTGTCTGTTCAAAGATGAATTAGAGGGGAAGCCTTAAAAATCTGTAACGTAGTACAGTTAGTTAATAGGATCACAGCTGGTCCCAGCTGACAAAAAACTAAGCAAATGGTCGGTCAGATACCTGTCGTTTTCCTAATATGCGCTAGATTACATTTGTTGTTAAACATGTGGTTCGCGAAGTTAGATTCTGGTGTCGAGTACATATAAGAGACTATAACAAGAAGATGCGTAATCCCGACTAGACACCAGAATCTAACTTCGCGAACCACATGTTCAACAACAAATGTAATCCAGCGCATATTAGGAAAACGGTACAACTACTACACACACAGCAAAAAGGACGACGACTAAACATCCTAGAAAACATGGAAATATATAAACATAAGACATTTGACGGACGCATCATAAACGAACAAACAAACTCCTATTCAGACGTTATATTCGAACCTCTAAAATTAATCTACAAGACACACAACAAAAATAACGGACAAGACACTCCAAAAACAATAGAAACACATTACAAAAATAATAAACTAATTCATAATCCAATAATCACTGACTTCTTTCAATCCCAACAAAAAACACTATAAAGAATTAAAAACAAAGCCCGCACCACAAATTATGACGCAATAAAATAGTAATCACAATCGTCTAATCTATACAAAAACACCAGGTCCCAATTACAAGCAGCTACGTGGAGAAAAAAAATTAAGAAAAAAATTACCTATAACATCTACCTGCCATCCGAAAACACAAATTCTGATGCAATACAAAGCCATAAAAAGAGTCATCACTTACATCTACCAATCCGTACAAAACACCCAACTTACAAGCGTTACCTGCTACCTGCTCACACCTTACAGATGCTCACACTTTACAGAGCTCACATGACAAATAGATACCTGACACACAATAAAACACTAACAAATTGATGCAAACTTCTCAGAACGAAAAATGACTCTGAAGATGGCACATAGCCGAAACCGGTTTGTCTCCAAACCAAACTTGACAACGGATGACGGAAATTCGTTCCAAAATTCTACAGAAAGTCTGTACTCCATTCTTATTTTCCTTCTGTTCGATTAACTCAAGACTTTGCAAACAATACTATTCCAATGTAAATGTGGACTAAGTGTCTTTTCGCCTGGATTATGTAAAAAAAACTTCAGAGGCATGATTGGTGCAGTAATCACAACATCTAACTCTTGATGTGTTTCCAACCATTTGAAAAAAACCATTCCGATAAAGATAAAAAATTTTTAAATTATAAAAACCATTTTAAAGTTAATTTATTAAATATTTATATATAAATATATATTTTTTGTATTTTTTTAACGTTCAATTCATAATTCCAATTCCACAAGTTCCCTCCCTCTTTAATTAGAATTTGTTTTTATTTAGTATTTTTATATTAAATTTTTTCATTCGAAAAACATATTTGACCTCTATTGAATATTTTTCATTTTATTATAGAAAAACGTTAACGGCCAATCGGTTGATAGTATTGAATTGAGAAAAGTTCACGCTACAGACGAGGTACTTTGTGCATTTTAAAGTCACAAAATTAGAAACAAAAAATCTAAAACTAAATTCACTGTACTTTATTATTAAACATTTTATTTTATTTTATGGTTTTTAATAAGAAATTTTGTAATTAAAAATTTATTTTTTTCACGATTATAATTTGAACAAAAAAAAAGAAATTGTTTTTTCATAAATGTTTTTGATATTGAGACCATCATAAATGTTGATTTATTAAAAGTTACTTATATGTTCGGTGTATATAAATGTATTATTTAAACATTTTTAATTTTTTTAAGCTGTGTTTATATTATGTGTACAAGTCATATGGAATGTCAAAAATCCTATCCATATGGAATTTTATGTATTTGACACAATCAGTGTTTTACATACAGTTTATAAATTTTATGTTCAGAGATACTTATGTCACATACATATGATATAACCTCTTTTGTTAAAAACAAATATAGAATTCCTAAAACAGCTGATTTTCAAAAGTGTTCTCATAATTTTTTGTTTCAATTTATAATTTCAAGTAATGACGCACAATTCCAATAGCAACTGCAAAACACAACAACCAGTGATGTCAACCACGCAGTAATTAGTTGATTGGACAGAAAATATTGTACATTAAACTAAAAAGAAATTCGGAAAATTAATGATGGAAATTAATATTAATAGGTCAGACACTTTGAAATCGAAAAAGGTCGTAATGTTCTCCTTATTTTTGTTGTACTTGTCTTCATACATTGACAGAAATATCTAAATAATTTTCCCCCAAATTCTTTTATATTTATTTACTCTTTTCTTTTGGTCTGCATTTTGACTACAAATAATTCGATAGTGGTTGATAAATGACTCCCAAAGTTGCTAGAAATTCATCAAACCTTTTTATATCGGTTTTAATAATTACTAAAAATTATATTACTTTTATCAATCGGACTATATTAAAATACTAACTCTTTTGTATTAAGCCTAGTACTCTGTTCCAATTTAAAATAAATTAAATTTAAAAAAAGGTCAAGAACAGCTATTTAATATGTATAGATATGTATATCGCTTGCGAAAACTAATGTCCAACGCGTACTGAAAAATAGACTCATGAACAAAATTTTGCTTGGATGTTGCTGTACCAGGTTTTATGCATGAAATTGGTATTTTGTTAATAATTTTTATTGCAAGAGAGAAAAATCCAATTCTTCGACTAGATAAATGGATGGCACTATATTCGGCACCTGCAAGACATAAACAGCTTTCTTTGTGTCCAACGGAAGCTAGTTATTTCTTGTTAATATTACCTAATTAACTTGCATAGTTAATAATTAAAAATTTAATATTATTTAATTAACCTATAAGATATAGTCTGTGATTATTAGATTATTAACAAGAATTAGACAAATATATATTGGTTATTTTTAATCTTACTTAAAGAAACATTGTGCAGAAATTTAAAAACAAAAGTTAACATCACCGAAAACAGCTGTTCCCACATAGTTTTCCACCTGAATATAGAACGTGATCTAAATAAAAAAATTTGAAAAATACATATGTTATATTTGATAGGGATCACACTATGTCTACACGCTTTACATATCTAATTTTGACATTTCATATGACTTGTGCACATAATGTAAACACAGCTTACGTTACTTTAATACTACATATGTATATTTTATTAATGAAGGATGTCCCAAGATTTGCATTAAAACAGGTTTTTTTAAAGTGTATTTCTTTTATTGAAACGTAAAGGGGCTTTACATTGGACAAATACTATCCAGCACTTTGCTGAAATGCTTTTTAAATAGATTTTTTCTTTGAAATTTCAATAAATACGGCTGAATTTCGTTGATGCAACTGAATTTCCTCTTTCAATCTAGGGTTAAAATTTGGCATGTTGACAGACCTTTGACTTGCATCAGTCATGTACTAGTCAATTGAGAGGTTATTTCAGAAAGGTGGTAGCAACTTTACAACAACAACAAACAATTTTCAATCCTTATGTATGATACATTAAAAGAAATGAATACTAATGATCAAGGGTGCCAATTCTAAAAACCGAAATGAATAAATACTCGATCTCATACAGTCTCATATAGTAATTAAATAATTTCAATAACTACGTATGTATGTATATGAAATGTGGCAACGTCTTCAGATGAATATTATCATTTTGAGGCAAAAATAACTAGAGTGTCATATCGCGTTATGGAACACCAGTACAAGTAATCAGCTTCTTTTAATAAGAAATAAGGTCCAAGAAGGAGGCCGCCAGGTCGATGCGTTTTTTTTGCGGCAAGCGCATGTACTACGAGCGGATCTTAAGTTTACGCTGTAGAGAGTTGCATCATAGTAGAAATTCTTGCTTATTTTGTTATAAGGGTACAAGACAACAGAAAAATTCCTTCACGAATCTTCAGAGAAAGTAGAGTAGATCGTCGATAACTTTTTCTAATTGCTGGGTTACGAAGATTTCGATTAATTTAGTGTAAAACTTGTAGAACCGTAATTAATCGCAATCACTGAAAAGTTTCAGCTTGATTAAATTTGTAACAACATGGTTTTATTTGATTCATTTATAACTCTTAAAACTTTAATGTTTTTGTTTTGAGACTCTTTCAGCTTTCTCATTTGGTTTAAAAAAATTAAAATTCCAGCATAAGACGTTTAAGTTTATCTAAAAAGTTGGGTAGAAGTTTCCTGATGAGCTGGCTTAAGCAACCAGCGATAGAGTCTAGACTCGCATAGAGCCTAGCCTGTCCCTGGTCCCACCAACAAATTAATTGTATTTTTATTAGAAAATGAGTTGCGATAGAATAAACTAGATAAAATTTTTAAATAAAAAAAAAATTTTAATTAATGACTGAATATACTGCAAAAATCTTCTAAAGCCTTTATTTAATTTACATATATTGTTTTTGTTTTTAAAATTTATTTTTAAAAAAAACTTTAGATTCATTCTTTAATTTCTTTGACTCAAAGTATCTTGTATGTGTGTGAAATAAAAAAAAAAGAACATGACAAAACACCTAAATGTACAAAACAAAAATTACATAATTTAATTTGTTTATAACATATTTTTCAAAATTAGTTTCCAATTAATATTAATTTTTAGTGGTAATTATAAATAACAAATTTAATTTTTTCTGTGTAGAAAGCATGCACAAATATTAAAATCTAAAAAATGCACAAAAGTATGCTATGCCAATCGCACATTTAAATACACCCATAAGTATGCACCAAAAATATAGTTTTAACGCTCAGATTCCACCGTAAAACACACTGTACAAAATTCAATCACATACTCGTAAAAAAGAAGGAAGAAAAAACCAACTTAACCAAAAACTATGTTTAATTTTTCTATACTACATAACAAATGAGTTCTTTATTCTTTATAATTGTAAATATGTAATAAAGTTGTATGTATAAAATTTGTATTGAGAAAAGAATTTTCTATTAAGAACTTTAATAAGAATAATGTTTTAAAATTTCTAACTTAGATAATGACGGCCACCGTGGAAACAGTTTCAGAGCAATTAGATTTGACTTCATTATTGCCCGCAGATCGAGCTATAGCTAGATCTATAACATTATCAGATGCGGATGTGGGTAAGTTTATTTGAGATACATATATACATTTTTTTTGTAATTTTCATTTGTTTTCTTCTGCAGGCAGCGCTAATGTTAGTGTCACAAAAGCTTCGGTCTTGGGTGGTGATAATGGTATGGGCAGCGGCAGCACTGGAGGTGCTTGTGGCTTAGAAAATGGCAGCCTTTCTGATGAGGGTGAGGAAGAAGAGAACGGTGAAGATTTCTGGCATACATCAGTGGGCAAATTTAAATTTTCTCTCGATCAATTGCCTCAAAATTTACAATACATACATCAACTATTGACGGTAATTATTATACTGTTTCTTCCAGAGTCAAGTACGAAACACACATAAATTTGATTTCGATTTTAAGTGAAAGACCTACCAACTCTGTAGCCCAACCATTTAGAATTGCCTAAGCTTCATAAAAAGTACTTTGTTAAAACTTTTTTATCTTGCAGGAAATTCCTACTATTAAAAAACCGGAAATTCTCTATTACGTCTTGCACTGTTTAAAAGTCGTTGCCTTGCATGGTGACGCTTTGGCCAAAGCTGCGCGCGAACATCGTGGCTTTTTTATATGGTGCCAAGAAAATTTGCTCATTAAAAAGTATGTTCAAAAGCGTATCTATACTTATAAAAGAACCATTTTTACAAATACTTACGTATGAATGTCCTTACAGTCTTTGGGAACTTTGCAATGCGGAACATTCACATATATGTCAAGTTGGTGTGCCGTTGCTACTACATTGCATTACTCTACCTCTAGGCTCTGATGTCTTCTGGCGAGTTGTGCAGGAGGCTTTTCATGATACTGATTGGCGTGTACGATTCACAGCAGTGGAACGAGTTACTGTAATTACTCGCTTTATGGATTCGACTCCTTTGCGCTCCGAAGTTGGCCTACAAACTGCTTTGGCTACTGCGTTTTGTCATCTTATAGCAAGCATGGATGACATTAATGTGTATGTTGCTCAAAGAGCTACTCTATATATCGGAACCATACATGATACGGCAATTCGGTCACTCCTCTTCTGCTTGGAATCGCAATTTGATTTGTTTATAGTCGATCGGCCGGTGGTCTTACAATCCGTTTACCAATTACATAATTCTCTATCAGATCGTAAGGTTTTGACTTGGGAATTTTTCCTAAATCGCTTCGATACTTTATTTGTCGAAGCTCAAATAACTTTGGAGAAATGTGGTGACATCTCGTATTTAAGAGATTTGAGAAACTCTGAAAATGGTAGTGAAGCTTTGTCCTCGAAAATACTTAAGGCCCGAGAGGCTTTAAGTCAGTCAGATACAGCTACCGGAGGTATGGCCAAGACTTTGAGTGCTTCATTTGGTACAAAATGGCCGTACAAAAGAACTATGTCAGCACCGGCTAGCATGATACCTCGGCAGGATTCTAAATTTGGTAGGCTTAGTTTTAAATTTTAAAATTATGTAATATATGTAAATGGTTATTGGTCATTACAGTACCTGACAAAGAGAAAATCTATAGCCGCCAGGTTTCGGCTCCCATATTAAAACGGAAGACATCACGCTTTGGTTTGGGTCAGTTTTTAGGCTCTAGTAGTGGAGCCAGCCAAACTTGTACTAGTTATAGTTATCCAACAACTAGCAACACATTATCACACCGTGCGGCTTACAGTACTCATATAACCACACACTCTGTAACGTCGTCACATCCATTTCACTCACATCTCCCAATTCCTCAACAACCACCCTCACAAGTTCCTTGTCCAATACATTCCTCTACGCACTATCATTCTGCTTCACAGCATCACTTCTTCTTTTCCTCAACCGCTCATCAGTCAAGTAGTAATGCACCAGTAGCAACAACATCAACGTTAGCCTCGACTTATAGTCAAAGTCATCAGTATTTATTAAATTGTGTAGCGCCTAGTCAAACGCTTACTCATTGTACAATGCCAACGTTACAAGAAGCTGAACATCACAAGCAACAAACTAAATCACAACCCTCTTCACAATCTCATCATTATTCCCATGCCTCCCCATATTCCTACCATTCACATTTCCAAAAGCATCCTTCGGCCCCCAATCTCTTGCCTCCGCCACCATCCGTACCAGCACCTAGTCCTAACCCATCCACTTCAGCCATGCTAATGAATTGTACTTGTGATGTCGGTTGCACACAAGCATCAAACAATGCTAGTGCACCGGCACCCCACGGTAGGTTGTAGTAGCATGCTTTCTCGATTTAAATAAACAAAAAACGTTTCTCTTGCTGTCTTTGATGTTTTTCATGATACTCTCTCATCACTGTTGTAATTGTGTCTTATATAAGTGTACATATATATGATTTTCTCTGGTATTCTTCTGTTTTTTTTTCTCTTTATTTCATTTTATTTTTTCGAAACGAAAATCTGATGTGCAACAAATAACTCGAGAACATCGCCTTGTGTCGTTGTATATCTTCTCTGCTGTTCATTCTGTGGCTTACTGTATATTCTTATGATACAATGAACAAACTCTTTGAAAATAAACCAATTTAAATGTGGATATTAATTTTAACCTACAGATTTACTGTTAAACGTTCACCGGCCTAGCCATTGTGCGGATTTTCCAAGCACATGTAAATTATTTTCACTGGAATTAAGCCTTAATTGTTGTTAATAATAAATACATATACATAATAAGATGTAATTTTATGGTGTTTTCGTTTCTAGAAAAAATGTAACATTTTTTGCCTTTTTTTATATTCGAAATATTATTATGCAAACAAAAGTTGGAGTATTTTTTTTTTTAATTTTACCTTTAATAATACCTTTTATAATACTCAAATAACAAGGGTGTGTTAAGCATTTATTTTTTAACAGGGCAACATTTTATTTAAGTAACGAAAACGCCATTAATTTACACTCCTTTGAATTTTTAAGCTAACTTTGTTGTTTTTAATAAGTTTTCTTTAAACTCTGCCACAAGTTATGCTTTTACAGGCACATAAAGATTGTTCATCAATTTAAACTGATATTAGCACCACCTACTACCATGCATCTACTGAAGCAAGCATGCTACTTCTATTTGCCACACTGTTTTCAGTATTCAAAACCGCATATTGATATAAAATGCAAGTTTGGTAGAGTATTTTTTTTTTTTAATTTTATAAATTTAACAAATATTTTTTACTTAAGAAATTGTGAAAAAGTAATCTAGAAACTTTTCACGCAGCTAATGAGCAGTCTTAACTTACCTATATCTCCAGAGTTGGAGAGAAGGCCAGACTATCATGCATGTTCTGAAAATCACGTGGTTTCTAATCACGAATCGTTTTGAAATCACGCCGGCGATTTGATGCTGTCGTGCATATCACACGTTTTTACGTTTTTCGGCGTGGTTTCGAAAACACGAGAAAACATCTGATTGTCAAATGTTGTGTTTTGTTTATTTTGTTACATTCTTAATCAAGATATTAAGTGAAAATTGAGTAAGTAAAATTAAGAGGAGTTAGTTTATTAGCAATAATGCTTTATGAAAATAGCATTTAAAAAATATTAAAATTTGCCTAAAAATGACTCGATTATTGACTGTTATTAAATTTGTTAGCAACAGTTAATTAATTTTGTCTTAAATAAAGCACATGATGTTATAATTTGAAAATATCTAACATGACTTTGTAATAGAGTTGTGTCGTTCACGAACTAGTTCGTACAATTGAGAGAGTATTTCGTAAAGGTGGTAGCAATTTTACAACAATTACAAAAACAACAAACAATTTATTTTTGTGTGGCATATATTCAAGAATTGAAAATCATTTGTTGTTTTTGTAATTGTTGTAAAGTTGCTATCACCTTTCCAAAATACTCCTTCAAATGAACGAACTAGTTCGTGAACGTTACAACTCCACTTTGTAAGTATGTGTCACTTTGACAACCTCAGCAATATTTTTGAAAAAAACAAACCAGCTGTACAAAAAAAAAACCTAAAAAAATAAATAGAATAAATCATATCAAATAAAGTTATTTTTATCACACTCTATACAAAATTCTTAGAGAAAATAAGCAAGTGATTTAAAATCGGCAGGCATTAGCTGGCCGGTTTAAAATCTCGTGATTTCAATATTTTTGTGTGCAGAACATCTTTGGCGGGATTTGAAATCACTTTGAAAAAAATGATTTTCAACACAGGCCTGTATCGTTAACCTTCTGCATGGTCTTCGAATAATTTGCTCACCCTTTTTAAATAATCCACTTATACAGAGAGGTTACTGTGTAATTCGATTCGAAAAGAAAATCATTCGAGTTTGTATACCTAATGCATTGTGTTTTGAAAATGTTTTCTTTTGAATCGAAATACACAGAGCAAGTCCCCAGGTTCTCTCGAAGGGAAAATGTAGTTTAATTTCAATTTATATGGATATAAATTAAGCAAACCTTTTGCATAATAAAAGATTTTAATAAAAATGCACTTGTTGACATAGCAGAAATATCAGAGAAGTCGCATTCATTTTGCCTAATGTTAATATTCAAAAACTTATGACGAGTTCTGGGATACATTTCATTAAACGAATCGAGAAACCGAAGAGGAGGAATCAACAAATATTGTATATTTCATATTGCATGCACCTGAATCCTTTTCAATGACAGCTCAAATCTAATCTTAAGTCCTTGTTGAACCTCTTATAATTCAAAATTATAATATTCACAACTTGATGAACTGTTTACTTTGCTAAAAGCAAAATAAACCATTTTTCCATATTGTTGTAGACGTAATTAAAAAATAATAATTAGGTAAATATTTTAATTGTATCTTAATAAAATTAACACAATTTTCACTTGGCATTAATCTTAAACCAATTCTTGAACTCAGATGGTGAGAGCATGCTCCTTTTTCTTTCTCTTCATTGCTCCCCACAAACTTGTTTTGCAATGATCTCAGAATCAATCTCGGATTGCTGCCCATAGTGTGCACGTTTTCTTATATATAAAAAAAACCATATTAAAATAAATCTACAATCCTCCTCCTCCTCTGAATACTGTTCAATATTTTAAAGTTAATAGCTTTTTGAAAATATGTATTCCTTTTTTATTTCTTATTATTTAACAAAAACGTTTCAACTATATAAATATATATGCCCCTTGCAAATCTGGTATGTATTCCTTAAAACTAATTGTTATAGTCCCTTATATTGCTAGTTTGTTTAATAACAAATATTATTTAAAGTGTAAAACTTAAATCTATGTGTAGTTTATACCTAAGTGTAAAGTTAACAAACATTTAAAGATATTTATTTGACTTGGGATTTATAACAAAGTTTCGTTTTACTAACACAAAAAAGAAACAAAAACTCCCCTCCTATCTTCTCTAACGCTATGCATATATATTCATCTTCTTATCTTCTTATAATATTTTGTACAGAACTTTGTAATAATTTCCTAAGTTTTTAGTACCTATTACCCTTTAATTGATTTTGAAATTTTATTTTGTCCTTCCTACTTTTGCTGACGTGTGTGTGCAGATGGTCATATTCACTCTTTAAGTGGCATGAATGATGATAGTCTTATTGGTCTACTGAGCCGCATCACTGAGTTAGAGGAATCAGATCGCGAAACTATACATTTATTGGTGTTTCTCTTGATGCAATTTATGTCTAGACCTGATCAGGCGTATCCTTCCGAAGATAAGCCAATTTCTAAGACCCAGAGTATTGTCTTGAAACATCTCTTCTTACTACTGGGTCATAATCAAATTGACAAAACATTCCATTCATCACCGGATAATTTAAGGTTAGCTTTCACATTACAACGCCTTAATGTAACTGATATTTTATTGTTTTTGTTATCTTTAATAACACCCAAAGAGCCTCGGCAGTCTTTAACGCATTTATGGCTAATATACCACAAGTCTTGGATCAAAATCATTTGATTGGTGGTCTTATATTATCCTCTGTTATGCAAGTTATTCTTTACGCTCCAAATCCCAACAACAGTGCAGCAGATTCGTATCAAAATCAAGTTTTTAACTACTCCTTGTGGTATTTGGAATTATATCCGCGACGCAATTGGATGTTTACCATGTTGGTAGTGCTCTACAAGTACTCGTATACCCAACCGCCGCAGAGTGCTTACGTTAATTCCGCTATACGTATTATTATGAATAGTTTACGTAATCATTTTCATCTATGTCGTCGTATACCGACAACAACCATATTGGATTTACAATGTCATTCAAGGTCACGCGATGTGAGCCAACCATCATTGGGTACTGATCCCGAGGATAAGGAACCGAGTCCCCCAGCAAGCCCAATGTTTCCTTCAGAGGGCACTAGTGGGGCTTCAAAGGGAAAAGGGCAAAATGTGGCTTTCACTCCGAAAATGCAACATGCTTTTAGGAAATACAACGACTCTAGTTTGGATGCCGATGAGACGGAATCAGAACTAGTAGCCATACCAGAAAGTGATTTATCCGACAGTACATTACATGGTAGTAGTGCTCCAGGATCTTTTGATGATACCATACATTTTGAAGAAATAAACTCCTCCAAATTAGAGGCCTTAAGAAGTCGCCGTAACAACGACGAGAGTAATAAAAATCAAAAAACCATGATCACTACTAAGACTGGGGATACCTATACTACCAAAATTAAATCGACCGCTTCAGAGACGGTATCTACAACTGTGGTAGCTACACATTCGCGTCACAGTCTTCAGGAAGGTGTGCGCATGATTGTAACACCTTTGGTGGGCACTGAACCTTCAGAGACAGCTATTATAAGTCCGCCAGTCGATGTCCACCGTGCCATCACCGTACGCAATAAGTCGCAAGATTTGGCGGCCACTTCCACATCTAAAATGTTTGCTGCAATAGCTTCTAACCATTTAAAAGCTTTGGGAGCTTTACAAGACATTAACCCACGGGTTATGGAGCACAAATCTCAATCTTCTACAAATGGTTCACGTTCCACTAACGGTAGTGGAGAAAATTCAGATAGGAAACCTACGGCAAAGCAGTCAACTGTCGAACAATCGAAAAAGCCATTGGGTAGACATAAGACTATAATAGAATGCAATGCAGGTACATCCTCTTCGTCAAATGGTAACGACGACTCCAGACTATGTGCTAATTATAAAAAACTTGCATCTAAAAGCTTAAAGAGATCGGATAAAGCATATGGTTCTCCAGATTCGCCTCTATCAAAAATGAGTGTCATGCCCAATCCAGTCGATGAAATCGATCCATCATCGCTACCACCTCCTAACAATATTAGTGCCCTCGAAATACCTACTCCAGAGCGATTATTGCCCATAGGTACCCAAGAAAGTGTTTCAGTAATAGCGGAGCGCCTACGTGAAGGACTTAATTTACCTGATATAAGCCATCTGAAACAAGACAGTCTTGATGTTTCTGAAAGCACGAAAGATGACGTTACTCCGTCAAGCCGTACTAATTCACCACGACGTTTAATTAAACAAGTCGCTTTAGAAGAGCCCCATACAACTCATCAGGCTAATGTTCAGCCAACACAAATGCACAAAGAAGAAGCTCAGCATCACTTACATGCGTCAATTTTGAAAACATTTCAACAGGATATTAAAGTCAATGAGGGATGCGGTTCTGCTGCGGCTACTGCGGGCTCTCAATTTCCCGTTAATACGTCTACACGCGTAGATAGCGCAAAGAAACCACGTCAAAAAGTGGCGCCATTTACAGTAGATGTTAATACTTTACCCGATATACGTTCTCGTTATGCTGGCTCATGGCCACCGCCTCCATATCAACCACCCGAGGAGCGGGTTGACGAATTTGACGAGGGCCAGGACACTGGTTTTGGAGGTCATGACCCGACTATTCCACCAAACAGAATGGTACGTTTACTTTTAAAATTTTCTAAATAACAAGTTTTTATAACATTTTCAGAGCACCCGTCGCGTAGGTGATTATACTGTATGTGAACGTTGTTCCGAATGTGGTGCTTTAATTGAGGAATATACTGATGAGGAGATAGGTCTGCTTATTGTTATACTGGGTACATTTCTTCATCGGGAACCAGCCATGGCAGCCCCATTTTTACCAGAAATATTAACAATTACATCTAAGTGCGTATATTAACTACTACTTTTCTTTTGCACCCTATTCAGTTTACATCCTTTTTAAAATTGAAATGCAATGAAAAAAAACGTGATGAGGGGTCAAATGTTCTCGTAAATTAAACTTTCGCCAAAGGGCATGTAGTACTAGGTCAACCGCAACCTCATATGTATGCAATTAGGAAAAGTTTGTAACAACCTAAGTTCGCTTTTTAAGTTGTATTTGCATATTGATTTATTAACATTTTTATCTATCACAACAAGATTGAACATGTTATAAATGAAAGTGCTAGAGCATAAAACACAAAATGGGTATAAAAATTAAAAAAAAAAAATAACCAAAAATCTTTAGCAATAACAAAAAATAATATAACCAGGATAGACTGAACAGGTAAACTCACCAGCGTAGCTGAGTACCTTTTTCTAAACTCAAATGTTTCGCCATTTCCGGTACATTTTTTATATGTAGAGTATCACAACGGCTACGAAGTCGGAAATACTTTGCCTGCGATTGTATTAATACGATTCGTTCATGTAAGTTTGTTATTAAAAGTGGCGTCTAGATTAATCGCCGGGTTAGCAATATCGATAAATTTGTCACTGATTTTTATTTCATTATTATCAAAAGTTCTCCCCAGCTGTTTATTTCATTCAGATCATTATTAAGGCCGTTTATGCAACAGTGTATTTTAGCTACGTTAGCGCACATGGTCTGCATACATATGAACTTTACTATTGATTGCAATATCCGGTAAATCATGGATATACAGGAGAGACCCAAGTACAGCACCTTGTGGAACTGCTCTGTTGACAATAAGACGTTGGGAGCTATTACCATTAAAATGGACTATTTGAGATCTGTTGATGAGAAATAACAAGATTGCATGCCGATTCATTAGAATTTCATGATCAATAGAATCAAATGTCTTGCTGTGGTCCAACAGAATTAAAAAAGCCACCATATTAGCATCCAGTTTCGATCTAAGATCCTCCATCGCATCTAATGATGCCGTTGTGCAACTTCTGGCCCTCATGTAACCAGCCTGCTAATCGGATACTTCCGAAGTAGGTCCCACGAGATACCGTCAATGGAGTGATTCAGCATTAAATAATCAATATTAAGTTTAGTCAGGGAGGAGCACTTTAGATTTGTGATTGACAAACACAAAATCAATTAGACTATTAGATGTGTTATTATAGTGTGTTGGTGTATATATAAATGAATCAAGGGCATGCATTGGTACAACTAGAGTATTATCGATTAAAATGTTGTTATTAAAATCGCCAATAATGACAATATGATCATATTATACATATATACGAGACATTTGAAAGTCTGCAGGAGGAAATTGTATCTCTAAAAACGAAAATTAAACACCAGGAAACACATCGAAATATCGAGAAGAATAAAAGAGTTGTTATATAAAAAAGACCTTCTAGCTTGCAGAGTTTAATAAAAGTAAATTTTTACTAAGCATTTTTTCTTCAAATTTACTGCATTTCTCATAAGAAAAATATTTATGTGAGTCACTGTATATGTATGTAAGAGAATTTCGACAAAGAATGATTTACTTCAAGCAATATTGTTTTATTATTTTAATAATTGTTTGCAAATTAAAAAAAATACTTTTGAAAAGTTCGCATATCAACAAACATTTAATTTATTTATTTATTAAATTCAAAACCTTAATAGGCCAATACAATACGTATACGAGTATATTACAAAAGCCGGCTTTTGCCAAATAATAATTTTGTTTGCACTAAAGCTTTTACATACTTGAAAAATCTTTTTAGGATATCATCAACCTGCACGTATGCTTGGCAAGGCGAAAATGGTCCACCTTTACTGTGCAGCGCTCAGGCTGTAGCTTTACAATTCCTACGATGCGTTTTACACCAATTGGCGCCGAATGGCATATTTTTGCAAATCCTGCAAACGGAAGTCATAGGTATGCTAGAAATTAAACAAAACTATCACATTTCTATATTTATTAATTTTTTTTACAGCTAAAGTACGACGAACAACTTTCCGCAGCATTGCCAAGGCTTTGCAAGATTTTCAAGAACTAAATGCTTCAAGCCCTATCTACATGGTGTGTGAAGCTCTACAAGCTAAAAAGTCGTTGCCAGTAGAAAATTTACCCATTATATTCCGTAATATGGCCGAATATCTGCAGTGTGTAGTGCCCGATGCAAATATACAGGCTGCATGGCCTCAAGCAATGACTAGTTTGGAAAACTTACTTAGACAAGTCATTGTTATATTGCCGTCATTGTCAAATCATGAATATCTTTTGGATTTAATCGTGGCTACATTACGTTTGAATTGTGTGCCCAAAACTTTATTAGATCCCTACTCTAAAATACTGGCATATTGTGTCCAACACACCAATCTACACTATTCGGTTTTATATGATATATGCATCTATTCACGCTCTTTCTCGCGAGACCGTGATAAGCAGTATTTATGTCGTCAATTGATTTTCGAATTCGTGCAAGCCTTGAAGTTTAAGATAAATATACCAGATCATAACCTACTAATGATTATAGGATTTGTATTGCTGGATGCGGGTGGTACATTGCCACCGGGCACATGGGAAGACATGCCAGAGGTGCCGCCTACAGTGGCTACAAATTCAGCTGATTGCTTAAGACAGTATATTAATGATGTCATAGACTTTTTGGCAGATTTTCATACTTTAAGTAAAATTAAGGTAAGAGCTCAATGCAGAATCCGAATGATAAATAAAAATAAAAGTTTTACTTTTAATTCAGAATTTTAAAAATTCCCAAACACAAAATGGTTTGGGAGAAGATACCTTAGGTGGCATTTTGAAAGGAGCAGTCTCTCAGTATTTGGCATTGGAAATGTCGCGAGGAAACTCCAGGGACAATAAAGCAGTGGCAAGATATTTACCATGGCTTTACAATGCGCCCTCATCTTTGCAGCAAGGGTAAATTATATAAAATTAAAACGTGGTTTAAAATAAACTAACTCAAAGTTTTTTCACTTAAAGGCCCAAAGAATTCACGGAATGTGTAGGGCACATGCGTTTGCTGTCATGGCTTTTATTGGGTTCTCTTACCCATATGGCTCTAAAGCAAAGAAGTTCCCCTATTCATTTAATGTTGAATGCAAATGTCACTACTAATCAACCTACTACTAGTGCTAACAATCCAAACAGTAGCCATCAACATTCAGCGGGACATTTCACTCAACCAGTACCCCAGGAAGCTTCATGTCATATTGCTGATCACATACAAGTTATATTTGCTGGTTTCGCCGAACAATCTAAGACTTCTGTCTTGCATATGTCTTCATTATTCCATGCTTTTACCTTATGTCAATTATGGTCAGTATACTTGGAACAAATTGCTCATACCTCCAACAATCCAGAAGGTAATACAATGGGCGTTCTTTTTGAGTTTTGGGCTAAGGTAACTCCATGTATACTGCAGTTGGTTTCGCATTCGAAGGCTCCAAAGGAAACCAACGACTTCTCGCAAAATTCAAACGCTAAAGTAAATTTAATCTAACAGAAAAAAACATAGAAGCATTTTTTAAAATATAAATGTTCATTTATTTAGCTTTCCGAAATGGTAAATTTACATTTCCTAAGCTTATTGGAAGCATTAAAGGAGACAAATTCAACAGTGTTGAGCAAGTTATTACCATTGTGGAGTCCAGTATTGTCATCGCAAACACAGGTAGTTTTATTTAGACATTCGATTTAAAAAAATCCCTAGGAATAACCAAGAGTCACACAAAAAATCAAAACTTCGAAGTGATTGAACAGTTTTAATAATCTATTGTTTGATGTAACTTTGTCGAACTACCAGTATTAATATTAAGTAGTTTAAATGTTAGGCTTAAGTTCGTTTATATTCTTATATTCTTTTTGTTAAGAAAGAAAAATTTTGTTGATATGATTGAGCAGAATAAAAGTTATAATTTTTCATTATTATGGTACTTACGTTAACAACATGCTTTGTTTTTCATTTCATTTTGTGTCCACTGTAAACATCATACATTTAACACAATACAATCATATTCTATTTGGCTTGAGTATTGGGTTAAATAGATGTTTACAGTGGACACAAAATTAGTTGAAAGACACAAAGAATGATGATAACGTGTGTAGCGGCATAAAAAATGCATTCCATTTAGCTAGTTGTCTAATAAAAATTTTATCTTTTATTGTACTCAAAGTTATCATATCAACAAAAATGTTCTTTCTTATTAGAAAGAATATGAAACTTAAGCCTAGCAATTAAATTACTTAAGAATTTTAATAATCTGTTTACATATAGAAATCAAAATTTCCTACAAATTGCCAAATAATCAAAAACAGCGAGTCTGGGGACGCAAATTGAAGGAATCGAAATTCAATCAATATATGAACAAATCTTAGTTAATTAAACTTATTTAAATTTTGATTGCTCTCACTCGTGTATTTTTTTTTTCATATTTACGAAACCCTATTTTTATTTACATATATGTACATACATTTACACTGCGATTCATGAGGATAGAACTAATCACACATTTAAGGTAAATAAATGTCTTCCTACAAATAAATGGGATTTCGAATACTGATTTTTTATGAATACGCATTAAACATGTAACACTCTTCTAAATTCAGAACAACAAAAAACAATTTGTTGTGCAGCTCTCCGTTTGAAATCGATAATACCAAATTACAAAATTTCAACGTAAGTAGAGTTGAGTTGTAAACCGTTTGGACCGCTAGAGTAATTTACCAACATGATAATGCGCCTATAAGACACACATATATCCTGGACTGCTAGTCCAAACGTTAAGACCTTAAATTAGAGCTCTATGCAACCGACCTCGTCATTATAAAACAGTCAACTGAACTGTTGTTTAATTGCAAAATTGAATTCAACGACGAGAACCATTTTTGGCTTAACGGGTTTATTATACACAAAATTTCCATATGGAGTGAAACCAATCTACAAAAGATCCTGCAGACAGCATTACTTCCAGAAAAAGCTCCGTTTATTACGGTTTGCACATTCGTGGCGTAATTGGGCCTTATTTATTCAAATACGTAGAACGTCCGGCATGCACTTCGTCAAGAACAGACGCGCTGGTAATATACCCGGAATCATATTTAAAAGTTATTTATCTTTCGAAAAAATTTTTGATTTAAATTTAATTTTTGTGTGATTGTTTGCAATTTAAAGTTCTATCGGTGTTAAAAAAACACCCTATATATAAAAACGTGATGAACCGCAGAGTATACATAAAATATATTTTTTTTTTTTTTTTTTTTGTTAGTATTAAATTTCCTTCCTCCGTTACAGCGTTAGTAACAAAATTGTTAGAGCATTTTGTAGCAATTTTTTCTTTTTATTTTATTTTACTTCTAAAGTTGAAGTATTTTTTGTAATTAAAACAAATACTATATAAATATTTTTCTTTTTTTTTGCATCATTCAAGCTTTCCGATACGTTGCATGTACGTTTACAGAATGTTCGTGATTATGCGCCAGATTATGAAGAACAGCGGACAAATCATGTGGAGAACTTACTCAAATGGTTGCAACGTTTACAATTCAAAATGGGCCAAATCGAATTGCAAGCCTCTACTGCTACTCAGTTTTATTCAATTTAATGCATTTCAAGTAATATATTTAAATTCAAAACAAATATACTTTATATGTAGACAGCCGAAGTAAAAAATTATAGGGATCAGCCAACAATTTCCGATAAAACATAGTTAAATGTTTAGATGTTAAATGTTTGTTGTTGAAAATAAATAAAGAACTAACTAAGAAGTATTAGACAAAATACCTGTTGTTTTATTCGTAAACAGTGTAGTTTACACCGCCGATTTTTTCTTCATCTAAAGTATCGTGAACTTCACCATATTCATTGAAATTTTTTTCACCTTCAATATTATGAGTTTTAGACTTCGCGTTTCGATATCTTGTATATGAAGCTTTTTTCAGTTCTTCCTCGGTAGGCAAGTGAATTTTTCGATTTTCTAAACATTTAATTTTAGCAGCCAGACGTTCGGCAGCTTGTTGTTCTTGAAGTTCCTAAAAAATATATTTACAAAATCTTTAAAATATAAATTTTATTACTATACCTTTAATTTTATTATATATTGGGACTGAATTTCTACAGAATCCATTAGAGATATAAGCTGGGTTCCATTATGTTGTATAGGTGGTGGAGTAGCCGCAGTTACTTCCCAATGTAAGCCTTGCTTCCGTTGCCTTTCTTTGGTCGGATCATGTACATTAGACACGGTTGTGCGAAATGGTTTGAACTTTTCTCTAGCTGGCGCTCTTACGTTATTTTCAGTCTTATCTACTATATAATTAACATGTGGTTCCAAGTCCCCCGTATGTGAACAAGACCTACTACTTCTAGGCGCGCAATTAATAGAAACTAAATTATTATCAAGACTTTGTAACGTTGTCTTAATGATATCTATTTTATCCCTAACATCTATAGAAACAATTTCAGTTTTTATAGAATTTATAGCCATAGCATCGGTTATTGGACTATCTATCGGCAAACCAGAATCTGGGGAATCGGTATTAAAAGATTTTATTTCTTTAAGATCTTCTTCCGTTATTAATTTCTCTTCTGGTTGTTCTACTTTTAATTTTCTCTTGTGCATTTGGCTACGAGCTATTATTTTTAAGGGGTCCGCTTCAGTTTCATCGTCACTATCTAAAACATCTTCTATAGGATCCATATTTTCTTGAAATTTTTGTAAATTTCCTTGCCATTCCAATTCATTTAAAGTAGTTTCTCCTTGCGAAGCTATGTTTAAATTGGAAAACATTTTGGCCGCTTCATCCACATTAGTGCGTCTTTCAAATTCTTTTAGCACTTTATCGTAGAAGTCTTGTATGCGTTTCCCCTTATCAGGTAATTTTTGCAGTTTTGACCTGAAAATTAAAAACGATGAATTTTCCTCACAACCTAAGCTACTTGCTTAGAAACTTACTTATTTTGTAATAATTTCTCTTCTCGTTCCTTAATTTCCAGCAGTTCTACCTTGGAAAATTTGGTAAGATCTTTAGCATACGATTCTTTTCTTGCTAAAGGCATTCCTCCTCCAGGTATTTTATTTAGTTTTGGTCTAGGTATGCACGCCATAAAAGTAACTTTGTTATATCTGAGAGTGTTTACAATCATAGACTACTAATATTCTGTGTTTACAATTCTCCCGAACTTTATATATTTTTATTAGCTTTTTTCGCGCAATTTCCATCAGGCACTAAAACACTATTCAAAAAAAGTTTACATGCAAATTCATAATTCTCCTTGAACATTCACAGACAATGAATAACAATAAAACACAATAGCACAGCTGATGATCAAGGCATAACGAGAACAGGTAGACGCAAGTGATTAAATTAAATTCGGATATATAAGGTAAATTATACCAACTGTTTTTATTTACATTTTTTTTTGGTGAGTTTGAAATATAGTAAACATTAACACGAGCAAGAAACACTAGTTAGCAAAATGTAATGCCGTATTAATATTTGTTGAGCAAATTGCTACTTTAATTGAAATCATAGAAGTTTGATTAAATTTATATTAAGTAAACTGTATTATCTTGAGGTACAGAACAACTTTCTTCACAAAATCTAAGTCACGGCTTTACGATTGCAATATACACCAATTGAACATAGCAAGGTAAAGCTAAAAATATTTTTGTTAAAAAAGGCTAAACGAAGCGATGTCCCAAATATTTGAACACAGCAATGAAAAGCTAAAAACAATGCTAATTGAATGGCATATAGTTTCTTTTCAAAAATACTTCGGTATAGGGGGTATATATTAACAAACTTTAATTTTTCGCTATTCATAGTTGCCATACATTAAATTTTGGTCCCCTATTCAGACGAAGTAACGCTGTTTGCAGTAATTCGCCACCTAAGAAAAAAATTGTAAGCAGAAACAGCTGTTAATGTGTACCGATTTTTTAAGAGGTAAAATCATCATCGCAGGTGATTATATTTTTTGAACTGATGGATGGCAATTCCGTATATAAAAAATATTTCGCTATTTCCGCTAAATTTTTTTATATATGGAGTTTGACATCCGCAAAGAAGGCGTTAATACTTTGACTTCGACCGCAAGTATGCCTGTTATTAAATTACTTTGAAGTTGGGATCCATATCTAGCTATGTCGGATTTCAAAGTTCATATAAAAAGGTGAAGGATAGTACAAACATTTTTATATTAAATTTAACATCCTATATTAAACTGATAACAGGTAGACTGACGGGCCGCTTCAACGCATTTCTGTGCCTTAATTGAATCAGTTCAAACGAAGGCCTCAGCTGGCTGGTGAGATTACCTGTTTAGTCTTAACTGTCTTATCAATTCGCCTCGGATTTTGCTGTCTTCATTCCCCTTAGTACAATCAAGGTTAATTAACATATGGTGGCCATAGTAGCACAAGAAAATCTAGTGGAATTATATCCTACTCAAGAATAAATCGCAACAAAGTGGCTTTTTGATCACAACAAAAAAGATGAAATTTTTCTAACATTAGAAAATAGGCAGACCTGCCAAAAAATCTTTTTACACTAATTCACTATTGTTCTATACTATCATACTTTTTGAGCACACATGCAGTTTTTGACAGATCTAACTACTAAATCTAATAGATAATCAAGGTCTTCAAGCCATATTTAAACTATACCACATTGTAGAAGCAAGTAGAACAGTGAATACAACAGCAATTGATGGCAAAGTAATTATGTATACATACATATATAATTTTTTAATTAAATTTCTTTGAAATTTGCCCCAAAAATGTATCCTTTAACATTTGCGCGAATAATATTTTTCCTTTGCCTTTCTATATATGTAAATGGATACCTTAAAATACGCCTCTGATCTTACGAAATAACTTGATTTTGTGAAATGATTGAAAAAAATATAGCCTGCCAAATTTTCATAGTATTATCTAAAATCTCGAACAGTTTTATAGAATACTACGTTATACTATACTACTTCGTAGTATTCTGCAATGACATATCATATTATTGTGCGACAATGTAAAAGAGGCTTTACTAAAATGCTGTTGTTGTAGAGATAGATTTCATGGTGTCTTGACTAGCCATAGATCTGTTCAGCCATTGTACATTTTGAAACTCGCACAGGAAAGTAGCTAGTGACCGTCGATGTTGATGGTCGGGTGGTGTTCAAATAAAGTTATCCGAACAACTCCGTTACGTCATTACACAAACAAAATACACGCAGGCAATATACAAAATATGTGTGTGTGTGTTTGTGTGCGCTCGTCTGTAAACACCCGTACATACAATCACGATGAGATATAAAAAGTTATGTTTAAAGAAAACAGGAACATTTACACGTATTCTCCAAACAGAAGACACCGAACATATTTTCTCCCGTTATTTTACAGAGGTCCTCTCAATGCGTCAACATACTTAGGGCTAATCAAGACGTAGTGTAATGTATATTAGGGTATTGTATAGACTTGAGTTGGTTGCATTTTAAAACTCCTCGCATCTCTTTACAACAGCAAAACTGAGAACTTTTTTGTACCTATTGGATGTCAAATTCCATATAAATAAATAGTTGTGCTATTCCGCTTTATTTTTTATGAATGGAGTTTGAAATTGGCAAAGAAGCCGGAAATACTTTGTAATCCCTCGTGAATTTACCTGTTTTCAATTTGCTTGCGCTTTATATTATGTGGTCTTGATGTTTGATGTTTTCAGATGTTCTGTGAATCTTGCGTACATTATAGTTGATCCGTATATAAAGTGGCACTTTAAAGTAGTGATGTATATGTTGATTAATATTATAATTTATGTTTTGTTTCTTGATCTATAATAGTATTCGTTAATATGTTCATATAATATTTATATTCATAATTGCTCAACTATATTAATTGTAAATTTTAAAGATTTGTTGAAGGTGTCTACCACAGAATATAAACAGAATACCCAACAATGACGTTTGAAAATGCGTATTATCAGGTGTTATGCGTTTTTACGTACAAAATCAAGGGTTTAATTCGCCTTGTACAAAATTTTAAGTTAACCCGATTAGATGAAATTAGAAACGATAAGGTTTTTTATCTCTTTCATATAATCGAGGTAATGTTGTTTTAAGTTGTCGCGTCTAGTTAGTAGTCTATGGTGTCTACAGGCAAAATAAATCGCAAAGAAAAAAAATAGCAAAGACAGAAAAAACCTCTATATTACCAACACTGTATATAGTGTTGCATTTGACCATACAAAAATGGTTTGTTCAATGTTTTTTTATATTGTATTAAATGACACTTTGTGCTTTTTAAAATGTTCAGAAAATTACAATCGAGTGAAAAAAACACGAGTAGAGCAGTACAAGCCACAAGACAATTGCGAAAGAAACGACGAAAAATCATGTAAATTGCGCATTTATACCCAGACAGAGAAAAAGGAAATCAATTTTAGAAATAATTGAGGCTAAAGCATTTACAAATTTATAATATTCTTTGGTAGCCGCTTACCGTGTCGAAACCTAAAATAATCGTCGGGGAAAATAAGGTGGTGGGAGGTAGGTTTTCAATATTAAAGGCGCTAATATTAGGTATAGGCCAAAGACTACAATATAAATTTCTAAATAGTAAAAAATGCTTATAAAAAGGTGTAACTTAAAGAATTTATACCTAATAAGAGTGTGTTTAAATCGATGATGCAACTGAAAAATACAAGCAATGAAAGAAAACGAAAATAAGTTAGAAAATATATTAAAGTGTGTTGTGTGAGTGCGTGAGTGTAAATAATTAAAAACAATATTAAAAATGAAAGAAATGGGTAACTAAACTCAAGTATAGAGAAATTTATATACAATTCAAAATGAAGGAGTAAATGCAAATAATTGTTTAAGGTACGACAAACTAAAATAATAAAAAATTTCATATTTACAGGTCAAACAAAAAACAGAAAAATTAAAATTGGCAGAGCCCAGCTTTGGAATTTAAATTCCTAATATTAAAATATAGATCCATATGTCAGATTCGGAATATAGTGAGTCCTTGGATGTTAACAGCCGAGATGAAGGTGGACCAAATGAAATTCGCTTACAATTGCTGCAGCAGCAACAGCAATTTCTAACAAAACAGGTGGGTCACCAGCAACAGCAAAATATTAACTATATGACTTATGCTGGATCCACCTCCTCCTCTGGTGAGTCAAGTTTCTCGTCTATGTCCTCAGATGAATCGGATGAAGCGGTAACAGACGATTCGCTGGAATTGGCAAAGATAAACAATGAAGTTTTAAGTTTGCCAAAAGGTTTATGTGAAAATTTTGCAATTTTCCACGAGTTTTTCTCATTGGAAACGTGGCAAGAAATACCACTATCAATGCAAAATCATTTGCAACAATTCCTGCCTCGTTTCAACAAAATTTTGCCACCCCAATTGGCTGCGGTGGAACAAACTCGTACGATTTCAATGCTATTCAATAAGGATCTTATTCGTTTTGGTGAGACTCCATTCAACACACTTCAGAAGCAATTAGAAGTTGGCAATTGTAGGCCTGATATAATAAAACTACGTCAAAATATCTTAAAATCTCAACGTAGGGAGCAAAGGTTTCAAAATTGTGAACGCTTGTCTCAAATGGCTAAACAGTTATTTATTTCCCGACAAAGGCTACTGGATACAGCATATAAACTGTCACCAGATGCCATAATAAAATCTCCTGCTACTCGCAATACACAACAGCCTAAACCTTCACATCTCTTTACGGACAACAAATTATCGGCCATGAGAGCCCGCAAGCGTTTCTATAGCGAAATTTCCCAAATATCACAACAATTGGGGTTGAAAAATGATGTTGTGTTGAGCGCCGATGAAGAAGATGACGATGGATTGCTGGCCGAAGAAATTAAAAAGGATCAGGATTTAAAACAGCACCTTTTGGAGGATACCACCGAAACGATCAAGTCCTCATCTGCATTGGCTGACCGCTGTATTTATAGTACAACCTTTAAAAAACAACAGGATATTGAGGACGAACAGGCTTTCCGTTTGCAACAGAAAATAAAGCAATCAAAATTAACTAATCGCAACTTTAGAGAGTATTTGAGAGAACACAAGCGAAGGAAAATTACAGAACCGGTAAGTGAAACGAAATATTGTCTAACAAATAAATTAAGTTAAAGAAGGTTTTTGAAGTTAATTCGACCTCAACTGAAAAATGAATGAATAAATTCACAAGCATGATGTATTTAATTTTCTTTAACATAATTTTATTATATACATATGTATATACCAGATATTTCGCTTCGCCTTTGTGTAGCATATCAAATATCGAGTATAAATAATAAAATTGTGTTACAAAAAGGAATTTTTATTATAGACCTCTTGCTTATGAATTAATTAATTAAATAAAATTTGGCTGTTTTATGTGCCACACTTTAATTTTTTATTTTCTGCTTTGCTTAGTATTTAACATTGATATACTTAAGCAGATGCTATACTTAGTACTAAAACGCAAACCATTTTAAACAAATTTTAAAATGCCGTACGATATTTTTTTCTTCAAGAACTATTTTAATAAATGACAACATTAACAAATCATCTGAAAAAAGACTTCTATCTGCTATATGTTGACTTTTATCTGTGAAATCACCTCATGGTGATTAAATTTCTTTTATGGAATTTCACCATTCGAATATTACAGTCGTTGGTATTTTTAACTGCTATATTGTTTGACGTTATAAAATCTAATGGTGGATTGAAAGCATTATTTTTTTATGGAATAATTTTAATATTCTTCATAACTCTGTGTCTACAGATATAAATGTAGCCCATACATCCACGTCTTTAATTGGTTTGTCATTTATATCTCTGTGCTGAGTTTTCCTCATCAATTGCAGTGCCGGGCATTTCTCATCATTTCATACATATTTACTTTTGACGTTGATCAAACTACTTAATAGATTTGTTGAATTTAGAAGATTTTTTGAGATGCTTTATTGTTGTTTTTGTCTATTCACGGTTTTTAAGGCATTCGGTAAATGGAAATGATCACTTTCATGTTGCAGTGGTTGGACTTTGCATATCATTTTTTAAACGTTCTGAAGACAATTGGGGCATGTAGGGCTAAGGATATTGTACAAAGAAGAAAGTTATTCCGTCAAATACGGAAATACCAATTCCCTCGAATGAAGGTTTTTTTTTTGCTTGTGGCAATAGTTCTGATGACAAGGGTAGTTTTGAAAATACCAAAAGCAGCTATTGAACAAATATACAAGTCGATTGGGTTTTTTCAGCTTCCACCGGTACAAATATGGTTATTCTAATTTTAATAATAATTTCATATAAACAAGTAGGTATATACTCTGTAAAAAGATTTGGTTTAAACAATTTGAACACATAATATCTCTGAATTATTTTATTACTATTCAGTAGTATTAGGAATTCTCTTATTTTTCATACAAAAAATTGCATAATACCAAAATTTATATTTGTATTTATTCATATTCATAGAAACCCTATGTTGTACTATTCCTTACGCATGATATTATTTTCCTATTAAAAATATTTAAATATTGTTCAAGTTTTGCATCACTGGGTAGCATGTTGTATAATGACAATCCCTTGCAGAATAGTGAATGAACGCTGCTTTGCATTTTTTGAAAATATTTGCAGTCTGAAATTTTGTGAATTCCTAAGGTAGTAAGTTTGTACTTCACCGACATACTATATTGTTCACACAAGTATTGTGGTGCATCTCCTGTTTTTATTTTCTATTCGTATTAATTTCCATTAGTTTAGTTTTAAATTATTATTTCATTTTAAATTATTGCTTCTTGGGATTTTTTTTTGCGGAAAAAAATTTTTTTTCTGGATATTTATTATTTTGCCCTAAATATTAATTACTTTCTTGTGAGAAATAAAAATTAATCAATTATTTAATTTAATGTAACATACTTTATTTAGCATTAAATTTTCGATAAATAACACTTATTTCTGTGCAAAAGATATAAATCAGAATTTAATAATTACTTCTAAAAAAAACAATTACTTCTGCCAAAAAAATTAAAATCAAAAATATAAAACTATTCTTACTAACTATTTTAATATATATACAAAAATTTAGCTCTGAATATCTCGAGAGCCATCGTCGTCGATACGTAATCACACTTGCTCGGCGTCTTTTTCTGCTACTTGCTCGAAGCGATTTTCATTTTATTTCAAGTGGGATAGTGTAGAGAATATGTGGGATAGTGAAGAGAATATGTAATGAGAATATTTTACTTTGTTTTTTTTTTACAGTCAAAACGATATTCATTAGATTTCTCTCTGCCAAAATCCAACGTAAATGTCAACACTTGTAGAATAGTGTGAAACGCCCTTAATTATTACTAATGTAATAACATATTTATAGGACTCGTATCTTAATACTAGCTATCTACGATTGGTTTGGAAAGCCGTTTGGACAGGCTTAATATGTCCGTTCTTCTTGGAGTCTGATGAATATAAAATTGTGGGGGCTAGCGTTCCTCCTTATTTATATGAGATGCTTCCACTCTAGCTAGAGAGCTGAAATTTGGTATACATGTAATGAAAAAATTGGCACTTTTTATCTAGGAGACCAGTGTTCGCTCTTATTTGTGTGGAGCATTTCCACTATAGGTAGAGAGCTGAAATTTGATATAACCTAACCGTCTGTAAACGTTAAATTAAAAGAGATGTCATCCATTAACAAACAAATATAACTTGAAAAAAGGATTCCGATCCGTACAAAAACATAAATTTGAAAATAAGGCCAAGTTTCTATCGAAAAAGTTCGGCCGTAAAATGCACTGAGATCAAAATAGGTCCAAGCTTTTTCTATCCTCCGAAAAGAACTGTCTCCGACATGTACACACTGTAGGAAAATCATCACAGTTAACCAAATTTTACTTAAATGTTCTAAATACTAAATGGCGAGATGCACCGTTTTTGGATTCACCAACTCATGAAGCCTATAAGAAATTTCCAACAAAGATAACATTACAAAAATCGTCGGTTTTCTTTATAAAGTGGTTATCATAATTTACTTAAAACAAAACAATTGATTTTCATATTAATTTATTTTAGTTGTAATCATGAAAAGTTGGTAATTCTTATGTTACACCCATATCTGATGCTCCTTATTGTTTTTAATATTATATTTTGTAATTTACTTATAAATTATTAAATAATAAAATTAAAAAATAGTTTATTGCAATTTTTTGAATAAAAAACAATTTTTTCTTATAGTCTCTTCCGGAATTCGAAACATCTGATATTCGTTTAAGAGACGTATTTGCGCGTGCTCAGATGGGTGGTAATTTCAAACGTATATTTGCTTTTGGTAAGACACCAGGACGTAAACCAAAAACGCAAACAATTACAACAACATCCTCAATTATGACAACAACAACCACTGCATCTGCAACAAACGCTACAATTTGCAATATATTAACAACAACCACTATCACCCCGGGAACAAAAACCATGACACAACCTATAACTTTATCAACACTATCGCTACCGCCGCTGCCACCACCAATACGTAGTGAGCCACCAGCACTAGTACCTATACAACCAACACTTAAAAAGCCAGAAACATATCAAATCATTACATCTGCTACGAAATCTCCACAAAAGATATATCAACATCATCAAATGCAACAACATCAACATTCGTTGGCCACATCATCTTTAAATAACAGTCAAAATAACAACGACACTTTAAATATCACCCAACTTATGTCAGTTTCTAATCATGGAAATAATCTTAGCTTATGCATAGATGATTCTTCAATTTTAACTGGAGACCATGATGCATTTAATATGCTCGATAATGAGGTAGAATTACAACAGGAAGAGGTGGAAACGTTTGGAGGCACTTGTGAAGAAACTATACCTGCATTTGTAATCGGTAATGATGTAATGGTAGCAAATGAAAGCACTAGTGGTGTCAAATCAAATTCGTTAAATGTAAGAGCCAGAAGTGGCAATCAACACCCACAAATGGAAAATGTTTCACAGCCAGTGCCCAAACTAGAGCCTATCTCTAGATCAAACCCAATATCATCTAAATCAGCATCGTCATTAAATAATTCATCTCTTGTCAGTGAATTGATACAAGAAACTCATGCTTGCTACTTTTCTTTAATACGTGATTTTTTCTGTTCAACACCAAATCACCGTATGCGTTACGATGATTTGCGTCACAAAATTGATGTTTGGCTGAGGAATCCTATAACAGCATTAAATGAATGGTATTCGTTGTCGGAGAATTGGTCTAATCTGTTAAAATCCGCTATAAATTTTCTTGTGGGCGATTTTCCTTATCTGCCTGATGAGTATGTACCCTACATAGAATATAAGGTGCAGATGAATATTTATCAGTGGATAGGAGCTAGTCGCGATTCTGATACCCGTCTTAGTGAGTTGTGCACTTTGTGGATGGAGAAACGGAAGCAACCAAGTGACAAACATATCACTGTCTCCACTGCAGCACAAAACGAACTTAAACTCGAATTATTCCCTACTAGTTCTATAGAAAATGATGATTCACAGGAAGCACTCGATGATAATGGGGGCGCCTTGACTCCACCACCACCACCACCAAGATGTCCTACCAACTGGACCGTTAGAGCAGCGACGTTAGACGAAGTTTTCGAATTCCAGAGCCAGGAAAGAGAGAGATTTGAACAACCCCATAAAGCTTACACATACCGCATGCATGGCTATGAAAGTGTAGTGGGACCGGTAAAGGGAATATACACGCCTCTGTTGGCTCTTAGCAAAGCAAGAGGTCACAGTATGATGGTCGGTGATCGTCCAAACTTTGTTACCATATTGACATTGGTAAGGGACGCTACTGCCCGCTTACCCAACGGTGAGGGCACAAGGGCAGAAATTTCTGAGCTTCTTAAGTGTTCACAGTACATAAATCGAGATGCATCTGAAAATGTTTTACAAACTATAGTCAGTGGTGCTTTGGACCGAATGCACACCGAGCATGATCCCTGTGTGCGGTATGACCCCAAACGGAAAATATGGATTTATCTTCATCGCAATCGTACTGAAAACGACTTCGAACGCATTCATCAACATAATCAATCTATTGGAAAAGCCAAAAAGCTACCTCAGAAAAAACCCAAGCTTTTGGGAAGTAGCGGTAAGCCGTTTTCTATGTCGGATAATGATAATTTAAATTTAGTGGTCAACACAGAAACTAGCAGTGGCGCCAGCACCGTAACAGGCTCGTTGATAACAATGCCAGCTTTGGTCCCTTCAAATCCCATCATTGTTACCAATAAGAATGTAGTACAAAGGCAGCAACAAGTTTTGCAGCAGCCAATAATTAACTCAAACAAATGCCCACCTGTTCCACCCTTAAAATACAATATACCGCCCTCACAAACTGCCAACAGCCAACAGCATCAACAGCAGAAGTCATTATTAAAAACCACCATACGAGCAGAAAATAAATCAAATGCTTCACCCTATACCGTAGGTTTAACCACCAATTTAAGTAAGCAACACAACTTCCAAATGCCGCAAAGTAAAAATTGTTCTAATCTAAATACAACCCCAATTATTGTGGCAACACCACAGGGGCTACAAACAGTGCATGTTTCAAATGCAACCTCCGTTATGCCTTCGCAAACAAGCAACAAACAACCGCTGAAGCAAACTTTATCTGCGCAGCAACATACAAATATGACAGCTAATTTGGCCGGCAAAAAGGTCACACTTAACAAACCCATCATTATAAACCAAGTTGTATCTCCTTCTTCATCGTCCACATCACTCTCTACCTCTTCTGTTACTTCACTTCCCAGTCAGAGAATAAAATCTCCACAACAAACTCCACAGAAAACGCAATTAATACAAAATCGCTTAACATTGCAAACTAACCAACATCAGCTCTTAACACAACAGCAGCAACAATCCAATTTCATTACTCCCATTTCAATGGCCAACAATGTTTGCGTTAATGTTCATCAACCATCTAATGTTACAGAGCATAATACCATCACAATGCAAGCTAATCAGTCTGGAAATATCCAGCCACATGTTTCCCTAAGCAATAAACAAAACATCATACGTCTTGTACCGGCTTCAAACATCAAATCCCTTATGAATTCACCTACTACCAGTCAAAATTTCAATAGACAAAGAATTATTGCCACAACAACTGCAACAGATGGGCCTTCGTCTGCTCAGCAACAAAAGTCTCAAATTGGCTTACAGTTGGTTTCTAATAATGGCAATGTGGTAACCGTAAGTGGTTCGGCTACAAACCCAGCTGGTTCCATTGTTAAAATGTCACCGCAACAGTTCGCTTCTTTGCAGAAACAGGGTCAACAGCAGCATATTATTGTTAAACAAGCAGGTGTTTCCAAAACACAGACAGCTGCAGTAGGTGGCACAAAACCTCAGAGAGTTATTTTAGGTAAGTAAAGGATATTACTTATACATATGTATGTTATTAATTAACAGCAATATTCATAAGTTTTTAAATTTGTTTAAATACATTTCTTTTAATCTTTTAGGCAATAGTGCTATTGTGGGTCAAGCCGGTCAAGGTAGGAATATTGTGTTGCAACAAATACCAGTGGCATCGTCATCAGTTGTTGTTACACCTTCTCCAACAACTACAGTTTCGTCGGCTGCAACAATTTTAAGTGGCAATAAAATACAAACTATAAATGCCAAGAGTTTGACGCCGCAACAACAACGTATACTGTTACAAAATCTAAAACAACAACAACAGCTACATCATCAACAACAAAGTATAAATCAAAATCAAATACAGTTCAAAACCGTACAGGTGGTAGGAAGCACTTCACAAACACAAAGACCACAAACAGTAACTATGGCCACGACTTCACAAGCCGTACCCAAAAGCGTTGTTGTAGTTTCTAGAGGCAGTGGAACAACGTCACAACAGAATGTAACCAGAATATTGAAAACCACCAGCCCACAATTAAAGTCCGAAACAAGTGCAGCTACTGCTGGCACCCGTATCATGACAAGTTCAAGTGGTCAGATAATATCTCTGGACAGTTTAATACAAAAGCAAGGAGGAACATTACGGATTACAGGGTCCGGAAATACAACACAGACTATTAAAGGCAACCAACAGCACATAACAACAAATCTTTTGCAAAAATCTCAACCGCAACAAGTTAAACAACAGAGGCAACCCAAACAATTTGCGATTGTTTCTGTACCCAATAGTATTATTTCATTGAGCAGCAATTCAAACTTTACCGTTGGTCAAAGAATAATCACGACACAAGCGGGTTCAAGCAATACTAGCTATTTGGATACAACCAAAGTAACACCATCTATTCTTTCAACTGGGTCTGGTCGTGTCATAACTGCTACAGCTGCTGGTACCAAAATTGTTACAAAACCATCACCATCAGCTGCTTCGACTGCTAACATTCGTGTTATAAATACTGGTAATCAACCGTCGAATATTAATTATGCCACATTGCAAGGCAAACAAGTGGTCTTAGCTACTGGTAAGACACTGAATACCATTAGCAAAACTCAATTTCAATCGCAACAACAGCTGCAGCAACAGCAAAATGTTGTACAAACCCAACAAGGCAGTATATTCATTGGTGGACAAACACTAAAATTGCAACAAGGAAATGTAAGTATTGATTCGCAAGAAAAAGTTAGTGGAAGTGAGTTTTTTTTTATTTTAAGCGTATCAGAAATCTATGATTACATATTTATCTTAGAGTTAAACAAAAAAACTTTTCTCCAAGTCCGATATTTTCCATTTGCAAGACCATTTTGCACCAAGCTTTGAATACCGCTAAAGCTTTTTATGTTTGCTTATTTTACAAAGCAATTTTATTTATCAAAACTCATTTTTGCTTTTATTAATGATACTTTATATCAACGTCCAGCAGTAAGTCTTGTTTCATTTTAGGGAATGTGACAATAGGTATTTATTTGTAAGCGCTTAAAAGTGTGGAGTCACCGTATTTTTACCTTGTATCCACGAGTTTCCGCTTCGACTTATTTTATTTTGAATCAAACGATACGTCTGATTTTCTGAAAGAAGTTTCCTATTAAATTTCGGGCAATTGGTGTAGTGCTTGCTGCGACCCCTTTCCAAAAATTCTCTTATCTAATAAGCGCAAGGAATAACGAAATGCTTATTCAAAACGAAAAATGCCACTGAAACAAGGGATAAGGGAAAATCGTTTCAAAAACCTATAGCTATAAAATCTTAATGTTTCTAATTTAGTTATCTCTTTCATATTATGCTGTTAATTTAATACGTCTACGTAAAAACCAAGGCGAATTAATTACAAAGTAGCCTCATGAGCGCCACTTTCTTACTTTTGCTACACATCAGTTGACTCAGGCAAACTAAATTTTGACTTTGGGTCAAATTTGGCCAATACCGAATTCATTTGCCTTGGCGAAAACTGTCAATCTTTAGGAATAATTTTTAATTTTATTTTCGTCGATTTTTTTAATTTAATTTATTTATTAATTTCCATGGAGAGATTTAAGATATCATAAACATATATGAGGTATAATATGACTCGTGATCGCAAATCTACTTTAATGAATTGATGACACATAATGCTTGTAAATATAACGGGTTATCCATTTAGTGGTTTTAAAACCGCCGGTCTGGCAAGGATGCCAGCTGTTAACTATATATCTGAAGTGTCATTTATTTCGTGATAGATTTACCACTTATCGTTAAACAACCTAATAACGAATAAAAATAGTTAACACACTACAAAATAGGTAGTACAAACGTGGCCACTTTTTGAGCATTATGGAGGTGATTATGGTCGTCATAATCGACCTACTATGCGAGGAATTGAAAAGATTATAAAGAAATTTGAAGATACTGGAAGCGTTACAGATGTAGCCGGGCCTGTGCCCCATCGCAGTTTGCAGACTGTTGAAACATCGCTTATCTTACGTCTCATTATGGCCAAGAATGGATTTGGACCTCCATCCGTATAGAGCCCCACTTACGCAACAATTAAAGCCGACTGGACATTCACACCGCCGTGAATATGCTGATTGTATGCTAGAACAACAGGCTTTCAGCGTCTCTTTGTGCATTTAATATAATGACAAATGACAAGCAAATGTAAAAATTATTACGATCTTGAGTGCTTTAAGCCAATTTCTGGAGGGATTTAGCTAAAGCGGAAAATCTATTTTATACGTTTATTTTAAACATCTGGGGTTGCCAGATTATTAATATTTTGGATGTTGCTAACATCTGTTTCTGTTTTAAGATGGAGGGTATCGCCTAGGAGCATGTATAACGTTAATATGCCGAATCTCTCTTATAGGAGATGTTTTTTCTTCGATTGGTTGTCCCGGTCGCCTCCATGGCCGCCTCCTAAAGGATGCTCGCGATGCGTTTAAAAGATCCAATGTAATTTGAAGTCATCTTCCGATAAATCATTCCAATGGCTTCATGTTCGGATTTGCTCTATACTGAGAAAGTTTAACAAGTTAGTATTTTCATCGAGAAAATCATCACACTAAGATTTCTCGAGCGTTCCTTTAATTGTGTCTACAGAAGGTTCTGCTTGACTATTAAATTGGAAATATGGATATATGATGTATTTCTCTCTCTCTCTCTCTCCACACAAAATTTGTTGAACATTAAACTTGTAAACGGTGTTCCGTTATGACACAATGACCTTTGGTTGACCATAACGTCTAATAAACTCGTGAACGTGCTGTGTAATTTCCTTTGATGAAATTGTAGACGTTTCTATATGCTCCGGCCACTTTGATAAAGCATCCACCAAAATACAATAATGTTTGCCACGCAATGGACCGGCTATATCAACGTGTATACGATCGAGGACCTTATCTGGTGTCGGCCATGAACTAAGAAAACACTTAATTGAATATTTTGGAGTGATTGCGCAATTTTGACACATTTTAACATGATCCGTAATATTTGCATCAATTTTTGTTCAGTAAACATAGGACCTAGCGAGAATTCATGTGTTCGATGCCTTAATGTCCATTATGGAGTTATTTCAGAACTCTTACGAAAAACTGCTGGAATCACTACTCGATCTCCTGTCATAACACAATTGTCAACAAAATACAGTGATTCAGTGACATTATTGAAGGGTTCGATATCTGGCGATATTGTTTTGCGGAGCAAAGCCAACCATGGTTTATAAATTTAGTTACTTCCTACAGCGTATAATCTTTTTTTGAAGTTATCTGTACCATTTTCTGTGCAATTGGCATGATTTTAAGTTTGTCCTGCAAAACAAAATTCATATCATCGTCTGTTTGTAAACCCTCACAACGAACTCTTCTTTTTAGGTTGATTATCAATGAGGCGAATAATCATGTTTACATTTCCGAATTCATTACTGAATTGTAAAATTATAGCTCATTAAAACTAGGGCTCATCTTTGCAACCGATCTGCAGATATACCTGTTTTAGAGGCGAAAATATAAAGCAGGGATTTATGGTATCCGTAAATACTTCTGTTGCAAAATTTGTGCGCCGATACCTGTGGATGCATTTGCCGCAACGAAAAATGAAGTTGGGAGTCATAATGTGTCAATAAAAGATTAGACTGTAGTAGCCGCTTAAATTTCTGAAATAACGCACATTTTTTCGCCCATATTCACTAGCCTCGTTCTTCAATAAGTCATCTAAAGGTTGACAGAGGTTCCGCATACAATTTATAAACTTACCATAAAATTTATAAACTTACATAAAAATTACTGAAACTCGGATACATTATTTGGGCGTGTGGCATGTTTTTAATTGATTCGAATTTGGATGGGCCAGGCAATATCCTTGCCGTCCACCGATGATTCTAAAGTTTCGTGTTTCTCTCACCGGATTTTAAGGCCTTGTTCTTGAAACCTAACAACTTCTTCCGTAATAATAGAGTTTTCCTGTGGAGTGGATGATGCTATATTTAAATCATCTTTTAAATTGCCCCTCGGGCAGATGTTATGCCAGTTGGTAAGCGATAAAATAAATATAATCCTTCGTGCGTATTAATAGTAAATAGCTGTTTAAACTTTCAACGACTTCGAATTGCAAATATGCATCCGACAAATCCATTTTGATAAAAATTTACAACTTGTGTACTGAAAGTCAAAAGTTTAATAATGCCCCTTTGTATAGATAAATTTCTCATTTCAATAAAACAAATTGTTTATCCAAAAATTTATTTGACCAGAAATGTTTTTTTTTTTTCATCAAAATTTTATTATTTGAATACGCATTACTACTTTATTTCTAAAAAAAAAAAAAAAACATTTTTCTCTAAATTTAGTCAAATATTCAGCAATTACTTCAAAAGAGTGGCAATATAATTACAAGTCAAAATTCAACTACCACAACGCAGTCAACACAATTGCAAACAGTTATAATGGGCAATCAGATATTAAGAGTGCAGCAAGTACCACAAATTGTACCAACAGCGAGTCGATTAAATGTGTCCAATACAAAACCAATAAGCAATAACATTAATAGTATAACTACCACACACCCTAATACCCCGAAAACAATATTTGTGGGTTCAACAGGGCAAACGTTAAGACTACAACCAACTACATCCCACACTCAAACAACAAATAAAAATATTATCGTACAATCACAGCAACAAGTAAGAAACATTTTATTATAATTATAATTTCAAATGATTTAACTTTAAATTTTGAAAGAATACAACAATCAAAACTGCTGGTCCCGGTGGAAATATTACCACACCAAATCGCGTCGTTTTAGCCGTTCAAGGTAGTGGTCAAGTATTTTTATCGCCTAATTTTCAAGCTGGCAATATTAATCTTAAATCATTGCAAAATATGAAGGTGGTATCTTTGGCTCAACATCCGTCAGCAAAACTTAAGGATACAACATCTTCGATAATAACATCACCGTCATCCTCATCGTTGTCAACGCAAAAGACCATTTTAAAACCGGCATCTACGCCTACAAGTGATTCAAACGTTTAAACATTTTTTAATTGATTTTACACAGGTTTTTTTTTAAGATTTTCCCCATCAACATTTTTTTTTTATAAAATGAACAAAAAATAATAATTACAACAAGTGTATTGTCGTTCAGTTTATTAGCCTACGCCAAGCGTAAAATGTCACTTAAAATCCAAAATATTTTTGTACATAGAATAATGTAATATACAAACTTAGAGAATAAACGCTATTAATTTTATTAACTTAAAATATTTTTATCGAAATCCTACTCATACCCTTCCTTTTAACCCCTTTATTGTTTTTATTTCTTTACTAAATTAATCAAATGTTAATTTTACGAAACACATTTTGTATGAAATTTTATTTATGTAACGTATTAATTAATGTTTAGCACACAAGCAAACATACCCACGGCCCCATTATTTGAGTTAGCAATATGAAGAGTTTAAAATTTTATAATTATATTACATTACATATGTAGCTTAGAAAGAAAATAAAAAATTTCTTGAATAAAAATAAAGCCTTTTAAAAATTTAAATAAATATATAAACCGGGGGGAATTTTGATATTCGATATCAATCAAAGTTGCCATTAAATTCGACAGAAATTTCCATTAGTTTATATTGAAATTTCTATCGATATCGAATGCCATAATTTGTCCCCAGTTGATATTCTCTATTTTTCAGAAACATTTCAGGCCATTTTAAAATCATCTAATCTTATGGAATTCCAGATATCATAGTTTATTAAAAATGTATGAAATTTTTTTTGGCAGATCTTATTTAAATCATTTCGAAATCAATATTTTTCGATTTGTAAAGAGATAGGCCTGCCAGTACTATGCAGCACATTTTGGAAGAGAGCAATCGGTTAATCAGGTATGTGGTAGAAATATAGATGGACTTAAAAACGACCGTTTGGAAACGATTTGTTAAAAAGTTCGATTGGTTTTAGGAATTTTTGAACCAATCCCAAATTATTTGCACAACAATGCGGACCCAAATATAAATTTCGAATAATAAAAAAGAATTTAAATAAAAAATGCGCAAGAAATTAAAAAAATTACATATAAAAAACTAAAAGTAAACTACATATGTTATGTTTTTAACCGTTTCGTCTTTAAAATCGACTTCCGTACCAGTATATTAATGCAAAATAACTAATTTCTGATTTATCTAATCATACATACATTTTTATTTCACTCGGAAAACAGAGGAACGAATATATATGTACATATGTATAAAAAGAAGTCCCAAGAAAGGAGCGATAGTGACACGGTGCTGTAGAACATACAATAGTGCCAAAAATACCATCACACTTTCACAAAGAAAAAGAGTATTAAAACTTAATCGATAAAAAGTTTTAAGAGTAGCAAAGAAAACACTACAATAGAACTGCAAAACTGTTGAATATCCGATAGCGAAACTATCGACCAAAAAGTTATTAACCAAGTAAAAGCGATCAATAAAAACTAGTCGACGGCTGATTTGAAATAAATCATTCGGTATATGCTTTTCGCCTTCCGTGGACTAATATACATACATACATATGTAAATGTAAGACAAATTAAAAATTGTTGATTACTGTCATTAAAAGTATGCGATGGATCCGCTTCCTTTTAACAAATTGCCAATGAATAATGCCGGCTACACATGAAGAAACAGAGAAACCCTATTTAATATATGGAGTTTAACATCCGCAAAGAAGACGGAAATTCTTTGAATTCGCCAGTGAGTCTACCTATTAAAATAAAAAGTCACATACAAAAGCTTGTATATAATTTGTGTAAGGTAATTATAAGTTTATAACAACTCAGTGTTTAACCCACAAAGTAACAGTTTAACCTCATATTAGACAGAAAAATTAAGGTGGTCTTCAAAACAAAAAACCACAGGGTAACCAGAGGTGAAGACTTTGACACATAAAAAATAAAAAACTCAGTTTATTTTACTATGGGCTCTGTTAGAAAGAGACAAATATAGCATTTTGTGACGAAATACAGGAAAAAATACAGGCAAACACGGCAAGAAAATCAAAATAAAAACAAAAATCTAAAAACAAAACTAAGGCTCTGAAGGAACGAGACCGATAGAGAAAAAGATCACTATACTGTCGTTTCACCTCTGTTTACTACTTTGTGCAAAAAACTGACCAGCTCAACTGCTGACTTTTTTACATTTTTTCACCTTTTCCGGTCCCGTTATTTGTAGCGAGTTTGACTAGACGAATTAAAACAGGAAAACACCCCAGAGCAGCTGATCACTTATTAACTAATTGCATGTCAAATTCCATCTGCAAATTTTCTCCGACACATTTTTTATATGGAGTTTGACATCCGAAACGAAGATGGAAATGCTTTGAATTCGCCCGTGAGTCTAGCTGTTATCAGATTGCGTTGGGAATTTAACATCCGCAACTGAGCCGAAAATGACTTGAATTCCGTCGAGAGGCCAACTGTTATCAATTGGTCTTGTGTTAATTTCTATTCTTAGGCGAATTAGCAATAGTTGGCTGCAAGTCCATTACGATGCAAAATTAACATAATTTCAATTAATTTATAATACAAATTTTCTCTTTTTGAAAAAAAGAACTTACTAGTAATACAAATTAAACAAAAAGTTACATTAGCCTATATAACTGCAAGGCGAATTAGTAACAAGAAAGTAAGAGAGGTAAGTAATAAAAATTTGCCTTTAATAACGCAGGGTATACACACGTGATTTGCTCGCATATACAAGCAACAAATCACAATGCAACAAAGCACAGAGCGAAAAATGACACTGAAGATGGCACATAGCCGAAACCGGCTTGTCTGCAAACCAACCTTGACAAGGGATGACGTAAATTCGTTCCAAAAATTTACATCAAAACACCCTGTCGGAATATTAAATCAAGAAACACAATGTGCTTAAATTTGAACAAGTAAGTATTAGTAACAAAGCGGAAGTGTATGGGCTAGACAACGAAGAAATCAGAAGAATTTTAAAATGTTTAATTTCGTGTGATTTGTATATCATGTTTATGGCGTTGGGCGCGAACATTTTAAAGTTTTTTCATGTAAGTAACCTACAAAATGGTGAAGTGTGTGTGGTGGGAAGATGAGAAGTAAACGATTTTTAGAAGACATCGAAATTATCACAGAAAAACATTTAAATTTATTAAAATTTATATAACACAGATAATAAAAAACTATAACAAAGCTGGTACTTTTAATTTTTTGTAATATGTACATATATTATACATGTTAACGCTTATTTTTTATTTTTTTATTATTTTGTTTTATACACATGTACGTAACTATCGTCCGCTTTGTTACTGTTTCCTTGCTGAAGTTTAACCGCCATATGATATGTTGCACGTGTATGGGGTAATGTTATACGAGCAAATCAAAACTGTATACCCAGCTTAATGTAAAATGTGAAAGTGCTCTGTCACACGAAGCAAGTTTTTTTTTTAATTACTGAATGTCGTAATTTTAAATACAAACAAATTCATAGCAACAAAATTAAATTTGTTATAATAGATCTTACCTATGAACACATAATGGCTTCCAAGGCATATTTAACTAGGTGACATTGCTACGACAACAAATACAACAACATCAGGCTACTTTGTTTGTGTAAAATCAATGAATACTGTCAGAAACATGTGACAAAAAAAACAAATTAAAAGGAAAATAGTTTAAAAAAGGTTTGTTGGTAAACAAAACTAAACACTTTGACATTAACAAAGTGTTAAAACTAAAGAAAACTGTAGCATAAAACTTGCTACGTCTGAAGAGGATTTTAAAACTCAATTTTGACATTTTTGTAAAAAAAAGCGCTTGTTTGGACGGGAAAGGAAATAATTTGCCATCACTGAATACAGTTCAACTCTCTATACTAGGAAGCTGTTTTTTCATACACTTTTAGCGGCGTTTATAGTGGCTGAAAAGAATTTTTTTGCAAATTAATTTTGTTTTCACATTAAATAAAGTGATTTAATAACAAATCTTTTAAGTAAAATTATGGTTAAAATCAAAATTTGAAGAAATGTAGTTGATATTTGCATTAGGTTGTGGACTTTTTGGGAAAAAGTGTGCTGAAGTTGAAAGCAAAGAAAACGAACCAGTAATATTTCTGGAAAAGAAAAAAGAAAAAAAATACAAAATAAGGAATAGACAAAACAAATTCTGTGCATAAACGTAAGTATTTTTTCTTCACCGAATTCATTTATTTTCTTGAATAAAAAATGCTTATTACACTAAAATAAGTGTTAGTATGCAGAAGTTCCACTTAGGCATGGTTGAGATGGTTTAAGTATGGATTTTGTTACATGCCAACATAGGAAAATAATGTATAGAAAGAAATTAGAAATGGTCAGCCAAGAAACATTTTCGCAAAAAAATATTAAAAATAATTTAGACGACATGTATCTCATGAAAGGCGGCAAAAACTTGAAGTAAATCACTATTGTAATATGTCTCAATAAAATTTTTGGAGCGATCAAAAAATGCAAATTGGTGTCATATGTACGCGCGAACAAGACGTTGATTTGATCGTACATATAAACAAATTAAATTTAGCTTACTAAAGTAATTCAACCAATGTTTGTGTATTTTAGGTTTTCTATTATAATTTAATTACACTGGACGTTTCATTACATATTAACATAAATGGGCAAAGAAAATTCCATATCCGATTTGGTCTGTCATAACTCAAATGATGCTAAGAAAACTATTAAGGAAAACAAAAAGAATTCTTTAAAGGATAAAAATTCCATACAATCTGATAAAACATCAAAGACTAATAGTAAGTTGAATTCAAAAAAGTCAGAGGTATTGGAGGATGAAAATAGTAACGACAGCAGTAGCAGTAGTGGCACAAAAGCAAGTAGCTCAACAAGCAACTCCTCCAGTACCTCGGCGTCTAAGAACGCGTTAAATTTAAGAAATAACTCGTTAGCATCAGATAAAGCAAAACATTCTGAAAGTGAAGAGGGAAATATATTACAAGAAAAAAAAGAAGGACCTCAATTCCGCGTTGCCTCCAATAATACAACAGGTTTTAAATTACGCATAGTACCTTTAGAAAAATTACTTGAAAATCCCAAGAAACTTGAACTATCAATAGAAAAGAAGCGCACCTCACCGCCTGTTCTAAAAGAGAAACACGAACATCAAAGAAAGTCTGTTAGAGATATACCAATTAGGCGTTTGCCTGAACGAGCTCTTAAACCCATATCTTTTGTGGATATTTCTGAAAGCGAATCGGAACCGGCAGAATCAGAAAAGAACGAATCTGACTCATCGGCAGAGAAACAGCCAACTAAAAAAATCGCAAAAAAGCAAACGATTTTGAATTCAAAACCAAGAGCACGGCCGCCATCACCATCTAGTGTAAGACAGTGTGTTGTAAAATTAAAAAGATCAAAGTTATCAGACTTTAAGAATCTTCAGTCGACCAAGAAAAAAATTAAAATGAATGGCGGCGCTGAAAAGCCCTCGACATCAGCAGCTCGCAGAAAAAGATTATCTTCAGATGACGATTCAGATTTTGAATTAAAACAAGTAGATACAGATGACCGAGTCTCTGACGGCGAATGTAACGACGATGTAGACAGCCAGAGGGACAGCAGCGATAGCGAAATAATACCTACGCGCAAAAGGCGTGTATTTAAACAGGATAAGAATTCAAATAATTCTGATACTGACTTTGAACCCGAAAAAAAATCTAAAAAAACGAGAAGACGAGTTCAAAATAACTCTAGCGATGAATCTGAGGATGATGAGAAGACGGAAAAAAACAAACGCAAAGACATACGTAAAATTATCAAAACATCTGAACTCAACATTAGCACTAAAACCGCGACCAAGGAAGAAGAAGAACGCCGTAAACGCATTGAAGAGCGCCAGAAGTTGTATAACCAAATCTACGAGAAACCCGATAGTGTCGAAGTCACCGAGTTAGTGTTAGATTTTGATCCAGAATCAAAGAAGACCTTACTGGAGGTGGACAAGGGCCTGATGAAAAAACTTAAACCCCATCAAGTTGCTGGTGTAAAGTTTATGTGGGATGCTTGTTTTGAGACCATTAAAGATGCCCAAGAAAAACAAGGATCTGGTTGTATTTTAGCCCACTGCATGGGCCTTGGTAAAACAATGCAAATTGTAACTTTGTCACACACTCTTCTGACGAATTCAAGTAAAACTAATGTGGAACGAGTACTGGTTATATCACCACTAAGTACTCTTAACAATTGGGCACGGGAGTTTAAGCACTGGATAGGCTTCACACGCAAGCGCAACATAGAAATCTATGATATGTCTAAATATAAAGATAAAAATACACGAATTTTCAAACTGAACGAGTGGTTTGAGGAGGGCGGCGTCTGTATTATAGGTTACGATATGTATCGTATATTGACGAACGAAAAAGCCAAAGGCCTGCGTAAAAAACAACGTGAGCAGTTGCAGCAGTCCTTGGTTGATCCCGGCCCCGATCTTATAGTCTGTGATGAAGGCCATTTGTTGAAGAACGAAAAGACTTCGATCAGCAAAGCTGTAACACGTATGCGCTCTTTAAGACGTATTGTTTTAACTGGTACGCCATTGCAAAATAATCTCAAAGAATGTAAGTATGCATAAAACATATTTCCCTTGTTATCTTGGCACAATAGAAATTTATGTTTTAGAATATTATTCAGAACAGTCCGATTGTTTGAAACTTGTTTATAACTGTAAAATTTAGTAATTAGAAGAGGTGGTAGATAACTACTTCATAGATCTTGAGAGTTTATTTATTAAAAACCTAACTCTACGATCAGATATTAGACCTTAATTACACTGCAAAAAAATTGGTCAAACCGAAGTTTTATTAAAGTAATGAAATATATTTTTTTTTATTTTAATTTGAAACCGCCATTAATCACTTTTTCTACAATTCTTTATTTTACACTTTAAAATCAACAGTTTAATATCACAATTTGTTTTCAGACTATTGTATGATTCAATTTATAAAACCCAATCTATTGGGTACTTATAAGGAATATCTTAATCGTTTTGTAAATCCTATATCGAACGGACAATACACAGATTCGACAGATCGCGATATACGTTTAATGAAACATCGTTCGCATATCTTGCATCAGCTTCTTCAGGGTTGCATACAACGACGCGATTATTCGGTGCTGGCACCGTACTTGCCACCAAAACATGAATATGTTGTTTACACCACCCTGTCAACATTGCAGCAATTGTTGTATGAACACTATATGACACATAAACGTGATATAGGTAGTTCAATATCTGAAGGTAAAGGAGCTCGCCTTTTCCTAGACTTCCAAGAGTTGCGACGCATATGGACACATCCTATGAATATGCGTATCAACAGTGATTCGGTAATACGTAAAAAAGTTATTGCCAACGACAATGATTCGTTGGATGACTTTATTGATGATAATGACGACGACGATGAAGGTGCTGGCGGCGGTGGTTCTTCGTCGGAAACGTCAGTTGATTCAGCAAAATCGTTTGGTAGTGGTGGTCCAGGTGGCTCTTCTAAGCCCCGCAAAACTAGAACGTATCGTCGCAATGTTGGCACAGAGAATGATAGCGATATAGAGGAAGTGACAACAGGACAACAAGATGATCCTTCTGAGTGGTGGAAACGTTTTGTGGCCGACAAAGAACTTAATAATATAAATCATTCCCCAAAATTGGTAATGCTGATGAAACTATTGGAACAATGTGAACAAATTGGCGATAAATTATTAGTTTTCTCTCAATCGCTGCAAAGTCTCGACACAATTGAACACTTTCTATCTTTGATAGATAGCAAAACTAGAGGGTATGAATATGATGGTGAGTTATGGTAACAAAATTATAGATACAGAACATGTATATAAAAGGTTAATATGATGTACTTTATTCTTATTTTTTAGGTGATGTTGGCGATTTTAGCGGCTTTTGGAATTCTGGCACGGATTACTTCCGCTTGGATGGCTCGTGTTCAGTAGAGCAGCGGGAATCTATGTGCAAGAAATTCAATGATCCTATCAATTTAAAGGCTCGTCTATTTTTGATCTCCACACGTGCCGGTGGCTTAGGTATAAATTTGGTTTCCGCAAATCGTGTGGTTATATTTGACGTATCTTGGAATCCTTCCCATGACACACAAAGTATTTTCCGTGTTTATCGTTTTGGCCAAATAAAACCTTGTTACATTTATCGTCTCATAGCCATGGGCACCATGGAACAAAAGCTATATGAACGTCAAGTTGCCAAACAGGCAACAGCCAAACGTGTTATTGATGAACAACAAATATCTCGTCATTATAATCAATCTGATTTACAAGAACTGTATACATATGAATTGGAACCCAGCGTCCCTCGAGAAATACCGATATTGCCCAAGGATCGTTTGTTTGCTGAACTGTTGTCGGAACATGAAAAGTTGATCTTCAAATATCACGAACACGACTCTCTGCTTGAAAACGAAGAGAGTGAAAATCTTAGCGAATCTGAGCGTAAAGAGGCCTGGTCTGAGTTCGAGAATGAAAAGACACGCACTGTGCAAACGGCCCAGTTTATGTCGTACGATCGATCGGCCTATGGTGGTCATTTTGGTAATGCCTCTGGCAGTGTTACTTCAAATAAAATATTCGGCTTCCGTTCGGATGTACTACTACAATTGCTTAACATGAAAATTACTAAGGATCATCCTGAAATGACACAAAATCAAGTTATACAAGTAGTACCAACATATTTAAATGAGTTGTACAGCCAAATGAACAGTGGCGATCCTACTATGTATAAGGATCTTTTGTCATTGCATGCCACATTGGTTCATCCGAGTGGCATGTATATGAATCCGTTACTGTATGTTAATCAAAACCCACAGACGGCTGGTTATTTTCAGGGCAATAGCCAGCCGGCAAATGGTGTTGCAGGTAGTGGGCCTGGTGTTGGTTTTGGCGGTGTACAAATTGTTCCCAATCCACCAGCTCAAATGGTTGGCGCCGTTCCAAACCCACCACCCGGTTTCGATCCGAATGAAGTTTATGAAATTGATTAAATAAATTAACGTGCATAAGACACAATTTAATTTCATTTATTATATAATTTGTAGATTAGGAGTCACTTCAATCGTAATTTATAACTATTAATTTAATAAAAAAAACATTAGTTTTCATTACATTTTCTCTCAATTTAACTGTCCTTAAATTTTTCCTTTTCTCTAAATTTCCCCTACCTAAATGGTTTAGAAAATTTATATTTCGTAAATTTTTCTTTAAACTACTGATCTCCCCTTAAAAAAGAACACTGCAGGTTCCTTAAAATAACATGTTCTCCCAGTTCCCTAATTATTGATGCCTTCTGCCTATAAATTCAATTCCTAAATAACGTTTTCAGATTCTTCTGCTCATTTGTTCTTATATTTCCATTTGAATAAGTTAGATGCTATTTTTTATTTAATATGTATTTTGTTAACAAGGAGCAGAGGATAAAACTTAAATACAATTGTAAGTTAATTATTGTCTGTCGATGAAAAATATGTATAATTTATAATTTTTTATTTAAGTACACATTTAGAAACAAATGAGTATTGAATTATTACTTTATTTTAACACTTTTAACTTATAAAATATTAAATTATAAGAAAAAATATTTAACTGTTTGGTTTAGTTCACTATTTAGTAAGTTTAATTATTATCAACAAAATAACATGCAACATAATAAAAAAATAATTATTTCCACACACACACACTTACATGATTAATTAAAAATCGATTGCAAAATATTTTTTAACTTTAAAATTTATTATAAAATCGTGCAAAAAATAGACAAGGATACACAACATATGAAATCCATAAAATAAAAACCAGATTAATTAGTAATATATGATGTTTAAATTTGTTGGGTTTGGTTGCAAAGACAAGGGGCAAATAGAAGATTAAAATGAAGTGGCTATAGTTTATAAGCTTTATAAATCAAATTGTCTCAGAATAATAGCACGTACGAAGCATTCAATATCAATATTAGATATTTTTTTTAACTTGCATTAGTGGAATGAATTAATTCAAATTGATATCAGGTGTCATCCAGGGAAGACTAAACACGTAAATTCACCAGCGCAGCTGAGTACTTTCTTGAACTTATCGGACCTTAAAATCGATATAAAAAAGTTTGAAATCGGCAAAGGAGCCGGAAATACTTTTAATTCACCGGTGAGCGTAAAACTCATCAATTTGCTTTGGTGTCGTCTATGTAAAATAATCTAAAAGACCAAAGAATTGCAAAATATAACAAATAAATTTACCTTAGCTAAAGATTTTAATATTTTGTAGACGCTCTCTCATTGTGTGAACAAATTAATGGCTAATCAAGACGCGATAATTTAAAAAAACGCAACGATAATTTTAAAAAATAGAAACACAAGTTTTAAGGTAAATGTATACACAGCACAAAAGAACCGGATAAGTAATAAAACAGTTCCAGAACGGATAATAGATGGCCCCTATTGTTACACCACAGCAGTGTAGAGATTTTGTCGGTAATGTCAAGTTTTTTAACGTGTTTAAACGTGCGACTTAGCTGCTTAAAATCTGGCAACTTTTTAGCAGGCAAAAAAAGAACAAGCACAACATTTTGTACAGTGTTTGTTTATATTTGCTCAATAGCGGAGATTAGGAGGAAAAATGTCAACAGCTTCTAATGTAAATGGTAATCTTATGGACGAATTCGAAGAAGCTTTTCAAAACTGTCTGCTTTCGCTTACGAAGTTAGAAGCAAACACTGGCACCAACAAGGAAGAAGTTGAATTGGAAGTTCAAAAAACAACAAATCGTTTTATTGACGTAGCCCGTCAGATGGAAGCATTTTTTTTGCAGAAACGCTTTTTGGTATCTACACTAAAACCCGATCAACTGATCAAAGATGAAAACCAAGACTTACGCATAGAAATTTCTCGCAAAGAAGCTTTGCTAAATAAACACTATAGCCGCTTGGAGGAATGGAAAGCCTGCCTATCTGATATACAACAAAATCCGGCTATACTCAATAGACCTGTAGGTGGATTGACAGCGGGCTTAGGAGAAACTGGTGGCAACATGGTAGGACCATCAGGGTCATCTGCACCAATGAGTGTTGGCGCTATTGCTGCAATGGGTGGTCCTGGTGGGCGGACAGGCATGATACCTAATGCTCCAGGCGCTAGTATGGGGCCTATGTCTCAGATGGTTCAAGGAAGTCAACAACAGCATTTACAAACGCAAAAAATGTTGCAGGCTCAACAAATGCAACAGTTACGTATGATGGGAAAATTACCAAAATAGCTTTAAAACCCTATGTTACACGTCGGGTTAAGATGTGTACAAATATTATGCTAGCCGGAATGTCGGCGTTATCTTTAGCTTGTCAGTTAAATTTCGCCTTTGTGCAACGATGGTGTATTAAATAACATTTTTTAAATTCACTTAGGATTTAGTTTAAATTTCTACTCACCGTTGAAATTGACATCCCATGTTGAAATATAAACTATCCGATTTGAATGGGTTAAATAAAACGTTCGAATTTACAACTGAAGTCTAGCTAAAATCGTTTAAAAATACTAGTTGCTAAACTGGGAAACTGTCGAAATTCATTTTAACAGCTAAAATTTTTTCATGAATTAAATTTAAAAATAAAAATCTATACATTCCCAATCACTTGGAACTTGTTTGTTCTAAAAAAAAAATTTGTTAAGGAAATTTAATTTTAATCACATACACATTAACTAACTTTTGAAAGCATATTCAACATATGTAGTTATTTATAATAGACAAAAATCAGTGTTCAATTTTCGTAATAAATCTTTACGTTTTATTGTAAATTTTTATTAGTATTAAAAATGTATACTATCAAATACATTAATGAAATTTGATAAATAACTTCCTCATGAAAATTATACTAAAAAAACTTAAAAAGAATACTAGAGAAAATAAATTGAGTCCTGTGCTGATAGAGAATAGGTACATACATTAAAAATATATATACATCGTCGGATACTACATGAAGCGATTAAGGTATTTAAACTGGAGCGTGTTTATGTTTCTTTACATGCCTATTTAGACTAAATTTCAAATCAAAGGATTTTTCACACAAATTACACTTGAACTTTGATTTAGTGAGGGTAGTTTTTATTTTCTGCTGCTGTTGATCAATTGCTAAATGTTGTTCATAATGTTGACGCAATTGCTCAATAGCGGCAAAGGTTTCTGAACATTTAGCGCAAGCAAACGTATTAAGATTGCTGGTATCGTATGGTGATAAATTACCGTTTGCCTCGTCTTGGAAATCTCTGCTTTCGGAATCATTAATTGATGATGTTTTCAAAGCCATTTCACTTTCATCACATTGAATATTGCCACTTTGAGTTACAAAAGCTGATGACGATGAGGGAAGACTAAAGTCGTGAAAAACTGTTGTATTACCTAATGTCGAATCACTGTCTTGAAATTGTATTTCATCATCATTGCAGTATTTTTGAAATAATTTAATATTAGCACGTTCATCAACACCTTGCTCATTTTGCACCATTTCAGCAGTTCTAATAACACGGTCCTCTTCTACAAACACTCCAGCATTCGGTCCAATAGATACTAAGTTAGCATTAACGCGATGCTCTTCATTAACATGCCTTTCTAAATCAATTTGTTCTGTAAACTTATGTTCACAGTGGGCACACAAGAATTTATAAAGGCTTTCTTGTGCCTCTTGAAAAGAAACTTCTTCGGTTGATACCTTAAACGGTCTTTCATTAATTGTTTGCGAACAGGGTGTTTGAAATGCTGATATTGGGTTCGATGCAGCATTATTGTCTTCATTAGCATGAATTTCCCATATATGATTTTCTCTTTCGTTTTCTGTAGCAAAAGCTGAAACAAACAATATTTGCTTATAATGTTTAGAACCATTTTGTAAATTTTACCTTCTGTACAATATTCACAGCTATATTTTGAGATCAGCTCATGATGGCGTAAATGAGATTTCATTTTTTTTGCTAAAATACCTGTAATAACAACAAATTTAATAGAAAATACAACTTGTCTATACTACATATGTTGTTGAGTTACCTTTTCCACAAATTTTGCAGTTCAACTTTCGATGATTTGCTCGTTTATGCTCCCTTAAAGCGTCTTTAGAATTACACACAAAACCACATAGATTACATTTAACATGTTTATTTAAGGTGTGCCATTTCATGTGGAATTTAAGACGTGCTGGGGTAGAATTTTTAAATTCTTTGCCACAAATATGACATTCAAGATCTGTTGTTTCATGAGCAAGATCAATATGTTGTTGGTGTTCTTCTTGGTTGGAAGAAATGTGCTGGCATAATTTGCACTCCACTCCTTCAACAGCTATTTGCATAGCTGCACTCGGTTCCTCAGCAGATACAATATCACGTATGTGTAACGATGACGGTCCCGTTTGTGCAACTACTCCGGATGCACATTCAACCACATTTAAAGGCTGATCCGATTCTTCCATCGGTATAGCCGCCGCTTCTATAACTTCCTCTTTAATAGGAATATGGGGAAAATTAAAAGGGGTAGCACCGTCATATTCAGCATCACTCAAATCATCTACATATATGAAGTCACATATAGATTGTTCCTCATCTGGATCTGGCAATTCTGACTTGATTTTTACGTTTGGAATATTCCCATTTGGCACAGCATAAAACTTGCGTAACTCATTTTGTGCGGTAATGCATGCTGCCCTCAACTCAAATACTTGCTCAAATTTATGAATACATGTACTGCAAACATACTGAGGAAAACCATCGTTTTCCGCCACCTTACAATTATATCATATCAGAATAATGTTGAGCAACCATTACTTATGTACATATATGAATTGAACTTACCTCAATATTCCATTGTGACAATTCTAAACGTATTAGCATTAATTCCGAATGTTCCAAGGACGATTGAAAAAGATGCTTCAATTGATGCTTAGAGGGAGCAACGTAGTGTATGCCGCAAGTCCGGCAAGCTTTGATGTTTTCAATTAAGTCATCTGCATCCATTATTTCAAAAAATCATTTATTTTGTATAAATTTCTAATAATTTGTTTTCGACTTTTAGGATTAGGGTAGCAAAAATGTGCCTTTTACAAGCCGTTTTTTAAGTACTCAGAAATTTACTATGAGCTGAGAAAATGAAATAAAATGTGGCCACACTTGTTATGGCGTTTGTTTTTGAATCAATATGCAGTATTGCCAGATTCATACTACATATAAGTATTGTAACTTTCCTCGTGAATCGTTTGCAGTCAGTTGTTTTGTTTCTTTTTTGCCGGCAGTATGTAAAAAGTTATTATAATGTAATAGTCTAATTTGCCAAATGTGCTTGGAAGGCATAGTAGCTTGGTAAGTATATGTTGATATTAAAATTATATTAAAATATATAAAGAAATTTGCTATAACTATCAAATGTTATAAATAAAAAAATTGGTTTCTTTTCTCTGCTTAAAAACACATAACGAAAGTACTTCAAAAGGTAATGAGTAAAAATGATTTATAAACAAAAAACATATGGCATATCAAACGGCGGTTTTCTTTTGACTTTTATTTCGTAACAAACTAAATTGTTACCGCATTATAGAAAAATAAAAAAAACGGGATTTAAAAATATATTTTAATACATATGTATGTATATGTGTTATTAAGTGGAAATTTGTTGCATTAAACACCAAAAAAATTAAATAAATTGCCTAGACTACAAAAGTGCAGTAATTTGTTAAAACAATCTTCAAAGAAACTATAAAATGGACGAGTGTGTTCGACACGACCCGTTTTTTTTGCTTTGAAAGCCGGGCTTTAGATTTATCCTTGACATTTGTTTTTTACTGGAATAAAAATTATAGTATAGGGTGTCTCAATATAATGCATTATTCAATAGTTGTAGCAATTTTTTCGTACAAATGGCACCACTCATTTTATTGATATGGCGTTTTGTGGCAGCAATTCGAAGAGTGGTTAACAAATTTTTGGAACCTTATGGTGTTGTGTATGTAAATGTTTGTTATGTTTTCTAGTATAGCATAAAATAGCAATTTATTTTTGGTTAGTGCATGTTATTTGCCAGATTATTTCAAGATGATACCGATTTGAATAGAGATAACAAATTGGATTCTCATAGCTGTACTTTTTAGATATATTTGCAATCGGATGTGGTTCAACGAATAATTCCTTCCTTTTATGATATCGTGCCTAATAATGGACTAGATGCTCCTCTGTCTATAGTAAAAATGTGTTTCCCGCTGCATCACTGGTATAAAGACTGTGGAGCCATCGCTTGTGTGGGTTAGCTTCTGCCCATTAGAGCTAGCTCGTTTCAGTTTAACGGAGACTCTTGCGATGATAGCTTATTAACCCGCTTACTCTTCCTCGGTAGCGAAATGGATCACGCTCTTTTCCTTGGTGCCTTACAGTTGCGTTGAAAATGGCTTACCTTGCCACAGTTGTAACACTTAGCATTTTCTTCGCTCTATTTTTCTTCTTCGTTTTATTTTCCGGCTAGTGCTTCTCTACGGAGGTGACAAAGTCAGCCATTATTTTGTTAAGCGCGTTATCGACATCCACCTCTTCCTCGGCAAGCACCACCAGATTTTTTACCTTGCATATTTATGGCATAGATATATCTGTCGCCGTTTCTTCTGCTAACGCAAAGGATACGGTTTCTGCAAAGGTTGCCTTTTGTGTGGCGCATACTGCAAGCTTTACCTCAGGATCACTGATGCCATTTAGAAACACCTCTGTCTTCATGTCGACCAAAAATGGATTATTTTCCTCCAGATAAGTTAGCTGGAAAAAAGTTTCAATTTCCATTGCGAAAGACTCGTTACTTTTTTCACTCTTCCTCGTTTTAGAAAAAAAATTAGCTGTATTGCTTCCTCTTTATTACCTCATCCGTTTTTAGAGGCAACTGTATCGAATTGGTGCCGGAATATATTGAATGGTGTGCTGCCTTACTGTTAGGTGCCTCTGTTCTATTACCAGCTCCTGGAACTGATGGCTGTTAATTTCCAACCCGTAAAGTTTTTTGTCATCCACTCTTCCATTTATATCTTCAACGATTTCAACAAGTTTCTCCTTTATGGGTTAATTGTGTCACGTACCTCTCCCTTAACTCTAGCGGAAAAGTTATCATTGCTGGCTCTAGAATTTTTACGAACTTCAGCCAAAAGTTTCTCCTTCTTAGTTCTAGAATCAACCAAAAGGTTATCGTTGTTGGCTCCAGAACTTTCTTCCATTTTCTTCATCATAACGGCAAACAATATATTATTTCTCTCCAAATTCGTAGGAATTTAGCTACCTCTGCAGGCCTGCGGCAAATTTAACTTACTCAGTTCCTGCTCCACTTTAAGATACTCGAACTTATTATATTGAAGCAGACCGCCAACTTTATGGGTTCCTTTTCTTTCCTCGCATTGATCTCAGAATGCTGATTCGTTATTAACGACTACCTTACTTTCATTCGAGTCTCCTGCTACAACTAGCCTTTACTCTTGACTATAATGATTTCAGACTGGTGACTGCCGGTCTTCTTCCTCACCATGGAGTCTCTTGTAATTGCTAGCAAAAAGATGTCCACCTACACAAAGCTCCATTTGCACGGGTAAGTCTGTATTAAAACTGGAAATAATTTGGCATCCAGAGTTCGCATACTAGAGACCAAGCACCCTCCTGGCCACGCATCCATGGAGTATGCCATGGATTAGGGATGTTTTTATAAAAATGTTAACTTCTCTCCGCTCGACTTATTTAGCCAGACCACCTGCAGATACAAGAGGTTGTTACCGGCCGCCACCAGATGAAGGTATAAGTCATTTGTTTCTTGTTTATAGTGGTGGTTTTATATATTTTTAAATTGGAGCTTGCATATTTAAAAAAAAAAGTTATTACCCCAATATATCGGGTATTTTTTAGCTGCATGAGAACTATCTATATCGATATCTGTGAATGACAGCTGGGAATGTTTATCTGTTCTGACATTTCTGTTCAGTAACCTTTCGCATTGTACGTCAGAACAAAAAACTCTTCCAAATTGTGGAAATTTACGTAAAAAATAAATTTGTTCGCGAAGTTCATAGAGCTCTACGCCCATTTTGCGGTAAACATAATCGGCCTAGTGTACAAGGAATTCGTGCAGTTTTTAACAGTTTTCGCAGTAACTTTACTCTTCTCGATTCTAAACCATTAACAAGAAATGTGCGTACCGAAGAGAATATTGCTGTTGAAGTGTGAAGTATTGAAGAAGACGTCGAAATGTCGATTCGTCGTCGTTCTCAATTTTTTGGTCATTGCACTTTGACTACGTGAACAATTTTACGGAAGGATAAGCACGTAATTATAAAATAGAGCTTGTTCAAGAATTAAAGACAAACGACCATCGTTTCTGTCGCATTTTTGCTGATTGAGCTCATTTGAAACCGGCCGAAAGTTAACATTTTTATCAAAGAATTGTGTTTAGTTATGAAGCTAATTTCTGGTTAAATGGTTACGTCAATAAGCAAAATTGCCGTATTTGGAGCGAAGGCAATCCTGAAGCCTTTAACGAATTACCATTACATCCATTAATGTTGACTGTAAGGAGCTGCCGTTACGGAGAATGGCGAGCGGTATCGAATCATGATCAATGACATTTGGTTCCAACAAGACGGCGCAACTTGCCAGAAGTGGTTCTGTTCACTGGCCACCTAGTTCGCGCGATTTAATGTCTGGATTTTGTTTTATGGGGCTATGATAAGACATTGGTAATTCTTAAAGCATTGGAAGTCAATATTCAAGCCACCATTGACGCCATACGGCCAGATTTATTGAAAAAGGTAGACTGATCGATTGGATCATGTAACTCGTAGCCGCGGCGGACATATTTCTGGCATATCATACTTAAAATATATATATGCCATTAAAATCTCAAATCAGATTATTATAAAAAAATTTTCCAACAGTATTTCTGTCTTGTATTATCATTTCTAATGCAGCTAAAAAAAACACCCGATACATATACGTATACATAATGTATTATATGAAACAAGAATATAAGTATCAAAAACTAGCGTTTACCCGTGGCTTCGCCCACCCCCGACAAAAGGGATTAAACCCATTCCTCACTTATTGGAAATCCGATGCCATTTAATGCTTGCGTTGTAGTTACGATATCGTTTACGGCCATGTAGCTGTTATCAGCATACGCAGAAACGCTACTCGATGCGATAAACCACTGTCTTTGTAGGCCTTTGCTAGCTCTCTAGCTGCTATTGCATTTTGTATATAAGCCGTAGCCTACCGAAACAATAATTATGTTAGTTTATTTCTGACTCTTCTGTTTTTTTCTGGTATTATCGTTGCTCTTGTGATTTCCGCTTCTAATTGGCCAACGCAACAATTTGCTAAGTGGGGTACTTTCTTATATCAAGCAACCATATGCAGATATCTCAAATACAATTTTTTTTATTTGTGCTTATTTTCTTAAAGTTAATCAAATTTTTCTCTTGGTATTTATTTTAATATGCAAATATTGATCTATTTTGTGGCCCTTAAAAAACTCTTTGTATTGTGTTCTTCTACGAAATGCTGTTATGGTCGACTTAATACTTTCAAGTACACTAAGTTCTAATGTTCATAAATTTATTAATGAATGAACAATCGTTACTATAAGCGGGTAGTATTGTTCTCTTCGTACGCCAAATTGGCGATGCCTTCACTATTGCTGTTGGCATCGAGGTTATTGTTATTGCTACCACCACTTCCCTTAAGTATAAAATCAGTCTGTTGTAATTGAATGACTTTGACCTCAGTAACGGGACCAATAGGCATTTGTGAATTTTCCAAAATATCCAAGTGCATTGGGGATGTTAGTTGACCTTTCAGTTGTAGTTTATGGAGTCTTTCCAATTTTTGTTGCTTTTTGCAAAGAAGATTTTTGTCCGATTTTTTCGAAAAATGTGCCTCAATTTCCTAAAAAAAAGAGATTGAGAAGTTATTTGATTATTTGTTTATATCATATTATATTGTTCCTTACGCCCAGTGTTCTGCCTTCGGTTTCTGGCAATGTAAAGTATAACGTGCAGGCACCTACAAAAGAAACCACTGAATAAAACCAAAAAGTACCCGGCAGCGTCAGAGTAGAAAGCATTTGTAGAAACAATTTATTTGCCAAAAAGCCGAAAACATAACCGATACCGCTAACTAAGCCAGAGGCTGTGCTGCGTACAGGGGCTGGAAACACTTCGCCTATCAATATCCAGGGAATCATACGTATACCAAAGTGAGCAAAAAATGCTGCACCTAATAGAAAAATTAAGGGAATCCATACTAGATAATTCTTCTCCTGTTTGGGAACTTTTATTAAAATCTCCTTGGGTAGAGAAGACTGATCTTTTGATAACAAACTGGGCGTTGATATCGGCGTGCTTGTCGTCGTGCTTGTGCTGGTGCTGGAAGAGAAAGGTATTATATTTTCTGACATGACAGTGGTGGTCAGTTTATCATTATTTTCCTTTGCATCATACAAATCCAATTCAGGAGTTGCCTCGGTGTAATTTGATATATTGTCCTTAAAATCTAAATCACTTAAATCCACAAAAGTTATGTTGAACGGTTCTACGGTGTTGTTGGATGTTTCTCTTCTTGAACGATTATTACTAATACTAGATCCACTGAGAATAATGTCCTCAAACGAAGTTATATTGGTCAAGTTTACATCCATTTCCGCCGGTGCTTTTAGCAGTAATGCCGTTTCCTCGCTTTCAAATATTTTCGATATATTTTCGCGTGAAATGATATTATCGTTTGGTACAAGGGAAGAGGCATTCACCACGACATTGTTGACCGCAAAACCGGGCACTACCTTCAAATAGTGCGCATAGGTGGCTGTACCAAACCAACATATGGCCACACCAACCGTCGATATTAATACTAATGGTCTTTTTCCAGTAAAATGAATAAGAAATACACACATGATGGTTGCCACCATTTCGGCTACTCCCAAAAGTATAGTAGCATGATATTTGTTGATGGGAGCCTTTAGTGTATGAAATATTTGCACTGCATAGGTTTGCAATGAGGTTTTACCAGAAAAATGGCCTACAAAGAATGTAAAAGCCACTAATAAGAATGGCACTAAAAATGAGCGCTTTTTAAACATTCTAAAACGTGTGAAAAATGTTCTGCCACCGCTCTCTTGCAAGCGCACTTCTGCTTGCTCTTCTATATCTGGCTGGGTTATAAGTTCATCGTATAATCTATTAAATTCCTCTTCAATATGTTTTTCGGACACCCAACCACGCAGCCATTGTAATGCCTTTATTGCTTCGCGAAATCGATGTTCGCGTATTAACCACGTGGGCGATTCGGGCACAAAGCATAGTGCAATTATTGATATAACGGGAAAAACAGAACTCACAGCTGCTATTGTGCGCCAGTCCATTATTGAGCCCATTATGAACTGTATGAATACACCGGTTATGACACATGTTGATCCCAAAGCTGATAAGATACCACGGTACTTGGGTTCAGTAATTTCAGCTACATACGTTAGAACCTATGAAAGGAGAAGAGACAGAATAAAACTTATGTAATTTGTGCTAATTGTATAAAGCTTATTTTTATTTTACGATCAGACCTCTCACCTTCACTCGAATTAGCATGGAGAACACATAAACTTTTAGCAAAAATCTCTTTAATTTGTTTTTTTAAGAAACGTTTGTCTCCTTTCAGTCCATTGATTTGATTAATTCTCTACCTTAAGTGAGAATGGGATGGACACATGATTATAAATCAGGTATTTCTACAAATGTTCGAATGAAACTTTCTTGTCCTATATGGGGAGTCTACCAATAACGAACTTGAATTGTTAAGGGAATTCATTGGCACCCACTTTCCATGGTGCATGATATACACTCGGGTAGTAAAAAGCCTTCCTTTTACAGAGCAGCTCTAACTGTAAACCCTGATGTAGCTAGCAACAGTTTCCACCCGTACAAATCACCAGGGTCGGATGGAATAATTCTTGCTGATTTGCAAAAGAACATTGACTTAGTTATCCCATGGCTAAAGAACATTTATAAAGCATGCCTTGATTGGTCATGTGGCCCCATACAATCGACTAAGTGTGGCATTATATTCACCCATTAGGGAGGGAAACCATGACATACATCAAAAAGGATACTCTGGGCTTCAACGCTGTTGCGTTTGCGGATGAAGTGGCGTGGTCTCACCTGAGTACGATCTCTCTCTCTGCGATTGAAGCACCTCAAATGGAATGAAGGCTAACCATTCAATACTAAACTTGTATTTTTTGCGGCTATGTGCCAGATCCTAAACTTCAGGCTACCGAGAATGCATGGGGGTGAACTAAACCTGCCGTGTAGTGCGAATTATTTGTGCGTCATTCGGGATAGTAAACTATCTTGGAGACCCAATATAGAGGCAAGAGTGGCTAAGTTACTGGTGGAAGGCTATGTACAAGACATCCTATCGTTCTCATTTTGAGAAAATGTTACGTAGTGTGGCGTTCCTAATTACGGGAACCATGCTAAAAATCTGGCGTACGGCGGTACGATAAAACGCTACTATTGAAAAAAGCCATTTCTGCATCAATGAGGTTTGGATTAGTTTTCGTGGTCTCAACTTCGGAATACACGGGATCTCCAGGAGGCACGGAAACCCATTCGGGTACAAAGAAGGCTTTAAATAGGATAATGGAGTAGGCGGAGATGGCTACATAAGTAAACTCGGGGTTAATGGGTCCTTCAGAATCCCCGCTGAAATATCAATGGTAATAAAGGCGGCAAACTGACTGCGGTAGGTTAGTTAAAGGTTTTGGGATCTTCACCGACAGCCGCGTCGCAAGTAAGTCTCTGATAGGTGTCTAGTTGACGTCTAAACTAACCAAGGAATGCCGAACATACTCTCATCGGCGGGTGCGTGAATATGGGACTAATATGTGCAACTATGTAGCCGATAAGCTGGCAAAGAGGAAAGCAAGGCTGCAGAGCTCGCACATTGATAAATTATGCGGCATTCTCCTCTTGGCCCGCAATATGTTGAAGTATAACGAATAAAAGGAACCAAAATATTTGCAAATTGCATTCGGTCTACAAAGCTCAAACTAGTTTTACGTGCGAGCCTCAATTAATATTATACCATCTATTTGACTTACCGGTGCTTCCATAAGGCCACCGCCTAAACCGCTTAAACACAAGGCGGCATATAAGTGTTCAGTTTTGGTAGCGAAATGAAACAACAGCCATGATGCGAGGATAGGTATATTAACGAACTGTTAAATAAGAAAAAACTTTTAAAATAGTTATTTGAATTTAAAACAATATTTTTCATAAATACATACATATAGTACATACATACATACATACATAAATGCTAATCGGAATTCTTACTCGACTCATCAGCTAAGTCAACATACACCATATATAAATACGTTTCGGCATAGATAGTAGGGTGATCGATTATTCGATATTTTCGAAAAATAGGTTTTCGAATAGTTCTAATATTTTGAAAATCCGGTTTCGGTTTTAAAAATCAGGAAAAAAAATCCAGTTAACTGGTTCAAAAAAACGTCGACATTTGTTTATGTTTATTGCGGTTTAGATCAAAAAAGTACATTCAATATGCAAGAATCATCCCTGTTCAAATCGCTAGATAGCACCTTGGACAAAATGGTATTAGTGGAACTGTGAGCTTTTTGCTGACTCTGACAATAACATTCTCTAAAGAAGAACAAATTACTTTCTTATAAAATATATATCGCTATGAGCTGGATGTTAAGCATTTGTTGCCATAATAAACTAGGAACACTATGAAAATTGTTGCTGCAATAACTCGATTGTTTTATGGGCGGAGTGGCAGGTGGTGCTGTCCTGATGACACCACATGTCGTCCAGATCCGTGCCGTCCAGCAGAGGTCACAAAAATTTTGTTAATATGTACATGTAACAAATGCTGTTCACAGTCACTACCGATTAGATATTTTCGCATTTTCGTTGGCACTCCCGTTTCGAGCAACAATGTTTCAAGAAACCTTCTGGTAAGCCGACACAAAGGAGATTTATCATCCGTAATCGAGCCAGATTCTTAAAATTAATAATCACTCTCTGTTCAAAATTTTAACAAAACTCGATTTTATTATTGAACATAGTTGCCCTCGAGGGCGATACAACGAGTATGGCGATTTTCCAACTTTTCAATATCACTTTTATAGTACGATTTCTCTTTCTCGTCAAAATAGACCTCAGTTTTAGCGATTACTTCATCATTGGACTTAAATTTCTTTCCGGAAAAATCTGAAAACAGGAAATAGTCGCTGGGGGTTAAAACTGGAGAATACGGTGGTTGGATAAGCTATTCGAAACCCAATTCATTCAATTTTGCCATCGTTTTCATCGTTGTTGTTTTTGGTCGACTGTGAGCTTACGCGGCACCCATTTTGTACAAAGCTTTTGCATACACAAATGTTTGTGTAAAAAGGTAAAAACACTACCAATCGATCGAATTTGCGACCGTTCATAAGCAATTTGCGGATTGTTTGTAACAGCCTCATTTGGGCGTCCACTGCGCCCTGCATAATTTGTTTTGGTACGATCAAATTTATATTCAGCAATCCACTTCTCTACCACCATTTGTCTCGAGGGAGCAGAGTTCGGATAATGTTTATCAAGCCATTGTTTCGATTCCACTGTATTTTTTTTACACAAAACGACAATGCTTTATCAAAACTCGAAATTCACTTTTTTCCATTTTTTCCCATAACAAGAGTTGCTTGACACAAAATGCTATAACTCATGCCTCAGTAGTCAGATTGCTGTCAAATGTGTATACACGTATCGTTTGAAGGTTAGTACTAAATAAAAATCATATGGAAACAATTCTAGTAACGCCATCTATGTATCATCCTATGGACTTTTTGAATGAACTGTTAAATATACAAACAGGAATTTCATAAAAACGCTAAGAAATTGTGCATTTGCCCTTTAGCAAAACTATTTTCAACAAACACTGAATACCGACCACTATTGAATTATTTAATCATTAGCAATGATATAAAACATTTGTCACTACGTTAATGAATAAAACAGAAGGAAATTAAATTCAAAATCAGCTTTAAACTCATATCAAGTGTTTTGCACAACTATTTTTCATTTGATTTTAGCGAGGACAAGCAAAATAAAAAAACTGGTAAACACACACATGGACATATTTCTAAACATACACACAACGTAAAATTAATTAGATGAAAATATTACAAAAAATATTTATTACCTGCATGGCTCTTCTTTTACCAATGGGCTGAGTTAACAGGCCCGAAAATAAACATCCCAATGGTACACATATCAAATTGATGGAACCTAAAAAAAAAATCAAAAACTTAATCAGTCCGCACGATGGAAAAACGTTTGAAATTTGATCTTACTAAACCATGAAATTTCATCTTTGTTTAAAATTATATCACTGGGTTCTCTGCCCTCTCCTCCTTGTATGACCGGTATAACAATGGTCGGGAATCCCAATGTCATGCCATACACTGTTTGAAAAATATGATAAAAAAAATACATGTATATAGTTTCAAATATAAAAACTATGTATATGAACAATTAGTTAAATATTTAATTACCAAAGAGTAAAATATTTTTAACACTAACGGCTAAAAATTGTGGTAAAGCTTTTCTGAAATTACTGATTTCCTGTGAATCATTCATCGAAAAGCTACGATTTCCATTTTGCATAAACAATGGGTGATCATTAACCGAACTGAAAAAAAAGATTATTTTTTTGTTAACAAAAATTTGGCTTGAAAAATTAGCAATCGGTTGTACAGTGTCTCACATAAGTTTTCGAATATTATATAATTACGAAAAAAAATAGTAGGTATAAATTAATGAACTATTATTCGTCTATAATTATTAAAATTCTATTAAAAAATTAATTAAAAACGTACTCGAAAAATGAAAAAAGTTTTACGATTCTTCAACTCTTAAATTATTGTATTAAAAAAAAAATATAGCGACACAACTACATACTGTCCATGGTGCCATTACCTACTAGGCGCTAGTAGATGATCTAACACTGATAGTTCAAAAAGGATGATTTGCTTTGAAAATTTGCCAACAAAAAGACAGACATTGACTTTTTATTGATTAACAAATGCCAGGAATCCCCAAACAAGATCAGTGGCTGATATAATTAACGAATTAACGCAGAACTGAATGTATTTGCCTAGTATCAAGAGTGCTAATACGAGATGCGTTGATCTATGTTTCAGACTAAGCTAAGTAGCCATCAACCGGGTTGTTGAGTCCGTGATTGCGGAGCAGCGGAATATAGGAAGTCATGCGATTTGAATCATTTCTGTAGGAAGAGTCACTAGAAATAGACAAAGGGACCTGCTCTTAGATGGCTAATGGTGAAATTTTCTATTTTAGAATGCACTTACGAGTAGAAATTAATTTTTGTTAAATAAAGGAGATAAGTTGGTTTAATTTTACAGAAAGAGTATAGCGTAGAGTTGCTCGCTGTCAGTTACTATGAGTGCCCTATGGTGGGTTCCATTGCGACCCCCTTCTTTCCTCGAATTTATTTTAAGCAACCGATTTGTAATTTACGACTACCTTACTATCCAAGTCTCGCGCTACCACTGGCCTTCTTCCTCATCACAGTCTCTTGTTAATTGCTAGCATTTTCCTAAGGCTTAGGTCCAACATCGCATTCCATTTAACAAGTGCCTGCCCGTGGTCATAAGTCTTATGCTAGCTAGTGCTGGATATTTAAACACAATGTGTGCTAGCGTCTGAGCCACTTCCACAGGAGTATCTTTCAAGACTGACCCACCACCCCTTGTGAGATTCTACTGTCTATGTTTTCCGAATTTCTGTATTGGCCACTAAACACCAGAGCTCCTAAAGAGATTAACCGGCCCACCTCTTGCCAAACTTCATTGCCCATCCCTGCCGGAGTCTCACGGTTCAACGTCTTAGTAGTATCTTAGAAGATTGACCCGTCCACCCCTTGCGAGTTTTTATTGTCCATATTTTCAAAATTTTTCCATTGGCCAATAAACACCGGAGCTCATACAGAGGTTAACCTCTACATCTCTTGCGATGCTTCATTGTCTATCCCTGTCAGAATCTCACGGTCCAACGCCTTAGAAGTACCTTTGAAGATTAACCCGTCCACAACTTCTTCCGGAGTCCTCCCTTCTTCAGAGATTAACATCTCCGCCTCTTGCGAGGCTTCCTTATTCATCCCTGCCATGGAGAAAAAGATGCCCCTCAACCCACACAGAGCAGCATATACACGGGTAAGTCTGTATTAAAACTTGAGATCGACTGGTATCCAGAGTTCGTATACTAAAACCAAGTAAATTGGCCACGCATCTCTGGCGTATGTTGTTCCACCGTGGATTGGGGAATTTTTATAAGAGGGTATTATCTTCGTTCGACTTATTTAGCCAGATTCCTAGCAGAGACAGGAACCTGTTACCGGTCTCCACCACGTGGATGTATAAACTAGAACTACTGACAGTGCACTCAGTTACGGCAAGCCATATCTATGTGACTGGCAGCTGACGGCCGAACTACTTATAAGTAAGTTTCTAATTCTGTCCATTATACGAGTATACTTAAAAGGCCGTGATTCAGTTTTCCACAAAGTCGTATGATTCAATCAGAAAAAAATCTGACAGAATTCTGTCTCACTAAAAAAAAATCAATAAAACTATTTCTTACAAAATGTTATTTTATAACATTTAGCATATCAGACAGACCTGTCAATAAATCTTTCCCGCACTTTAATTTTTTATCTACGCTGTCCTACTTGTTATAGACATACATACATACATACATATGAGTTCGACAAATCTAAGGAGTAAATCTGATAGTGAGATAGTTAGAAGAGAAATGCTACGAAATTAAAAAGTATCCCAACGTAATCCTACCTAAACTATCTTGCTTGAGTTTTATTTAAAAAAAAAAGACTTTAAAATTCTCTTTTGCATGGAAAATAATCTTATTTTGTAACTTTTATTTTTGTCACTTAACAAGTCACTGTAGAAAGAGCTTTTTCTGCCCTAAAATTCATATTAACTGATTTAAGGTCAATATTATCTCCAGAGTCCGTACATTTTCCAAGCAAAAAATATAATAATCATTATAAAATATTAATAAAACTTATGATCGTTACGGTCCCTGATTTAAATACAATAATAAATTTATGCGTGTGCCAGCGTGATAATTTTCCTTGTTTACACATGAAAGTTCTCTATCATCGAGCTGTTAATGGATTGCGTTCGGTAATAATTTGTAAAAGTTAGCCGATGTTGTAAATAAACTCACATGATATTTCTCAAAATTTTTATAATTATTAACGAGTATTATAGGAGTATATTTATGTGAGACACTGTAAGTAAAAACATAGTTTACTTTTAAACCTTCATTTTTAACAAATTGAACAATTACACAATTTTATTTTGATTATTTGAAGTTTTTTTTTTCTTTTAAATAATTTTTACCCATTTTTTATATCTGCTGATTTATTCATATCCATAACTGTGTGATGTATGTATAGAAAATAATTTAAATTATTTTAATTGCAATTTTTTTTATTTTTTACTTTAATAAGGTGTTGATGTTTTTTATCATGTTTATTTTTATTTTTTATTGTTTATTAAGTTGTCGGCAACTTGCTACAGTTGGTAAAGAAAATCAGAAATTAGAACTTTAGATTAATTAATTATTTTTTTATTTGCTTGGCAACATTTATGTTCAACTGATAAATATCCTTTAGCTGGTAAAAAATAATTTAAAAAAATATCTTACACTTTTAGGAACACAAAAAAAAGCTTTGTGCCTGAAAAAAAAACAAGTAGCTCGATGCCACAAAATATGAAGCTTTCATTTCCTTTTCAAAACCCCAACAATTTTTATGAAAAACAATTAAAAAAAACTTTAAAATGGTTCGAAATTTGTTTTTGTTTTAATATAAGTTCTGGCTTTGTTTTATTTAATTAGGGGCTTAATATTTAGGAAACGTTTTTATACTGTAAAGGGTGGCCGAACAAAATCTTAATAGTTTTTATTATGATAGAAGGACTTATGCCACGACTTCGGTGACATACCTCTGTCCGATTGGTCGATATTTTCAATGAGACATAATTGAGGTTCAATATGGTTAATGTGCCGAATTATATTATCCTTAGCCGTTGAATTGTTCTTGTCTAATTGACGTAGATTATTTCTTTTAAATATCCCCAAAGAAAGAAGTCCAACGGTGTCAAATCACACATGATCGTGACAGCCAATTAACATTTCCACGACGAAAGAGCCATTGAATTTCTCGCGCAAAAGAGCTGTTGTTTCGTTGGCTGTGTGGTAAGTGGCACCATCGTGTTGGAACCACAATATCGTCCAGGTTTATATGCTAAATTTTTGGCCACAAGAAATGCGTTATCATTATGCAATAGCGAACACCATACATGGTAATTGCTTGAAGAAGCACGCCAGACCATAAAGCGCACCAAACAGTCACTCCTTGTAGATGCATCTGCTATTCAACAATCAATACGGCAAGTCCAAATACGGCAATTCTGCTTGTTAATGAGTCCATTAAGGTGAAAGTGTGTCTCGTCGCTGAAGATGATTTTCTTTGTGAAGTCACCATTCACTACTATCTGCTCAACCAACCATTCGCCATATTGACGACGCTTGAAATGGTCAGTAGGCTTCAGCTCGTGGGTCAATTCAACCTTGTAAATTCAAATCAAAATTCGCTTCAGTGATGTTCGTGACATATTCAATTATTGGGCGCGACAACGAGGCAAGGTTGACGGCTGTACTGCCACACTATCGCAAACTACAGTAATGTTTTCCGCAGAACGAACTGGGCTAGCATGCACAGGTGTTTTCACATTTCCTACGGACTCGGTTTGCTGAAATTTGTGCACAATTCTTCTGATTGTCGACACATGTGGTCGAATTTTAAAAAATCAAAAAATATTTAAATTCAGGTAAAATGGCATTTACGTGGTTTCTAAAGAAGGTTTTGATACAACTTTACTTGGTACAACTTTACAAATAAAAAAAAAATTTCCATAGGCGGGTCATGCCGGGTGCAAAAGTATGTATAGGCTTAAATATGGATGGCTTCGGTTTTTTGATCCCTTTTAATCTTTAAAAGTTATACACTACTAAACTTATAATTTTACGAAAATATGGGGACTTACAATTTATTTCATAGCACCCTAACTACAAATTGTGTCGGGTGTGCACTTATTATTTATAAAAGATAACAATTTACCCAACATAAAAAACCGCAGGTCGTTATCGGTAATAGTTTTCGAGGAATCAGTTTATTTCCGATCAAATATAAAAAATGTTTGTTTTTTTTATTAACATAAATTCTTTGATTTCAACAGCATGCCGCCACCCACATCCATTGCTGCAAATATTTTAACCACATTTTTCGGCTACCTTACTTTTGATATGTTTGCTTTCTGATGCTGTAAAAATGTCAAGAATCTGTATCAAGAAAAATTATAGATTTTGGCTGACGAAAATTGATTTTGAACCACTGTGCTATGTTCACATTGGACACATTTTTGTTTGTTAAAAAATAATTTTATTTGCCCAAAATCTAGTGTTTTTTGTTTGCTCCTAACAAATCTTTTGTGGTCAGATTACGGCAAACAAATATTTGACACTTTTGGTCAAATGTTTGACTAATGTCTTTGGATTATCTTCATATAAAATCTTTTTGAAAATTTTGTTATATTTTTTATTGTAAATTATGTTAAGCTATTTTTTTAATTTAATAATTATTACAATTTCCGCGAGTGGTGTTATTCAATGTACAACTCTTATACTATACGTGAATAAAACTATATTGCATAAATTATCAGAGGCAAATAAAGTTTTACTTACTTCCTTCATATTTCCAGCAACTTTACTTTAGTCACGAATTTTGTATATTTAATTATTCTTAGAAATTGTTAATAATATATTGATTACTATTGACTGACCACAACTTTGAATTGACACAAGCAATGTGTTCAATTTGTTAGCATATTTGCTATAAGCAATTGTGCACACACACACATACAGTCACACACACACACAAATTTCGTAAAAAAAAAACATAATTATGTTTTTTACTTTGACTGTGAAATAATGACAAGCAGAAATAACCGCACAAATAAGGTAAAAATTAATGAAGACCTTTTTTTTCGTATAAATTTCGACAAGTGGAGGCAAGTGACACACATCACATGAGGTGACGTTGGTGTGGGTTAAGGGACACATAGGCACACCTGGGAATGAAGCAGCAGACAAACTAGCAAAAAGGGAATCTGATGTGGATTTCTGTGGACTAGAATTGCTAGGTTGCCCTGGGGAATGGCCTAGTGCGAGCTAAAGTTCTTCAATGGGTAAACTAATTACACCTAAATAGGTGGAGGGAGAATACCACATGTAGCCAGGCTAGAATGGTGCTCAAAGGGCCCCTCGGCAGGAAGGCCAGCAAGGTTCTCGGGTATAATAGGGCTACTTTAAGCTGGATCACTGCGTTAGTGACAGGACACGGAAATTTCAAGTACCATCTGGCTAAGATGAAAGTCGTAAAAGATGATACTTGCAGACTATGCCTGGAAGAGGCTGAGACGGTAGCGCACATTGTGTGTGAATGTCCAGCACTGGCTAGCATAAGGCTTAAGACCACGGGCAGACTCTTGTTAGAGTTGAATGCCATGGGGGAACTAAGCCTTAGACAAATGCTAGCAATTACAAAAGAATCCTGGATGAGGAGGAGTGTCGACAGTTACCAGTCGACAGTCTGAAATCACTTTAGTCAAGAGTAACGGCTAGGGCTAGCACGAGACTCAATTGAAAGTAAGGTGGTTGTGATTACGAATCGGTTCCCTGAAATCAATTTGAGGAGCGAAATGTGGGTCGAAAAGGGACCCAGAAAGTAAGTGGTCTGCTTCGATATCCCCCCATACATTAATAATAAAAGTGAAGGCGAATGGATTGAAGTTAAAATTGCTTAATTTCGCTTTAATTGTACAACTATTTTTTTGCAGTGGTGTAACAAGGGGCGTTTAAGGGGGCATCATTCACCGGGTGTCACTAGCAGAAGGCCGCCAAATTTAAATTTCTTAGAAGTAGAGTTCTATTTTTTTTTATGGTAGGACCAGCACTCAAGGGATGACACCTATTCATGCAATGCATTGTGCTAGAACTGGGAAAAGAGGTTATGGGAAGGAGGATAGAGGGAGTAGTGTTTATTAATATTTGATTTGAACCTTTCCACAGAGAAAGTGGGAGGAAAGACCTCTGCTGGAAGCTTATTCCACATACGAATTGTCCGGCTACAGAACGAATTCTGTCTGTAGTGCGATCCACTGGCCGTTCGACCACAAATGGATGTGTGAATGAACGGGTTTCGGGAATAATATTCATAATTTCATCAGAGCACAATCCATTGTAGTAGCGATAGAACAGCGAAACACACCCGACATTGCGTCGATGCTCGAGAGAGTCAATAGAGTTAGATACCTTACTGTCACCGATGAGCACCTTCGCCCTCGCTTGTACGCGGTCGAGTAACTCCAAAATAGACTTTGAAGCACCGGCCCATACATGAGAGTTGTATTCGATTTTCGGTCGGATATAATTGGTGTAGACAGTTAAGAGATCGGATGGGGTGAAGTACTTTTTACAGCGTTTGAGGAAGGCTTGGCACTTGAATGCTTCTTTCGATACTTGAAATATGTGTTGGCTCCATCGGACATTGAATCTTCATGCCAAGAACATCAAGAGCTTCTGATTCCTCAATATCTATACCACCCATAACTACAGATGGAGCAGCAAAGTAAATCGTGCGTCTGTATGTTAGCATACAACACTGGGTCTTATTGGGGTTAAAATCGATCGTCACAAGATCACTATTTAATGAATCATTCATGCGTGCCTCATGGCCCCAATCTCTAAGAGGCTTGGTCTGTTGATGAATGAGTAAGAATGGCATATGCTGCTGTCATCTGCAAAAGAATAAATAGGGTTGGAAGTTTGACGAAGAAGGTCATCTAGGAAGATAAGAAATAGAGTAGGAGAAAGAACGGAGCCCTGTGGTACCCCTGAATTGATCTTGAACTCGTCTGATGAGATCCCATCTACAAAAACTCGTATAGTGCGATTTCTGAGAAATCTCGATATAAATCGAGAGAAGTTATTATCGACACCAAAAGCAACAAGTTTTGACAAGAGCGCGCCATGCTACACCCTATCAAACGCCTTGGAAATATCTAGAGCCACCACCTTACTTTCGCCAAAATGATGTATGGACCTACACCATCTCTCCAAGAGGAAGGCCAGTATGTCTCCCGTAGAGCACCCTCTACGAAATCCATACTGACGGTCGTGAAGTAAATTGTTGGACTCCAGGTAATTGGAAAGCGCCGAACAAATTGCTATTGGACGGTAGTTTTCAGGGTTATTGGCCTCTCCTTTTTTTGGGATTGGCGTTACATTGGCAATCTTCCAACACATTGCAAATTCGCCAGCATGGTACAATATGCTGAAAAGTTTGGCTAATGGACGCGCTAGCGTCGAAGAGCACTGCTTCAAGACCAGTGCAGGGATGCCATCCGGCCCTGGAGACTTGTTTATGTTGAGGTCCGCATTTACAACTATATACATATATATCGCACTCGTGCAGCCATAATGTATTAACTCAAAATTTTCCAGTAAAAGCAAACAACAGTGAAAGGGAACATTTAAAAGATTATTTTTTTTTTGGGTAAATATGTTTACTATGAATACTAAATACTATTGTTGCACAATTGCAATATGTAAGTTGTTTTATTCTAATCAACAGAAATTCAGATTAAAAAAATATATGTTCTAAAACAGCTATTCAGCTTTTCCGTCATTGTCTTGTCTCTTAAGGACAATTAGGCCGTCCTTGTTTTTCGGTCTACGAGTGTTTTGTGTCTCATTTTGTATTTTCTATACGAAGCTATAGGTTGATTCGCCGTTGTAGCCTCCACTTTTGCCAGATCAGGATTTCAAAAAATATTAATTTACTTATCATTTTCAAGCTTGCGTCTCGTCATCGTGCATAGTAAACTTTGACTTAAACAGATTAATTTTTAATTTGAGTGTGTCGACCTTTCCTTTTTATGCTCTTTAAGTGAAGTAATTTGTTATCAGTTGCTTTTGTTATTGTTATTGTCTTTATTTTATTTTGTTTTAAGATCCATTATCGTTTGTGTCCGTTATTACTAGTATTTAATAAGAGATTTCTTGTCTTTGATTGACTAAAACAATAAATGTCGTAATAAATTGCTTGGTAAATATACAGCCCTGACTTAACTAACCCTACGTAACTGTTAAAGGAGTCGGAGTCTGGTTTTGAATTGTCAGTTAAGAAATACATTTTTTAATTCATATTATAATTTGGAATAATAAAAGATTTAAATTATTAGACCTCGTGTCGAATAATGCAAGGTCTTTTTTGTGCCGCAACACACTTTTTAAACATTCTTTTTTGCATTCTTTAATAATTTTATTTCGTTGCATTACCTACGAATGGGATGGTATTGTACATATGAAGAACTTGGTCCTAATTTTGATCTCAGTACTTTTAAAGGCCTTGTTTTCACATTTATGTTTTTGTGCCGATCTGAGTCCTTTTTCAGGTTTATCTTTCTGTTTACTTATTCCCCCAGACCTACCTGTATACCAAATTTCAGATCTGCAGGGGAAGTGCCCCATAACATCGATGAGTAAGTGAGTACGTGAGTCAGTGAATGTGTACCAAAATATGCACATTTTACACCTTCATATCTCGGAAAGCTTTTATATTAAAACTTTCAAACTTGTCCTATTAGGTTACCTATACGTAGAGTCATTATTTTTCCAGTTTCATAATTTTATGTTTAAAGCATTTTTTGAGTTATGACGTTGTTTGAGTAAATGATCGATCGATATGTTTATGTACATCATAAAAAGATTTGTTCAAAGATTTTTGTACATTGCTTTAAAGTAGCAAATTGTTAAGGCACTAAGAGGAAATACAAAAAATAGTTTCGGTAAAATTTCAATTTAATTTATCAGCATTGTAATTACATAATATTATTAAAGCAAGTGACAGCAGCTCATTCAGAAAGTTTTGATTGCTACTGGAAGCAGCACAAAGCAAAGGCAAATATAAAAACTCTAATACAAACTCAATATATTTTTTGAATATTAAAAAACTAACACGAGATGAATAGTAAGCGTGTGAGTTACTACAAATTATACATTAATGCTTAATGGCTAAGTGAGTTGTCAACATAGCACAGCAAATTTTAGTAGCAATTTTTAATGTTTTTAACAATTTTGAACTTTATGCATAAAAAACCTTATACAAAATTTGCCCTTTACATTGCTATTCTATTTAAATCTCTCATAGCAACCTAAATTGTTATTTGTCTGTAAATTTTCTTCAATCTTAAAGAAAACGTAATTCAAAATGAAACTACAAATCTGTAATAAGTTGAAAAGTAAATTCCTTTACATTTAATTTTTCTCAAAAGGTAGCCCGATGAAAATGTGCTTATGAAAAGATATTAACAAATATCTATCGGGTGTTTCTTTAGCTGCACCAGAACTAACGATATCGATAACTATGGTTTGACAGCTGGGAAGGTGAAACTTGTGTTAAAATTTCTGTTCAGTAAGGTGTGGCAAGTCATCATAAATCGTTTAACGCCAGAACAACACTTCCAAATTGTGAAAATTTACTTTGAAAAAAATTAATTTGTTTGCGAAGTTCATAGAGCACTTTGTCCATTTTACGGTTAACATAATCGAGCAAGCAGATCGTGCAGTTGTTGATAGTTTTCGCACCAATTTTACTTTTCTCGATTCAAAACCATCAACAGGACTAGGAAATGTGCGTACCAAAGAGAATATTGCTGCTGCAGCGCGAAGTATTGAAGAAGACGCCGAATTATCGATTCGTCATAGGACTCAACTTATTGGTTATTGCACTTCGATTACGTGGAGAATTTTTAAGAAGTATCTTGGCTTACGTACCTATAAAATACAGCTCGTGCAAGCATTGAAGTCAAACGACCATCGTTTCCGTTGCATTTTTGCTGATTAGGCTCATTTGCAACTGGCATTTTTATAAAAGAATTGTGTTTAGTGTTTAAGCTCATTTCTGGTTAAATGGTTACGTCAATAAGCGAAATTTGCGTATTTAGAGCGCAGACAATCCTCAAACTATTTCTTTTGAAATGAGCAAGGAGCTGCCGTTACGGTGAATGGCGAGCGCTGTCGAGCCAAGCTCGATAATTTTAGTTTTCAAAAATTAATCAGCTAAACATCAACGACATATGGTTCCAACAAAACGACGCTACTTATCATACAGTGCGCTTAACAATCGATTTATTGCAAAATTTATTCCGGAAGTGGTCCTGCACACTAGACCCCTCTAGTGCGTGCGATTTAATGTCTTTTTATGGGGATATATTAAGTCTTTGTTTTTTACTGACAAACCAGCAACTCTTGAAGCATTGGAAGCCAATGTTCAAGCCACCATTGACGCCATACGGCCAGATTTATTGAAAAAAGCAGTACAAAGTTGGACTGATAGAATGGACCATGTAACTTGTAGCCGCGTTGGACATATGCCAGAAATCATACTTAAAATATATATGCCATTCAAATCTCAAATCATTTTATAATAAAAAAATTTTATTCCAACAATATTTCTGTCTTGTTTTATTATCATTTTAAGTTCTCATGCAGCTGAAAAAAAACACCCGATATAATTAATTCATCGTATTAAAAAAATATGGAATATATTTCATCATATACGATGCAAATTACTTAACAAATTAATATCAAAGAATCACCTACATACGTTAATTTTTATTTTTTAAAAGACGATTTGTTTTCAAGTTTAAGAAAAATCTGTGTTTTTAAATTGTGTTTGTTTTAATTAAAATCTAAAAAATATGTTTTTATTTTAAGTAAATTGTAATTGTATGTAAAAATTAAAAAAAATTGGTAAATATAAACAAATTTTATAAATAGAAAACGTTTAATGTCAATTTTTTGTTTTAAGGTTCTTTAATCTTTCTCATTTGGTTTGAAGAATTTCGGGCATAAGACGTTTAAGTTTTTCTAAAACGTTTAGTAAGGCACAAAGTAGTAAACAGAGGTGAAACGACAGTATAGTGATCTTTTCCTCTATCCGTCTCGTTCCCTCAGAGCCTTAGTTTTGTTTTTAAATTTTTGTTTTTATTTTGATTTTCTTGCCGTATTTTCCTGTATTTTTTTTCCTGTATTTCGTCACAAAATGCTATATTTGTCTCTTTCTAACAGACTCCATAGTAAAAAAACTGCGTTTTTTATTTTTTATGTGTCAAAGTCTTCACCTCTGGTTACCCTGTGGTAAAGGCATAGAGACCTTGTTTGGCAAATATTTATTATTATTTATTATTTTTCTTGCTATGAAAAATATTTCTTTTCCTGATAATGCTACACAATGGAGTAGCGAAATATCGATAAAAATAAAAAAAAATTAAATATTAACCAGTTTTATTAATTGTAAGGCTTAAATTTGTTATTTAGTCTTTTTAGTACGGTGACTTTGAAAACAGTAAAAGGTAAAATTTTTATTAGACAACTAGCAGAATGGTGCATTTTCTATGCCGCTACGCACGTGTTCAACATTCTTTGTGTCTTTCTACTAATTTTGTGTCCACTGTAAACATCATCTATTAAATCTCAAAAGAAATAGACAATGAGAATATTGTTAAAATTGTATGCTCTTGTCTTTTTTCTTTGGCTTAGAACGAAGTTTAGACGACTCTAACTTATTGTTATTGCATTCTTTATTATCATATGCATTTTGCTTCAGTCAACCATCGGGCAGCATTAAAAGACCTTCAAGCTTTTTACTAGCGTTGTAAGATCAGTAACACAGCTGGCAAAACAAATCTATGCAAAATGCTCTAAGAATTTTTTTAAATTTACCAATTTCGTATGAATATATCTTGTAGACCGGAAATTGAATGGTTGCAAAATTGTTCCAATATAAAGTCTATATTCGCGTAATTAATAATATAAATAATAGAGAACGCGTTTTGTGTGTTTATTTTTTTACGGCCTCATTTTATGAAACGCAAGGCAACGTCAGAATTTATATGGAAACAAAAACAAAATTCAAACATTTTTTACCTTTTTTATTTTTTTTCATACAAGTTGTTGTGCCCTATGAACGCCATAAAATATTAACCTTTGACTTCCGTTTCAAGAGCCCCAAAAATTTTTATGAAAAAATTAAAAATGTTTGAAATTAGTTTTTGTTTTCCATATGAATTTCGCTTGTGCCCGACCTGCGTTTTATACAATAATGAAATTGTTTTTTTTTTTATTTAGCCATAATAAATTAACATTTTTTTATATATAAATTGAATAAGGAAAAGTAAAATATTAAAATTTAGTAATGGTTACTGCCATATTTGAGTTTACTTCAAAAATTCGGTTAAGCATTGAGTGGTAAAGCGATCGTATGTAATCTAATAATATTGAGCTCCAGGCATTTTTGATTGCGTCTTTTAAAGGCTCCTTTGTATCGAATTGCTTTCTGCCGTCGTATACTTCTCTAACAAGCCACCTCGAGAAATTTACATTAGATTAAGGTCCGGATAATATGGGTGCCAGTTTAGAAGTTTTACATCTTGCTCACGAATCCACTGTTTTAAACCTCTGGCAGTGTGAACTGGAGCTCGGTCGTGTAGGTAGGTCCACGGCATGAAAAAAGTTTTTAAATTGTAGATACTCGCCTTCTAATATGGCACCCTATATCCTAACTTCGCCTTCCCTGCTGTGTCTTTCTTTTTCAAGTCGTCGAAATAAAAGTTGTATCCATCTGGTCCACCGATATTAAACTTTTTATTGGTGTGAACATGCAACTTTCGGCAACTTATCCATTGGTCCTCATTTTGATATTAGTACTTTTAACGACTGAAATTTTTTGATGGAAACTTGGGCTTATTTTCACATTTATGTTGCATATCTGAGTCCATTTTGCCAAGTTATTTTAGTTTATTAATTTAAAGCTTGCGGACGGTTGGGTTATACAAAATTTCAGCGCTCTAACTATGATTGGAAATGCTACATACAAATAAGAAGGGTCCCCCTAGATGAAAAGTGCCCATTTTTCTCATTACTTATTTCCCAAGGCATACCTTTATATTAAATTTCAGCTCTCTAGCTATGGCGGAAGTGTCCCATACAAACAAGAAGGAACTCTTCTAACATATGAGGTTACCTGTAAGCATGTTTCATAATTAAAGGAATCAAAGTAATGGGGAGGGTTAAAACAGCGTGAATGGTTTCGTGCAGTTTACACGCTGTGTGCATTAAGCCTGAACTGGCGTACTACCGTGCCCTTAATCATGCTCATAGACATTAATTCGCTACTTCATGTACCGCAATATAAAAAAAATTAAAGGTACTAATTGATCTTGGGCCACACTCAGGATTCCAAAACGATAATCACACGACGTTTTCAGTACAGGGTCATGTACCAAAAATTATATTCAATTAAAAATCACCGAAATTTATGTATGTGTCATATAAAGCCAAATCGCCAGTGTTTAACATTTATAAGTCGGTTGATCCCAAAAAAAAAAAACTATTTGTTGGAGTCAGTCCACAAATTACGTCCATTGAGCATTTTTGAAATGAACAATAAAACAATCGTTTTGAAAGAACTGGGTTTCAGAAGCCTTCTAAAGCCAGGCTTCCTTCCGTTGGACTAGTTCTTAAGTGAGAACTTAAAATAAAATTCAGTCGGTGGAATGCACAGTGGTGTGTAATAAAAAAAGTGGTAATAAATTTGGAAAACTTCTTAACTATTTACTTAGCTGATTTGCATAAAACAAATTGCATTTCGTTGCAATGGAGCTAGGATTTTTGTCAACCGCGCGTGAGAAATCTTTTGGCACTTCCAACATTTGCAAATATAAACCGGTTTTAGCTCAGAGCCAAAGAAAATTCATCCTTTTTAATTTTAAAGTAATTCGACGTAAAAAACTAAAATTCGATTTTTTTGTCCTGACTCTTTTACTGTTTGCCCCATATTTTTTATGTGCACCAGTACTCTTCAGATATTTTCTACACAAATTTTTTCTATTTAAAATATTTTAGTGTTAATGTAGTTTTGATGCAAATATGAAAGTGACGCTGGGTATGTGGAGGTACGTTCAAAGCAAGTTTTTTTTACCGAAAATTCCCAACAAATGTTACCATTTATGAGTTTGATGACGAACACTTTGCTACTGGTCTTTATTATGAAGAGTAAAAACTGTTTTGGTATCGACTCTATGAAAACACACTTTGGATCCCAGACAATGGTACAATCCTTCAGAATCGATATAACTAGAGAACTATAAAGCTGGCTTGTTACAGCAACGTTAAAATTTTCATTGTAATTGTTTTTAATCGCTTAAGCTTTGATCTTTAAAACATTTGCACATCGTTTACCTATCGGTGATTAGTCTTGATATATTTACAGTCAAATTTCATTTTTCTTTGTACTTTTTGAATTATTTTTCATCTTGTTTTTTTTTATTTTAATTTAAAAAACCTCGAACTAATTTTTCATATACGACTATAATAAATTTAGATATTTATTGATACAATACGTATTTATTATTGATTAATTTTTAGTTTTTATTGTTCTCAATAAGGGCCATTTAAATAAAACTAGTAGTAAATTTAGTAAATACAATTTCAATTCTTTAATCTTAATTAATAAATACAAATGAGGGGCAAGGGGGACAAACGTTGAGGTTCCACTTTTTCTCATTTCGAGATAAAATAAAAACAAACTTTGAAACCACAAAATTAAGAATTATTGTTATTTGTTGTTGATTTTTATTAAACGAATAAAGAATATAAGCACTGGCCGCCAGTTGGCTGGAATAGAGATATGGCTGGCCGTAACTGAGTTCACTGTCAGAAGTTCTGACTTATACCTCCACGTGATGGCGGCCTCGAATTGAGTTCAGGCAACCGATTTATAATTTACGACTACCTTGTTTTCATTAGCCTTTACTATTGACTAGTGATTTCAGAATGTCAACTGGTGAGACTGTCTTCCTCATCACGGAGTCTTTTGTAAATGCTAGGGTAAGGCTTAGGTCGATCATTTAACAAGTGTCTCCGTGATAGCCTTATGCTAGCCAGTGCTGGAAATTCACACACAATGTGCGCTGCCGCCTTAGCCTCTTTATCAGGAGTGTCTTTAGAGAGTGACCCGTCCACGCCTTACAAGATTTTCTTCTCCATTGGTCAATATTCACCGGAGTTTCTACAGAGGTTAACCTCTCCACCTCTTACGAGGCTACATTGCCCATTTTTTTTTTCTCTAACGCCTTACAAGCATACGAGTACATTCGTGTCCATCTCTGCCGGATTCTTCCCTTGGTCAGTGAAAACTTAAGTTTCTTTAAAAGTTAATCTATCCGCCTCTTGCGAGGTTTTTTAATTCATCCATGTAATGAAGAATACGGTGTCTATATTAAAACTGGATATGGACTGGTTTGCATACTAGAGAGCAAGCACCCCCATAGTGACGCATCCCTGGCGTAAACTGTTTCACCTTCTATTAGGGATTTTTTATACGAAAGTGTTAACTCCTCTCCGCTCGACTTATTTAGCCAGACTCCTTACAGAATCATAAACTTGAATCTTGATTTGATATTCCGACAGGGTGTTTTGATGTAGAATTTTGGAACGAATTTCCGTCATCCCTTGTCAAGTTTGGTTTTTCGTTCTGAGAACGAAAAATGACACTGAAGATGGCACATAGCCGAAACCGGTTTGTCTCCAAACCAAACTTGACAAGGGATGACGGAAATTCGTTCCAAAATTCTACAATCATAAACTTGTTACAGGCGTCCACCAAGAGGCAAGCAAGCTGACGGTCGCACAGATTACTGAAATCATTTGATTGTTTTCTGCGTATATATGTTTCATATAACGCACGATATTCACACAGAACTCATGTATCGTTTACAGTTTACTATGTCGTTGCGAGCGACTCGAGACAATTTACATATATGTTGTTGATTACTGACTCAAAAAGATATGGGAGATGTGTGCAAAACTTTAGGTTAGTGTTCCAAAATAGTGTTCATAAATAAAATTTTATGAATTACGAACTCAATTGTGGAGCAATCAGACACAATGTTCTGTTTAATTGATCAAGCTGCGCAATTAATCAAAATTCTGTTATTTAGTAAATTAAAAAAGTAACGGATAAATAATTTTTCGGTTGATTTACATCAAAACCTGTGCATTTTGGGAAAACCAATTAAGCGGAAATTACCGTATATGGGTGCATAATTATTTATATAATTTTATTTTAATTATTGCGGTTATAATCTAATTCGGGAGTATTCTAAAATTACAACTCCACTACTATTTTTTTTAAGTTATTGCCTGTGCAACTTTTCCATCGCTTATGGTTAGAACAGATAAAATATTGTTACTATTTCGAATATCAATTATGAAGATTATTCTATCAACAAGATCTCGAGCATATATTCAAAAAACAATTGGTCGGCATAAAAGCTTTAATTATTAAATATTAATTCACTCTTTTATTTGATGACAGCAATATCATTATAATTACAATCGAATACTTAAACTTTTCAGTAATCAGTATCACTCTCATTCGGGTTTCTGTATTCGAAGAATCCATTCGTGGATATAAATACCAGCTGGAAACAATTAAGTACGAGTATAATATGTGAGAGTGTAATTCGGATAACTTCTGCTAGCTCCCAGACTATAAAGAAGGTTAAATGGTTATCAAAAATAAGTCTTGGAATAGAGATAAAGTCCTGCCTGATATTTTTGATAATTTTTTAGAACATCCGTAAGAACAAAAAAATATTTTTTTGTATAAAATATGCATTCTAAACCTTAAATAAAAAAAAAATCTGATGCACATTAAAACATCTATGGGTCAAGGTAAAATAATAAAATTTTTTATTTTTTATTCAAATATCACTACAGATATGTTTTTCTTTTCTTTGCCCTTGAATATGTGACACATTCATTGAAATTGGTTGATATTTACAAACGTTACAAGAGTCCAAGTTTTCAACTTTGACATCCTGTAGAACTACCACTTGCTAAAAACAGGGTGCCTTCAAGTACAATACTTAAGAAATCATATGTCCCCTGCTACGAACGGCAATTTTTTCATGCACATCGGCTAAATAGTTTAAAAGTTCCATATTAATTACTACCAATTTTTTTGTTTCACGTCAGTGTGCAAGGCACAAAATTAGAATGATTTTTTTTAGCACTATTTTTGCATGCATTTGAAACTACTTGTTTTACTAGTTAGTATACAGCCTTTTCCGGATGATTAGTCTACCAATAAAGTCTATTATAAATTACAAATTTACTATTTATTAATATTGTGTTTTTTGTTTGTTTGCTATTTTATTGCAATTGGTTTAAACAGTTATGTATCATTTGAATTTGTTGTGTTTTATTAAGACTAGTTTGGTAACTTTTTCTGGTATTTCAATTTTACAATATTCGAGCAAGAGAAACTTTAAAAATGGCTTAAGACCGACCACACGTTTTATCAACTTTTTTCTGTTAATTTTGTTTAACTTGGATTTGTTGCTATTGTATGTTATAAAAAAAAAAACAATTAGAAATAATTCTAACGATTTCTAATAATTTGATATGTACACATTCAATATTTTTTTTTAATTTGTTTATTTGAAGTTATTTAGTATGTATTTAGCGTTTTGCCATTAAATAGCTCATTTGAACATCATCACGACGCGGTTAAATTTCGACTGGCATTGTTAAGTATATTTTGGCTTAAAAGCTTTGTGCAACACACATTGTATTTTGTGTGTATAAAAAAAAATCAAAAAAGTAAAAACCAAAATCAAATCGGTGTTTATTTTTAATCGTATAAAACCCATTTATTTACATTTCATAGCTGTTGCTCTTTTAGTGTTGTTTTTTGTTTCTTTTGTTGTGTCTTTGCAAGCCGGGTTTCTATTTGTATTCAATTGCAATTGTACGAATGTGTATGCCGTTTCGTTTACACTCTCAGAAAAATCATCGTCAATACACTTAACTGTAAATAGCAGCCAATACTGCAAATAAGTACTGATTTCATGTACGAGGGATTTCCCGAACTGTCCGATTGCAAAAATTCAAATTAACTTTCGAAAGTTGAAAATGCGTTTGTCATTAGCTCAAGCATCTTTACTTGTAGTGAATTTACAAGAAAAAAAAATTGGCACCGTTACATTGACCCATCTAACGTATTTGCCCGAGATCGTCCCCTTTTAAATCCGTTTGTTGCTGAGGCTGAAAATAAGCTTAATACAGCGTCATTTTGCACCCATTATTTGTAATTATTACTTTTTGATGTGCTTCTATTATGGGGCAAAACCCTGACACAGGTATATTTATGTAAAGGCCATCAGCTGGCAGGCACAAAGATATGTCTTGCCGTAACTGAGTGTTCTGGCTCATACCTTCTCGTGCTGGCTACCGGTAACAGGTTCACGTCTCTGCTAGGAGTCTGGCTAAATATGTCGAGCGGAGAAACGTTAACACTCACTTATAAAAATCATTAATTCACGGAGGAGCATCTTACGCCAGGGATGCGTGGCCAAGCGGGTGCTTGGTATTTAGTATGCAAACTCTGGATACCAGCCGATCTCCACTTTTAATACAGAATACACACGCATGTGTAAATCATATAAATTCTCTGAAAGAACTCCACTTTTAATTGGCCACAGGAGGAATCCGGAAGAGTTGGAAAATAATGACTCCCGAGGGGTAGACGGGTCAATCTCTAAAGGTACTCATAAGGAGCTCGACCGTGACATGCTAATAGGGATGAACACCTCAGCCTCGTTAGAGGTGCAAAGGTTAATCTCAGTAGGAACTCCGTTGTTTATTAGCCAATGGAGGAATTGCAAAGAGATGCACAGGAAAATCTCACAAGGGGTGGATGGGTCAGTCTCCAAAGATACTCCTGAGGAAGAGAGCATAAGGCTTTAGGCCACAGGCAGACACTTTTCAAAGGTGAATGCCATGGTGGACATAATTCTTAGACACATCCTAGCAATTGACGGAGGAAGAATACCGACACTTACTTACCAATCAGACAATCTGAAATCACTACAGTCAAAAGTAAAGGTTAGTATTAGCACGAAACTCAATGAAAGTAAGGTAGTCGTAAATTACAAATCGAATGTCTGAAAGGGATTCATTAAGTAACCGGTCTGCGTTAATATAACCCTACATTGAATAATAAATTAAAAATATTAAATTTTGAATAATGATGTGCGAACAAGAAGATTGATTGTAATTGTGCGTATTTTGTATGAGATATTTAAAAAACACTTTTCGATTTTTGATTTTATATTCCGACAGGGTGTTTTGATGTATATATTTGAAGATGACACATAGTCGAAACTGGTTTGAAGACAAACCGGTTTCGGCTATGTGTCATCTTCGTTCATGTGAACGAAAAATACTACTGAAGATGGCACATAGCCGAAACTGGTTTGTCTTCAAACCAAACTTGACAAGGAATGACGGAAATTCGTTCCAAAAATCCAAAACCCCCTCTCGGAAATAAAATCAAAATTTAATTTTTTTTTTTTATTTAAAAACTGAATTATGTGATAAGTATATATTGAAAATGTTTTTCTTATTTCCTTGAGTTTTAATCGAAATTTGTTAACTAAAAAATAAATAATTGAACCGTTTCAAATTTTGGCAGGTTATTTTATTTTTTCTTTTTGATTTAATTGTTTTGTATTTTTAATTGTAAACAAACAAAAAAGTTTTAACTTCCGTTCAAATTTAAACTTAATTACAAAAAACACAAAACAAAACTATTATTTGTTTTAAGCAGTCGTATTATTGATGATGTGAACAAATTTAAACAAAATGAAAATAATTAATAAGATGATATTTTATGATTAAACTGCATTTCATTTCATTTTTGTATTATGTAATTGAGCAATATGTGTTCATTAATTGGGTTAGGAGCTGAAAACATTTTTATTTTATAATGTAAAAGTTTGGTGAGCGCATTATTTCGCCAGTCGGCTTCTGATGGAGTATTTTCTATGAAAGGTTTTTGAAATCGTTTGAAGAACAATATTTGCTTCGTCATTTTGCCTAAAAAACTGAACAAATTTATTTCCAATTAGTTTTTAATAATAAAAAAAATTTTGTTTAAGAAACGTCATTGAACAGCTACTGATTAAGATCTTTTCTCCGTTGAACGTACGTAAACAGAGTTACTTACCGAACATATTGTTTCTTTAAAAAATCAAAGTAAATAAATAACAAACGTTTTTTATTTTTACTATGAAAAAGCAATCTGAAGAATCTTGTAACCTTGACTTACTTAATTGTTCTTCATAAATGTTTAAATGCAGAATAAAAAAATTTGTCACGATCTTTACAAACAAAAAAAAAAATTGTGTTTAAAGTAAAAAATTTCTTGCTGCTTATTTTAAATATGAAATGCATAAAACTGCCAGATGTGCAAACCGGCAAAAATTGTTTCGTAAAGCTTCTTTGTAGCCGTTAGTGCCAACTTTGATTCAGATGTTGACCGCTATTTATTGTATCATATATTGACATCAATAATAAGCCGTCAATTTGCAGGCACAAAGATATGGCTTGCCATAACTGAGTGTACTGTCAGAAGTTCTGACTTATACCTCCTCGTGGTGGCGGCCGGTAACAGGTTCATGTCTTTGCTAGGAGTCCTTTATATAAATCCGTAATACACGCCGAACCAGCGTGAGATGCCGATAGGGATGAGCAATGAAACCTGACAAGAGGTGGGAGGTGTTTATTGGCCAAAGGGAGAATTTTGAGGAGATGGACAAGTAAACATCCCAGGGAAGGGACGTCTCCAAAGATTCCCCCGAGGAAGGGGCTGAAACGCACATTGTGTGAATCTCCAATACTGGCTAGCACAAGCTATAGATTGGAGTTGTGCACTAATTTTGCAGTTTTTACTAATACTTAGTAACAGTTTGTTTATATTATTGCACTAATTTTGTTAATGTTTAGGGGTTACTTGAAAATTAGCAGCCTTAATAAATATTATTGATATTGACCTTAAAAAATGTAACACCAAGACTAAATTATTTTTGCTAAAAAAAAAAGCAGACTTCAGCTTATTGCAGCTCTTTTCTTTACTAATTTTAGTGCAACGTAAAAATTTTAAGCTCAAATGATTTGTGATTATCAGGTATGTGGTAGAAAAGATCGATTTTAAAACAATCTTTTTGAAAGGGTGTGATGAATTTCGGTTGAATTTGAAAACGCTTTTTAAGCATTTTAAAAGTATTGTAAAAAAAATGCAGACCAAGAAATAATCTTACCATTATATAACTAAACAAGAAATTCATGAAAATGTTTAAAAAAATGAATTATAAAATATAAAAAAAAAAACGGAAAAATTAGCATATAACACTTTTTTCTCTCTTAAATCGTTTCGTTTTCAAAACCGTTTTCCATAACATATCTCTATTTTTATATACTAATTGAAAACGTAAGACTAATTAATACTTCATTAGAAAAAATCGAAAACCATGTACAAAACTAAATACAAGAGTTTAGGAATTTCAAGTAATTCTTCTTCGGACTGTTGGTTGGTTGGTTTACATGGTAGCCTGCTACATGCAGACTGTCAAGTAAGGTCTGAATGACCCCGTTTTGACAAGACCATACCACTCGCCAGGTAAATAGCGTCTTAGAGCCTATGCTCGCACTTAGACTAGGGAGCTAGATCCATCCCGTAGCCATGAGATATCTTAAAATATCGTTGAAACGCCATCTAGATATCTCACTGAGATCCTCCAGTATGTAGTCTCCAAGAAATTTGTGTCTCCTGACAGCCAGGGCAGGGCATTTGCAGAGAAGGTGGAAAACCGTATCCTCTTTCTCTATGTCCTTACAACTGCGACAGTGGTCATTATAGGGGAGTCCAAGTCGCCTGGCATATTCTCCTAACACCCAGTGACCTGTTAATATTGCCAGCAACCTCGATAAGTGCCTCCGATCACGACCTATCAGTTGCATAGTGCGCCTAAAATCAAAAGAGGGCCACATCAATTTAGAGACCCTACATGTGCTCAGTCTCCGCCACCTATTATCAACCTCCTTAAGAAAGTGACTAAAGATGCCGCTCTTAATATTCCCCAAGGGGATTGCGACTGATTCCACGGTGGGAGTATTTAGAGCGGTTCCTCCTTTGGCTAGTTTGTCTGCTTGTTCATTACCAAAGTGGTCCCTATGCGCAGGGACCCAAACCAAGGTAACATCCGCCTTGATAACTCTCTCTTACATTGACTGACTAACAGAGACGTAGTTTTGTACGATTTGAGTGACAGAAGCGCCGCCTGACTGTCGACGAAAATACCAATATTCCCACGTATATTTCTGTCATACCTTCATAATAGCAAGTTTTTCAGCTTGAAATACGCTGCAATTATCCGGAAGACGATATGAGATGCCTATCTCACGATCACTAGAAAAGACGCCAGAGCCTACACCGCTGTTCATCTTAGAACCGTCCGTGTATATCCTGACGTTATAGTTCTCCACGAGACTACCACCGCATCACTCCCTCCTGGAGGGGATTAGTACTCTGAACACTCTATCAAAGTCTAACTTCGGCGTAGTATAGTCAGGGAGTTTATTTATATTCGGAGGTAGTACGCCCAAAATATTCGCATGGCCGTACGTCTTCGCACGCCTACTTCCCGTCGCCTTTATCCTAACTGCACTACTAGCAGATATGGCCACGATGTGAAGATCTATAGGAATAAGGTGCAGTATAGTATTCAGTGACTCTGATGGACTAGTACGCAGTGCACCTGTAATGCCAATACATGCTGATCTTTGAATTCTGTACAGTTGGTCCACCACATATCTCCTCCTTGTCGCAGGCCACCACACCAAAGATCCATATGTAAGAATCGGACGTACAATGGCTGTGTACATCCATCTAACTATAGAAGGAGTAAGTCCCCATTGTACACCAAACATCCTACGACAGGTGTAGTAAGCTACTGTAGCCTTCTTGACTCTGTGCTGAATATTCAGCCTCCATGACAACTTAGAGTCAAGGATGACACCAAGATATTTCGCACTGTTCGTAAGAGGAATATCGCGGTTTTCTAACCGCGGTAGTCTGAAGCTAGGGATTTTGGTCCTTGTTGTAAATAGTACCAAACTGGTTTTGTCCGGGTTTACTCCTAGGCCATTCCTCATCGCCCAGTTGCTAAGTAGCCCCAGCGCATCAGACATGATATTGCTTATCACGTCCGGGAACAGTCCTGATACCAAGATCACAACATCATCAGCATATGCGACCTTTATACCTTTGTCGTCTAATTGCATAAGAATCGTGTTAACAACCATAAGCCAGAGTAGCGGAGAGATTACACCACCCTGAGGTGTACCTCTATTCACTAGTTTTGTCATATTGCTGTTATCAAGATTTGCAGTGACTATTCTTGACCTCAACATGGACACCAGCCAGTTACTGAGGTACTCCTCCACTCGCAGACTAGTAAGAGCATGTTGAATGGCCACAGTGGTCACGTTATTGAAGGCTCCCTCTATATCCACGAAGGATGCCATTGTGTATTGTTTGTATTCAAGGGTCCTTTCTATGACCCCTACCACCTCATGTAGGGCTGTTTCCGTAGATCGACCCTTAAGGTAGGCATACTGACTTCTCGAAATGCCCTTGGTGCTTTCCAGTCGATGCCGTATATGAAAGTCAATGAGTCTTTCCAGAGTCTTCAGCAGGAAAGATGAAAGACTTATCGGCCGAAAGTCTTTCGCATTCTCATGACTTCTTCTGCCAGTTTTTGGAATAAAAACGACCTTTACCTTTCTCCAATTTTCTGGAACATGATTGAGAGAAAGACAAAGCATGAATATCCTATGAAGCCAGGGAGTGATAATTTTCTTAGCGCTGTGTAGCATCCTTGGCAGAATGCCATCTGGCCCAGGTGATTTGTAAGGGGAAAAAGTGTCTATCGCCCAGGAAATCCTGTCATGAGAGATCATATTACCATCGATTGTGGACAGAATTCCATTAGAGCTCACATATTCCGTACCGATGTCCTTGCAGCCCGGAAAGTGAGTGTTCATCAAGATTTCAAGGGATTCCGCTGAGGATTCGGACCATGAGTCATCCTTCCTTTTTATATAGGAAGGATTTGACTGACCTCTGGCTAAAATTATTCCGAGCCTTGCCGAATCCTGTGTTGTCTATAGACTCACAGAAAATTCTCCATGAGCTTCGTTTTGCGGTTACTTTAGCCTTCTTATATGCCTTCAACTTATCACGGTATGGCTGCCATGACTTTTTGTTAAAGCTCTTATTAAAGGCTCTACGTGTTTCCTTACGTAGTTTAGAAAGCTCCGTAGGCTTTCACCATAGCACTGCTGAAACTCTTCTCCATCCTCTCAAGACCAGTGATCGTGTCCTCAATAACTGGTGTTTTGCATAGTTTGTGCTTCAGGATTCCATTAAACCAGTCGGTCCTTCTTAGGTTCCTGAAAAATGGCTTTTCTATTCTGCCCTGTAATCTAATCTCGAAGAGAATCCAGTTGTGATCCGAAAAAGATCTTTTACTAGATACCCTCCACTTATCAACTGATAAACTAAATCTGTCATTTGTGAGTGTAAGATCCAGTACCTCCTCCCAACCTTTGTATTTGTTCCCACTCGTTGGGGTGGAGCCGGAGTTACATATACTTAAATTATTATTATTAATGAAATCAAGGATGTACTCACCAAGTTCATTAATTTCGCTGCTGCCCTAGATTGTATGCCAAGCATTTGCATCGCATCCCAGGACTATGTCAGATGCTTCTGTTGAGGCCAAGAGATTACACACTTCGACTGGAGGAGCTGACTTCTCATGCGCCATGTAGCTTGAGGCTATGATGAAGCTTCTGTTCTGCGGCAGGAAGTGTTGTATCTTTTCCAAATAAAATGATAGGCAGACAAAGTTTGCAGGAGAGTGGGAGAAGAGACAGAGTGTGTAGCTCATGGCTGTTTGTGTTTCTCCTTTCAAGCTTTCGCAACTTTCATCTTGTCGTGTCATATCATATTTCTCACGCCACTGTCCTTTTAGTATTGTTGGTTTTAGGCAAGGTGAAATTAAATTTCCATAATGTAAAAGGGAACTAACGTAAGGAATGTATAGGTAAATGCAAATCGATAACAGGAAACCTCATGTCATTTGCAGCTCACTGTCAAGTGACGAACTCCGAGACTCATTAAAACAGGTAAACTCAACATCGCAGGTGATAACTTTTTTTTTATTTATTAGATGTCACATTCCATTCTTTATCATTTCACTTTAGATCAAGGCGAATAAATAACAGGTAAGCTAATCGGCGAATTCAAATTATTTCCGGCGCCTTTGCCAATGTCAAACTCCATATATAAAAAATGTACCGGAAATGGCGCAACATATATATGCAATACATGTGTTCCACTCTGCTAGTGTTCAAACCACCACCTTTTCAGTATTCTATAAAAATGATCGTATTAATAGAAATGGGTCTTTCTTAATTGGAAGAATAATAAACGAACATGATTTAATTCATATTAAAAATTTTCAGTTCTATAAAATCATAAAAAATAATTAGATAAAAAATGTTTAGCCTTATTGGGAAATTCGTTTTATATGGAGTTTGACATCCGCAACGAAGCCGGAAATGCTTTAAATCGTCCCTGAGTCTATCTGTTATCAATTTCCTTTAAAAAAACCTGAAAAAAACGAAATAAGTAGAATTGGCAACCCTGGTGTAAACATGTTTTCCAAATTTGCTTGCAAAATATATTTTATAGACGCATTATTGCCAAAGATTTCAGTAGCGGCTAGCTGTAAGTACTCTTCATATTTAGTAATCAGAAGTGACTTTTAAGTAATCATTACACATAGCTAAGATCGTAAGAATGTCTGTTACAACATCAAGTGTTCTTAATCCCAAACGTTTACGTACAGAAAACGATCCCTTGGTTATAGGTACTCATGGAGGCACTTTCCATTGTGATGAAGTATTGGGTTGTTTTCTATTAAAACAATTGCCTGAATACGAAAATGCTAAAATTATCCGTTCACGCAATAACGCCGAACTACTAGAGTATTGCGATATAATTATAGATGTCGGCGGTGAGTTCGACCACAAGAAAAAGCTTTATGATCATCACCAGAAATCTTTTCAGGAAACGATGAGCACTCTAAAACCTGAACTGGGAGATACATATAAAATTAGGTAAATATACAACCTGAATCTAAAGAATGCAATTTTGTTGTTTTCTACCTACTTCTGTGTGTACCTTAGATTAAGTAGCGCCGGTTTAGTTTTTTGCTTTTATGGAGAACGCATAATAGATGAGATATTAAACAAACATGGCAATATAAAACTAACAGCAGAAAATTTGAAATTAACATTCAAGCAATTATATGATACCTTCATTAGTGAAATCGATGCTATAGATAATGGTGTGCAAATATGTCCCAATGTAGAGAAGCATTTGTATAAAATGTCTACGCATTTGTCAGAAAGGGTACAAAAATTCAACTGTAGTTGGCAGGAGGAATGCACAAGTGTTGAGATTGATGCTCGTTTCGAAAAAGCTATGGCTTACGCTGGTGAAGAATTTATCCAAAATGTACTTTCAATTGGAGGTTCTTGGATAAAAGCTAGAGAACATGTTCGAAAAGCTCTTGAAACTGCAAGAACCATTCATGAGAGCGGGGAGATATTGCTGTTAGAAAAGTTCTGTCCTTGGAAGAAACACTTAAATGAATTGGAGAAAGAATATCAAGTGGAAGGAGTTCCAAAACTTGTAATCTTTGCTGAGGCATCTGGGCAATATCGTGTAGCAGGTGTCCCACTTACACCGGATAGCTTTTTAGGACGCAAATTTCTACCAGAACCTTGGAGGGGTTTGCGAGACAAGGAACTTTCACAACTGGTTGGTATTGAAGGTGTACAGTTTGTGCATCATACTGGATTTATTGGTGGTGCTAAAAACAAAGATGCTGCTATAGCTATGGCGATTAAAAGTTTACAGTGGAATTAATGAATAAAAAATAATTTAAAAACGAAACTATGTGTTTCAATATTTTTATTTTGCTACCAAGGGATATGCAGAGCTGAGTAATAGTTGATATTTTTTACTAATATTAAGGCCGTGTCGATCACAAGTTTAAACTCGGTAAAAACACCTCAAATTAAATTTTGAATTCCAAATATTGGAATTTCTTATATTAAAAAATAAATTAATTTGTTTATTTCAAAATGACAATATTTCCTATAGGGCAACTCGTACCTGTTAGCTTAACTTAGATATTTCAATAATGAATCAACTTTTATAGCATTCAGTAGACAACTATGTCGCTGTTAAATTTACTCATGAAATCGAACTTCTTCAGGTACAGTTTTTTTTTTATTAATAAATTAAATTCGTGCTGTGCAGTGTAAATTTTCCTATCTACATTTTGACTGATTGATTGTAAATAAAACTCTAGTAGACAGTTTTCAGATACGTTAATGCATTGGTAAATCCTCACAAATTTTTAAACGGTGACAGATACTTATAACTGCAAATTATAGAGAACTTCTCTCATTAGATACTCCTCATTGATTTCAATTCGGTTTACATACATATGTATATCATAAGCAAGATACAAGCGTAAAAATCATTGATGAAACTGGACCCAATTAAGTTATATTCCTGTTGACACATCAATTAATTTAACATGTGGTTGTTACAGAAGACTACTACTGAATGCTCGTTTTCACAATTGAAAATTGGTAATATCTTGTTGAATAAATCATTAAACTATTTATGTATGCAATGAAAATTATATACATACATTTTAAAAAACTTTCGATATCTTTACTAATACTACCGTATTAATATTTAATGGTTATATTTTTGAGTCGCCTTCAAAGTGTTAAGGCCCTTCCTCAGCGAATGCCGAACTTTAACGTTCGCTTGATTTTTTATAAACAGAAGCTGTTTTGCAACCCACTAATAGCACTTTTTATGATTTAGTCAATAAGCAAATAAGTTAATTCATAAAACAGTTCGTTAGACGAGCGCAAACCAGTTTCCTAACGAAACATTAACGTTCTACATCGTGGGCCAGGCAGTATAAAATTTTGTATTGCCATTCTGTTTAGATTTAAGTTAAAAAGGCCCTAATCGGGAAATTAGTAAAAACAGTTTTGTTGCCTAAATGGAGAATTATCATGTTTAATGCATTGTTTTGAAATGCATGGCTTAATTAAAATTACATCAACATAAGGAGAAAAGTCGCAAAAACGGAAATCAACAAAATTAAAACTAAATATTAAAAAATCGCATGTCATCCTATACGCGTTGAAAATTTCAACTCCAGTCACACTGTCGGCTGAACTCTAAGATCTCTCGAAATGAAGAGAGGTATTAGTTTAGAACAAATTTTATTTCTTCTTTATCAATTAGTACACATATTTAGAATATACAAAAAAATCTACCGTTCTAGTCCATACGAGTTTTTAAAGTTTTTGTCGTGATTTTATCCTTTTCAATCACATACACCGTGGCACCCCAACCACTAATTGCATCTCGGTCAAACGCATTAATCATGGCTTGTGATATTACTTCAAATAATTGGTTTGGCTCCAAATCGGGTTTCCATAAAGTTTCACACATACCATATAGTTGTTCGCCACAAGTTCCAGCTACCACAAAATCGTCGGGAACATTTGGGCAACCAATCAAGTCCATATTACAGATGAAAGGCTCCATTGTTTTTGGATCTAAGCCAGCTATTACAGGTTCAATAAAATATGGTCCAAAGCGGTGCTCATACAAAAAACTTGAAAGCATTGCTGAGAACCTGGCTGGTTGCATTTCGCGATTTTCTCTAGTCTCATACAAATTCTTACGGAACATCAAACGATCCTTTACGGTTAATATATCAGTCTGCAATCCAACCAAGCCCAAAAACATGCGGGGATTGATTTGGAACACCTTTTCGAAATCGGTTTCAATGGTTTGGGCTTGCACACCAAAACGTCTATCGGTAGCTATTGCCACGCAATCCTTTCCGCGCATTGCCACAACGCAGCCGCCGTTATAAGCTAAAATTGACATATTTATTAAAATCTCGCGTTAAACCTTAATTTTTTTTAATCTTCTGTAATGATAGTGCAAATTATTCTAAAAATTTACAAAACAAATGCCGCTTGAGACCTGTCAAAGGCGATGACTTTTGGTTTCTTCTTCTTCGTTAAAACCAGTGATGATAATTCAAGTATTTATTTAGGCTCAAGGCGAATTCGCCTCGTTTAGGCTTCTCTACCAAGGTTGTTTGCTTATTGTTATATTGTAGTTTTATAATAAATAAATAAAAACTTCCACTACGTCCGGACTAATCACAAATTTCTTCGCACATCGAGAGAGCATCGGCAGAATAACGGGAAGACATTTGTTCGTGGTCTTCGGTGTAGAGAATACGTATAAATGTACCTGTTTAGTTTGAGTATAATTTTTTGTTTCTTAGCATGGTTTAAGTACGGGTATTTGCAGAGGAGCACATACACACATATCTTTTATTTTGCCTATGTGTATTTTATTTGTGAGATGACAGAATAGCCTTGTGCGAACAATTTTTTGGACAATTTTGTTTGAACACGAAAATACAATGAACAGCGGTGGTTTTTACGAGCCAAACCCCTGTGCGAACAGCAATCTAAACAGATTAATGACTGGTCAAGATTGAATGATACTTTGGCAAAACAGTCTAGTGAAGACGGCATGTTAGTAACGAAAAATAATGGTTATACATGTTGTTTTACCCAGTCACCACGTTGCATTTTTATTTTCGTGATTGTAAAATTATATTACGAACACAGAATTTTCGCGAGAGCTCCAAGTGTTAGTGTTAGCAAAGTAAAAAAGGGCTCAAAAACAAAAAGAATCCATCAAGAATAATATTCTAGGGGCCTCGGGATGATGATTTGTGCAGGAGGACTTTATAACAAATTTGATAAGGATTTAAATTACGCAAAATTCATGGGTTTGTGAACAAGCGTCTTGGTCCATATCTCGGGAACTTGTGGACATATATACAGATATCTGTAATTAAACTTCCCTAATTATAAAATTAATAAAAGTCCATAAAAAGAAATTTAAATCGGGTTTCAATTGTTTTTTTTTACACTTTGAATTGCTTTTTTAAATATTAATTTAGTTGAAACTAGATTACATAGAAAATGTTATTTCTATAATTAAATAAATCATGCACACACATTGAAATTAAAGTTTTATAGTAACAGATTTATTAATTTAGCGAATTAAGCTTATTTTGCTAAAATTGTACTTTGAGAAATAATATTTATTTCATTCTTCGACAAATTATTTTTTTTTTTTTGTACTTCGATGCTCTAAAAACAAACAAAAAATTATTTTCCAACGCACAAGTATTATGCATTTTCAGTGTACACTTATGTATTCGATAATGAAAATAGTGATGGTAGTCTATGGGCAAAGCAAAATCAATTCAAAAAAATTCGTGAATTGATATAGAGTTGAAACCCCTATTTTAAATAATTATTGACTTTGTAGGTTGCAATATATAGAAACTAGGGATGCGTCCAAAACCGATATATCGACGATTTTTCAGGTTTTCCGATATATCGGTGTCGACTGTATTTGTATTTCCAACACGAAGATAAATTAACATACGTATCGGACACTAAACCAACAATATGTTTGAGTATCGTGTCGGCAAAAAGGTGTATCGTTGTAGCTGATATCCAAAATAGGTTAAAATATATTACTACCTTGTTTAACTTACAATTAATCAGTTTCGCTTTTATTTTTAAATAAAGCTTTAATTGCTTCAAATTAATCATTTATTTATTTGATTTTATTACGTTATATATTCATATTAATAAAGAACAACAGTTTGCAAAACGTTAAAAATATAAAATATATAACGTTCAATAATGTAAAGAAATATAAAAATATTGTAGTTAATATTTAAAAAAAAAATATAAAAGCATAATTAACTAAAACGAAATTTTAGTAAGTAAACAATATAAAATGTTATAAAAGAAACTAAGTAATTAAAACACAAAATGATTTTAAGCAATTTTGAAAATTTTATTTATACAAAACGCAAAAACTAAATAATAATTATAGTTAAAAAATAAATAAAATTTCACATTTAAAAAATCTAAGAACTATCTTAAATTAAAATAACAAAAATAAATATTTAAAAAATCTATAAACTATCATAAAAATAAGAAATTTAATACATATTTCTTAAAAAATAACGGTTTCATAAACCTTTAATATATATGTAAATATTTGTTATCGGAATCTTTAGAGGTAATGCCGTTTTCGCAACATATTTCTGTGATGTTCGAAATGATTATAAAGCATATGTAAAAAATTAAAGCACTTTAGGGTTGTTTTATTTAATTTTTGTAATAATAATATCTGTAATAAAATTAGTTTCTGCCCTAAAAGTGATATTAATTTATTTAAGGTCAATATGTGTACATATATGAACTGATATTAACTTATTTTAGAACTGATATTACCTTATTTAAGGTCAATATTATTATAGTAGCCAAGCCCGGCGCGCAAAGTTGCAGAAAAATCGGTCCAGTGCAAGTACCACAAAATTATAACTTTTTTATGGGTGTGGCCCTACCCAAATTTCTAATCCCGAAATTATATAGTCATGACAGCTCAATATGTGTGCAAAGTTTCAGAAAAATCGATCTAGTGCAAGTATCTAAAAATGATAATTTATTATTGATGGCTGCCCACTTTTCTCATTACGAAATTGTATAATCATGAGAGTTCAATATGTGTGCAAAGTTTCAGAAAAATCGGTCAAGTGCAAGTAGCTGAAAAATTAATATTTAATTTGGTTGGCGTATTTCATTTTTATGTATATGTAGACGGGGGTAGCCCCGCCCACTTTTTTTTAAATAACCACCCGTAAACACTCCCTGGAATGCATACAACAACTTGCCAAAGTTTGAGTCCGATCAGCTTTACGGTTTCGGAGTCTATAGCTAACACACACATAGATAGAGTTTCACTTATATATATATATATATATATATATATATATATATATAGATATACCTATCTATATATATTTTTAGCCGGCTAACAGTCGTGTCCCATCCGCCGCCAAATTTTTGTGCACAAGCCGTCTCCGCCGATAAAATGTGACGACGCAGGGCTCTGCTAGTGGATATTGCAAAAAAGACAATTTTCTTAAAAATTCGAAATTTTTTCTCAAAAGTGTAACCAAATACTAAATTTAACCTTAAACACTAAGGAAAATTAATAGTGTTAACTATATAACAAAAATAGAAAAGAATCCACCCAACGCGCTCAAAAGAACTTATGCAAATTCAGACAAGTGGTGAAACTATAGAAACTGTGGTGTGCTAACTATAATACAAAAAGTTGCTAATAAAAATTGAAAAAAAGCACCTACATTAAATATAAGTCTAAGTAATTTAACTACTATTAATTGAAGCCAGCTAACAAGATATTTTAAATAAAGAAGCATCTACCAACTATTTAGTTGGTATTGCAGTCACATTAGTAGAAATAATTACTATGGCTGAGGCCGTAGTTGAAGAAATGCCAACAGTGCCAACCAGGTTTTATTGTCACATGTGCGATGAGGAAATAAACATTCCTAATACTAATACCGATTTTACTTGTCCAATATGTTCCGGTGGATTTGTGGAAGAATTGCCTGCATCAACGTCTTCAAATAGCATGAGTGGCAACAGTAGCACAAGCAATGCTGGTTTTATAGGCGGTAACAATGACGAACTGCAACTAGAGGCATTACGTGGTCAAATAGCGAATCTTTTAGCCTCACGTAATGGACCCAACCTAGAGATCAACTTTAATCCTAGCTCAGTGCGCAACCAACCGAGAGGAATTGTATCCTTAGGCCCCGTAGCAACTGGAGGAGGACGTGTTCGTCCTCAAAGCCTAGATCGCTTGGACAACGTCTTGTTAGACTTCTTGCAATCGATTTCGGTTGGTAGTGGCGCTGTGGCTGGCGATATAAATGCTTTTGACAATTCTCAATTATTGTTTATGGGAAATTTGGGTGATTATGCATGGGGTCGTGAGGGATTGGATACAATTGTAACCCAGCTACTTAACCAAATGGAAACTTCAGGTCCTCCGCCTTTGGCTAAGGATAAAATTAATGACATCCCCAAAGTAAACATAACCAGAGAAGAAGTTGAACGTAAACTTCAATGTTCAGTTTGCTGGGAAGATTTTAAAATTAATGAAAAGGTACGGAAGTTACCATGTTCTCATCTCTACCATGAAGATTGTATAGTACCGTGGCTAAATTTGCATGGAACTTGCCCCATATGCCGGAAATCACTAAATGGCGACGAAGAGGATGATAACGATGTGTATATGGATAATGTCGATGAGAATCATGGTACACCTACACCAGAATCTCTATGTCCCATTCATCAGCAACATCATAATACGGGTAATAATTCGGAAGAACCTGGTACTAGCAATTCAGCTAATAACGCATCATCATCTAGTCAACAGCAGCAACAACAACTCTCAGAGAACATATTTGGTTTCGAAAAAATGGATAGTGTTGACTTGGACTAAGATTTTTGTGGTTTATTCTCTGCTTTGAGAATCATGCACGCTAATATTAATGTAAACTATAAAATTCAAGAGATTTATTAAATCAGGAGTCATAAAATTCGTTTGTATGAAATTTCTCTTTATCAATTATATTTTTTGTTAGGAAAAATATATTTTTATCAATTTGCAATTTATCTGCGAAATTAAATAAATACTTTAGAGCCTTTATTGCATTTCATATGAATTGATATACATATATGATTATATACGTTTTCGTGTTTATTGTTCGATTTAATGTTATTTTTTCTCTTTCGAAATTCAAAGTTTTATAAAGAATTTGACGGCTTAAACAATATTACTTAAAATTATTGACAGAAACGCATTGTTTTAGGCAGAAAAAAATCTTAATAATTGGGATTATATATATTAAAGTATGAATACTTTAGTAGAAAATACCAGTAAATATATACAAACTAAAATTTTATATACAAATTTTAAAAATTTCTTTAATTTTTGCAAACCATCGCTGAATCTTATAAAAGGTTTTCTTTTTTGTAAAACAAAAAAAAAAATTAAATAGGAATGCTCGCTCTGCTATAAAAACCAAAAAAAAATCTTTGTTTCTTTTTAGCATAGGTCATGATAATTTTAATATTGTAATAATACAATTGACGACTTATAGATACTTTATCTAAATTTAATTATTTTTGTTTTAAAATAATTTTAAAATTCTCTGATGTTATGCAATTTATTTTCCCTATACTAAATATTTAACAATATAAAATAACGTAATAAAACATTTTTAACTTGTTCCGGAATGTATAAAACATCTTTTGATTTTAAAGAAATATATGAATTGAAATATATCTTGAGTATTAAATACGAGTACATTTTTTTGTGCATAATTTAGTTATGCTCGAACTTGTAAACTTTTAAAGTCTGTTCTTAAGCAGGTACTTATGTATGTTGGTGGGGAATAATTTTGTGGATATAAAATTAATTATGTTCGAAAACATTGTTTTCCGCTTTTTTAATTTCGTATTTATATTGAAGATGCTATTTTACTGTACGACACTTTTCCAAATTACATATAGATATATTTAAATATATAAAGTATAGTTTCAATTTCCAAACAAAAATATGTGTATTTTACTGCGTCAAAGGCGTTAAAATTACATTTATAACTTAGTTAAAAAGTAAATAAAAGATAAAAAAACATGTAAACAAATAGTATTTTTGCATTGTTTTCGAATACAAATAAATTTGAAGGTTCTTTTTTGGCATATAATTTTAATAGCTGCATCTTAGTTATTAAATCTAAGAAAATCTTAGTAAATCTGTACCGATACAAATTTACAATATATTTCGAATGACGCCACAAGATTTAAAATATTTACTAATGCGCTAAATGTAAATTTATTTCTTTCGTGAACGGTATTTTAAAGTTAGGTAATCTCATTCCGATATACATACATGAACATTTTCTAAACTAAAAATATTCAACCTATAGATAATTGGAACAGATTTCCGTCATCCCTTGTCAAATTTGGTTTAGAGACGAAACCGGCTTATCACCAAACCAAACTTGACAATAGATGTACAGACCAAATCAACCTGTCGGGAAATGAAATCAAGATTCACCGTCTTTGAAACTACTATAAATAAGTAGACAAAACTACTATAAATATACCGTTTTATAGTTTTTATAGCCTCTCACAAAGAATTTACAAAGGGTTCAGAAATAAAAAGAAAATTCCTTTCTATTACCTTTTTCATTTTTTAGTTATTATTTACATCATAAGTTTGCTTCATTTGACCATAAAATAAATAAATTCGTGAAGTTTTAAAGTTTTACTATAAAAGCTGCCATTGCTATAAATATTTTATTTCACTAACTCATCAATATTATGGGACACTTGCACTATAACTAGAGCGGTGAAATTTGTTATACAGTTAAGTAGGTCTTGGGGAATAAATAATCAGCAGCAAAATCTGAAAACTATGGTCTACTTCAATGCGCAACTTTAACCATATGTAAACTTAAAGTTAAAAGAAGTTTTATACATACCTACACATATATGTACATATTTATACAAACTAATTCCGAAAAAAAGAACCCAGATCCGCATAAAAAATAATTGTGAAAATAAAGCCAAGTTCCCATCCAAAAATTTCGACCGCTAAAAGTACTGAGATCAAAATGGGGTCGATGTTCTTGATATGGTTAATATGCGTAACCTGATAGCTTGGCAACATTTTTACCATATTAGAAACAAAACATATTGCCAAGCCAGCAAGTTGTCTCGACTTGAGGTGGTATTGTATGTACATATCAATAACTTGGTCCTCATTTTTATCTCAGTACTTTTAACTGACAAAATTCTTGGATAGGAACTTAGCCATATTTTCACATTTGTTTTTTTACGGTATTATAATTTAAACCAAACGTTTTTGTTGCTTTAATAGAAAATGATTAAATTTGGTTGTAGATTCTGACCCATGCGAATTCATTATAAGGTGGCCTTAGTAGCGAGTTGGCTAACAGCTGAACCAAGGCTAAAGTAACTAGTAAGAATGATGTCTTCTTTTCAAGTAAGACCCCTTTCAGACCAGAAAATTTTTTGTTTGACTAAGTTTCTTGAATTCTCTTTTAAACTTTGTCTTGTGTTCAGACAGAATAATTTTACTTTGACAAAGTCTGTTTCTTTTGTTTGTATGTTTGTCAAATATAAAGAGCAGCCATATTAATTCGGTTTACGAACTAAAAACACGAAAGGAATTTGCGAGTACAACAAGTTATGTACCAACCCCCGCTCTCCAGCACAAACTCAAGACTTTGCTAAGAAAACTTTGCTGGTCTGAAAGAGGTCTAAATTTATATGTATTTAAAAATTAATATTTTTATTATGATAAAAGTGGAAAATTCGCATTGTTAAACCTTAATACTAGTCACTACACCTTATTTCTTTTATTGTTTTCTATAATTTCTGTTTAATTTTTAGTTTTCTTTAAAATTTATTTGCTTCCCATCATCACATTTTATATTTATGAATGCACACACGTTTTTATAAGTATTTTGAATTCGCCTTACACAGTTTCATTTGACATTCGTGTGTTTTTTACACCAATTTAACACTTGTGGGGTTTGTAATGTTCTACTTGTTGTAGAACTAAGGCCACCTTATTTAATTGGCCTTGCTCTGAACGTTATATATTTCAATGTGTACTTACATATACTTACTTATTTCTTTCGTTTAACCGAGTCAATTTTATTAAGCCATATAGGTTTAAAGCAGGGCAAATTGATAACAGTTAAACTCACGGACGAATTCAGAGTATTTCCGGCTTTTTTGCCGATGTCAAACTCCATAGACAAAAATGTACCGGAAATGGCACAACATCAAATAAGTTTAAAAAAGTACTCTGCTGCGCTGTGAGTTCACCTGTTTAGTCTACCCTGGTTAAAAGCATTAAAGAAATGTTTGAATTCAAACTAATTATACGCACAATAGAAATTTTATGGAAGCATTACGGTTATGGTAATGGAAAAATTAATTTTAAAAATAAATTGAACTAGTCTTTAAACAAGTCCTTCTTTAAACAAAAATAAGATGAATTAGAAGTGTTTTTAGGTTTTCTTTATCAGTTGCAGTTTTATTTATTAGGCGAGAACAGAGCCTGGTTTCGATAAACAAAACACCGACATAAAATTACTTATATTTGATCTGACCCCCTCGATGTCTACATCCGATACGTATCTGCCAGGCGGCTCTAAGACTATGAGAGTCGATCGAATGAAGGCATATTTATGTTGGACATAGTACTATTCTACGTAAGGTAGGTGGAAATATCTTGGAGGAGCAGACTGATTATTTGACCCCTGGTATGGACTTCGACAAATTCTTTGTTGTTAATATGACGAGAACTGGGTCGGATATCTTCTTTGAGGATTTTAACCTTTCACTCTCAATAAGGATACCCCATACCTGCAGCGTGTTTCAGACGGAAGTATATACTATATTGGTAGTGGCAAAGACAATTGACTGCTGGCCGCTGTCCTTACTTGGACGACAACGTGTGATACTTTGGGCTCCGGGGCATGAGGGCATTCGTTGAAACGAGATGGACGATTTTTTCAGGACCTGCAATGTCATAGGAATGCGACACTGACGGGCCTGATCAGTTTTGCGAGAATCTCCAGGTGGTTCTTACGGACCGGAGATCTTGGAGTTATATAGAGAACAGTGGGAGTAAATAAATTGCTTAAACCATTTAAAAGCTATACATTACTTCACAATGGCAATAAGTACATATCGGTTCCACTCGCATATACTATATTGGTAGTGGCAAAGACAATTGGCTGCTGGCCGCTGTCCTTACTTGGACGACAAGGTGTGATACTTTGGGCTCCGGGGCATGAGGGCATTTGTGGAAACGAGATGGACGATCAATGCGCGATGAGTGGCTCGAACCTTGACGTAGTAAATGTACAGGGGGATATCAATACCCACTCGCCGAACTTTCAAACGCGTTACGGGAATGGTCGCTGAAAGAAAAGGCTCGCAGGGGGCCAACGATAATCACTTGCAGATTGTTCAAAATTCTTTGGCCGTCAATAGATAAGGAAACGACGGAGATACTACTGGCCTTCGATAAAATTTCAATGTCGGTACTAGTTGGCATTGTAACGGGTATGATTAGACGTATGTCGAAACATATATGAATCTCTTGTAATGAGAGCTGCCTTGATAAGGAGAAAGAGTCAGTACAACACATTCTCTCCACTGACCGAATAGTTGGGCCGATTTTTTTAGGACCTGGACTGTCATAGAAATGCGACACTGACGGGCCTGATCAGTTTTGCGAGAATCTCCAGGTGGTTCTTACGGACCGGAGATCTTGGAGTTCTATAAAGCACAGTGGGAGTAAATAAATGGCTTAAACCATTTATGGCAATAAGTACATATCGGTTCCACTCGTGCATGCAATAGGAGTGATGAATATTATCAAAATATGAAGTTAATACTCGTTAGAAATAAAATATGCACAATACAAGCAAGCACATTTGTAAACAAACGATAATAATAGTTGTGTTCATTTACTTTACTAGTAAAAATTAGCAACGAGAGAGTAACAAGAAATTTTCCAAAATTACTCTCAAAAATGTGAAAAAGTAAATGAAGACTTTACTAGCTAAAATTTGCAAGTTAAAGTAGTGCTGTAATGTATAGGTATATATGAGTACTATACTTTTTGGAAAAATTATACATATATGTATATTATTATAAAAATGATGTGATTATGGTCATTTATATTCAGCACCTACCAACGTTGGCTCAATCTCACGGTGGTCCAACCACGGGTGTGACATTAAGCGGCCAGTCCAGCGCCCCTATGCGACTGCATAGGCACCACCGGAATCGCACCTATGCCGTTCCATAGGTTGCAAATTAGGACAGGGGTTTGCCAGGCCACCGGCAGGTCGCAGAAATGTTTATTTCCAACTTTGTGATTTATTTTCAAAGCGATTTTAATAAAATGGGGGTTTTAATGCGTGGTAGAATAAGCATGCTTTAATGTGATTTTATGAAGAACTATTTACATAAATAAACACTAATAAGAAACTACATTAAAGCGCAAACAAATGTAAGTTGAAAAGGAGAATTTTTGTCCGTTATTGTCTAACATTAATGCTCCGCCTTTGCAATCGTTTCCAAACTATAATAATAATAAACGGCAAAAAACGGGTTAAATATATTTTTTAAAGGAAACAAATTTAAGCAATTTTCATTTTTATTGTAATAAAAAGCTTTATCCAAAATAAAATATCAAAAGCAGTAGGAAAGTAATTTAGTAAATTATGTGTTAATTTAAATTTATTTGCAAATATATATTTGAACTAGTGCTTAGTGTAAATTACCGAGTAGCTACGTACGCGTAATATTTACAACACTAAAAATAACAGCAGGTCTGTGAAAATTAAAGAAAAAAAACAAAAACATTTCAGAGGCAGTTAAAACCACAGGTTTAGACATCTTACGTTGCTTCTGTTGTTCCTAAGTTACACAAAAATAAAAATATATCTATTCAATACTTTTTATCGTTTTAAAAGTGTACATTTACTTACAATTTCTTAAGTTTTCCAAAGTATTTTTATTTTCAACTTAATTTAGAAATATTGTTTTGTAAACACAAACGCAAAACAGCTGTTTGAATAATTATTGCAAGTAACAATTTTACTTGTAAAAACTTGCAAGAATTTTTCTGTCTCTCAATTTTTTACGCTCTTTCGACGCTCTCTCGTTGCAAATTTATGGGGATAATGAACGCTTTCTAGTAACAATTATTACGAATTTGTACAAATTTTTAGTAAATTAACACAGCTAATATATACATAAGATGAGCACATATGTATTTTGAATATGTATTGTTTACATATATACAAAACTAAAGCACGGACCTCAATGCTTTTAGATATTGCATTGAATTTTTGAAAAGAATAGTTTACTTCTTATATAACAGTTATTTTTGTTATAGAACAAATATATACAGTACAACAAAAAGTTAGGAGTACAAATTTGTTGTTGCTTTTTCAACGTTCTTTTCAAGGCAAATTGATAACAGTTAACTTACCGAATTCAAAATATTTAAGGCTTATTTGTCGATGTCAAACTCCATATATAAAAAATGTATCGGAAATAGTGAAACATTTTTTATATGGAATTTGACATCCCATACGTTTAAAAAATATACTTAGCTGCACAGGTGAGTTTGCCTGTTTAGTCTACCCTGGTTTTTTATACGAAATTATAATAACAAGTCTATGCAGCGACAAAACGAAAGCACGTAACCTTGAATCTTTAAAGTTTTATTCACTTTTAGCGAATGATCAATGCTATAAGTATATATATGTATATGTACATACCTTTATTTTTTCTCTGGATGACCATGCTAATAATGTTAAACAAAATTTGCTTATTCATATTAGTTTTTTTCTCTGCTCTTAAAGTCGCCGCACGGTTTTTATTATATTACAAACGAAATGGCTAGAAATAAAAACTCAATTGCCAAAACAATAACAATAATTAATTGGTAATTTCCATATGAAAAACATTTAGTATTCATCATAGCGAAGATTATTTTATAATAAGTCGTTTTCGTTCTAGGATTTCATTGTATACAATACATAAAGGAGGTAGACTACGTAAAGTTAGCCAACGTGAGGACCAGTTAATAATACGGTCCATGAAAAAAATCCGTTTGTGTCTTCTAGTATTTTTGCTAATGAATTGTCAACAAATGCTACGACTAAAACTAAACACGAGCTGTAGAAGGTGGTTTAAAATCGTTCTAAAGCGCAAAATAGTCGTGTATATCGCGAAAAAACAGACAGGTCAGGACCTATTTCACAAAGGAAACTTTAAACTGGACAACGGCACAATGGAAGACCATACGGTTTTCTGACGGGTCAAAATTTAATTTAGAAGTTTCTGGCGGATTAAAGTTAATTCGTAGACCAAAATGAAAACCCATTGATCCCTGCTATACCGCGGCCACTGTGGAACACGGAGGAGGAGGTTGTTATGGAATTGGACAACTCATAAAATAAATGGAATGATAGTTAATGTACACAGACTTTCTTCAAAACACAATACTTTCATGTGCTCATGAGGAGTTAATGGCGACTTATGTGGAGTTGTCAATATGAGAGTTGGTATGCACTTTAATTGCTTTCATGACACGCAGGTGTGCAGATGTTTAAAAAAATAAAGGTTACGGTATCAGATATAAGTTTAATTATGTTATGTATTTAATAATATGAACAAATGTTTTAGCTTTATCAATTCCAAATACTGTATGTTTCACATATGCTTGGCACATTCCTTGTTCTAAATAATTTTTTTTTACTTCTTGCTTTATTTTTGTTACTTGTTTTATAACCCTAGTAAACCAATTGAAAAGAATTTAAACTGCATTGTGGTACCCAAAGATATTGTCCAGACTTAATAAGTAATCAGTGGTATACTTTTGTCTAACACTGTATATACATATGTATATACACCTGCCATTGGTGGGTTAAATTACGTTTTATGTACTGTTCATTTTCATACGAAATAACACGACTCTGTTTTAGAATTATAATCTGAGATTTGTTTGTTTACCTGTGCAAAAACAAAATCTATTAAAATTTTTTGAAACTGGAATTTGCTAAACAAAATTACTTTTATTTAGCTTAATTAATATAAAATAATTTAATTCACAAAATGACTACAGACGCACACGAAGTAATTGAAGATGATATAAGCAGTAAAGAATTACTACACGAAGTATACGAAAATGACCAGGATTATGAGTTAACACGCTTAACAGAAATGGTAAATAAATCTTCTAAGGCGGTTCTTATGCATAATTTATTTTAATTATTCTGTTTAAACTAGGTCCGTAAGCACTATATAAATTATTTGGAAAAACAATTATTTGAGAATTTAGCTAACTCTAATTACAACAATAAAAAGAACAGTCTTCATAAGGAGGACTATGATGAAATGTGTAAAAAGTCAATTAAAAAAACAGCAGAGTTATTGGAGGACAAAGCTGTCAAAGCATGCATGATAGCAAAGTTCTATCAAAGAGCTATGGTTAAAATTGTAAGTTTAAGTAATATATTTTAAATCTTAAGTGTGCTTAAGTAACAATTCTATGATAACACAAATCAATTTGCGTAATATAAATAGGTATATAAACATTCATACATACATATCCCGACAGTGACGAATCTTAAATCTTTTTATTAAGGGATGCATCGATACGCTACTCAAACAAAAATATTGACGATACCGATATGGTAGTGAATTAAAACTCCATAAAAAATTAAATAAAATTTATGATGCATACTCGTATATCGTACATTAAATCAAAAACAGTAACCGTTATGCATATATTTATTTTACTTTCCTCGCTTACCTTGTCAACTAAATAACATTTTGCGTTTTTTAATAGAGTGTGCTATACGTATGCTATTATATTTTAGTAGCGGTAATAAAAATATCGCCGATGCCGACATATCGCAGATACATCGACATCGGAAGCATCTCTATTTTTATTTAAATAATGTTCAGATAATAAAATCGTTATTTTGAATATTTATTTCTATTTTAAAAATTATTGATTACGCGAAAATATTCACCAAGTACCAAATGGTATTTTTTTCTAACAAGCAAATCGTAAATCGATTTTTTCATTCCTAAGTGTTCACGAGTGTACCCTGAAGAAAACCTGAATTAAGTGGCTCCTAGTCACCAATTTCGTCACCATTTTTGGTGACTTTGTCAACAAAGCGTCTAGGCTTTTGCCTTTGATGGGTAAACCAGTTTTTTAACATTGGTTTATTGAAAACACTCGTTGGCGCACAACAAACTGAATTTAAAAGGTGAATATTAGAAAATAATTTGCAAAATATTTACTATGCCAAAAGAAATTCTTAAAGACTAGTTTAAAAAGTAATGTAGTTGTATAAAAATAAAAATAGCGAGAAGGATGCACCAATATTGCTAGTGAGGAAATCTAGTAAAAACTTGTAAAAGTATATGGTCCCAAAAGAACTACCTAGTCAATAGATCTGAGGCCAGTAGAGGATTCTCAATGACAAGATAAATGTCTATAGCAGAAAGCATTGCCTAAGGTATATCTTATCAATAGTACTGCACAGTTTTACTGCCGACATTTTCTACAGATTAATACATATTTACATACATATGTGAATTTGTACATACATATGTTTATGTAAAGACAAGTAATAATGCTGTAATTAATAATAGGAATGATAATCTTAATTATATTACAAACTATAAACGATATTTATAAAGAGTAGTTCGTGGACATTTGTAAAATACTTTTGAAAACATTTTAGATTTCAATTGTAAGGCGTACAACGGAGGAAAAAAGATTATTAACACATTTGGAAAAATGTTTTCAAACAAAAGATGAATATAAACAATCGACATCTTGCAAAGAAACGCAAACTGAAATTGGGCATCTTCAAGAAGGGTTTAATTGCAATGAGATTTATAATAATAATGAAACTTTGAACGTAAATCCATCAGTTGAAAAAGAAGTTGACAAGGATATGTCTTTAGATGAAAAAATAGAAATATTTAAAAAACATTTGCAAGAAGAGAAATGTATTGATGTAAAAAAGCATTCTCTAAATAACCAAAAAATATATAAAAGGAAACAAAAACTTCACAGCGAACGAAATTCTAACCGTAGACCCTACAGGCATCGTCAAGAACATCTCACCAGACATAAACAGGAAGCTTATTTCAGTCCAACACCGCCTATTGTAACAGCACCAACACCAATAACTCCTGAGTCTAAACAAACGCCTATCGATTCATCTTTGGTTGAATACAGAGAATCTAAGGTAGGTTTAAATGAAAATTCCAATGACAGTGTTGGTGTAGAATTGGCTCGCTTATTTAGCGAAGAGAAAACTGAATTGGACGAAATTTTTGGCATTGACCCTAATGAAGAGCCGGATGATCCCCAAATTTGTAAAATTCTTAGAGAAATTGAAGAAGCGATAATTATTACTCATGTACCAAATACAACTACAGCAGGTAAAAGCCAACCAGAACCTCTGCAAGGGCTAAAACAAATGCAAGAGCAGTGCACTAATTTTCCCGTCCCTATAGAATTAAGTAAAAGTGTTTGGCCATGTGAACTTTTTATGCAAAGACGTAAATTAAGTGAATCACTAGCTAAGCTTATTGAGGAAGATTTACGTTGGTATGCTATAATGAAATGGAAGTTTTCTGAGCTGTTTGGAGAAGATAGTGACGATGAATTTACATCCTGCAGCCCAAGTATAGAATTAAATGAAGTCCTAATTGGTAGCTGTGTGAGGCGTATCTCTCCTTGGGTAGTCAAATATCTTATGAAGCCCATGAAAGATGGTTTAATTGGCAACCGCTTTTTGTTCAAAAAGTTGGCTAAAAACTTAGCACGAAGTATTATCATGGAAAATCAGTATCCAGGTAATTGTGATCTTTTAAATACTTTCAATATATATTGATAACAAAAGCTACATTACTTTTAGACGAATTCGTCATCAAAGAGTGTGTTGAAAACTTTTTTTGCCTGCATCAGGCAGTAATGTCAGTAGAAGATTTAGATGTTAACATCCCATGCCTATCATCATATATAAGTATATAACTAATAAAACTTAAAACCGTGTTTATACTACAAAAACTTGATTTGTAAATAAGACAACATTGGAAAAAGTTTGAAAATTACTGAAGTTTTTTTGTTTATGTTGACTGCAAAGAGCTACAAAACCAATTTTTCAAACTACAAGTTGCAAATTTTCGAGTAAAATATATTAAAAAAAAAAAACAATGCTTGTGATTGAAATTGATTAATATCTATTAATTTTTCATACATAGATAATAGTGAAGTTTACTTCGCAGATAGCTGAGATTGAACTAAGACATGTCTATTCGGCAGTAAAAATTTGAAAGCTGTTGTTTAGTTGGTAAAAAGTAAAATTTTGACAAAAGCACATAAGCTGGTTAAATATGTTGAAGTGATTAGATAAAATTGTTACCTAATCACTTCAACATATTTAACCAGCTTATGTGCTTTTGTCAAAATTTTAATAGATTTCAAACTATTTTTATCTATAAATTATAACATACAGTGGGGAGTTTTAATGAGTACATGTTAGTACTTACCATCGTTTACAATGCATAACTTTTTAAATAATAGTGCAAATCAAATAATTTTTTTTTGTTTTACTCTTTATTGTCTTCTTCATTGATAGAGGTATAACACTTGACCAAACAATAACAATTACTTAAACAAAATTTAACGAAAGAGAAAAAAAACGGCATGTACTCACTTATGCACTTTTATAATATTAAGAAATTTGTTGTAATTTACAGTAACTTTTAATATTTGGTCCAAAGCCCTTTGTTCTTTAAAACAGCTTTACATCTTCTTGGCATACTCTCAACCAAGTTTTGAATAATTTCGTTTGGAATACTTCGCCATTCTGTTTCAACCCTGCCCCAAAGTTCGTCTAAATTTTTTGGTGCTCTTGAATACTGTCCCATCCGTCTTTTCACGATTGACCACAAATTCTCAATCGGATTGAGGTCGGGACTTTGAGCTGGCCACTTCATCAACTCAAATTTTTGTCCAGAGAGCCATTCCGTCACTATTTTGGATGTGTGCTTAGGGTCGCCATCCTGTTGAAAAATTACTTCTTCTTCCGGATAGGCGCTCCTCTCTACAAAATCTGGAAGATGGGTCTGGAGAATTTTTAAATAATCTTCCTTCTTCATTATTCCCTCAATTTTATGCAACGGACCAACGTGCCACCATGTAAAGCAACCCCATACCATTATGTTGCCGCCACCATGTTTAACTGTTTCTTTTACATGGTGTCTTTTAATATATTCATGTGGTCGACGCCAGCAGTATTGTTTTCCGTCCGACTGAAAGCGATTAAATTTGGATTCGTCCGACCAGATAACACGCTTCCAATCTTCTGGTGACCAATCCTTGTGCTTTCTGGCGAACTTCAAACGGGCCTTTACATTTTTATCGGACAAAGCTGGTTTTTTTTTCTTGACTGCAGAAATAAATCCAATTCTGTGAAGCGCATTTCTTGGAGCCCAACGACTAACATTCTTTCCAACATCCAATGCAGCTTCCTTTGGAGTTAGGTTCTTATCTTTCCGCATTCTTGTTATCATTACACGTGCCTCTGCATCAGAAATTAACTTCCTGCGACCACGAATCGGTGTTTTATTCTGGACATTATTCCTTTTTTGTACTCTTATGATAACCGACTGACTTAATTGTTTCTGTTTAGCTATTTCCCTTGAAGAACAAGCATTTTGTGTCATAGAGACAATATCATCCTCAATAGATTTTGGGAGTTTCCTCATTTTTTTTTTATTAAAAAATTGTATAATTATTATTTATTATATTGTGTTATTCCGACGAGCTTGACGTTATCAATAACTCAATAATTCTTTATATATTTCATTTTCATCATGAAATCCAAATAACAGATCAGTAACACAACAAAAACTTTGAAAAGTAACTGTAAATTACAACAAATTTCTTAATATTATAAAAGTGCATAAGTGAGTACATGCCGTTTTTTTTCTCTTTCGTTAAATTTTGTTTAAGTAATTGTTATTGTTTGGTCAAGTGTTATACCTCTATCAATGAAGAAGACAATAAAGAGTAAAACAAAAAAAAAATTATTTGATTTGCACTATTATTTAAAAAGTTATGCATTGTAAACGATGGTAAGTACTAACATGTACTCATTAAAACTCCCCACTGTAGCTCCTCAATCTTTAGGTATTAGTAATAATTTTGCATTAAAATGATTAAGAGAAAATCTTTTAATTAAAATCAACCAAAAACTCTAGAGTTAAGTTCATTTTTGTATAAAAATTTGTATTATGATATAATTTTGATTATTTATGTACATAAAAATACTCACTGCATATAAATTTGTAATAAAAACCCCGTTTTAAATGTTATGATTACAATAAGTTTTTCCTTTTGTTTTTGTTTTATAATTATATAAATTTTTTAAATAGGTATATTATTATTATATTTGTTTTAATAAACGAATATTATGTTGTTGTTGCAACGGTTGCTGTGCATGCACGTGAAAGAGGTTATGAACAAAATCATCAAAATGATTGAAAAACAGCAAATATCAATCGTGTTTATTAGGTCAGTTTCAAGTGTAAAACATATGAAACGAATCAAATATAATATGGACAAGTGAAACTAAGAAAATTCAGGCTTGTTTTTGGTTGTTGTTTTTACAAAAACATGGAGGCGACAACATAATTCATTGTGGCTATTCTGCAAGTTCATATTTTGTTCTTAGTTAATTTGTTGCTAAGGGTAAATATTGAAATTGCTGCTGTTGTAGAAATATTCTCCGTTGTTGGTTTTATCCTTGCAATTCATGTCGTGTTTATGGTGTAGTGATTTGGCGGGTCTATATAAATGATAACACTACCTAGTATCGGGTATTTGATTTGTATTTGCTGCCGACATTGTTGCTGAAGTTGCGGAAGCAGCAGCGCTCTGTTTGTATTTTTGTGGTTGTTGACCTTGTTGCTGAGACTGTGAACCGGTAGCACTTGAAGCAGCTCCTACCGCTCCAGCGGGTGGTGGACGCCCACGACGTTCAATACCTCTATCTGTGGCAGAACCAGTAACACCTACACTACTAACACCACCGCTAGTTAGCTTAATTCCAGCTGCACTATTAGATATTTTTTTCTTGCTTGAATATGCCTGCTGATGTTTTAAATCTTCGACAACAAAGTCTTCGGGAGATGTCTGCTGTTGTTGGTGTACTTGCTGCCGTCCAGTTAATCCACTACCACCACCACTGCTTGTATTTGTGGTTTGTGCCGAGTCATCAGCATTATTATTCATCATTGATTCCCGAACGTCTTCATCAACATAATTTTCACTATCATTGGCTGTGTTTGTGTTGTTGCTATTAGCAGAAGCAGCTGCTGCAGCCGCCTTTTCATTATTTAGATTATCACTATTGGTAGTCTCTTGAGATTCCGCACGCTTCTCATGCTCGTCTTCAAGATCGAGAGAGGAACAAGCCAAAGTTGAAAGCAATAAGGCCTGCACAAATTGCGAACTAAAAAAGGAAAAAAAAATTATTACTAACTCATATTACAAACTGTGTATAGAGAAAAACCAAAATTAATATAAAACTAATTTATATTTAATTATTTTTAACGTTTTATCTTGTATTAAATATATATCATTATCATATATGTTTCAATACTAGTAACACTATGCAACAAATTGAAAAAAATTGTCTGCCAATGAACAACCACTATATTTTTATATGTTGTTACCTAACTACAAAAATCGCCTTTATTTCGAATTCTATGGATAGGTTTTTTTTTAATTTTTTTTTTTAGATATGAGATTTTTGAAACTTTCAAACGCCTTGTTCAATTTCGTTGTGCTATATGTCCACAAATTCCAAATAACAATTGCCATAAGTCATTCTAATACCATTTTTTACTATACCCATTAGTTTTGGACTTATTTGTGGTATCAATTACACAAGAAAACGATTTTTTGGCCAAACTGGGTACTTTTGGTGTTTCGGGAATAAAATAAGTATTTATCCACTGATTTTCATAAGTGATGGCTCATTTTATTTTTATTATATGTAGCTTCATCATAAAATTATAAAACTGGTTCATATTTGCGGTTTTATATTTTTCATAAATTTTTGAAAATGAAAAATTTCAAAATTTTTCGAAAAAAAATATAAAAAAAATTCGAAATAACTCTAAAACTAATGGGTAGAGTAAAAAAATGTAATTTGGAATTTGTTGCCATATAGCACAACGAAATTGAACAAGGCGTTTGAAAGTTATGATAAGATATGTGAAAGCGGCCTTTTCAAAAATCTCATATTTAAAAAAAAAATTTTTTTTTTAAAACATATCCATAGAATTCGAAATAAATGCGATTTTCGTAGTTAGGCAACCATAACTCACCAAAAAAATATAGTGGTTTTCCAATGGTTTTTTGGTTGTTGCATAGTGTAATTAAAAATACGAGCGCTTATGGTCTAGCTACCGTCGCTTTCTAGTATATATTTTATAAATTTATTTGTAAAGTATATTATAAATAAATTAATAAATAATATATAATATGCAATTAGAGCACAGTTGCACAGCCAATTATAAAAAATATATGTTATATCAATTAAAAATACATATTTACGATAATTTTTTTTAGAAATTAACAAAGTGTACTTACCGATCAGCCCGTTCTCTACCAATTTCAGCCCATTCGGCATCGCTCAATGTTGGTTGCATAAATTTTGTTAGCAAGAATTGCGACTGTGCACCATCAGCACTATTGCCACTTCCTGGTGCACCGCCGTTAGATACAGCATTTCCGCCACTTCCAGAGCCTCCAATTGTCATGCCAAGCATGCTGTTCCCATTGCTTCCACTGATTCCACTGCCACCAGGCTGTAGAAAGGAGGAATATTGTGGTGACAAACCAAAATCGTTGAAAGTCAAATAATTGCTAGAATTCAACGTTACTTCTCTAGTATTCAAAGCATTTGCAGCCAGATTTGATTGCTGCGATTGATGTTGCGCCGAAACAGACCACTCGTTTGTACGGCACGAGCCACTGTTGCCGCCTCCATTTGCATTTCCGCTGCCGCTTAGTAAACCGCTTCCACTGCCAGAACCTGACCCAGTAGCACCATTGATAACCTCGGACATGGTTGCATTTGAATTCGATGATGAGACCAAAGGATGTGCACGTCTTGGCAAACGTTCCAACTGTTGACGAGTAGCCTACAAAATTAAAAAGTAAATTGCATAAATGTTAGAATAATCAAAACTGCCCATTTATTTCAAGGATTGTTTAATAATTGCCGTCACTTGCTGGCGTTCCAACTGTATTTGCATTTGCAGTTGTTGTAGCTGTGAAGTCGGTGGACCTCCACGTCTCACACCCGACAACTGTGAGAGTAATTCCGCAATCGGATCAACTGATTCTCGTCCAGAGGGTGACAACGCCGAAAGACCACTTGAAGAGCTAAAGTGCATATTAGAGCGACGAGCCCGTTGGCCACCAAGTGTACGCCCCGGTATGCGACGTACTCCACCTCCATGTCGAATAGCTGATGGTTCGTCGTATAAGGAAGTTAAAGAGTAAACCATATATAATATGACAAAGAATTAAATACAATAAATCATAAATAAAGAGAATAATTAATAATATAATTTTTATGATAAAAAGGATATTAAAAACGAAATCAATTCCCGCGGTCCAGTACGATGTTCCAGCGATAGATGACCGGCAAAATCGTCTGTGACTAGATTCGGTTCACCACCAGGCAGGCCAGCACATACTGGACATACTACTTCTAAGCTGGTCTCCGTATGTTCCGATGATACATGCTCTAATAATGTGGCATCACTAAAACCCATTTTCTTACAATACGGACAGGTAAAACTTTGAGGTTGCTCTGAATTGAGCATCTCACCGCCAAAGAACAACTCAGTATCCGAACGCGTTAAAATACATTGCATTGGGTGATCCACCAAGTGGCGTGTCGTGGTAACGCCCTCCTCATAACAATCGGCACATAAGTCATAATCATAGCAAATTAAGCATTTATACCGGCGACCATTGAAATTCGATTTGAGACATGAATCGCAGCTGACACCTTTATTAAAAACAAAATTTAAATTTGAATTGTAAAAAAAAATTATAAAAAAACTTGCCTTCATGACGACTCATTATATAGTTAGAAAAACTATCAAGTTTTCAATGATAATTCCTTCTCGTCGACCGCCTCCTACCTCCCTTCTAATTGCTAATATTCCTTTCTAATGCAGTTGACAGACTAAATTCTTTCAATTCATACAAAAGGCTGCCTTATAGCACCACTTAATTTATTATGCCTATGTTCGTTTATAATATTTTATTGTTGTATATTTTTGGTGTTCTTCTGGTATTCTTCTTTTCAAAACAGGCACTCGTAATGAAAACAACTTTGCAAATCTGTCTTGTTTATTCCAGTTTAAGGGTGGTTTTCAACAATTTAAGGGTATTTTGTTAAAGTATTTATTATTTAAGCAACAAATTGTACTAAAATTAAAAAAAAAGAAAAACTTTAAATTTACCTAGAAGCTTTCTTCTTCCTTTATGTGGAAGAATATTAATTATAAATGTAAATCACTAAAATAATGTTACACTTGAAATTAAGTATACTAAAAATAGGTATTTATAACAATGAAGGAAATGTTGAATTAATTTCGATAATTACTCGGCCTAGTAATTTTTCGCCATACATTCGAGGATGGTTGATGCAACCGATTATTATTAACATTAAATGAAAGCAATTTTAAACCGATTTGAATGAGACATGAAAACAATATTTTTATCTAACAGCATTAATAAATATACCCTTTAAAGTTTACCTTGGTATATTTAATTCGTTAAAGAAAATTACAAAGTAACTGGCTTTAACAAATTTTACGAAAAATCATTTATGTGAACACCTGTGACCGTATAAAAACTAGCTTATTTTATACGATTTCAAACGACGATTCAGTAGTTAAAGTGATACCCTGTGGTTGTTAATAATTAGAGTTCTTCCTAAGCGATTTTTCTAAAATTGAAGTAGACAACATAATAGTTACGTGCCAGACTTTTTAGAGGTCAATATTTGTGTTCAATCGTCAAATTTATGGCACAATATATTATGTACTAAATTCATTCCTCAGTCGTATAGTGATGTGATATAACTATCCTGCATAGCTTTGTGACTCTTATTATAGTGAAATTGAACTCGAATTTTCACAAACAACTATTGCGCTCTCCTATTTTTCACAACCTTATTTCCTAATTCCTATGATACCATTGAACAAAAAAGTACTACTTTTTAACATTCCAAAATTATTTTAATGGATTTACTTATGCTAGTGATTATTCGAGCAAACACAGCTAAATAGTAGCACATTATTGTGCGATTCATAAGAAGAATTACTTCCAAGCCACAATTAACGTAATACCTATGTATATGTAGGCAAGTCTTAAATGCAGCAATTTTAAAATAATGTTGATAGAAGCAATATATCAGATTAATGGATAAAATTCATCTGAAAAACTATGTACATCGATTTCAACAAAAGAAAAATACCTGACAAAATTTATAATTGAATTATTTGTCGCACAAAGAAATAATATGCATATGTGCATACATATGTATGTATGAATATATATTATTTTCAAATAAACTCGAGTTTAAACACGTTATTTATATTGTAAATGTGTACATATATATCTACATATAAATATTTACTATATATGCACATGCACTTAATAAAACAAATTCATAGATCATTTTATCGATAGGAATTTTTGCTAATAAGAATTAATATACCTATGTGCTTAAAATCAGTTTTTGTAACCATTTTGGTTTTTTCACATACTTTTAAGATAATATACATATATAAATATATGAAAATCACTTTACAGAACAAAATAAGAACAGAGGAATTAACACAGGCGCTATTAAAGAAAAGTACACACACAAAAGAATTTATGAAAGTCTCTTGATGCTATTTACTGAAATAAAATTTCCGCCTTCATTTATTTAATGAGAAAAATACAGCGCAATTTTCAATGTAAAATTTCTTTAAAATATATCGAGCAATAAAACAACGATATTTTTAACTTTATGTTTGTGCAAAACACGAATATATTTTTTCTTTTATTTTGTTTTTCTTTTCTCGGTTGACGTTCTCCAAGTGATGTCAACATTGTCATTACTAAATTTCTTAATTTCGGACAAATTTATACTTATAAGGCGAAATATAATTTAGGTTTTCATAACATACTTTTTTAATTACAAAAAAACCTTTCAGATGAATTAACTTCTAATATAGTAGTAAGAAGCCAAAACATCAAATAAATATATAAGAAGCGCAATCTTAAATTTTAGTGATATTAATGTCACACGATGCAAGTTTTCTTGACGCAATTTTGTGGGATAGGAAAGAATAAAAATAACTATGCCCACACCTGCCATATTTCCTTGCTACAAGCCTGGCGCTAGATATACACGAAGGAATATCAAAACCCTAGTTAAAATTTCGGATATTGTAGTTTTTGAGATGATTCAAACAAAGAAATATACGTCGAAGAAATGCAAATTTTTGAAATGAGTGTCCCACAAAGGTAGGTGGTTGCATTCATTTGTATTGATGAACTGTTGTATAGAAAAAAGAAGATATAACTTAAAAATAAAATGAGTCAATTTTAATTTGAAAAGAAACAAGAAACAGACTCAAAGGACATTAAACGGTACATGTCAACAAAAATATCAACAAATTTTGATATTTTGGGAATCAAAATTAAAGCATGAAGTTCAACATGGAACATAGTTGTAAACTCTGCAAAAGTAAATAACACATGCCCATGTTTCTTATGTTCCTTCGTGTGTATATAGCATGAAAGAATAAAAAGGGATACATACTTGTTTGTACTCGAAATTTGTTCTGTATTCTGATTCGTAATTTTAAACAAAAAATTGTAAGTAACCGTAAATGACCTGCATGAGAAACCGTCTGTTCTGTTGGAAAATTTGCAACGTCTGAACATGGCCTGATTCGTCTAAATGCGAACGGGCTATAGTTTCGTTAATTTCACATTTTAAATATAAAAACAAATTAATTTTGTTAACTGTAAATTGTGTAGTAGCTTTTTATATAATACCTAAAGTTTTTTTTTTTTTATAAAATGGAGATCTTTGATTGGTTTAAGGCCAAATTTGACTATACAATCAGCTTATCAAACATACTACACAAGCAAAGCATGGCATTTGTATAAGAATACCACACTTGCAATCTACTGCATGGAGATGGTCAAACCTTAAATGTAAAACTATCCACTTTCTAATATATTGAGTCTCTTCAAATTTATTTTTTCATAGGTACACTTTTAAATTTGTTTGTTATTATTAGTTTTACACTATTCTTCTGATTTTTTAATATCTTGTAATTTACAATAAAATAAACATTGTTTACGTAGAGGAGATAAAGGTGAGTTTTTAACAAATGCTCCTGGCATCACAGTCTGTTAAAAATAGCCGAAGAACTCTCGGTTTATGTTACAAAATGACAACGCACGAATATAAATTTAGTTTCACTCATGGGGAAAAAAATAAAAAGTTCAATAAGCTACATATATTATTTACATTATTTGCAAAATTATACGTTTCAACTCTTTAATCAAAAATATTTCCCGCGGTTTTTTAACTATAATCTCTATCTACTTTTTCCTGAATAATTATTATACATGACATAGTTGAAAACACAAAACTGAACTATTTGCATTTTGACTTATTTGCGTTATTGTTTTAAAAAATTTATATGTTGCACACTTAATATTTTTATTGGACTATGATTAAGGCGCAGTTGTTAATATGCATACATTTTTCAACATTTATAGTTTTAGTCATGTCGAGAACGATACGCTTAATATGTAAGAGATTCGATATAATCGTGCTCAAACGAACTTGAATTGGTTGGTTGGGTCACCATCGTTATGCCCCGCGAAGGTAGAAAATGTTATACTTTTTTGTTTGCTCCACACGCACACACACAAATGCAACAAAACAAATTATTAAATAACCAAATTTTTCACACTTTACCGATAGATATTTAGCAGATCAACAAAATAGAATTTTCTTTTAGAACACTACACAAATGTTGACTCATTTTTATTCCTTTGATATTAATAATTATAACTTCTATTTGTTTTCATACATTTTGCTTTTTATAATTAAATTGGCAATGAAAAGTGAAAAGTTTGTACATTATTTTCACATCTAATCTACTGCACATTTTACGAGAAAAAAATTTGAAAAACTTTTTCACGTACTTTTCCAATAAGTTGTTTGTGTACCAAAATTGCTTATACGTTATGTATTACTTAGGTTTTTTTTAAATTATAAATTAACAAAAATTTAGAAGTAAAAATAAAACAATTTTTATTTTTTTCTGCAATATTTGGAGACGATTTCGTGTTTTTTCTCTTGCCTTGTCGTACTCGAATGGGAATAGTTGCCTAAAATAGTATTAATTTTACAGAGATGATATATATTGTATTCAAAACAATGTACACTAGACATGTTTTTTTCAAATTTTAATGCAATATAAAAACTAATCTTATCAATATTAATTTATCAATAATTTAGATACTTTAGCATAATCTTTTACCTTATGCTATAGACTATATACTTGCGTAGCCCAATATTGTAAATTTAACTTAAAGTCTGGCACAATTGGTTACAAAAATGGTACCGACTGCATTTACTATCCAACTTCAATCAAACACGTTTTTTTTTATTTAAATCAATTTTATTCTTCTGGTTTTTCTGGTGGAGGTCCACAAGGCTGTAACATACGTTCCATTAAATCAAAACGTACTCTTCCTTTGGTTTCATTTAATGCGATTGCGAAATAATTCTGCATATCATAGTGCCCCATGTAGCTGGCCAAGGAATCACGGTGCTGGTTTGTTAGCCATTCATATTTCGTAGTGTCTGCGTGTCCAGTACCAATATATTTACTTTGCAAATGCTCCAATTGGCTGTGAATATTATAGCGATCTCCCATTTTGTTTATTTAATATTTATATTAATTTTTGTGCTGGTAGCTTAAGTTGTTAATCAGTGAACAATAATAATCAACTGTTAAAATCTATAGGGATGTATTTCTATATAAAGGTTGGCAAGTCATTCCATAATTTTTTAATTTTTAGGTATTTATAACGCAATCGAATTTTTTTCGAGTTAAGAACGACAAAAATAATTACAGCGGAATTCCAAAATATGCATACCATAGATAAGACAATCTTCTTATTAGCTCCTAAAGTAAAATGCTTTTCTATTATACCCTCATGTTATTGGTTATTATACAAGCAAAATATACCAAATATATGTATATTAAACATTTGGCGTATTACCGTCAGTTTTTGTTAGTTAATATTAATTATTCCATCCTCTACCCAAAGAGGGAGAGGGTAAAATCAAATCACGCGAGTGTTCTGCGCACAAGAAATGTTAAAATCACATGATTTCAAACCGGTCAGCTAAATGACTGCCGATTTGACATCACTTGCATAATATCTTTAACATGGCGTCTTGGCTAGCCATTAATCTGTTCAGCCATTGAGCATTTTGCAGCTCGCTCCGAAATTTGGATATTCAAGACCGTTGACGTTCATGGTCGCTTCATGTTCAAACAGAGTTGGTCGAACAATAGTTCGCACAACTCCGTTATGACATTACACAATGTGTCACATTGACTAGTCGTTTCTGTTCTATGGTAGTTCATGTAGTGTAACACCACGTCTTGACTAGCCATAAATATGTTCGCACATTGAGAGCGACTAGCCATATATGTTCGCCTTGGGCTTAGTCAGAAGCAAGGCGAAATCACCTTGGTCACAGGGTTACCTTGTGCCTTAGTTTTCTGCATCGAAATTTCTAAATTATCACCACAGTTTTTCACCTTTTTATTTTTCCAAAAAAAATTTATTGCCGGTAAAAAATGTGCGGCAGGACTTGCTTGTAAGTAATAAATTTAAATCCTTAATTAAAAGAGCACAAAAGCTATTGCAAACTTATTACAGAACTTTGGAACCAAGCCAAATAACGAAAGCATGTCGTTACAAACATTGTAATCAAAAAGTGATAGAGAAGGTTGCAGCAAATAAAATTGCTGAGAACGCATTTGAACCTGAATATCGCTCGGTGTTCAACTGTGGCCGAAAATATTGTCCCTCTTACAACATTGCTCCTACTGATATTACGCCTGTGCTAGTTTCAACAGATCATTTTTACGATGAGAATGATTCCAAAAATTTGAAAACAAATCGTGTTGTTGTACCGATGATGTGGGGCATGGTACCTTTCTGGCACAAAGGTGATTGGCGTAAACATGGATTGACAACCAACAATTGTCGTTTGGAAAATTTGTTAGAATCAAAGTTATACCTAAGACCTTTTAAGCGCGGTCAGAGGTGTGTAGTTTTGTGCGAAGGTTTCTACGAATGGCAAACAACAATGGCAGCTAAACCTTCTGAAAGAGCAGCTTATTTTTTATATATGCCACAAACAGAACATACTAAGATATATGACCGCAAGAGTTGGAAGTCGGATGATATAAATCTTTTAAAGATGGCTGGCCTATTTGATATATGGGAAGACGAACATGGTGATAAAATTTACAGTTATTCGATTATAACTTTTGAGTCATCCAAAATTATGTCTTGGCTGCACCACAGAATGCCAGCTATTCTAGAAAGCGACGAGGAAGTAAAGGTTCGTATATTAACATAGCAGGAAGTAGTATATTTACAATGATTTTCATTTTAGAAGTGGCTAGACTTTAAACATATTTCTGACGAAGAAGCCTTGTCAACACTACGCCCAACCAATCAATTGCAATGGTATCGCGTTTCAAATATAGTCAATAATTCTCGCAACAAATTTAATCAATGTAATAAACCTATAGAAATCTTAAAAACACAAAAGCCAGCTATGAATAAAATGATGTCGTCATGGCTTAATATTCGAAAACGATCGGGGTGTGATTTTGACGTTGATGATCATCAAGATTATAAGGGCGATGGAAATGGTACTACAACCGAAAGTGATACGGTTCTTTTTAAAGCAACAAAACCGCCGAGTTTTTCAGATCATAAACAGGACAATACACATCCACACAAAATTAAACAAGAGAGCGCTCTAACATACAATGCGAACGAACAAAATTGTGAAAACGATAAACAAAAAATTAAATTTGAATAAAATAATATTTTAATGTATTTTCCTTAAGATTTGGCAAATAGTTAATTGTATAAAAATCTATGTGTATTAGATCGTATAAATTAGTAAATCATAATTTAAAGCCATTATGTTATTTACTGACTTAAATTGCTACAACAGTTTTGCGAAACTAAAAGAATGGGTTTTACACTGCTGAATGCAGCTAGTTCAATGCCTTATTTCGATACTTGGATACTATTTTATAGCAGAAAAAAAAATGTGAGAAAAATTTTTATATATTTTTTAACAATCCTTGTTTTAAAATATACATTCAGTAAAAGTTTAGATTATTGATCGCGTTTGTTCGATTTATTTTTTATTACATATTAACGAAAATGGTATGGTACATAAGGTTCGATGCATTCGAACACATTAAATATGTTAAAAAGTGTTAAATCGCTGCTTTTGGTATATGTATGTATGTATGTATAATGAAATAATAGGCTACTACAACGAACAAATGCAGTTTCGGCAAAAAAGCCATCAAGGCCAACGAGTGCATGCATATATATAATACACAAAACAAATATATATTTGCAAATTATATACATATCTGATGGAATTATAACAGTAAAAAAAAATAAGATTTTAACTATCTAGCACCACGTTGTAAAATGCATACAGACAATAGAATTTTTTTTTTAATATTTAGGTTATACTTCACAGATGAAGATCAGAACGTCAGGAAAACTTCAACAAATTTAGAAGTTTGGTAAAAGTGACACAAATTTAGCCAATTAGCGCCGTCTGTCAAAATCTTCCATATATAGCAACTTTAGTTAAGCTATGGAAGTAGCAAATGTAACGATCAATAATATTTTTTTCTTTTTCGGCTTAGCTTTGTATTGTATGTATATAGGTATGCAGTATATATGTACATACATAAGTATATATAATTCATTTTTTATTACTATTGAGATATTTAATGCACTTATCTTTGTAGTGTGCTTACAATTAATTATTATGTACTTATATATTAATTTTGTGCAACTCCTTATTTCTATATGTTCCGTCTTTTTGTTTTTATTTATGTTCGATTTTAGACTATTTGAATATTTGTTTAACTATTAATTAAAACATTTTTCTTGATTCATCTTACTCAAATTGTGTATTAAACATATTTATATTAAGATCTTCAAATGTTCCAGCTGCACTTTGATCAAACATTTGTAGCATATCGGATATTTCCTGCCCTTGTTGAGGTGCTCCTTGCGGATGTGAGCCGTGGGGATGAGTGTGATGATGAACTGCTGAATGCGTATGGGCGACATGAGCAGCGTGTTGGGCATTCTGCCAGTCCCACATGGCAGCCGAAGCTGAATTTGTTGTTGCTGTTTGATATGTGGGTGCCTGACGACCATTTCCTGCACTTAATTGAGTGTATGTTGGACCGTTTGGTGATCTGGCGGGGCTAGATTGTTGATATTGATATCCCTCTGTTACTGGTTGTTGCTGCTGTTGAGGTGGCGGTGGTCTCAACGGCCAATTGCTTGTTTGTGGTGTTGGCGAAGTGTTCGCTTTAGGTATTTTAGCCATGTGAGCTGTATTAGGCGATGGTCCACCCGAAGCAGCGTTATAAGCCAAGGGCGAGTGGGTATTGTCGTAAGAGTATGGTATGGGATTTTGCGTAGAAGCTGGTCTTTGTACATTTGACGGGGGTTGTGCTGACACTTGGGACAAGTGCGGTTGTGGAGGGCCACCAGATGCTAACATATTATGTGTGGCATACATATTGGGATCAGTAGCTACGGTAGAAGGGGTAACATCACGCCTGGCTTGTAAAGTATAATCCACACCAGGGGTTACGTAAACATGTTCGGATTGTTCGGCATTGTTGTTATCATGACCGCTGCCACCAGTATGCAGTGATGTTTTATTTGAGCTATTGGTACAAACAATATATTCAACTTCATCCGTATAGGGATTGAGAAAAGCATATGCTTGTGTTCTCAACCAAATATACTCTCCAGACTTAGCCCTGGCACGATACATTAAAGAAAACATTTGCCCTTTTTGTTTAAGAACTTGTTCAAAACTTTCCTTCATATGAGATTGATCTTCAGGGTGAAAGAAATCGTAGCATATTTTACCCAGTAGCTCTGGTGGTGTATAGCCCAATATATTCATAACGCGTTGATCAACAAATGTGAATTTACCATCAACAGCATGACGCGTTATAAACTCGGATTGATTATTCGAATTGGAAATGTCATTGGAGGCCGTCGAAGTCACTTGTAATCGTCCAATAGCCACTAAGCAACAGTGAGAACCGTGTATGTCATCATCAACAGCTCGTTCCATATGTACGCCGGGAAACATCTCAGTTGGAGGCCAGTTTTTTATATATCCCGTACAATGTACAACTGCAAAATTTGTTCCATCCCTAGATGGACCCAATGAATTGCGTTGCTTTAAGCGATTTAAATGCTCTGCTACCATTGACTCAGGATTTACGTTGCCAACACGCATGCGGCATATAAATCCTCTACGGGCACCCATACTTAACCTCATAGACGATTGATGGCCTTCTTTTTTAACAGTTCCCGATTTTAAATCTAAAATGCGCCCAGAATTTTGTGACTCTTGCGTAGACAATTGTTCCCTTATTTTTTCGCGATCATCAGGATGTATGTGGTCATATAGACTAGTTCCATACCAATCACTTTGGGTGTAGTTCAATACTGGCGTTACAGAATCAGATACATATATGACTCGTCCAGAATCACAAGATACAACAAACAGAAACCCGTCTGCAGCCTCCAATATTAGGTGTTTTAATTCTTGATCTGTTAGAAATGACGGTTTGTAAGTGCCATCGCTGCTAGTATTGCCAGTGCCTCTCAACGCCTTCATATGGGCTACTGCCATACGCAATATAGTGAGTTTATCAGGTTTTCTGGCTAAAGCACTGCAAGTAGGCACCATATCTGATAGTTCCGTAATATACGCGGTCATTTTATTACGTCTCCTACGTTCAATCTCACAATGATTTTCGCGGCTAGCATAGCGCTCCTTGTCCTGCATACTAGTATCATCCATACTTAGAATTCGTGATTATTGTATTTTCTTTAATATAAAATAAGTTTTTAGGTCGTTTAAGATATGTACATATGTATGTGTTCTTTCTTTTTAACAGTGGACGCACAAAAATCTTCGAAAAAACACTTAGTTTTTTTCACTTTATGTTCTTTGTACGTTGTTTGCTTACAAAATCTCAGCCAAACCGTGCTCTTTTTTAATTGTACAACCTATGAGGGTGAATTGTCTACGTAGATTTTTAGTATATGTACATCATAATACATTCATTAAAAATTGTACAAACTTTTACTTATTAACATATTATTTTAATTCAATAAATGTATGTATACAGACTTTTCTTAAATGTCAACGTTTTTACACGCAATTCTAATGATTTTTACTTTCCATTACTTTTAGCAATTTCACAGAAATTTGTATCCACAATTCGAAGAAAATTTTACAAGACGTTTGCCTGTACATTAGTGATAGGTAAATAACGAGTGATTGTTAAGTAACTGTTATTTACTTCGATTGTGCCTAATTCAATATTGCCAGATTCCTTAAACAAATGTATACGCGATTTAATCCAGGAATATAAAATTTGCTTTGTAAAACGGGATACCTATTCCAAGTATTTTTTAATTGAAGTACAAATTAATTGCAGTAGAATAATTTAAAAATAAATTGGATTCAAATTTTATGGCTGTACATAGTATATGTGTATAGATATTTATAGGGTGTTTTTTATGCCAAATAGAAATTTAAAAAATAAAACAAAATTAAATTTTAATCATAAACCCTTTTTTAATCGAAAGATTAACGTTTGGAAATAATTTCGGGCATATAGCCAACGAGGCTGTTCTTTCAGAAATTCATTCCGTTGAGCTAAAAGTGAGCCTCATCGCTGAACTGATTTTCAAAGTAAATCCAATTAATGCGTTAGCGTTGTTCAAGCATCAATCTATTCATAATAATTTCGAAGAGTATACTGAACATAATTGTCAAAAAGTGAGCGCAGTTCGTTTAACAGTTAACTCTTCCGTAAGTTTTATCGGGCTATATAATTCCCGTGCGTAGGTTCATTCTACATTTTATATTAGTATAGACACATGTAGATAATGGTACGTTTACATTCATTAAACGTGTTTAATTATCCGAAGGTTCGTTTAATTAGCAGCATTTTATTTTTAATTACTATATTTACTTTATCTTACACTTAAATTAACGTTTATTTCTTTATCACGATGTTCGCACTTTAACGTTTCACTCAATACTAATGCCCAGCTTGACCACCCAAACCTTTTTATAGTACTCGTCTAGTTTCTAAAAACTTGTAGAATACGTAAGAATCCATGCAGATACTTCTTTAGTTAGAAACATCACTGCTGTTTTTTTTTCATTACGATGTTTGTTTTTTTAACTACTGTCTGCTTTACTTATGGTGGTGGTTTCTTTGCGTTGTTATAATTTACCCACACTGCTTAATTTCTGGAATTCGTTTATACGTATTGATGTTATATCGTTGTGTTGTTCTGTGTGTATTCAATTTCCTGGTAACTTGTATGTATGTTCTTATGGATTTGTTGTTACAACGCAGCACTGTCTGTATAGTGGGTGCAGAAAGAATGCGTACGTTCAATTAAATTGTGGAACTTTCCGTATAGTGAGTGCCATAAGTATCGATATCATTCAATTCTTACAGGCAAGAGTACTTGTTGGCACTTAGTTATGTTCGTAATAATATATCACTAGCTCAAAAACATTAGTAATCGAGTTGTTGTAACATGACACACATATGTAAGTATAACACAGTAATAAGAATGGTTTCGTTTTAAATTCGCAATGTTTTTAAAAACGAGAAAACAGTAGTGGTCTGCTATATGAAATACGTCAGATTTTTAGTTAAATTCTTTCCTGAAATTCGGCAATTTCGAAACATAGCGTTTTTCAAACCATGTCAGTATTTTAGTCAAAGAATTAGTTACAGGCTTACTAAGTAGGTAGGTAGGTTTTCCTAATGCAAAAAAAAATAACTTTGTATGTTTTTTCTTTGACCGAGCCCACCCGTACTTACTTTCATTTTCATGTTTCCATAAATGAAACATCTTTGCACTTGTGTTAGAACGTACCTATGTATTTGTTTCTTTGTAGTTTTAATTATTTTTCATAATTAAAAAGTAATTTATTTGTTTCTTTTCTTACAGGCATTTTTAGTTTTAGCTAAAAAATATTTCACTTTAAAAGAGATGTATACACACATACACATACATATTATCCTTTTGCACAAATCCTGTTAAGCTATAAAACGCTACTCATAAAAACTTTAACATATTCAAGAAAAATTCAAAATTTTAAACATTCAAACTAATTTTGGCAGAAACAATTTATTAACTTTCTTCTTGATTATTTATAAAATGTGAAGAAATCAAAAATCGAATATAAAATAAAAAAAATTTATACTATTTTTATAATTTAAATTTCCATGCATACGATTTTAAACACTTTATTTAACATTTACAAAAACATTGAACTTAGTGATTCAACGCAGTGGTTGCTATCTTTTCCTGGATTAAATACAGTAATTTGCGAGAAACTACTTAACAATGACTGCTATTTTGTTGAATAATTACTTATGTTAACCTTACTTTTATATGTTTTAATAACGAGAACTTGGAAAACACATTTAATTTTGCTCTTGTTTCCTTTGTATCATAATTTGTGCTGGATTTTTCAAGGAAATTCCATAAACTATTTAAACACACAATTAGTAGTTTGTGTTACTTGTAACCCGTTTATGCAGCTAGAAATGTGAAACACGGTCAACAAAATAATGGAAATTTCATTGACATTGAGAATTTTTAAATGATTAAACGTAATTCTTTTAGTGATTACAGATTTCATTTTTTTAGAACTTAGTACGTCCTTAATATTTTTATATAAAAAGTTAAATTTTATAGCCGAATAACTCACCCAGGTATTTTCCAGGTATTCGATGTACATTTTTTGGCAAAAAAATGCTTTAATTATAATGCATTTTATTTTTTGCTTAAGTATTTATCGGATTTTGACCATCAACTCCTTGATCGACGGAGTTGCTTTTATTAACATATGTATAACAAAACACCCTTTAATCATATGAACACCAAATGTTAATCAAATTAAACAATTGTGTGATGTGATCGTTAAGTACTCCTCATACAGGACATTCTAATGAAAGAATTGTGATATATATTGTTTTAGCTTCTTTCGAATTCGGCGAATTTAAAATTGTCAAGGGTTTAAACATTTCTCTTTTAGAATCGGAATTAAATTCTGTATTAAGTCTGACAAATTGATCTAAAAGGAATTTGATGTTTTTCTATTATGCAGTATTTAGAATATATTATTTTATATACAATCTGAATGCATTTTTTTTAATTTGTTTAAAACAAACGCTATTAACAAATTCTGCAAAATATATATACCTTTCGATTTCTTAATACATTAACTATAAAAGTGGTCGAGGATTTTTCGCCGATTTATATTTTTAAGTCCTCTAAATAAAGAGTGTGTCATTGTTGTTCTGTTTTACTTAAGAAGCAAAATACTGGCATCTAAATGCTTGGAAAGATTTAAATTTCAAACTTTTTCTACAATATGAGAAATATATTAACTTAATTTCAATATTCGTGATAAAGACTAATTACTTTACAAGGTAAGAAAGCTTACAGATCATCAAAATTTTTTTTAAATTTTTGAACTTACAACACATACCAATAACAATGTGGCAGAAAGAAGTTTGTTGATTATGATTAGGCGCCGATCCAGGGGGATTTACAAAAATTTTAGAATTGTTTGTTTTCCTTAATACTTCCGCCCAAAAGCTTAAGCTGGATTCGCAAATGGTGTTGATTGTACATAAAAATTAATACAAATCTCTAACTTAACAAATTTTAACTTAGGCCCGGTTAACGTATTTTAAAAGAAACATTTTGTCTAAAAATTTTTGTTTTGCATGCTCTAAGTTGGTAAAATTATTAAACAAGTTGTCTTTAAAACATTAAATATAAAATAATATTAATAAAATGTTAATGTTTTTAAGATCTCTTTAAATTTTTAATGTAGTTGAAGATAATTTCGTAGACATTTCACCTATGTATATTAGTTTTTTTTTTTTTTGTAAATAAATTTATTTTCTTTTTTATAAATATTTAAACATATTTTATTTAATATTGTTAAAAGTTTTCTGATTTAATATAGTATTTAATAAGTTTATATGATTTTTGTTTAGCGGGGGTTCAATTTAATTTGGGGGATTGGGGTGGGGGAAAAGGGAGGAGTAGTTGATGTTTAAGCTTTTTACATACTCTTGTTTTTTTTATAATAAACACATTTTTTAACAAAAAATTCTTTTAAAATTATTATTACAATTTTACCATTTGATTTTTTTAATTTAAATAATCATATTAATTTTACTTAAAACTTACAACGATTTTTTTATGATTTTGTTGAAGATGATGAGTTTTTTTTTATATTTTTGAGCGTAATTTTGTATGAATTTTGCATTTTATCTTTGTTTTGAAACTTAGTGCCTCAGTTATAGTAGAATTTGTTTATTATTATCCTTAAAGCATTAAACAATCTAAACAGGTTTAATTTATTCTTAAGAAATTTTTGTATACAATCAATCTTCTAACTTCAATATATAAATTTGATTAATTTTTATCCGTATTTTGTATGATTTTTATTTTATATCAGTTTATTAAGAAAATGTGTGTTATACCTTTTTATTAGTAGGGATTAAAAGTGGCGAAAGAGATCGGTTGCGCAAAAGTAACGGAACAATGTTTGATTAATAATAACGGAGTTTACGGGACTTACGTCTCAGTCAACAGCTCTTGCAGTTTTACACATTTTCCGTTTTCCGAAGAAACTCGTATATCGTCATGTGTTATCTACTGATCTTTTCTAAACTGTTAATGTTCCATGAGAGCGGCTAAAAAGTTGAAATGAAAATATTTTCAAAAAATTCAAACGTTTACAATAAGTTTAAAACGAACAATTGTTTCTGATCTCATTGCTAAAAATAAAGCGTTTTTATACAACTTACGTGAAGGTGTGCGAACAGTTGAATTCTCATTTGGTGTGAAATTTAAAAAGTCCCATATTAATATTGTATCATCATGAGAGCTGCTTACAATTTGGAATTCATCAAATTGCAAACGGAAAACGCGACCAGTGTGTTCCTATAAAAATATAAAATCGTTTCCGTGTTTAAGACTTCGACCAAATATCACAACCTACCACTAAGGTATTTAGACATAATGAATTGGATTGTGCTCTTGGATCTAAAGCTGCTACTAAATCCCATACTTTAATTTTGCCATCATAGGCACCGCTAACAATACGTTTTGAATCAAAACGTATGCAACGCACCAATTCCTCATGACCCTCTAAAACACGTAGACAAGCACCACATTCAATATCCCAAAGCCTTCAAAAATCAATCAAAACGTTCAAACATTTTACAATAGGAAATTGTAATCTATTACCCACCTTATTGAATTATCTGAACTTCCGCTGACAACCAAACGATCACGATACTGTAAACATGCAATGCCACGTTTGTGACCATTTAAAGTTCTAATAAATTCACATGATGACGTTGACCATACTTTAATGGTACGATCACCACTTGCCGACACAATGTACTTTTCGTCGAAATCAACAACGTTGACAGCAGCACGATGACCAACTAATACACGACGTAATGTTATTTCACTTGGTGAAGTCATATCCCAAACAGCGATTGAACGATCCTTAGAGCAGGTAACCATCATACCATTATTGAAACGTAAATGTAAAACGGCCTCACAATGATGTATGAGTGTATTAACCATTTCTCCGGTATTAACGTCCCAGACGCGTACCGTGGAGTCGGATGAACCACTAATAATAACTTTATCATCATATTGAAGACACAAAACTGAACCGGTATGACCAGTAAGAGTCTAACGTAAAGAATATAAGAATGTTATAATTCATATGATCATGATATAATTACAAAAACCAACCTTAACACATTGCAAATCCGTACGATCCCATATTTTAATGGTATTATCACGTAAACCTGATACAATCTTAACGTCATCGTACTGGAGACAATAGACGCCTTTCGAATTCTCTGAGCGACAATTAATGCGACGCAACATATGACGACCGGTTCTCCAATTGTTTTCAATACTTTCAATGTCCTTAAATGAAGAAAAACCAAAATGTTTGTTTTATAAATTAATTAAAAGCAAGTGGAAGAATGCTGCTTTATATGCTCTTCACATAAGTTACGAGTATGCATATGTAATTGAAGTATTTTTGTAGCAATTTTTGTGAAAAATTTAATATACACCTTTTGTTATGTTAAACTCTCGTCTAACGATGGTAATAAAACAATTTATTTTATCTTTCAACTCAACGTTTCATCGATGTTTCGAAATTTAATAAAATCTACTCCTGATGAAGCCGGTAGCCGTTATCGACGGAACGGTGAGTTAAAAACGATACAACTTACTTCGACAAGATTCGATGGCGACAAATAGCCCATACGATCATAGTTTTGAAAAACTAATTAAATTAATTAATAATTGGTCGTAAAGAAAAATTGTTTTATATGTAGTTTTTTCTAAATCATTTTATTTTACACTACAAAAAATATTAATATGCGAATTAAAAAAAAAACATGAAAAGAACGATCTTTTGTCGATAAAATTTGGTTTTTGTACTAAGCAGTATCGTGTATGTTGAAAGCTTTATGCATGATAAATGAATACTGCATGTTGACCGCTTTAGTTTTTTTTTAAGAGCTCTTTTATTTAAAAAAAACACTTTTTGAACAAAAATTGCTTTTAGAACTTATGTTATACATACATCTTTACTTACGTTCATAATTTTAGGAAATAATGCCCGATAGAAAGAATGTGGCCTGTGTGTAGTACCAGGACGTGGTTTAAATAAATATTGTATCCAACCACGTCGCTCGGCTAGGCCACGCCATAAGGAATCTGTACGAACTTTACGCTCTATCAACTTCTTCCATAGCATACCTTCCGATAAAACACGCAACCATTCTTTGCATACTAACTCAGCTGCCTTTAACGAGTCTGCATCCAAGTATGATAATATATTTTCACCAATATGATCCAAACCTTTTTCTACGAGATATAGGAAAAAAATAAAGTTAATACGGTTATCGAAAATAGTTTATACTTTCAAAAATTGGGCATAAATTAGAAAAAAAATTGTTCTACATGAAGCATTCACCACATCACCATATATCAGTTAAACAAACCCTAAAAATATCGCTCAAGAATTACTTGGGTTTAAAATTGATCGAAAACGTTGTTATAAAAAGCGAATTCTGTTAAGTATAAACATACAAAATTTATCATCTTAGTTTGTATTGTAACTGTATGATTATGTATGTACATACATATGAATGATTAACGTAATTTACAAGCAAAAAAGTTAAATCACGTTTAACCTAATTTAAAATAACACTCGTTAATTTTTACTTATGCATGTGTGTTTTTTTAGAGGCGGAGAAATTTAAATTAAAATGAAACAGAGATAAATGTTTTTATTCAATTTTTATTGTTGATATTTCTGAAAATGAAAGAATAATTTTAAGTAAAGAAAGAAAGTTTTTTTATTTTTTAATACGTTAGGGTAGATGGGCACTTTCCAGTACTAGTAAAATTGCAGAATATATCAAATCTAGAATCAAGTTTTTACTGATATTTCAATGACTGGAAACTAAAAAAAAAAAAAAAAAAAACAAAGCAAAAAAATAATAATAAAGTAATCAGTATATGATAATGAAATTTAATTTCAATTTCCAGTAAACTTTTACTGATTCCTGACAATGCAATGCACTCCATCATGCAGGCTCTTCATAAAAATCAGCAGCTTCTTTAAACAAATCATATTTAAATTGTAAATAATTAAATATTCGAATTGAAAATTATTGTCATAAAAAAAATATTTTTCTTTCTCTCTCTTTCTATCTCTCGGCAAGTTATGAAAATAGATGACTAGAAGCTAGCGAGTATTGAGCGAAACGTTAAACTGATAACGTGAAAAAGTAGCCGTTGTCTATTAGAGTGTTAAATAAAATAAAGTGTGGAAACGTTATAACTAAATACGTTGCCCTTTTCCTCTGACATTACATAACAATGGAACAAATTAACATAATGAGTACTTTGTTGACGGATATTAAACATTGACATTTATTATACTTTTGGTGCCGCGAAACACAAAACGATAATAATGAGAAAAAACCAACTGATAGCTGTAAAACTACTAAAAGTACGCTAAAAGTAACCCAACTTTAGTGTTTCAAGTTGGTTGCCAGTTGAAAAAAACGACGTATAACTTACGACGGATTCTATGTGCCACGGCCTTTAAAGAACCTGTGCAAATATTAAACACATTTAAGAAGATTAAACGTAACAATACAATTGAAGTGCACAAGGGTAAGGCAGTGAGGGAACATTAAAAAAAATGAGATTGTGATGGCATTTTTTGTCGACAGCTAAAATTTGACTACCATCGCAAAGAGAACTTACTTAAAATTACAAAAATTAGATCAACAACATTAAAGTTTCACGCCACTGTATTTTAAAGGTTCTTACCGTTCGTATGATCAGAACCACTTTGCATTTAAATTTTTTTTTTTTTTTGCAATTAGTCAGATTTAATTTATACAATTAAAAAAAATATTACTTTCAGTATTAAGTATCAGAGAAAAATGGAGAAAACTATTTTAAATATAACGGAAAGGGCCAAAGTCGGTGTTTATCGTTCGCAAGGTTATTCCTCGAGGGCAATTGCGAATTTACTATGTACTTGATTTTGAGTCAGCTGCAGGCACAAAGGTTATGGCTTGCCGTAACTGAGTGCACTTGCAGAAGTTCTGACTTATACCTACTCGTGGTGACGGCCGGGAAGAGGTTCCTGGTGCTAGGAGTCTAAATAAGTCGAGCGAAGGGAAGTTAAGACTCTCTTAGAAAAATCCCTAATCCACGGTTGAACACCATATGCCAGGAATATGTAACCAAGAGTCTCGAATTTTAATAGAGACTTACATGTGCATATGAAGCTCCTTTACTGGTGGCAATTATATGGATTCTCTTAAGAAATTTCGATTTTAATTGGTAAAGGAAGGAATCTGGTAGACATAGATAATAATGCGCCACGACAGGTCAACCTCTAAAGGTACTCCTGAGGCGTTGGACCGTGAGATTCAGATAGGGTTAAACAATGAAGCCTCTATTGCCTTAGACGAATGCTAGCAATTGCAAGAAACTCTGTGATGAGAAAAAAGGCTGAGAGTCTGCAATCACTACAGCCAAGAGTAATTACAAATATGTTGCTTAAACTTCAAGGAAAAAGTGGGGTCGAAAAGGGATACAAAAAGTAAGCGGTCTGTTTTGATAACCCTCCTACATGGACTCCGTAATGAACGCCTGAAGTTAAAACTGGTGTGTAAGTCTTGACGCGCAGCATTTTTTAGATATTTAAAGAAATGAATTACAAAGTTGGTGACATGGTCGGGAGTAAAAAAAAGGTTCTTCCAAATAAATTAAATCATATTTATGTATGTACCGTATATGTATACCTAAATTTGAAGCCTTGAAAGGCATGAAGATTATTGTTCATTTTATTGATGCTACTGTATTTAATACCATTTATAACACCTTTCATTTACTTTTAATTATCAAGTTATTAGAGTTTCTGTTTTTATTTCATTTTTATCAACATTTTTGCTGACTCACCAGGTCATTGCTTTCATTTAATAATTAACCTGAAAAAACCAAAAAGTATAAGTAACTAAGCCTTATTAATATTTAGAGTGAACACGTAAAAAATATATGTATGTACATGTGCGGGTATAAACAAGGAAAATGAACAAATACTTATATGAATATTTGATTAATATGACCTGTGCATGTATAAGTTATATAAAAAGGTAAAGATTTTAAATAAAATATACACACATATGTATGTATATTCATAAAACCGAATCGAACTACATTATATAACGTTTTATGAAACTTAAGTACATAAGAGTAGAAAATTACCAATTATAAACTATCTTCTCTATTATAACAATTAAAATGCTATTTCAAAAAAAATATTTGACAAATAAAACGACCTAAAGCCGAAGAAAGATTTAATGTGCACATTTTATTTCAAACTTCTAAACGATCGTTTCAAAATCTATTGATTTCCCATAAAAACCTAAAAATAAATCTATAACTAATTTATCAAAGTTTTAGTTTTTAAAGTTTTTTTAAGATTATTGGTGGTTCGATTTAATGAATAATTAACATTGCACTTTACGAAACTTTAAACATGCTTAAATTTCAAACTAAATGGTTTGGCTTAATGGCATGTAACATATTTGTACTCAAATTTATTAAAGGGAAACCTCACTCGAAACAAGAGTAAAATACTATACTTACTAGGCAATAGTGAAATGAAATCCCTTTGTAACATTGGCTTAAGGAAAGCATCTATATGACCATGTTGATAATGGCACATGCGTGACAGTAGTTGTTCCACGAAATCCACTTGATCAGCTTCGTTCCATTGTGAAAAATATGTCAAACAGGTTTCGCGCTCCACTTGAAATGTGGGGGAGGATTCTTTCTTGCGCACAGGATCATATAGCATTGTTGATGTGAACTAAATAAATGTAAGTAAAAATAACAAACAAAAATTGAGGTAAACCTTATAAATTTTTTTTTTTAAATATTGTTGTTAACTAATAAAAAAAAATCGTAAATATAAAAAAAAAAAATTCAATCACAACAAGTAACAGCATTATGTACTAATAAAACTGGCAATGTCAACAACTAAAACTTATTAAAAAACGAAGGTTATTAAATGTAAACAACAGTACAAGCGGATATAATTCTTTTTTATAAATAAAACAACAAACACTTAACAGACAAACAATTTGGAAAAAAATAATGTCAGTTAAAATGAAATGTGAAAAATATGTACATACATACATACATATGTAAGCGGTAGCACTATTTATTAGCAAAATTTATCTACAGTTCTGTAAACTGTATCCAAGTAAATTTGTCGTTTTTAAAACGAATACCCCCAATTTTATGATGTTCTGTAATCTGAATTAAAATAATTTTACTCGGTTGGGAATCAAGAAAACAAAACAGGTTGAAATCCTTTTCTATATATTTTTGAACAATTTTAGTTTTTTAAACAAAAACATTTTTTTTAAATCGGTTGCAAAATGACTGTGTTTTAAATAAATTTTCATTTTGTTCACGCCAATTTTTTTTTTTAAATTGTGACAACTTGTAATAACATGAAGAGATAGTTTTGTCACAAATAAACTTCTTATCGGTTATATAGCAATTCTTATATTAAATATTATAAGACTGTTGTTATGAAAAACTCCATCAATATATGTGTATACTATATATGTGGGTTAGAATAATTCTTTTTATAAATGGTATAAAACAGGGTTTAAAATTCCTGTTATGTTGGTCAAAATCTTCCTGTAAAATGAGCATACTTATCAATCTTCATGTCAAAAATATGAGAACATTTTTATTTCCATTAAATCTGATGCTACAAATTGTTGCACTGTGTTAACAATACACTTTGAAAATGTCATCGTTGGTTTGCAATTTTTATCAGCACACACAATAAGTATGCATCCCCTGTTTTATATAATTTAAAATACTTTTCTGGTGCTCTAGTGGCACACACGAAAATTTTTGAATTAATGTCGCTAGTATTTATTTAAAATTTGTTTGGTGCTGCTGCGAATAGCAGTAAACAAACATGAGTTATCTTATTACCAACAATTACAACTAATTTTTCTTGTACCACAATGATGGAAAATGGGGAAGATTTATTTATATTGCATAGTCGTATATAGCAAAGCCATTTTTATTGTTGCATATTCATATACATTCCGTTTGTAATATCTATTTATGTATGTATGTACATATATTGTGTATCCTTATAGCTACGGAAGTTTATTTAAAATTGAACGGCTATCCGGTGTTAATCACATTATTTTTAATAACGCAGAAAACTTAAAAACGTTGCTCTTTGCACATTGCTCTACAAATTCCCGAAATTTGGACAAAAATAATTTCGAATGGTTTTTTTATATCATCAGTATTAGGGAAAACTCGCAAGGCTTTAAAATTTACCTACACGGTATGCCTATCTAACTATCATTTCCCCGTAAAATAATTATCTAGCTAGATAACTAAATGTTGGACCGATTTGAAAATAAAACAAAAGAAGGTAAATATATAAAAAAAAACAAAATTCCTGCAAAAACCGACATCTTACTGACAAATTCAATTTTACGCCACAATTTCAAAATTGATAAAAAATCCAAAATTTCACCAAACATTAAAATAATTCCAGCAAACAAATTTGTTAATACAAATAAGTTCAAATTTATTATATGTACATAAAATGAAATTTTACCTAAAAAAAAGTCAATAAATTTTTAAATTTCACTCAAAAATTTAAACTTAAAATTTTTTATGTAAAAGGTCAAATTTTTACAAAAATGATGCAATTGAGAAATGGCAGTTAGATGCCCTAATAGTGAGGAATTCTGGTTTCAATTTAGATATGATGTTTCTCCGATATGGTCTAGATGAGTGACAATGCTAGATGTGCTCAAATATGCAAAACCAACGTTAGAATTTTTATGGAGAACAAAGAAAAAATTCACAAATTTCAAAAACTGGTGTTGTTTTACATACAATTTTTGTGCCTGAAATTTGTTTTTGGTTTCCATATAAGTTATGGAGTTGCGTTTTATAAAATTAGGGCCTTATATTCGAAATGCTAGAATTTATTTTTAAAGCAAATACAGCAAAACGATAACAATTTAACCATTTTTTTAAATTTGCTAATTTGTTTTTGTGGTCCCTAGAAATCTTGGCGTAACATAGCGTTTTATAAAGTTATGCCCATTAATTATTCAAAAAACATAAATTAAACTGACATTTTATTTAACAAAATGTAATACAAATTCTGCAATAAATCAAAAAATCGCAAAATAGCTATGAACAAAATTTTACTAAAAACAAGAATGTCTAGTTGACCTTAAATTGTACTCTTATTACTTAGTACTTTAGAAAACGTTTTGTATTGCCTAAAAACGTTGACCAAGAAAATAAATATTGAAAATGTTGGTCTGTGCTTCAGCCCACGACTTTTTTCTTATTATGTAAAAGCATATCAGAATCTCAGATTTTATGTTAAGTCAAAATTATTTGTGGTATTTACATAGATAATAACCCAACAAATGATGCAAAACAGATAATTTAATATTGATAATTCTATTTCGCAAGCTTTAAATAGATACCGCCGTTTATAAATTATATACAAGAATTTGGATCTTAATAAAACTAGTTTTTCTTCGGAGTCTGAACTTACATATCGTAAATTTCTTTAGTATAAATCATTTGTAATTTCTATCCTGTTAGTTTATAAATTATTTGGGTCATGTTAACCCACTGGAGTGTTACACCAGTTTGTTTTTTCACAAATATATTAAATAAAATGTAAAAATTAAAAATAACAAAAAAGAAAAATAAACACATTACTAAATGTGAAACTATAATTGAATAACTAAAACCTTGCATTGAGATGCATATTGCAGTAAATAAAAAAAAAACAATCAGCAACAACAAGATATACTTACAGGTTGTGAATTGGAATTGGTTTCATCCATAATTTTATCAGTCTCCATTTTCATCATATTTTTATTTAATTTTAAAATTAAACTTTATCTAAATTTGTTTAAAATTATTGGTCTCTTTTTAGAGAATAAATTACAGCAATAAGAAATATGTATGTGTATTTCTTATTTTCGTTTCGAACACAAAAAAGTATTTACGAAAATTTTTGAGAAAAAATAAAACAGTGAAAATCGAAATTAAAAGTTAAAATCTCATAAAGCACACTGGAGTTTTTTTTTTACAATAACAACACGTACGTATAATTCAATGTAATTTATAAGAGAATGAACATAACCCGTAGTAGTTATTTCACTCTCTCTTTATGCAGGGAATTTAATTCTGTGAAGGTAATGCCATATACAGCTCACCTTTTTGCACTCATTACGTTTGCCATGTGCAAAAAAATGTATTATTTTTCTTTGTCACACAAAATTTGTTCGGTTTTTTGTTCCAAAACGATAGACAAGCGCAAGTCATTCGTAAAGGAATTTGTTTCTCAATTTTAGGGCCAGTTTTGCATTTGAATCTAATGTTTGGAACTATTATAATATAAATAAATTTCACAACACGAATAACACATATGCAGCCGTTAACGGTTATAGATATTTATTCTGCAGATTTTATGTTAATTTATTGTATTTATCCAAATTCGACGAAAAAAATATTGAAAGCCAAACACAGCGCCACCAGAAATAAAACTGAAATGAGTGGAACAAGCAGTAATAACAATAATAGCGATTTTTTATAAACATTGGCGATCTCTTCATCCAACTTACATTACGCTACGTCTTGACTAGCCATAAATATGTTCACACATTGAGAGAGCCTCTTCAAATTAACAAGAGAAAATGTGTTCGTGGTCTTCTGCTTAAAAGTAATCGTATAAATGTTTACGTTCAGTTTCAGCATAATTTTTTGCCTCTCGTCGAGATTTATGGATGCTTTTAGCCAAGGCATATTTAACCAGGTGGCATTACTACTGCAGGTCACAATTTTTTGCTTAAATTTTCGTTTTCCTTTGTTTACACAATTTTAGTGTCAAACTATTTTGTTTTGTTTATTTACATTCAAGTCTCATTGATTCAAGTGCCTTAGTGTTTTTATAGTTTGTGTATAAATAAATTAAAAAGTGAAGTAAAAACAACAAATAAATTATCAATTTGTGTTCTAATTTGTACAAAATTTATAAATAAATTTGTAATTTGTACCAAACAAAATTTATTCAACTTTTGTTCATTTAATTTTATGTGTATTTTTGACAGCAATATTGGGTTTTACACAAACAAAACTGCCTGCTGTTGTTGTATTTTTGTATTTGTGGTCGTAGCAATGTCACTTAGTTAGATACGCCTTGCTTTTAGCATGGCTTATGACGGGTGTTCACAGACGAGGGCACACGCACGAGCAGCAAAATGTGCAATGACTGAACAGATTTATGGCTAGGCAAGGCGCTATGTGGAAGTACTTCTGCAAAATAACGAGAGAAAATGCATTGGTGTTTACGGACGAACGCACACACACATACATACTTTTTATTTTGCCTATGTATTTTGTTGTGTAATGTCATAACGGAGTTGTGCAAAATCTTGTTCGACCAACTTTGTTTGAACATGAAGCGACCATGAACGCCGACGGTTTTGACTAGCCAAATTTCGGAGCGAGCAGCAAAATGTGCAACGGCTGAACAGATTTATGGCTGGTCAAGACGCCATGTAATGTGACGGTTAAAATAAATTAAATAATAATATATATGTCCCTTTTAAAAGTACCTAGAACAAAAGTTTCTTCTTTTTGATAATACCATTCAACCTAGAATGAGAGCAAAAGCCGGTTTTGCTTTTTTATAGTCGAAAGTGTCACCACGTATCTGGTTGCCGTTCATGGCCGCGTCATGTTCAAACAATAGTTTGTACAACTCTATTATGACATTCCACAAACAAAACACACAGGCAAAATAAAAACTATGTATGTGTGTGTGCGCGCTCGGCTGTAATCTCGATGACGGACAAAAAATTATTCTGAAACTGAACGGTTTCTTTAAACAGAAGACCACGAACACATTTTCTCTCGTTATTTTGGAGAGGCCCTCTCAATGTTGCGAACATATTTATGACTAGTCAAGACGTAGGTTAAAAGAAACATGTCTGTATTGATGCAGGGTAGGATAAACTCATCAGCACGGCTGAGTACTTTTTTTGAACTTATGAGATGTCAAATTCCATGTAAAGAATTTGTTTGCCATTTCTGGTACATTTTTTATATATGGAGTTTGGCATCCTCAAAGAAATACTTTGAATTAGCCCGTGAGCAAGGCAACTTGATAAAGGGTAGTCTTACGGGCGAATTCAAAGTATTTCCGTCTACTTTGCGGATGTCAAACTCCGTATATAAAAAATTTACCGGAAATGGCGAAACATTTTTCAAATATAGAAATTGCCACCCAATCAGTTTAAAAAAAAAAATGCTCAGTAGCACTGGTGGGCTTATCTGTTTGCTCTACGCCCGTTAGTCTACCTGTTGTCAATTAGCCTTGGATCTTAGATTATATCTGGGATATCAAATTAATAATACATCGTTTAATTTTGGTATTTTGATATGGTAAATTGCTTACTGAATATTTGTATAAAACAAAAGTGAGTGCGGATTATATAGTGGCTACGATATTTTCGCGAAATATTCGCCTGACCTTTCCATTACAACTGATGTTTAGTAAATTTAACCTACTAAGTGAAAGAAAAGCTTTTTTATACAATGTTAATACAAACAGCAACATATGCAAGTAGTTTCTTAATAAACAAAGTCAAAAGTTATCACTTTGCCTTATCGACAAAAAGAGAAAATTTGAAGCATTATAAGTAAGTGTGATTAGTAATTTTACTTTGAAGTTATATGGTATGTATGTTTAGTTAACATTGTTTAGAAGAGTTTAAATATTATTATAGTTAGCATATTTAACTATTTACTATTTAACTTTCCTGAGAATATTTAATTTTTAGTTCAATAAGTATCACAAGTACATAGTACATAATAAAATACATAATACCTATAAGTACAAGTACATAATGTATACATTTACTGTAAAAGCTTATGGTCCAAAGCAAATATGTAAATTCATTATGTAAAATTGCCGATTTGGAAGAGAATATAGTCATGAAGGAACGAATTTTATTAAAATCAACTCAGAAGAAAATTCAAGGAAGAACAGAAGCAATGTAATCGAAATATGTATGTATGTGTCCTTATTGCAAAATAAAGGGAAACTGGATTCGAGATTCCCGACAACGTAAACATTTTAAAAAGTTCAAAACCTCCATGTCAAATAATAGCAGTTGGAAAATTCGTTTTAAAACCAATTGATAAAGGATAGATGAATATAGTATCAAATAATAACAATAAAATTATGGATCTATTACACGACTGGTAGGTGACTTGAATTAAGAGATTTTTTCGGTGCTCATGACTACGATAAGCAATGAAGTGGTGAATTTAATTAGACAACAAATGTACCCTTGTATGTTTGGTACATCGAACGCAATGTTGGCAAAGTATAGAACCTCCAAGTGCAGCAAAATTGAATTCCTCCCATGTGTGTGGATCACTTGTGGAATTATTTACATTTTGACTTCTTTTGTACTTAAAAAATGTTTATATACACTTTTGTCAAGACGATTTGTTAATTTACTTATAATTACCCAAAAAAGGAAGCTTTCATAACAGTAATAAATTTAGCAAGAACCCAGGATCGGCTAAGAACTTCTTACGGATAATAAAAGAGATTGGCAATCATGTGGTGAGTGTGATACTAAATAATTACAGAGTATCACATAGGCTTACTGCGCCATATCAAAATGAGGGATGGATGGGAGAAAGTGAAATTGTAATAGAAATGGCCATACTATTTAAAGAGTTAAGGCCTGTTTCTGTAACACAAGCGACAAAATTACGTGTTTTTCATATGAATTTTGTGGGCGAGTCGTTTGCTTGTGTTAAAGAAACAGGAAATATTGGATGTGAATGCTATGCTTCTATGCGTAATGCAGCCGAACAATACAAAAAATCATTGAATATATTATTGAAAGTGCTAACATTCAAACGGAAATGTTAGCTATAATGAAAAGGATATGCAAGATAAAAAAAAAATGACGAAAATGTACTCTAAAACAGCGAAGACCTTATTGGATATATAAAGAAGCAAACAATGCGTAATCCACAGCTAATTATTCCTCAAATTAGTAACTCTATCTTTGACAAGTCTTTTGTAGTAAGATCGAGTAGACTTTTTAATGAACTTCCCATTAGATTTAGAAGCTTTGGTTTATATCCATGCGTAGTTTTAAGTACTCAATGTCTATACATAATTGCATTTAGTATTTTAATGTAACTAATAAGTCGTTTTCAGTTACCAACTCTCTATTTAATCTTAAGCTAAAGGATCATTCGCTATTCTTGTCAACCATTTAATTTGAATTCTTGTCAATTTATTTAATCTGTTTATTTTATTATATTTTTATTCATTACCACCCATGGGTTCGATTATAGTAAATAAATGAAATGAATTAATTGTGTAACATCGGAGATAGTACAATTTGATGAAAATTTATAAAAAATTATGAAGGAAAAAGTTTTACGAGTAATGGCGCAAATGAAGTAAAAGTAAAGATATAATTTTGATCTTTGCCAAATTTCGATCTTCAGTTTTTCAAAATTAAAGTGATATCGTTGTTATAGGAGATGGAATACCGATTTAAATATACCATAACATTTTCAAACAAAATCGGAGAAAGTACAGTTCTTTATATGAGACTGAATATGAAAACATTTCTATAGAATGGAAAGATGGTAATGGTGCAGCAAAAAGAAATGGCCGGAGATAGACAGTCTGAATGACTAATTTAAGAAAGTTACATGTGATCGACCATTGTTTTCGAATTAAAAGTTAGACTGTTATGATTTCTGAAGGCTTTGTAAAACGGTGACTAACCTTACATATAATGAAAGAAAGAAGCCACTCCACGGAAACAAAATATGGAACATGTTTCCACTAAGTTCCTACGTAGTGGGTGTATAAATTTAAAACGAATGGAGGTGACAGGCTGCATTGTTAAATTTAAAGGAACGCATTTAATAAAACGATTTGAGTAAAAGTGCATATTGAATAAATTGATTCAGTCATTTAGATGGACGAACATATGTAACGCAAAAGTGGGGATATATTTTTTATGAAACAAGAAATTTTCCTACTTACGACCAGATACTAACAGGGAAAGTGTTGATGTTTTAGAATTTTGGAACGAATTTCCCTTATCCCTTGTCAAGTTTGGTTAGGAGACAAACCGGTTTCGGCTATGTGCCATCTTCAGTGTCATTTTTCGTTCTCTGTTGATGTTTGCTTAACAGTGTTTAGGAATATGAACTTTTAATATTTAATCAAGTTAACATGCTTTATACATATACTTAATTCTATGAATACCTGTACTTTTACTTCAATAAAAAATACTTTTATTTACTCTTAAACTAATTAAATTTAATTTTAAGTGGTTGGAACGCCTTTGCTAAACAACATTGCACAAAGAACAATGGGAACTGCCAGCAATATTGAGTTGGAATTTTTTGCTAGAAACTGTAAAAAGATTGTAGGTGCTGCTTTAAATTACATGTACGTTATAGAAACTATAATTCTCCTCCAATTGCATAATTATTTTTGCCTTATTTATAGGGACATTATTAAGGAAAGAAATGTACCAGTTCCGGCAGTGCCTTTAATATTTTTAAAACCGTCAACATCTTTAATACAGAGTGGTCAAGATATTGTAGTAAGTAGTATTACAAACATGCTCAACATTGTCTATAATTTTTATATATATTTTGTTGTAGATACCCAAAATGTTTCAAAAAGTGGCTTATGAAGTCGAACTTGGAGTTATAATAGGCAAAAATTGTAAACATATTTCTAAAGCTAATGCATTGGATTATGTCGGTGGTTATTGTTTAGCTTTAGATATGACCGCCCAATGCGCTTTAGGCGTAGCACGTTCTAAAGGAGAACCATGGACTATAGGCAAGGGTTTCGATACTTCTACTCCAGTGTCACATTTTATTAAGCTAGACGAAATCCAAGATCCTCACAATGTAGATTTATGGCTTAAAGTTAATGGCGAAACTAAGCAAGAAGGCAACACATCTGATTTAATTTTTAAAGTTAATGATCTTATTGAATATATATCCCAATATATGACTTTGGAACCAAATGATATTATATTGACTGGAACACCTAAAGGGTCGCAACCCATAAAAAATGGTGATTTTATTGAATGCGGCATAGGCAATATAGTTAAAATTTCTTTCAAATGTAAAAACGAATAACTTCTTTAGTGATGGAAAAAGTACACCTAAAATAAACTTAATATTTTTGTTTTAATGACTTTAAATGTACTATGCTTTTCATTATTGCTAACATTTCCGTTTGTATGTTAGCACTTTCAATAACAAAATCCAATGATTTTTTGTATTGTTCGGCCGCATTACGCAAAGATGCAGAAGGTAACATGGTGAACCAATGCATAGGTTCTACGTAACCTTTCTCCTTGTTAACTTTATATTCGAGCAAGATTTTTTTACAGCCTGAAACTGAATTCTCGTTTGAATGTTCCCCCACTTGCCGTAAAGCGTTAAACTCATCACTATTTTCAGTGGGAACTCGAGCCGAACTTATCGATTGGGAGCCTTGATTATAGCGAGTCTTTGCCAGTAACAGTTGTCCAGCATTGGCTAATATAAAATAAATTTATCATTGATTGGTAGTTCCTTAATTAATTTTCTTACTTGTACGTTCAATTTTAACTCTACACGCTGTTTGTTGTTCCACTAAATTGAGCAATTCCAAATAGAGTGCATCCAGCAAACTATTTATATCTCCTAGGCTTTTCATAATTATTGTAAACTTTTACATAGATATTGACAAAATACTGGAAATGCGTTAACTTCTAAGATATTGCTGCACAAAATATAACCGGTTGTAGAAACTAGCGTTGCCAGAATATTTTTTTGCAAGTTTCTTTGAGTTCAGATGATGCAAGTTTCTTGTTGAAGTTGTTGTTTGAGTGTTTACCCAATAGTCGTTAACATCGCGTTTTGACTAGCCATATATCTGATTAGCCATCGTACATTGAGCTGCTCGCACAGGAATTTCCCTAGTCCAGACCGTCGCTGCTGATGGTTGGTTCGTGTTCAAACAGAGTAGTGCGAACAATCGTGTGTGCGCTCGTCTGTAAACACCCGTATATAAACTATACTGAGAGCATCGAAACAATCTCGATGAGAGACAAAAAATTATGCTCAAACTGAACAGGAAAATCTACACGTATTCCCCAAAAAGAAGACCACGAACACATTTTCTCTCATTATTTTGAAGTGGCTCTCTTAATGTGCGAACATATTTATGGCTAGTCAAGACGTAGTGTCATAAAGGGCAATGCCCTTCGCCATTATTAAGGGTAAAATCTAAACAAACAAGCATCCTTTCCTGGGCGTAAACATATTTCCAGTATAATAAATCGGCTGAAAATTCTATGCATATGATATGCATCTACTTGAAATTCCTGACAAAAGTGAATTGCATAGAGGTTGCTATAGGCCGCTTGAAACACAGGCTCACATTGGACCGTAAATCCAGTTAATTTGTAGATATTGACTACACACAACAGAACATTAGAGCAAATATCACGTTTCATTTAATGTTGCGTTGCCTGTAGCTAAGTTTCCCGTTGAAATAAGTCAATATTACAATTTTTTGATATGTGTTTGAAACAAGTGTTCTATCGTCTGTCTAATAAGTAGTGTTATGGTTTTCTCAGATGTCCCTTCGTGTGTATCCACTATGACGGTTGCGTTTTAAGCGCTTCCCAACACTTGAATTAAAAAAATCTTGACATTTATCCCCTTAATTATTATCACAAAGTAACACAGAGGCGTCACTAGTATAGTGGTCTCTTTCTCTATCTGTCTCTTTCTTAAATGAATGACCGCTCCTATATTCCCTTTTGTTATATTTTCTTCTTTATTTTGGATAATTTTTCTGGCGCATTAATGAGAAAGGTAAAAATAAGGGTTGAAAATTTATATTTATTTAAATTTAAATTAATTTACTTTCTTTTATTTACAGGAAGAAGCAAGGGCACAATTTAGAGGATAACTTATGATGTAAATTTTAAAAGATAAGTACATTTCTATTATATAAAAACACACACTTATTTCCTTTGTATATTGACTAATAGTTTTTTCATTTTTGCAGAGCCAAAATGCATTCACCTAAAAATGTGTAAGTATGGATTTACATAGATAACAGAAAACAAATTTGTTCAAAAATTTCTTTTATATTTTCAGGAAAAGATGTATTAAAGGATGTCCTCCAGGCGAACAACTTCACATCTTCCCAAGGGATCCAGAGAGGTAAGTCTTTTCAAGTGTTAAACATTTTTCCGTACTGATTATAATTTCGCTCCATACGTTGCTTTACGGAAGCATTACCTACAGACCTGCAAATGTAAATCGGGTTTCAGGACTTGTAGGCTTGCTTAATTTTAATGTAATTAATTTTATAAAATCTTGGTTAAGATAAACTTATGTGTTTGGAACTTTTTATTATTTTTAAGGTGTATTTATAAATAGACAAACTTCTTCAATAGATTTTTCTCTCATTTAAACTTATATTCATTTACATTTGTTTCATTAGCTGCTACGGATTTATTTGTTGATGTTGAACTTGTTGTTAATGGCGGATTGTTGGGCTCCCTGCTGAGTATATCGTAGAAATAAAGTAAATATTTCTAGGCGAGCTAAAGGCCTCTGAATTTTTCTTGTTGTAATTTATTTTGTAATTGTAATTTAAGTTTTAGAAAAATAATAAAGAAAAAGCTTTAAAATGTTTAAATATACATAGATGTTTATTATTTACTGCTTGATATTAGGTACTGTACATAATTAAGACGTTGAAAATTAGAATTTTTATTTCAAAATATGTTATGAATGAATTTATTTCAAATTTAAACATTTACATAACTTTAACAAAAGTAAACACAAATTAGGTTACGCCTAAAAGTTTTGCCTTCTTTGTCTACTAGTATCGCTTGTGATTTAAGCTGCTTCTTTAAATATACATATAAAAGAAAAAAGTTATTATTGTAACATGTTTATGTATATGCACAATAAAATTATTTTTCATTTAATTTTAGACACAGTTTTAAAAAAATTTGCTTATCATTTAAAGCCATTTCCACATTGGTAATATCGAGAATATTAACAGCATTGTCATCAGAAACTTCTTGTTTTATTTCAATTCTTTTTTAATTTTAGGTCTCGGAATACAAGACGCTACTGTAGCTACTGTTGTTTTAACATACTCAACATCGCTCTTGTTATCCTACTCATCCTCTTCGGCAGATGAACATGAACTTTCTTCTTTTATAATAATTTTATGTACTTCATTGTCGCCACTAGAGTTTGCGTCCATCTTTTGCATTCTATTAGATTTAGATTTGTTATTGAATGTAATAAGTACGTTTAGGATTTGTTTTACCTGTTCATCATCTGTTACCAATTGTTTCGTCAAATATAAAGGCGTATAGCCAGCCCTATTAGTTGCATATGGTATCAACTGGCCATATACCAACATTAAATTTACCAATTTCAGATTTTGTTGTTGTTCGGCCATATGTAAAGCATACCACTTGGAGTTGTTACTGCGGCTGCATCATATTTTAATAGTTTTAATAGGAGTAAATCCATCAACATTTATTTATTTATTATTATTCCAAGCCATTTCTTTATTTGGGTTGGTCATGAAGACTGGGATATTGCAATGCAGTTTATGATCGCTTGTTGACCAATGTATTTTTAAAAGTTTATTTAATTTAAAATAATCTAATACCTCAAAAATAGGTATTGCGAATATAGATTAGGTTGCTTAGCAATATCCTTTTGCTTTTTGCTGATTATTTGTTCCTTGTGGTGATACATTGATGCCTTTGCGTTGCTGCATATAAAAACACCATCTTTTTTACCACTTTTATTAATTTCTGTATTATTTAGCACTGCATCAAAATCTCTTAATTTTGGATATTTATTAAATGTGATATGTGATTTATATCACTTTATATTTATATAATATAAAGCACAGAATATATAAATTAGAAACTAAAATATAGGAAATTTTGCCTCCGTCACAAATTATTTTTCTAGTTTTTTGCTTCTGTTTTGATCATTTTTCGCACTATTTTAAAATGTTATATTTGTCTCTTTCTTGAGGGACTGCCCGCGGCAAAAAAAGCTGATTCTAGCAATTTTCTTGCGTCAAAGCTTACACCTCTGGTTACTTTGTGATTATTATTTTAACATTTATTAAATTATTACAAAACTTGTTTAAATAATGGAAAATATATGGAAAGTTTATATAAAATTCAAATAAAATCATACCGATAAAAGCTACATAATAAGTTGATCAACTAAGCAAGGAGTAAGTAATTGTAAAAGTATATACATATACTATTGAAATATAATAAACAATTATACAAATCGATAAAAAATTACTGGTAAGGTAAATTACAAAAAATAGCTTTTGTGTATGGAGCATTAGATGGGGTCAAAAAATTTAGTGAAATACGGCAATATCTATTGTTTTTGTTTTCATGTTAGGCAAGAGGACACCAAAGTCCTACTTGATTGAATTAAAATATAAGATCTGGTGGAACTACTATGGTAACAATAAATAGACCATCAATTATGATTTCTTCATTGTTGCGAAAACGTCATAAAACGGTTAGTTAAACAATAATTAATTAAATAATAAATATATATTCACTATTGTTTGTTGCATGGGCCAACATTAATAAAACTTGTCCGCTTTAATATTGCTTATAATATTAACTATTATAATATGGTCGAGCTTTATAACACAAGATTCTCTTCAATGACACTGAAGATGGCACATAGCCGAAAACGGTTTGTCTCCAAACCAAACTTGACAAGGTGACGGAAATACGTTCCAAAAATCTACTTAATTTTATTCAAAATATTTCAACTAATTGCAAAATTTTTTTTTTGCATTTATTCGCGAATTTAACGCCGCCACTGATTTTAAAAATTCATTCTCATAATATTTACATATCTTATAAGTATGTGCATATACATATCGCACCAAACACAACATACTAAAATTTTCAGGAGAGACAAAAAACTGTTTATGTAAAAATGTTTGTAATATTTAAAGAAAATATCGTTCCATTATGAAAAAATTCTATACTGAAGAAGGTTCTGCTATACTTTTTCTCAAATTTGGATTGTGTTTGCGAAAATAAAATAAAATTTTGATTTATGACTCAAAATAATTCTCTTTAGTTCATCGTGCAGAACAACACACTTAACATATTTGTATTTTTCCAGTTAAAGAAGATAGTAATGTGAATGAAATTTTTGCAGTAGTTAGAGACATGTACTCTGAATTAATTTATGGAAAAAGTCAGTTTTGGAAAATTTTGAGTTGTGACCCTTTTGTATTTAGGGTGCGATATGTATATACATTCACTACTCACATAATGGTAATTCCTATCTTATCGCTATCCATGTTATAAAATAGTTTTTTGTTTTAATCTCACAGAACCCGAAGCAGCACTCGCAACATCAAAGCAACCAGATTTCCACTGAACTTGAAACAGACAGTATGTTCATTAATTCCTTTGGAAAAGACGCAGAACAAATTTACAAAAAAACTATATACGCTGGACAGTCATCTGACTCACATTCAACAACAAAAACGCAACCATTTAAATACTTATCCCCCAAAACAAAATAATCTTAAGAAATTACAACAATCGCAGCAGCAAAAGAATTCATTGTCTACCCGTAATATTTTGCAAACAACGGCACTGAAGAAAACAATGTCGTCGCGTAACTCACCCCTTAGAAACACAAATACGGCAAGATTTTATAGAAAAAGTTCTGTGAAAAGAAGTTTTAGTGAGAGTTCAGCTGAGATATCGCACCGATATACTACAAGCGATACCAGTACAAGTCAAGAGGATGATGAACTAATAATGAGTATGTCGGATAAACGTAAAATCACACGTCGAAGTTTAAGCTGTGGACTTCAGCATCATAAATATCAACATCATCTAATGCAACATAGGAGTCGGCGAATATCATCAAGTTTAGATGGCGATGAAAATGATGGACGTATTGCTGATTATTCAACAGTTTTTGGTAAACATTCACAGTATGTTAGCGATATGATCGATATTGGTATAAGAGTTGTTCTGGTTGTTGTTTTCAGGTAAGTTCAATAACGAATATGCATAAATTATTTTCATAGTAAAAAAAGATGTAAAATAACTAAACAATTGTGACATGGGCTTATTTGTATTAATACTCATTCCAAAAATTTTTGTTTCTATGTATCACTAACAACAAGTTGTAAATGTCATCTCATGTTAAATAAAATTTCATTGCTAATAAAAAAAAAAAACAATATAATTGCTATTTATATCATTTAGTTTAATGACAAATGTATGTACATATGTACATACATACATACATATCGCTTATCTACTCAAACAACGTCATAACTCAAAAAATGTCATTTCGTGATAAACGCAGTTGAAGTTTTCGTGGAAACTAGAAAACATATAAAGTTGAAATTTATACATAATATAAAGCAAAGCATGACATTACGAACATTTCTGCGTCATTAACTCCAAAAATACATTTTTTTTAGTTATGACGTTGTTTGAGTAAATGAGCGATATGTAAATACATTTGTCATTAAAAGATATAAATAGCAATTGTATTGTTTATATTGACTTGTATTAGTACTTGTTAAATATAGTGAATATACAGGCAAGCTAAAAGGGTGGTTTAGAACGTATGACTTTACGTACGTAAACTTCAATAGAAATTAATATAAAAATTCATCCGTTTTTAAAATATCAGTGTAAAAATCTTACTAATTTCTTTTGTGTTTTAACTATTCATGTAGAGCAAGGTTGTCGTTGAATAATTCCCAAAAGGGGCAAAAAAAGGGTATTTTCCAAAAAAAAAACTGTTACAAAAAGTGTATTTTAAAAAAAAACGGGTAAAGTTTTATTTCAGTTTTAGTAAAGAAAACATCGCCAAATTCTTTTACTTTTTATTAGAAAAAATTATTCTGAAAAAATCAGAATTGCTCAACTTTTTGTAAAATTAAGTGTTAATTTAATTTTTAGGCATAACTTCGATTTCTTTTTTTTTTATACAGAAAGAAAATATATTTGATATAACTTTGAATACAGTAAGAGTTAAAATTATATTAGATAACTAGCTGAATGGAATGCATTTTCTATGCCGTTATCAAAATTTTTCGTGTCTTTTCTACTAATTTTGTGTTTAATTGTAAACATCATTTATTTGACACAACACTAAAAAAAATAGAATACGAGAATGATAATTTCTCAATTTTTCATGTTCATGCTTTTTTCCTTAGGTGAGAACGAAGGTTTACCACCCAATGAAAGCTTTGTAGGTATTTCAGTTTTGTCCCGGCTGATTCTAAGTTTAAAAATATAAATCTGCTACCAGACACCCTGTATAAATATTTACGTATATACTCGTAGAATGAAAAAGAGTACTGCAGCGAAGATTAGTGATATTTTGAAATTAATTAGACACTTTTTTAAAAATACATATTTATTATTTTGATTTTACTTTGTGTAATTTTTATATTAAAATTTAAAATACTTCCGAAAATTAATATGTATGCATTTTTATTTCCAGCAAATTGGAAACACAAACAGCTTTTAAACGCATTATTCATTTAGAGGAAATGTGGATGTATAAAAATCCACGTACCAAGGATTTTGTCTCACCTTTAACACTTTTATTTGCGGTTATATTTGGCCCCTTTCTTGTAACTTTAATTCATCTAGGTCTAACAAAGGACCGAAGAGATTTTCGTGCCGCAAGTTGGGCTTGGACATTGATCTTGGGCTTAAATGGTCTATTCACAAGTCTATTGAAAATAAGTGTCGGTCGGCCAAGGCCAGATTTTTATTATCGGTGTTTTCCGGATGGTGTAATGCAATTGTCGCACAATGGCACCGCGATAGATAATACGTTGGATTTGTTCAATTGTACTGGTAATATACGGGATATAAATGAGGGACACAAAAGTTTTCCAAGCGGACATTCATCTTGTAAGTGCAATTAATTTTAAGTGTATATTAATAAAAAACTGTAAGCAATTAATTTATATTTATCTCTCAGTTGCTTTTGCCGGTTTTGGTTTTATCACATACTATTTAGGTGCCAAACTCCATGCTTTTAATCCTCGTGGCCGTGGTGAGTCGTGGCGGTTGTGTGTTTCTCTAACACCTTTAGTGGTGGCTGCTCTAGTTGCCGTAAGCCGCACATGTGATTATCATCATCACTGGGAAGATGTTACAATTGGTAGTGTTATTGGCTTATTTGTCTCCTATTACATATACAGACAATATTATCCCTCCATATTTTCTCCTCACTGTCATCGAGCTTATCCACGTGGCACGCATTCAACTTTAAGGGCAAAGCCTGAACATAATATTCAACCACGCAGTCGTAGACGTTTGTTGTCATATAAACGTGTACCCAGTGAAGAATGTGGCGAGGCTGGCTTACTGTGCGAAAATCAAGCTGATGGTTTTTCTGCAGAGAACGATAAAAGGCCATTGTTAAGTCAACAAAAGACCGAAAATAAATGGTTTTAAAATTTTCATAAAACCATTCAAATATCCTTAGTTTAATTATTAATCTTATGTTAATTTCAAAGATACGTATGTAAGTCTTCAAACAGAACAGTTAATTGTAAATTGAGCTGTATGTTTTCAATATTTTTTTATGTTTTAGTTGACTTTTTATTAGTGTAAGTAATCTATACTATTTTAAATAACTTTTTTTTTAGCAAAATACGCTAGTTTTCTCACATACCTTGAGTAAAGGATAAATTAGTAACACCAAAAGCTTTGTCACAGCCACATTTACAAATATTTAACATTAAATGTTAATATTGTAAAATTATGGCGAATCCACTTTTATTATTATAATTTTATATATGTATGTATGCATGGATGAATGAATGTATGTATGGATGTATGTATGTATATGAAAATGATGGAACATAAATATTGAGTATTATAAAATTAACAGAGGGGAAAAACAAACAAAATTTAAAAATTAAATATTTTCCTTTCGACATAAAATTAAAATGAAATTGCAACACTTAGTTCTTAAAAGGTAGTTTTATTTACAAAAATTTGATTATTAATAATTTCCAAACCTTGTTGTTATTTCTTGGTTTTGTAACAGCTTTGTTGTTCTTGAAAGTTATTGCCTGGGTGAAAACTTCCGATTGATACAGCTGTCACTGAGCTGATAATCTTTTGCCGAATATGATTCGAGTCGTTCCAGAGTAAAGATTCGATTTTGGGAATGTCCAAAAGCTTTTGCTGATTGCCAGTGAAAGATATATTAAAGCTATTTAAATGGTGCGCCTGTAGCAGTAGTTTAATTTATTGTGCATAAGTTTTAAAAATCTGTATCGCATCGAAAATCTATTTTATTAAGAAAATGAATGCCATTCTAAAAAGACACTATAGAGTTTATAGGTAAAAAAAAGGAGTGATATCAAATACTACGTCTTGACTTCCGTCGTACCTTGTCAAGTTTAGTTTAGAGACAAACCGGTTTCGGCTATGTGCCATCTTCAGTGTGGTTTTTTTTCTGAGAAGTTTGCATCAATTCGTTGGTGTTTTATTGTTTGTCAGCAGGTAGATCTTGTTTATAACGTAAGCATCTGTAAGTTCTGGCCAGGTAGTAGTAAAGTTCGTAGGTCAGGTGTTTTTGTAAGAATTAGTTAGTGATTACTGTTTTATTTCCTCAAAATTTGTGTTTGCGGAACGCAGGTATATGTTATAGACACTTTGTTTTTTTTTGTGTCGCCATTTTTATTTGGCTATTTACGGGTGCATTTTAGATTTTCGGTGAAAGTCATATTTTGTAAAAATTTCGGGTTTTTAAGATTTTTCGGATTAATTTATGTTTTTGGTCAAGTTTATAGTGAATTAATTTGTTTTTGTGAGTTCTAGATTCTTCGGATTAATGTTTGTTTTCAAAACATAGTCGATTTTTTCGTGAAATATGAATTTTTCGATAAATTTTTGGAGACATCTAGTTTTGAATTTATTGGTTAAATTAGAGTTTTTTTTTATTAAATGCAGATTTTTTTTAACTTGAACTTGTTATTGAAAATTGTTTGCAGAGTTTTTGCTAAAGAATTGCATTGTTAACCATATATGGCTCTATGAGCTCGCCCCGTTATATCATTTGTATAGGTTGTTTTTGAAGCCCGAAAAAATAACACAAAAAATTAAATTTTAATATAAAAAATATATTTTATCTAAATGATCAATACATTGAATTAACAATTAAAAATTTGTTTAGGCATATGGCCACCATTCTGGAAGTCCAATATTCTTCGTTTTCGAAGAAATAAGGTTCAATGATGCCACCAGCGTGTAAACCGCACCAAATGATGCAATTTTTTGTTGTAATTCATATAGGGTCCGTTGTGGATTGGTTTTACCCCATATGCCGCAATTCTGTTTATTGACAAACCCATTAAGCCGAAAATGAGCCTCATCGTTGAAGCCAATTATGCAATAAAAAATCGGATCAATGCGATGACTGAGTTTTAAAGTAAATCCGAATAATTAATCTATTCATGATGATTTACCAGAGTATACTGATCATAAATGTCAAAATTTGAGCGCAGTATGACAGTTCGCTTGACAGTTAATCTTTGCGTAAGTTATATCGGGCTTAAAACATTATTAAAAACAAAATAAAAAATTTTTTTTATAATTTTTTGCTAAATTCCATTTTGCTTTTTAATCGATTTTAAATAAAAACTTTCTGCTTTTATTTAAAATTTTTTTTTATATTTTTAAATGTAAACAAAACCAGCTGATAATTTATTTCTAGTCCGAATTTACCAAAAGAAAAAGTTCGTACAACTTTGTACAGGAAATGAAAAAGTTTACTCTCTCATCTCTCAAAATTGCACAAATATTGTTATATGAATCGCATTTGGACTAATTTGTGCGAGATAAAAAAGTTACGGATTTATTTGTGAGTGCATAATTTTTCAGGAGCAGATAGTTTTAATTTTCTTTATGGCTTTAACAATTTTGATACTCTGTATTTTTAGATGAACGAATTCCTTAGGAAAATAAAGAAATTTATTTACTGTAAGAATTTTATGATCATTTGTTTTTGATTTTATTTTTTAAATGCCCTTGTAATTACCGCATGTCATCATCCATCACAGCTCCCAAAAGTAGCAAATTATTTTGAACACACCTGTACATGTTTGTGTGCGCACCTACATAAGTGCATACGTATGTACATGTATGTATATGTTAGTATTAACTTTTAATTTATATGTTTCCTTTAATACTTTATTTAATCTTATCGCGTTCATAGTTTCATTGTATCTTATCAATAAATTTAAGAATATTATTTACAGAAAGTAAAAAATAAAAGAAAATAAATACATACACACATACATGCTTGCGTACACAACTACATACATACATACATAAATAGTTGGAAATAGTGTGTTGAGAACTTTAAACTTTAATCAAAAAGGGTTGGCTTTGTTCGCACAAATGTAAAGAGCAGCTATATTTGTCGTTCATTATAAAAATAAAAAACTGTCGAAATTTTGACATTCTGTATTTCACTTTCACTAGTTTTTATGTTGTTTTTTGATTTAAAATTAGTTTTTTTTAAAGAAATCTATGATAATAATATTAAAGTATTTACCTAAGTATTTGAAAATTATCATTATAGAAGAAAGGCATAAAATGCCCTTGTATTTGAATAAATTTATACATGGAAAATTAGGGCATACGGTAGTGCGCCAGCCCTAGTTCGGGCCTAATGGAGACAATGTGTAGGTATATTTACACGAGGCCAAGTTCTTATCCAAAAATTTTGGCCGTTAAAAGTACCATCCCATTTCTAGGCAAGTTTCAAAATTTTTTGTAACTTTCTGATATCAGAAAGGATTATGGGAAAAATATTACCAAACTAGCAAGTTGTCTAGAAATGGGATGGTATTGTACATGTAAAGAACTTGGTCCTCATTTTGATCTCAATCCTTTTAACGGCCGAAAATTTTGGAGCGTAATTTGGGGTCCTATTTTCACATTTATGTTTTTGTGTGAATAGTTTTTATTACATCATACAAATGCAAAACGAAATTCAAATTAATGATTGATGTGAAGTTTTTTTGCTAATTCGAAATTTGTCGCGACTGACGAATATAGGCGATGGTTTACATTTTTAAGACGCTTTGTATGGCAGATGCTTATGTAGCTCTCTAAAGATATGTGAGGTGTCGCATTACCTTACCATATACCTCCCATTTTTACTCAAGTTAAACATCTTGATAGCAAATTAATTTACATTAGTATGATTACGCACTTTAGTTTTTTTTAGATTCGATCGTGGTACAAGATCAATCCATCAAGTAAGTAGATAGCTACTGCTACCTAGGTAGCACAATGACTACAAACGGCGGGGCAGAAGCTGATGTAAACCGCAGACTCAATAAAGCGAGAGCAGCATACGGACGACTGAACTGTGGAGCATGGCTAATGTGGAACCCATATTGAAGCACATAATGAACCGGAAGTGAAGGTCGATCGGACATAGGATCAGGAGAAATCCTGATAGTATCACAAGGATAGAATCCTCCAGGCTCAAGAAACCGTGGTCGACCAATAAGCACCTTTTACTACATTGTTATGTAGTCCAAGTATTTACTTTAGTAGGACACCCATTAACAATACTTGTATATTTAAAACCAAACACATACATATGTAAGTATTTATTTGAATGCTTGAAAACAGGGCACACCTACATACATATATAAATTCACACACAGGTTACGTTAAAACGTATCGATGAGAACGTAATTAGAAGTAAGAAATTTAATGGTTGGCTGATAACGAACGATAAGATGACACTTATCGAATCTAGACATATAATAATCTACTTTAGAATTTACTTTTCTATTCTTTATTTAAAATATTTACACCCTTTCCCATGTGTACTTTTCTACGTTCAGTGGATGAATAAAATAACGATTATTAGTTAGGTGACAATTTAGTATTGATAAAACCATGTGGTTCATCTGAAAAATACGAATTAAATGTCGACAAGTCGTTTTTCTCAAGTTACCAATATTCAGTTCTCTACCTATAGTAGAAGTGTCCCATAAAATTAAGGGGCACCCTAGTCTGGCTAGATAAAATCTTCCCATTTTCAGATGTTCCTAATTATTTATTCCCCAAGACCTAACCTGTATACAAAATTGCAGCTCTCTAGCTATAATGGAAGTGCCCTTTTGCATTGATGAGTGATTGAATCAGTGAAAAGATATTAAAATGCCCTTTTTACACCTTCATATCTCGGGTAGCTTTTATGGTGAAATTTTCAAACTTAACCTAAGGAGGTACCTACATATATCTATATAGGGTCCTTATGTTTTAAGTTTCATTATTTTATGATTCAATGAAACAAAGTTATGAGTGGGGAAATTAGCTTAGGGAGACTTAGATGCCGGTGGATGGCATGAATAGAAGAAAATTACTCGAAAGGCTTCATCGGACACTCATTGCGGAAGGCGTTATACTCAATAACACTGTACGGAAGTTTCTGCGACAAGGTTGGGAGAAAGACCGACATCAGTCTTTCAACGAATATTTGTGCGATTGTTAGTTAGTAGTTTGTAGAGTGAAATTAGTTTCTGGTCGTTTTCTTCTTTAATTGTTAGAATACGCGGCTAGCGAGAAGGATTGGAACCACCTGAGTGAAATCTAGAGCTAGTTGAAAACCTCGCTAGACCAAACGTTCCGTAACAGTAAAATGACATAATTTTTGCTGATGGTTCTCTTATGAACGGCAGGGCAGTTGCAGGTTTATATTCAACTGAGTTAAACTTGTCTTGTGGTCAGCGTCTGGGGAATTTTGTGTCAGGCAGAATTGCTTGGATTGCTGCAAGCGTTGGCTCACCTCCTGCAAAGTCGGATGCATAGAAAAAAGACTCTGATTGCATCTGACAATCAGTCGGTTATAAAACACTTGAGGCAAGTGCACAAAAAGAGGATCTGCTGTGAACTTCTGGTGACCAGTAACCAGAGTTACACTGAAAAACGAACTGGCGAGCAAAGGTCCTACAATGCTGTGCCTGGAGGAGGCTGAGACGGTAGCGAACATTCTGTGTGAATGTTCAGCAATGGCTAGCATATGACTTAGCACCACGGGTAGACAAATGTTAAATGGGAATGCCATTGGGTTTCTAAGCCTTAGACAAATGCTAGCAATTACAAGAGACTTGGTGATAAGGAAGAACGCCGAAAGTTACCAGTCGACAGTCTGAAATCACTATACTCGATAGTAAATGCACGAGACTTGATTGAGAATAAGGTAATAGTAAATTACAAATCGGTTGCCAGAAATCAATTCAAGGAAAGAAGGGGGTTGAGAAGGGATACATAAATTTAGCGGTCTGCTTCGATATCCCCCCTACATTAAAAAAAAAGGATTCACATGTGAAGCAGTCAAAGACAATTTAATTGATCATGCTGCGCAATTAAATGAAATTCAGGTAATTGAAGCAATTAACAGAGTATCGAATTAATGATTTTTTTTTAGATTAATTGCATTAAAGATTGTGCATTTTGGGAAAATAAATTAAGCGGAAAATACTGTATACTGGTAATATTTTGAACGTCCTAGTCCTCCTATTAGCAAAATAAATTCCCAATTAGTAAATAAAGGTACAGAAAAAAAACGTTTACCAACAAGTCACCCACTCCCTCCACATACAACAACCCCTGCTCTAGTTTTAGAATATGAAAATGGGAAAATATTTAGTTCGATGCCTGGTAGTCGCGTTTTTTTAAACCCTTTAGCGAACTCACAAAAACATACAAATTCTTATCTATTGGTCGGTCAGTGTATTAGGTAAAAATGCCAGTAAAGTTATGATTTTCTTCACGTGTCAAAAAGCAGTCCTACTTTATGTCAACGATAATAAACACGAATAAATAAATCAAAGCAAATACAACGAAAAAGGGGGAATGCAATACGCAACCATTCACGTTACTCTGCATAGAAAGTCATAAATAACTGTTTAAAAACCTACATATCTTTTTTTTCATATCGACACAAGCCAACATCGGAGAACCAATATATGTATACATATATATACATATGTATGTATGTATGCATGTGGAATGCTGGCGATATCAGGGTATATAAAATAATATAGATAACGGTTAACATATAAAAGCAATATCAGTAAAATGATTTGTCATCATTAGGTAATCGAACCACAAAGAGAGAACTTTAATATCAAACGCTTTTGTTAATTTATTAATTTTTTTTAAACTTAAAAAAAGAACTTTGCCTAGAACTTACAAATGAAATACACACACACACACATGCATACATACATACATGTGTGTATACATATATCTTTAGTAAATCCAACTAACTTAATTTGAAAAAAAAGGATAAACATTTTAAAATTTAACAAAAAACAATTATTCGAATTTTTGGTTTTAATTTATGAAAGTGTTAAAATTTCAAAAAAAAATTGTTTGCCATCATTGATGTTACAGGGTGAGTAGAGTAGGAGGGCTTCTCACATGTCTTAAATAATTTGTGAGATTCTTCTATTCTACTTTCAACATGCATCACCAATCAGCAATTAGTGAGTTCAATATAAAGAGTTGAAACATAAATAAATAAAAAGTATTTATCTACTTACTGTACGTTTTAGATATTTCTATAAAGTTTACGTGTAACATAAGCCATGTGATCTTGAAGTGAGTTTTTCCATGGTGGAGTTCAATGGAAAATATTATTTAAATTGTACGCAGTGTAATGCAAATTTCAACTTCCGAGGAACATTTTTAAAATCCATAGGAAGTATTAAAAAACTCTTTCTACATTATAAATCAAAATTTGCAGTAAAAGTTTTTAATAAAATAGCGTTAAGGGTGCCACACACTGTTCTTTTTTTAGCAGTTTTAATCAAAGAAATAAAACTACGGGTAAACACGTACAACGGCCATATAGTTTTAACCCGCAAGGGTAAAACTGTACGGATGATTTCTGTACAATTCTATGGAATCAATGAAAAATTGTTTGTTATGGAGAATTCAATTTTCTTATGTGATTTTAGTATTTTAAAAAATATAAAATTTTTTAAACTAAAATCTTACAAAACTCGTCCTTTTTTACCGCGTCGTCACACACACGACACGAACACGTTTGAAAAGGGACGATTAAAATGAAGCTGCAGCAGATATTTCTCAACGTCGTCAAGAATGGCGGGCTTTAGCCACTCATCGACGGTTTCACCCGTGCAGATTCACCTGTTTGGCTAAACTGACAAAAAAGTACGACCTGTAAGGCACCTTTTATTGTTTTTCCATGCAAGTATTTCACAAAAGCCTTACCCAACTTAAACAATTTTAAACTTAAAAGGTAAAAACCTTCAACTTTTTGAGTTTTCTTTAATTGCTTCGTTTTTAACCCATTATTGTAAAACAAAACTTATGAAATATTATTTCTTAGAAGTTACTTATGGTGTTTTCTTTTCCAGAAAATATGCAACACTTTTGTTACCCGTAATGTGCTTTCGCACACTAAAGCTGATGTTTTTTTTAGATTTTGCCTTTAACAATGGCGAAAGGCAATGACCCTTTATGATTTGTACAAAATTCCAAATAACAAGGATGAGTTAAGCATGTACCCTTTAACAAGGCAACATTTTATTTACGTAACAAAAACGCCTTTAATTTTAAATTACTAAAGATAAATAGCTTTAAAAACACGATATTGGGTCCCCTCAAATCAGTTCACGTTTGATGAATTCAAGTAGCGATAAAAAATAACGAGCTGGGTTCTTGTCATGTAAAACGAAAAATTAGGATTCTTATTTCAAAAGGTTTGCGACATAGTTTCACTTAATGTTGAACTTTTTACTACCTGTGCCTCGTTCGATTTGAAGCGGTTTTTACTTGTCCCAACTTTTGATATGTGATAAAATACCAAACAAAACTTAGTAGGGAATTTCAGGTTGTGCACGTATTCGGCCAATTAGTTGTTCTTACATGAGGAAAAAACCTCCTCGATTTTTTTTATAAAATTCAACAGAAATTTTGTTCTTTTGGTTGTTGGATTTCAAAAGCTACGATATTTTGCATTTGCACTTTTGGAAGATCATTTGGATTAAACACTGACTACCGCTTATGTCATAGTGTTATCAAATTATTCGAGCTTATAATTGTTTCTAATTTTTTTCTGTTCGAACAAGCGAATAAAATTGGAATATTATTCGAATATTCGAATGAATAAAGGATAAAAAATTATTCGAATAACTTAAACAATTTTTTTTTTTTTTTTTAAAGACCTTCAAGCTTGGACAATTTTAAATAAATTAAATTTAAAAAAAGGTCAAGAACAGCTATAATTTGAATTTTATATACATATATTAATTTATATTTTTCTTAAACTTTTAAGAATATTGAAACAGAGGCCGAATAAAGATAATCTACATATTTATATTTTTTTTATAAAAACATAAACAATTCCCCTGTAAAGTAATACAAAAATTAACTTACTCCTTTTTTATATTAAGCCATCCATCCATCTATATGTGCTGTATATTTGGGCCAATATAGAAAAAGTGTTTGAGCGTGATTTTTTCGTTTTAAACTTTAAAGTTGATTTTTAAAAAACATGATCGCTTTTTAAAACAGCCTTGAAAAAATGTAGATATTTTAAGATCTTATTCCTAAAGAAATTATAAGTTAAGTTAATGTTCCAAATGAAAGAGATAAGCAGAAATTCACTTCAATATAACTTCCCGAAAAATTGAGCTAAATAAGTGTATTGGAAAATCATAACGGAGCTATTAACGTTTTCAGCTTAAGTCGACTTAAGCAGTTATTCCTTATTTCCACAGTTACACATACATATATGTACGTACAATATATGCTTCTGAGTACAACTGAGACCGAAAAATTACACTGAAGATGGCCAATAGCCGAAACCGATTTATCTCCAAACCAAGCTTGACAAGGGGTGACGGAAGTTCGTTCCTAATTTCTACAACAAATTACCCTGTGCGAAAGTCAATTAAAGAATCCACTTTGACAAGTAATTTTGCTAACGTTAATTTAAGAAATTTTTTCCTAAGTAGTTGTAAAAAATTATTCGAATATTCGACAAAAATAGTTCTAATAATTTTTTATTCTAAATTGAAAAATTTTATTCGTTCGAAAAAATATGAAAAAAAAATTATGCGAATATTCGAATTATTCGAGTTTGAATGACAACTCTAATTTTCCACAATATGATGCAAATTAATTGCTAATACTTCGAGTTAACATAACCTACACATATGATAACAGTCGTAAAGCAGCTCTAGGTTGAGAAAGAGTTCACGTCTAATCGTCATCATCGCTTAAGAGTAATCCGGCCTATTTTGTTGTTTGGTCACACTCTCGCATGGATTACTGATGAACTTAGATTAACTGTACCGAGCTGCGGGTTTTTGTTGGTTCTCCCGTTGACCACATGCAGCCGTTTTTTTTTTTAAACAAAGAATTTGATAATAAAAGCTAATAACGAACCATACCTACATATGGATACGAGTATGTACGTAAGAATGTACACAAATACATTTTGATTTACAAATATAAATACATATTTATTAGTAAAGAAGATATTTGAAAGATTAAAGAATTTGTGGATGAAGGCACGTATAACTTTAATTGTAACTCTAATTTCATCAAAGAAAACATAAAAATATTTGTGATGGAGTTCCATAGATTTTGACATTGGTGAGACCATAATACTCTAGAAGTGTAATTACTTGGTTGCGTAAGTGATTTTAGAACATGTGCTCCCTTGAAAATACTATAGATAAACTGAAAGCAGAAATTGATGGAGACCTGTAAGACTTAGGAGGATGTTTCAAGAAGGCCTACTTTCTGTCATTGATAAAGATAAAGCAACATGAGATTACACTGCAACAGCAAATGCCAACTACCTCTCGAGCGAACATTTTAAGACACTGCCCAACTTTCGATTTTAAAAGACAAGTATTTTCAATTATAAAAAATGTCTTGACTCCCATTTATGTACATATGTACTACTTACTAAAATTAGTTCTTTAATTCAAGTTAGTATTTTAGATAAATTGATAATGTACGTTTTAGTTGCTACAAATTAGTTCGAATTACTTACATCCATACAAATCAACATAATTACAAAACTTACCATTACTTGTGGAATTACGGCAAGACTTCGAAGTTTTATTTAAAACCATAGTATGTTACATACATGTATGTACACACATATGTAAGTGCATACATATGGATGTACACATACTTTTTTACATAAACAAGTGCACATATGTATTAATTAACACAATAATTATAGATTTAATTTCTTTACCTGTTGTTAACTTTTGATCTCTAAATGAATTGCAATTCTTTCATGCAGCGTCATAGTCACAAAAATCTATGTATCATCTGTTTTGTTCATATTAAATAACAAAACGAACATAAACGAAAAAAAAACGATAGAGAGCGAGAGACTTCTACACAATTGCAATTGCATTACACTACGTCTTGACTAGTTATAAATATGTTCGCACACTGAGAGAGCGTCTGCAAATTAACGAGAATACGTGTAGATGTTCCTGTCCAGTGTGAGCATAACTATTTGTCTTTCATCGGGATTGTATGGATGCTTTTGTATAGTTTATGTTTGAACATGAAGCGACTATAAACAGCGACGGACTTGACTAGCCATATTTCTGTGCGAACAGCAAAATGTACGATGGCTAGTCAAGACGCCATCTTATTGAAGTGATAACTGTGCTCAGTTGTACAGTGATGCTAACTATTTAATAGTTTATATTGGTGTTATGTAGTTAACTGTTAAAATTTGCAATAAAATGAAAATATACATAAAAATTTATATTAATATGTATATATTGATTTAATTTCATAAAAGTTCGTCAAATTTACAAAAAATACGAACTCCATTTGTTTAAACTATATACATACATACATTCATACATACATACAGACATACATACATACATACATACATACATACATACATACATACATACATACATACATACATACATACATACATACATACATACATACATACATACATACATACATACACATGAATGAATAAATAATTAAAAATTATAATCTTATCATATATTTTGTGAAGTAAAGTTTCGAAAAAGTAGACAAATTATTGTATATATCAACATTTTATTACATAATTTTACAAATAAAATCAAGGAAACAGGTAGGAATAATACAATTCCTTATGAAATCACATTTTCAACTTTCTACATAGATTGTTAGGTTATATATATACATATTTTATCTTATCTTTCATTGTATATTCCACCGTCTTAAGCATAACAAATTTTTTTGAAATAATCTATATACTCGTACATACATGATAATTAAATGCTATGAGTTCTCTACCTATTGGTCAGTAATTGATCAGTAACAATAAGTTGTTTTGAACTACTGTGTGGACATTCTATTTAAAATGACTGCAGTGTATTGTTTATATGTATGTATGTTTGTATGTATGTATGTACATACCCTTGATATTAAAGATAACGTGTGTCCTCATAAATGACAAATATTTCGCAATAGTCTTTTAGGAAGATATAACCTCAAATATTTTTATATATATCCAAACTGCAATAGTTGGCAGTTTAAATTGTTAGAAAATATTTTTAGAAAAAAAAATCGTAAAACAGTATAAACGGTAAGTGCCAAATTCTCATATTTTTTAATAAGATTTTTAGAATTTTTCATGGCTATTTTTCATAACCTTTGGAACGCACGTTAATTAGAAGTACTTCAGATTCTCTATCAATGTTGAAAAATAACTTTTTACAGAGTTTTGAGGATATACATTTCTTTTGATCACATAACTTGTAGGAACGAGTATAATAACCTTCTAAAACTTTAACATAATGTAACCTTCTTTTCTAAATTTGGGAACTTTAAAATTAAACTTTTAGAAAATAAAGAATTTTTTTTTTAAATTAAAAATTCTTTAATCAACTAATGTGGAAAGGAATGAAATCGTTCAAATAAGAAATTCCGTGAGAAAGGTATGAGCAAGGCCGACAGGAGGTACAAGTATATGGCTTGCCGTATTATTATTAATGTATGGGGGGATATCGAAGCAGACCACTTACTTTCTGGGTCCCTTTTCGACCCCCATTTCGCTCCTCAAATTGATTTCAGGGAACCGTTCCGTAATCACAGCCACCTTACTTTCAATCGAGATGGCTTGCCGTAACTGAGTGCACTGTCAGAAGTTCTGACTTATACCTTCTTGTGATGGCGGTCGGTAACAGATTCCTGTGTCTGCAAGGAGTCTGCCTAAATAAGTCGAGCTAATCCACGGTGGAACAGCATACGCTAGGGATGTGTGGCCCAGAGGGCTTGGTCTCTAGTATCTCTGGATACCAGGCCATCACCAGTTTTAATACAGATTTACCGGTGCATATGGAGTTCTGTGTGGGTGCGCATTTTTGTCTCTATTAACAGGAAGCTTCACAAGAGGCGAAGGTTAATCTTTAAAGAAACTCCGGCTTTAATGGGTCTAGGGAGAAAGTCGAATAGATAAACAAAAATACCTCGCGAGGGGTGGACAGGTCAATCTTGTAAGGTACTTATAAGTCGTTGGGCCGTGAGATTTCGATAGAGAAGGGCAAGGCAGCCTCGCAAGAGGTGGAGAGATTAATCTCTGGAATGACTCCAGTGTTTATTGGCCTATGGATGAATCCGGAAGAGATGGACAAGAAAGCCTCACGTGGGGTGGACGGGCCAATCTCCAAATATACTTCTGAGGAAGAGGCTGAGACGATTACGCAAGTTGTGTGTGAACTAGCAAAATGCTTAGGACCACGGGCATACTCTTGTTAAATGTGAATATCATGGTGGACCTAAGCCTTAGACAAAACGATAGCAATTAGTACATACTCAGTGATGAGGAAGATGGCCAACAATCGACAGTCTAAAAACACTACAATCAAGAGTAGAGACTAGAATTAGAGTAAGGTAGTTGTAAATTACAAATCGGTTGCCTGAAATCTATTCGAGGAAAGAAGTAAGCGGTCTGCTTAACAAGGTGTGAGCAACTGTGCAACAGATTATAAAAACAACACACATTTCATTTTCAGGTTTCGTATAACGATGGCGAAGAGTTTCAAAGAAATCTGTATACTAACTTCGAAAATAAAATAAAGACAAATAAATCACTTTTAGTTATATAAATTATATATTTTTATTTAAAATATTTTCGTTTATAATACATTTGGGATTTAATTTATATAAATTTTTTATACAAAGTTTACAAATGGTGCCAATTTTTGGCACACACATAATAAAAATAAACAAATTAATTATTAAAAATACAGCATACTTAAAGGGGTTTGAATGCAAATTAACTCCTGAAAGTATGCTGGGTTTTCAACGCAGGTTAAATATTCCTTAATTTTTTTTTCATTTTTATTATAAACAAAATTTCCTAATTGCAAAAATTATAAATATTTACAAAAAACTATTAATTTACTTGATACTTAAACAGTAATGGAATATAGAGTATAACATTTATAAGAAATTAAAAAGATTCGTCTTTGTTTTAAAGTACATTTAAAGTATTATAGTTAATGTTGTTGTTTTTTTTAATATTTTAATAATTATAATATCACAAAAAGAGGAATTAAATACATAACAAAATTTTATGTTGCTGCTAATATGACAAAAAAATGACGTTAAGAGCAAAATTATTATAAGACAAAAAGGCAATTACATAGAAATAAATATTAAATATTAATAAATAATTATTTTTTGTATTATTAAAGCTGCATTACTTTTGATGCTTAACAAAACGTTTAATTACAATAAAAGTGAATCAATATACATAATTGTATAATGAAATAATTATAATGACTAATACGGTTGCAAAAAAAATCCAAGGTAAAAAAGACTGGTCGTTTCAAAATTGTTGAGACGTAATAAGAAAAGCCTAACTTCTCATCTATTTAAAGCAAGTTAAAATTTCAAAAATTATTTAGTTGAAAATTTGTTGTCTATGAAGTTGCAAAAAATCGTTTTTTTTTTATCGATAACTTCTCCAGTGGGCCTACAACCTACACGAGGTTATTTCAAAGGCTCATTTTAAATGTCACACCCTGTTATTATCATTAAGATTTAAATTAACAAAAACAAACAAAATACTAAAGAAAATTCAAAAGCATAGCTCACTTGTAATTATACACAAATATTATTTTTTTGGACAATATTCGTTCTACCTTGATTTTCTTAAAATAATGTCTTAAATTTGATACGAGTATTTTAGGGGGGGCAAGTGTGACACTTTTAAAAACTCGATTATTTTTCATTTTTCTATAATTTAAAATAACATGTTTAAATTTTAAATAAATATCTCGCAGCTGCAGTTCAAGATCGTCTTATAATAAATTTACTCTAGTTTGAAGTCGAACACAACCCAACGCTTTATTTAGCGGTCACACTAGACGAGCCTCTTAATTTCTTACTCGCTTTTTTTCTTTGAAGTCCTATTAAAAGAAGGCACTCTTAAATTTTGTTTTGTTGTTAACTACAAATTTTAATTGTAGTTTGTAGGATTTGTGATTTTAGCCGCATACATGTTGGCAACTTTATAAATAAATTCGTATTGTTCCTTAGTCAGTACCGCACTTGCTCTGCCCCTTCTGACATAGTAGACAATTTGTGGTATGTCTATGGTGCGCTTGGGCGTTTCCAAACTTCTTATAGCTATGTCACAGGCAATTATAGTGCCTGTACGTCCGGTACCTGGAGAGCAATGAATAGTTAAGGGCCTAAAAATATAGCAAAGAGAAAAAAACGAATTTTACATGTAGAAAGTTTAGACATATAGAAAAATTGTTTAACAAACACTTGGACAATAACAAGAAAAGATAAAAATTTACAGTTATAAAGCTAATATATGTATGTATGCATGTATGTATTAGTTTAATTTATTTGTAGGTATTTTATTAAAATAACAAGGATCAACTTAAATACAAGTACTTATGAGTAGGTATTGAATACGAGGTCTGATAAAAAAAAAACCGCTAATTTCAAATTTCGTGAGTTACGTATGTTCGATTTTCGCATGTGTTTTCTGTTATGTTGGTACACATGTCTGTTATATATGTTGGCACTATCAGCCATTTTGGATTGTCAGTTTCTGTTTGACAAATAAAAAGGTTAGCCGTGTTTTGGTGTGCTCTTCGATTTTTTACTATTCGAAAAAATGGATCAAAGAAACTGTATTAAGTTTTGTGTAAAAAATGAAATTAAATGCGTAAGGACATTTGAAATGTTGACTGTGGAGTTTGGCGAGTCTACTATGAGCAGAACACAAGTTCAATTGTGGTATAACCGGTTTAAGGAAGACCGAGAAGATGTCAATGACGATGCTCGTCCTGGTCGCCCGAGCACGTTAACAACCGATGAAAACATTGAAGCAGTGAAGAAAATGATTTTGGATAATCGTCGAATCATTATCAGAGAGGTTGCTGAGATGATGTTGGTATATCGTTCGGATCATGCCAAGCAATTTTTACGGATGTTTTAGGCGTGAAGCGTGCGGCAGCGTAGATTGTTCCAAAATTGCTAAATTTTGAGCAAAAACAACGTCACATGGACATCGCTCAGGAGCTGTTTAACATCGTCAACGACTATCCAGATTTTTTCCTCAAAAAGGTCATAACTGGTGACGAATCATGGGTGTATGGCTACGACATTGAAACAAAGCCCAATCATCCCAATGCAGGAAGGCGTCCAGAAGAGCCAAGACTGAAAAAAGCACGTCAAGTTCGGTCAAATGTGAAGGTTTTGCTCACTATTTTCTTCGATTGCAATGGCGTGGTGCATCATGAATTCTTGCCACAAGGTCGTACGGTCAATAAGGAATACTACCTGGAGGTTATGCGCCGTTTGCGCTAAGTAATTCGTCAGAAACGCACAGAATTGTGGAAAAAACAATCATGGATTTTGCACCGCTCACACATCGATGCTTGTGTGTGAGTTTTTGGCCAAAAACAAAACCGTTTGGAAAGTTAAAAAAAAATTTGCCAAGCTAGCAAGCTCCCTAGAAATGGGATGGTATTGTACATGTGAAGAACTTGGTCCTTATTTTGATCTGAGTACTTTTAATGGTCAAAATTTTTGGATAAGAACTTGGCTTTATTTTCACATTTATGTTTTCGTGCGGATCTTAGTCCTTTTTTCCAAGTTATTTTTCCAACTTATTTTTGTTTGTTAACTCAAAGCTTTTCAGATGGTTCGGTTATATAAAATTTCAGCTCTCTACCTATAGTAGAAATGCTCCATACAAATAAGAGGGGACCCTAGCCCCCCCTACATAAAAAGTGCCCATTTTTCTCTCTCTTATTCCCCAAGGCCTACCTATATACTAAATTTCAGCTCTCTGGCTATAGCGGAAGTGTCCCATAAAAATAAAGGAGAACCTTAGCCACCTCTACGATTAAAGGAAGCAAAGTTCTGAGGGGGGTAAAAACAACACGAATGGTTTCGTCTAATATGCACACTGTGTGCTTTAGGCTTGAACTTGGCCTGACCGTATTCAGAAATTAAAAAAAAAAATATACAACTTACCCCTGATTTCTAGTAGCCTTTTTGATATGTACCATCGACATGTTACCATTAATTTCGCCAGTACTGCCGTTAGCACTACTACAATTTGAGTTATTTGTTGGTGTTGTTGTCGAATCGTTGGCCGAAACTGTACCCTCTTCGTCTGATTTCAGTGTTGCCATCGACGATTTCTCTTTAATTTCATTAGCTTGTTCGATGGCATAACTAATGAGCGAAGATCTGGCCTCTAAGAGCATAGCAATAATTGGTGCTTCTTCGGCGGGCACGCCTACTTCGGGCCATTTATACCAATAGTGTGTAAGTTCTCGGGTGCTATTCTCAACCACATGTTTAAGAACTACCGTTGAGATGGCATATTTATCTTTAACTTCGCGATTTTGTAGGGTAATTTGAAAGTCACCAACGCTCGCGTGATTATCCAGTGTTACCGAAGGTGGTAAATATTCCGCACATTTTTCGATACCATTTTCAATGAGATCTGTAGCTTGAATAATGACACGTGATTGTTGTTCCCAGATCATACGCCAAAAATCTTCAACAGTTGATTCAAGTGGTGCCTGGCAGGCTATATAGTAGTTCGGAGGATCCTTGGGTCCCTAAAATAGAAAATGATATTTAAACTAATTTAGAAAAATATATTTCGATTTTGGGTCATGAATCATATGTATCAAGTGCGTGACGATATTAGCTTTTTCGAGCCTAATTTTTTATTAATATTTTTTTTTCTTTAAGCTTGAAATATAACATTTCTTAAAAAAGCTTTTGACTTTGAATTGCATGTAAATTATTTATATTATAAAATGATTAAAAACGTTAATCAGAATAACTTTATGTGTCGTAATCACATTATAGTTTGTTCACACATGCGCCTTAATTGCGCAATTAAATTGAGATAAAACAATAAACTGAGGAATTAGTACTTAGTTACACCATAAACTATATCAAATTGCCCATTCAACCCTGGTAAAGTGTGTTTAGTGCGCAGAAAATTATGTAAAATTACCACATTATAAGGAAAGTTATTAGATAATTAATATATTAATTACGGCAAACATTTGCCAAATTTTTTATTTGCATTCCAAATATTTTTCCAAATTACTAGACTAAGTTTAGGAAAACACATGCTGTCGGTTACGCTAATAATAAAGATTCCCCAAAAGAAATCTATTCAGACGTTTCATAAACATTTTAAAATTTATTGGGGAAAATAAATGAAAATTGTAAGAAATCCTTTAAAATTTAAATACGAAATTGTCATTTCAACATTTAATTAAAGTTTTAATTGAAGAAAACTCGATTCTAATTCAGTCCACCAATATTTTTTATTCTAAAGAAAGCGAAAGAAATTATTCGGAAGTGAAACACAGAACAGCTAAAACATTCGGAAATTTTAACTTACGAATAAATTATTGCGGATTCGAAATACCGAACAGCACTTTTAAAGAATTGTCTACTTTTGAGATAAAATATTTAGTATTCCACAGGTGAATGCAATATGACCATATTGGCTTTATAGCGGATTTGTATAAAAGGTCTTTGTATTCCAAAACCAAGGTCGAATTAGGTCCTATTAACAACCAGTGTAGTTGAATTGTTCGAAGCCGTATGGCCGTTATTTTTGCCCCAAAGTGACGGGACTCCGGTATTTTTTATTGTAATTGGTGGGCAACTTTGCCTTCTAAGGGAAAACGTTACGTGAGCACATTTCAATGGGTTTACCTTTATATTCCACTTTTTCAACCAGTCCTCTAGCTCATGAATGTGCGATTGAAGTTGTTGAGATGCAACCTGCGGATCATTATTAACACTAATAAAGCCAGTGTCATCTGCAAATGTTGCCGTATTTTCATTTGGGCTTGTTGGCATATCCGCTGTATAGATGAGATATAATAACGGCCCTAGTATACTACCATTGAGGGACATTTGCAAACGTTTCCCGAAAAAATAAGCCAAGGAAAACAACTGCCGACGTGGACGTAAAAATTGTCAATATATCAAGACCCGACCCAGGTAAGACGTCCAGACAAATTCAGAGCGAAATAAAGGAGCTAAAAAATGTCCAAGTGTCGTCACGCATCATATCCCGCCCTTTAGAGGAAGTTGGTCTACATGGTAGAGCAGCAAGAAAAAAACCGCTTTTGACAAAAATACAGCGGAAGCGACGGCTTGAGTTTGCGACGTCACCTTGTGCCTGGACTGAATGTGAGTGGAAGACAATGGTCTGGAGTGATGAGACCAAAATAAATAGACTTGGTCCGGACGGAAGCCGTTACGTCAGGTGGCCTGTAAAAGAGGAATTTAATTCCTCGCTATGTTTCACGTGTTGTGAAACTGGTGGAGGATCGTTTATGGTCTGAGGTTGTTTTTCTTGGAATGGTGTCGGGCCAATTCATTAGATCGTTGGAATTTTCTAACAAAGGAGCAGTAGTGGACATCCTCAAAACCAATTTGGTGCCGAGGGCTGAGCATAATTTGCCTGTTGTTTGGAAATTCCAACAGGACAATGACCCTAAGCATACGGCCAAGGTCACGAAAAAAATCTTTGATAATAATTTCATCGATGTTTTAGATTGGCCATCGTCACGCCCAGATCTCAACCCCATAAAGCATTTGTGGGGTGAAATAAAACCTCCATTGAATGGAAAAAATTTCACAAAAATGGCAAATCTCTTCACTGAATTAAAGGCTGCGTGGGAGGCAATTCCAGTGGAGCGATGTCGCAGGCTTATTTGCAAAAGGGGTTTGCTACAAAATATTGAAAAAAGTAAGTATTTAAACATATTTTTTCACCTTTTTTAACTGCCGTTTCTAATTAGTTGTCGCAACATTTTCTTTCTTTTTTTAGAGTTATTAGAAGAAAGTAGGCGAAACTACGCAACACGCCCACATATTGTGAAGATTTTAAGTTATTTTAAGTTAAACAATATAAGGAAAAATATGTATATTTTATTTTTATAGCAGAATTTTTTTAATAAAATGTTTAAAATATTCGTTTAAAAATATCGTTTCTAATTAGTTGTCAACAGCTGTACATAAGTATAAATTTACATATTGGGTACAAGTCAACTGCCGAAATTTTTTTTGTGAATCTTAATATGGCTAAAATAATTATTAAAGCTGAATGACTAACGCTTAATAATACCCGTTTTATAATTTATCATTGTGCTATGTTTATTAACAAATTAGGAAAAAGTGAAATATTATAATTCGAAGGTTAACAATATAATTTTTAAATATGCAAAACAAAAGTATCTGCGTACGGATGTACGCAGAGGAACAAGATTGAAATTTAGATATATATTTAAAATTTAACGATCTTTCAGGAAACACATCCATAGCTAAAACGTAACTAAAGTGACATAGATTGATTGGCTACTTAGTATACTTCTCTCAAGCCGATTGAGAACATTGTAGATGATTGTGAAACATAAATTCGGCATAAAGTATTCCGAAATAGTGATACACTTTTCCTCTAATTAGAAATCAATTTTAACTGATTTTACTTTTAGAGACTAAACAATGTCCGAAATTAGTAAAATATAATAGCTCTATAACAAAAAAGCTGAAATTTTAAAAAATAAATGCCAGTCAAGCAAAAGAAGACATGTCCCTTCATTTACTAAATTCAGACAAAATTCAAATAACAACAAAAACAATATAATACAAAATATGGCGAAGAGTTTTTGAACTCAGTCTGACTGACAATGAGAGAAAATAAATTTACTGAAAATTTTATTTGATGACTCATTTTAAATTATCAAGCAAATAAAAGAGAATAATACTGCTCTGCTCGTCTCTCATCGATTTTCAATTAATAATATTTTTATCGTTTTTAAGTCTAAAATTTAGAATTTAAAATGGCTTGACTTTTATTTAGAGGCTAAATAAAAGTCAAGCCATGGAGCACTACTTAGTTATTGTTGTTTTAAAATGAAATTATTTTACTTGTGCGAATAGATGTGTATGAAATGTATCCCAGTAAGCATTTGAAAGATTGTTTAGGCTAAAATCTTTTTTTAGATGTCTGATTTTTTGTTTATTTAATTTATTTGTAATACAAGTAGTTTCCGGGCCAGTTTCAATTAGTCAGTTGTGCGTTCAAAAAAGAACTTGAAAATGATTCCCACAAATGCTTGGATATCGACTTTTTACAGATTTTCGATAATATCGATAGTATCTAATTCTTAGAAAAATTTTCCTTATTCATAAAAAGGGGTTTGTTTTATTAAAGATTTATTAAACAAATCTTAAATGAAAACTTCTAATTATATTCACCTGGCTTAAAATAAAAAACTAATTATATAGAAAATGTTATACAATTTACCTGCCAGTTAAATGGAGCTACGCGCGCACAATTTTCAATACCTTGTGATTTGCTCGTTGCATTAGTAGGATTGTACGCAAGCTTTTGATAATTGTTTCCGTGTTAGTGTACTATGACACGTGAAATAATTTGTATTGCGGTGACGGATAGAATTTATTGAAATTTTAAAAGATGAAATGTAATTTGACAAAATAGGAAGGGATTAATATAAAAATAGAAACTAAAAACAAAACAAGAGGCAACAAAAACTTTAGCATAAAAATGCTTCAATTGCAATGTTTTCTCCTCACATGTTTCTATTTTATGTAATGTGATTTGTTCGAAGTGTGTGAAGAAATTGTTCTCGAACAAATCAGACGCATAGATCATACGCGTATGGGCAGCTTTAAAAAAAACAATGTAACATCACTGGCCATTTGGTAAAAAAAAAGCTGAGACGATGGGCTAGCCGTAACGATTAAATTTCTGTATGTGCTGAAAACAGTGAACATTATTTATGTTAACTAATTTTTCTTCCTTTTAGTATTGGAAATATCACGTGTGATGTTGAAAGAAATCAAAAATGTATAATTTAAGTTTGCATGTATGTTTATGAGTACATATTCAAGTCTACAGATAGCGAAAAGCATTTGCTGAATGAAATTTTTAAAAGTTGTCCTCAACTACTTCATATTGACTTCGCTCTTAATTTGAGTTATTGACTTATTTTTTTCGATATTACCGCCATCGAAAAAAAACATACATAAAAAATATCTATAAAAATAAAACTATCGATACTATCGATAGTTTTGCAGCTCTACTAATTCGTGATAAAATTGAAAAATAAATTTACCAAAATATCTCGGGATGGAGTTGTAATTGATCAGAAAAGCGAGACATAAATTACTCTTTCAGAAGATACGCGGTTATGGTACTATTTTCTCCCAACAAAACAGACATTAGGTCCGTTTGTTTACTTTTCCCAAAATTCTTCTCAGAAAATACTTTAATACCTAAAAGTACGCGAACTGAAAACTTTTAAAAACTATTAAAATTAATCAACACATACGATTGCTAAGAAATGTAAGCAAATATAATTTTAGCTCCCAAATCTTTTAAAGCATTTCTAATACGATATTTGAATTTCTTTTCAAAAAACCTAAAGTTCGAACTGAATTGCCGGGAAGAACCTTATTACATTCCATTTTTTGGTTTTGCGGTATTCCTGTATCGCTCTATCTCAAAAATTTTGTTCCACTTTTTTAGGAAAAACCGAAATTTAATATTCATATTCCCACTTTAAAAATACACTGTAGTTTTTTGGTTAATGTAGGGGGTATTTGGAAGCAGACCTTTTACTTTTTGGGTCCTTTTTCGACCACTTTTCGCCTAAAACATGAAGAGTAATGATCATTTGCGGTCCCTGGTTTCATCTTACTGGATTTTATCAGCAAAACTTTTTTCGGTAAAATCTCGCCATTGCACAATCACTTGCACTCTCATTAACTGGATTTAGTGTAAACGAAGGCAATGCAGTAAAAATTTGTAAACATCTTCGAGTAAACTAACGTTTTGATTTTCAATTAGGAAACGAGCGCATAAATTATTTTTTGAATAGCGCATAAATTATTTTTTGAATAGACTTTCATAAAACGATGACTGCGATGTGTTTGGAAGTTGCTGAATGCTTGCTTTCTTTCTCTCTCTCTCTCTCTCTCTCTCTCTCTCTCTCCGCATTCATATTTAATATATGTACATATTCATATACAAATATCCATGTAGGTTCGTACACTTATATACAAAGTATTTCTAAATCTAGTCTTGCACTTCAACCGCAGAATTTATTATTACAATAACAAAAAAAATTTAAATAAAAAAGTTTAAATTGTTTTGCGGCTGTTAATAATTCCAACTATACCAGCAACAAAAACAAAGTACATTTTAATTCGCGAAACGCACTAACCTTAGTTTAATCTAATACTTATGTATGTATATACGGGTAGTATAAGAGGGCGGTCCTAGAATTAACTAACCTTGCTCGGAAGACAATAATGTTTTTATTTTGCAACGTGGGTTTTTTTTTAGCTCGAAAGAGTTCATAGCTATTAACTTTACCGAGAAAACCGTTAAGGACCAAGGTGTAGGGAGTTGTAACAAAGCGCTTAAATTTACGGAATTTTGTAGCTTCTTGATTCAAGCTTAAATTTCTATATTTTTATTTTTTTCCAATACATCAAAACATAAATCTTATTTCAATGAAAACCTAATTTTTAATTTTGAATAATTAATTTGCAAGTTTAACCCTCCAATACTCCCGCTCGGGGAATTTTATTAACTATTCCGCCCCTCGCGAAGTATCCTGATTCATCCAATTAATGAAGAAAAATATGTCCATCCACACAGAGCTCCATATGCACGGGTAAGTCTGTATTAAAACTGGAGATCGACTGGTACCCAAAGTTCCCATATTTGAGACCAAGCACCCTCTTGGCCACGCATTCCTGGTGTATGCTATTCCACCATGATTCAAATAATACAGATTACGCATTGCGCAGGTCCGTTATAATTGTTGTATTTGCTTTTTGTGCTCAGCAGTTGTGTGTGACGTCAACCGTGTTTGCAAATGAAGCGGGAATAATAAAGTGTGAATAATAAAATTGTTAAATAAAATGAAGTGTGCAGTAAAAGATTGCAAGAGTAGCAGTTTAAATAATTGTAAACAAATATTTTTTTTTTACTTTTCCATTAAATGCTTGTGTTTTAAAGCAATGGATAAGTTTTTGTTGCCGCGGTAATAAAATGAATGTAAAAAATTCACGTATCTGCATGGAACATTTTAGGCCGGAGGATTTTGATAACAAGTTGGAATATGAAATGGGTAAGTAAGCAGCTACTTAAAGAATTAGTTCAATGAATATTTTCAGGAACAATAATAGGAAGTATTCATATTGCTCAACAAGTTGAAGAACCAGTCGAGCAAGGGTTGAATGACATGCAATATGATGGACTAGAAAACCTTGCGGACTACATTTGCCACAAATTAAAAAAAGATATTCCTGATATTGCCATATCAGGAAATGACACAACATATTCGTGGGTTAACCATTTATCTGAGGGAGGCTTATCAAAGCCAACGCAGAAAATGATGCAACAAATGCAGCAACTTCACGAAATATTTGAGGCAAATAATAGAGATGGCCTCCTAATTAAAAAACAATTTTTAAAGTCTCTTATAGATCAGGCTCATCACATTCATTGTGATGAGAATATAAAAACTCATTTCTTCAGATCTAGATTATATTTTAAAATAAGAAATCTTAATCAAGATTTAGTCGATAGCGCTAGGTCTCGAAAAAGAAAAATAAAAAAAATTATAAATTGAAATACTTGTTTTATTTATTGGTTTTACCCTTAGGTAACAACAAATATGGTGGGAAAGAGTGTTTAATTATGAACTCAGTCCATTTCTATAAAATATAATGCATTTTCGCTTCATTATATTGTTATACTTGCATTATATTTACAACTTTCGCGTTTTCTACAAGAAATCACATACTATTGCTATAGCACACACACACACACTGGCCACTTGTGACGTACATGCGCAGTAGATTTCAATTTTGTACAATCGTCTGCGTCATCTGTATTTCTTGCTTCATGCTATTCCACCATGGTTTAGGGAATTTTTATACGAGAGTGTTTACTTCTCTCCGCTCTACTTATTTAGCAAGACTCCTTGCAGAGTCAGGAACCTGTTACCGGCCGCTATTACGTGGATGTATAAGTCAGAACTTGTGATAGTGCACTCAGTTATGGCATTTTTGTGCCTGCCAGATGACGGCCACTATATTTTTTTAATAGTATGTGTGATATTTAGAACTCATGTTTTTCGTTTACGGTTTCGCCTGTGGCTGCTTCGTTTATATAAAAAAGTAAAACTATATCTCGAAAAAATATTTCCTCGTGTGTGTTTGATCAATTTTTTTAAATATCAGTTTCCACAGTTCTGGGACTGCCCTCGTACGAGAAATGTAGTTCATAAAACACATTTTACTTACAACCTGAACAAATGAGTTTTATTTTTTGTTTGTTTAGCCTTTCTTTAGTTTTTCTCTTACTCTGTTGTACTTATACTATTTAAATAAGCGTCTGTATTAAATTATCATTACAATGCTTGCTTAATCGTGTTTAATATTGTCTCAGTATTGTATTTGTTGTTTCAAGATTCACAGCAACAAAGAAGTGTGTGTGCGTGTATCTTTAAACACCTACTTTTCCTTAGATACATTTGAAAATGAGTAATTAGACATTCGCACATTATTTAAATGCAAATTGTTTGTTATTTGTGGAAATTGCATTAAGATATTTTTTATTATTATTTTATTTTATATTTGAACTTACTGTGACATAATTGGCGTTGATATATTCCGATTTTTCATCATCGTTAAGACGCTGCAGAATGACACGCGTTTCAGGAAGTGGAAGTACGTTCGCATATCTAAACAAGACAAAGAGATCAGTTAACTCAGCTCAATTTTAAGAAAACTTTCATTTACAATCACAAAGCAAAGTAAAGTTAATTTTGTGTTGATGACGATGTTTAAAGCCTTTTTTGCGCATACATACTCGTATGTATGTGTCGTTTTCATTGAGACTATTTATGCAACAATTTTGTTTTAAAGCTCAAAGAATTGTTGCAGATTTGAATTGCGAGTTTATGAGCCGAATACGCATTATTCGACATTAACACGTCTGCGATTAAGGCTCCCGTGATTTTGAAAAACGATTATTTTGTATTTCGAAAGCCCACATAGCGGTGCAGGGGTAAACGTTTTCGATAAGCTAAGAAGCTAAAGAATTAAGACGATCATTGTGCAAGTCACAACAAGCAGTTTCGAAACGTTTAGAATGTATGGGGAGGTTTCAAAAGTTTCGGTCATTGGGTGCCATATGAATTGAAACTAAAAGAACATAAACGATCTTTATTTGTTTATTCATGACGGAAACCGAAGTGTAGCTAGTCTGTATTTGGTGTCACTACCTTGACGAAGTACATAATTAACTGCTCAAGTGGACTGAAGCAATCATAAGTCTCATGGCCCGAGAGAGATTAAATCAACCTTGACCGCAGTTGGCATATTCTACGAATGACTGTCACTTATTTTATCAATAGCAGACATACCGTCCATAAAGAGGTTAAAAATCGTGACCTTCGAGGAAGTAGTAGCCAGCTTTAGACAGTAGTCTCGCACCATCGAAACATCTGCAATAGCAATGTTGATGATACTATTTTGCTTTATTTGTACGCGCTGTATGTTCTTGTTGAAACCACAGCTCCTCCACATCAAGGACATTCAATTGTGGTATAAAAAAAGTCAGTGATCATGGACCTATAGCGGTCAATTTTAACTGTAACGTTCTGGCAGGCATCAATGTTTAAGAAATATGAACCATTAAATCCACCGGACCAGAAAGCGCACCAAACTGTGATTCTTTGTGGATGTAGCAGTACCTGCACAACCTCTCGACGATTTTTTTCACTACGAATACGGAAATATTGCTCATTGAGATTTAGCCAAAAATTAGTTGCGTGTTACCATTCCCGAACTGAACCACAATTTTCGAAATAAATTGCCACAATTTGCCTGCGTTGTTCTGGGGTCAGTCCATTAATGAGAAAATGGCAAAACAAACTAAAGATACAACCAGTAACAGCTGCAAAAATAGCGCTCATATCAAGCAAATAATATCAATTTCCGAAGCGAATTTCATGGGAAAATACGGGTAACTTTAATTTAATCGTCCCTGTTCTGTATTCCTAGTGAAATGAAAAAGTGTGGAATTGTAAAAACACTCGGATGCGAATAATTCGAAATTTAGCTGTTCTACATTCCACATATTTCGCATATATACGAATTTTAAAATTTATTGGGAAAAATTAAGGAATATTTAAAGAAGACCTTTCATGTCGATTTTCGGTTTCGGCTATGTACCATCTTCAGTGTCATTTTTCGTTCTGGAACGAACTGAAGATGGCACATAACCGAAACCGGTTTGTCTCAAAACCAAACTTGAGGAGGGATGACGGAAATTCGTTCCAAAAATCTACATCAACACACTGTTTCGGAATACCAAAACAAGTATCAAAACATTTCATATTTTGATACAAAATTTTCCATTTTTACATTTCAGAATGTCTGAAATTTGATTCTAATTCATTCCACCAAACTTTTTATTCTAAACAAAACGAAAGAAATTATTCAGAAGTGGAATACAGAACAGCCAGATAATATTCCGAAAATTTCCGCTTTAGAATGAAATATTGCGGATTCGAAATACAGAACAGCACTGAATGTTTTCGAAAATACTAAAATTGTTTCTTTAAGATTTCTAAAAATGTTCTCTTACTTGAGTCTTGATTTGCTTACTTACCTATTCTTATCTTCACAACCGATCGGTACTTCGTCTAACCTGGACGTTATTTGTGGCACATCTCGAAACTCTTCATATATACGCAATTTCTCCTGAACAAACTTCGCCAACTCATGTACACCCATTGGATTGGGACGCAGCGAGGGATCGTCGAACGCCAAATTGCCATAAGTACGCTTGGAAGCACGTAAAGCACTACTTTTGCGCATGCTGCCACCCACTGAAGCATTATCAATTGTGTACTCGTCCAGACTTACCGGACGGCAGCGCTGCGAATATGAAGTTTGCTTTTGACGTTTGCGCATTAAATACAGGAAGCCCACTAGCAGAATAAGAGCTATAACACCAATAACACTAACCGTTATGGCAATGATAACATTAATATCGGTTTCACCCGAAGATCCGGAATTTTTCGGATATAAATTACCACTATTACCACCCATTATAGAGGTCAGGGTAGGCAGGGATTTGCCAATATCAGCAGTAACAATCATTTGACTAGAGTGCGTGCTTGTTGCTCGCGGTAGCATTTCCGTAAAGTATGTACTGGTGGTGGTTGTAGAGGATGGATTAGAAGATGATTCTTCCTCGATTTCCGTTAGCAATTGTTGTGTTGTTGTTTCCGTTATCTCTGTTGTAGTCGTACTGTTTAACACATTGTAAATTTCTTCAACTTTTGTGGGTATAGCCGAAGGTAATGTTGGCTCTGACGATGGCGGTGATAATGTTGTCGTTGATGCGTAAGATGTTGCTCTCGTTGGGCTGGTGGAAGTGTAAGTTTGAGTTGTTGTTGTTGTTGTTGTGGTTGTATCATCTAATAAACTTATATAAGTCTCTTCCTCTTTAGCCGTTGTAGACGGTGTTGAAGTTGTGGTTGTTGCTGCTGTTGTTGTAGCTTGTGTTTTATTCATGGCTTTTGTGGTGCTTTCAATTTTTGCATCTTCTTCCGAAAATATGTTTTTTCTACTATCGCCTTCCTGTTTGCCAGTAGTAGTTGCAATATTGTTTTGTTCTGTGGTGGTTGTTGTTGTTGTTGTTGTGGGAGTTTTGCTTTCAATAAGAGCTTTGTGTTTTTCAGTGTCACTAACAACAGGTGTTGCAGCAGTGGTGAACGTAATCGAAGAAAAAATAATTTCAGTTGTTGTTTTTGCTGCTTTACTTTCCTTCTCAAATGTCTCGTCTTTAGCGACAGATGACCCAGTTGTGGTTGCCTCGTCCCCTTTGTTCTTATGTTCATTCACTTGCTGAGGGGTTGTTTGTGTCGTTGCTGCTGTCTCACTTGAGTTTAAATTTATTTCAGTAGTCTCATTTATTAACTCGTCTCTGAAGGATGACGTAGTTGTAGTAGTTTCGTTTTCCAAAGAAGACGTGAGCGCAATTTCTATTTTACTGGCCGTAGCCGTTGCCGTTGCCGCTGCCGTTGTTGTTGTTAATGTTTCAATTGTCGTAGTTTCAAATTCTCTTGCCGTTAAATTCGTTTCAATTGCTTTCGTAGAATTATTGTAGTGTAAGTCAGTTTTTGTTATTGATTGCTGCTGTGTGTTGGTAAAATTTGTTGTTTGAATTTCGTTGCTTTTTTGGTCAACTTCCTGTTCGAATGTTGCTGGTAGCGAGGTAGTTGAGGTGGTTATTGTCAAAATAGTTGGCCTGAATGTTGTAATGGGAACAGCGGTTGTTGTTGTTTTCGTAACAAAATCAATAGTTTCCTTTTGATTGACTTGCTTATCGACCACGATGTTTTCTAATGCGTTGTGTGAAGCGGACAAGGAATAATTCGATTCTACATAAGTTACGTTATTATTAATTTTGTTTATGACGCTATTACTTATCGGTGTGTTTTGTTTAGCAGTCTCGAGCATACTAACTGTTGTTGTCTCACTGGAACTTTGCTCAATTGTAGTCACATCAATAACAGCTGTTGCTTGTGTTGCCATCGTCGCTGCTACAGTGCTTGTTTCGACGGAAGCGTTAGTGTTAACGTCACTGTCAGCAATTTCATTTCCAGCTGTTGTTTTAGTTTGCACATTATTGTTATTCAAGTCGACTTGGGTTTGATTAGAAATCAAGTTTATTTCATTTAAATTTGCTTCAGTGTTGAGCGATGCGTTAAAGGGGGGGTTCTTGGCTATATTTGTAGCCATAGTAGTGACCGTTAACGTATCTATATGATTATTCATATATTCTTCCACTTTCTTATCTGGCCGATTGTTTTTCTCATGCTCACTATCATTTTGATTGTTACTATAATGTAAAGTTGATAAGATTGTGGAGGAGATTGTAGTGGTGGTTTGCTCATGTTCTATTAAAGAATTTTTTGTTATCACATCTTCCCTGGGTTGCATTTTAAAGTGTGTCATTTCAATACCGGGTATAAAGGTTGTGGTATCCATAGTGATATCCTTTTCTATTGTGCTTACTTCATTTCTTAAGGGATTTTGTTTTATCCCTTCCACTACTGGCCGCTCATAATCCTCATGCTGGGTAGTCGTGGACAATTCTTTGTCCCTCATAATTTGCGACCAATCCAATAAATTCTTTTCGCTGTTATTGTTCAATGTCCAAGTAGTGTTGTAAAGTGAATTTTCTTGGAATTCTTTGTTTGTTTGATTATGCGTTTGCGCCGTTTCTATGGTAGTGTTTGCCATAGGTGGGGATTTCATGGCAGCCAACGACCAGGCCTCGGCATTATTGGGTAGATTCAACTGTTGGGCATTTGTGGAATTATCATTAATGAATTTCGGTTTCTTTTCTTTAACATGTAAAGCTGATAAATCAGTCTTGTTGATGACTTTAAAACTTTCTTGCGTTGCCTCTGCCATAAGTTGATTTGTGCTGGACAGTAAAGGCTTAAAAGTGGTAACTAAGGTTGATGGTTGTTCCTCAAATGCTCTAGAGATTGTGGTAGTAGTGTCTTCTCTGTACATAGCTCTGGCATATTCTTGTTTATTGCCCTCAAATGATAATAAATCATTTTCTGTTGCCATTGGCGTTAATGTTGTTTGATCCACGGCCAACAAGGCGTCTGTGGTTGTTAGAACCATAATAGATTTAAGCATTTCCTGAGGTTGCAGGCCATCCTGAATTTGATTTGTTTGGGGTTCTTGACTTGAAACACCGATCGGTTTAGTAAAATATTCTGAAGATTGAATTTGATTTCTGTTCTCTGAGTATTTTAAAGGATTTGGGCTGGTGCTTATTTGTAAAAACTGCAAATTCTCGGTAACACTGGGTGCTGCAGTAGGAGATTTTAATGTTTTTAGCTGGGATTCCGTTTCTCTGGCTTCAGACATACCACCAGCAGTTTCTATAATTTTAGTCTGCGCAACATTCGCCCCGCTGTTTGATGTCACCGAGGAATTTGTTACAGTGTTTAAGGTTGGTAGTTCTTTATTCTCCCTGCTGCTTTCCAGGCTATTCTCTAACACTTTATTTGGAATTTTTAATGCTGTTAAGGGATTTTCCGTTTCTGTTCTTAGTTCAGTCAAAATTCGACTTGGAGCTCTGGGATTTTTGTCAACAGATTTTAAATTATTTTCCCAGGAGCTGTAGCTTTCATTATCACTTGAATCCTTGTTATTTTGAGCTGAGCTCATAAATTGTTTTTCATTTGGCTTTGGAATTTTTTCTTCTCTTATGTCATTACTACTAAATTCATTAGGGGTCTTGTGCGTCTCATTCAAATTGTGCGCAGTGCTTTCAAAATGTTGAGCTATTTGTTGCAAATCTTTTGTATTATCTTGCGATTTCATGGACGTCTCTGATTTATTTTCGTAATTCTCTTCCTCATTTTCGGTTTTCAATTTCGTTTCATTTTTTAAGCTTTTTATTGGATTATTTTCTCCTAAAAATTTTTTAGTTTCAGTTATTAAAATTTCATTGTTGGTTAATTCCTTGGAAGTTTGAGTAACAGCATTTTGAGCTTCCACAGACTGCAATTTTGTGGCGACAACCACCTTACTTGTATTATTTAGGGCCGTTGAAAGGGGGCTCACTATTTCGGTTGCCTCAATGCCAGTGTCCAGCTTTTTTATAACACCTGCTTGATTTGCATGTATCGAGATGCATAAAATAAGAAAAACTATTTGAACCCAACTAGAGATTGTCTCCGATTTTCGTTTGTGGGCAACGCTGGAGGAGGTGAATTGCATTGTGTTGTGTTGAGTCTTAAATGTTTGTAGCAACATAAAGTAATGATAGAAAACATCAAAGCTGACCATCAATGTTGGTCATTAAAAGCTTGTGAAATTTTAGTTACCATCGAAACCCATGAAACAGTTTTTCTACTCTAGCTGAGGCTGTTGGTCTCGCCAATTTGTTGTTAGCAGCAATTATTTACACAAAATTATTCTGCAATTTTTTGTTGGTTTGTGCTTTTTTTAAGCTGCTTAAAATTTTCTGTTTTCTATTTCATTTTTCTCTTTTGTTGTTGTTATAATAGTTTGCTTTTTCCGTATCCAGTTGTAGATGTGGCTGCTACCGTTTGGCCATTGGAAATTTTCAAATAACTCATGTTTCTTATTTTTTAAGCGTTTTGTATATTTAAAATCATTAATAGTTTTGTACTCATGCTGAATGTTTTGGTGTCAAGTTTATTGGCATGTCTGTCTGTGTGATGATGATAACGAAAACTGCCAGAATAATAATAAAAAAAAACAACACAAAAGAAATTAATGTTAGGTTTTGTTATTTTGTTAGAATTATGAAAAAAATATCTTATCGTTAAAATTTTAAATGTTACGAGTGCGATAATAAAAATTCTAAAGTTTAATTTACCAACTGCAACTGTACAAAACAGCTGATGCCAATGTTAAATGATGAGATACAATTGAGGTATTTAAGCCCTTTTTAATAATTTATGTTTATAATGAAAGCACTTCTCTGGGATCATTTGTAGTTGGAAAAAATTCAATTCTTTTTTGTAGCCATTAATGCAAGTGTGACATTTAGATATTTCAGTTTCAATGTCAATATCTATAATTAAATTTTAACATTTGAACTTATCAGTTCAATTGTGTGAATGACTATATCCAGAGGCGTCTGCCAATAATACAAGAAACTATTGAAATTTAATTGAAATATTGTTTAGTGCTTAAACATTTTATTTTCGGAATTAATTTACGGAATGGCATCATAAAGCCAAGAGTTTTGTATACGCACTTTTATCAAATATTTATCTCCAATACTGTCATTAAAAATAATTAGAGATAATTTGAAAAGTCTTAAAAGAAAACTCTGTATTTTTAATATTTCTAATACCTGAACCTAGAATATTACAAAAAATACCCGGGCATTTCATTTGAATTAATTACAGCACTAGCTGCGTATATTTTTCGAAGATGACTGGTATCAGCTGTTTATTGAAATCGCCAGTGCAAAAGAAGAAATACAGAGGCAAACGTTGCAGAAGCAAAGAACGTTTTTAAATTTCATGTTTTTAGAAAAAATTTGTTACAAAATGTCATTAGTTTTGACTAAAATAAAAAGAAAACACTATTAATTTAATTTGTAGTTTCTTTAAAAACTAGTTTAGTTAAAATACAGCAGTTCACTTCAGTATACTCTTGCGACTTGAATTCACCAAAACTCTTACGAATGCGAGTTACAGAACACCTCACACGAGAGTTGAAATCACAATCGCAAATTTTGTGCGAGATGCGAGTGTCGAAGCATGGCCGATTGTCTATAACGCTGCGTGTCAATAGTTCAAATCATATGCATGTGACATATTATTTAGTAAAAACAACACATACATAATTAGTAGACAATTCTAATACATACGTACTAATAAAAAGACCGTTCTATTGTGTTTTGTTACACCGCCAATATTTTGTCATCTAGCACAAATTTTAATATCAAAATAAAATTGAAAATATTTTACAAATCTCTGCAAAATTTTATTTAAACTTGATTAAAAATATTTGTTGTAAATTTACTGTGAAACTTATTCAAGCTCAAGTCGAAATCAAAATTTGGACCACCCTACAAAGTCTTTAAGTCACACACACACACACACGTTCGCATACCTAAAATTTACAAATACGATTGTTGTTGTTGTTGTTATCGTCATTTTATATGAATAAATTGCATTGCTGTCATTCATTTTGTTTGAATGAATCTCTTCGTAAGCCTTCAAAACATTAATGAAATAGATAACAACTATGACATGACATTTTATATACGAGAGTTGTTTGATAGTGAAAGAAAAAGTATTTTGCAATGGAATCACATATGTTTCGTTTCAAAAACGCATCTTTTTCTCCTACAATTTATTTCTGAAGTAAATTATAAAATTTCTTTCCTCCTTGTAATTTCTTCAGTAATATTTATGCTACAACTTAGGTACTCGGGCGGGCCCAGAAGTAAAGGAATCGATGTATAAAGCCCAAGTTTAAGAACACTGCGTCACAAAGCTAAATATATAAATCAAATCTCATCACATGAAATAAAACTCTTGTTTGTATTAAAAATGTATTTAATACTGCAATAAAGAGTAGTTTTTCACCCTGAACTTTAAGTTGAGTGCAAAAAATGTTCCATACTGGCTAGTTTTTCATGCAACATATAGAGAAAAAAACGTGCTAGTTTGGGTACATGCATGTTGCATAGTTTTAAGAAAAGCCAACAAGTATGCAGAACTGACAAGATATGGGTAACATTTTCGTCAGAAAGGAAAACGAAATTATACATAAAGATTAATAAGAAACATTAAAGTTTATGTAAGAGCAGTCAGCCACACGTTCATCAGTTCAGTGAAAAATTATCAAAAAAAAAAAAAAAAATCCCACATACTCCCAAGTAAACAAGAGTTACCAATCGCCCTTCATATAATCAAAGTGAAACAAAGATACTAGATTATTTCGGCACCACTGTTGCGAAAATTCTAAATTCTAAATTCTAAATTTCATTGACGAAATTCAAATTATAAATACAGACTTTGCCGGAAAAGGAATGCGAATTCTTATCTCTATCCAAAGTTTAAAAATTGTCTTGCTGATAACATATTTCATTATTACTTACTATAAACAGCAAATGCCAACTAAATATATAAATGTTTGATATCTCGCACCACCCTCGTACTAGTACTTTGAGTTCATGTCCGCCTCCATTTTTTATTGTATATTCCACCTAGAGATGGTGGATTTCTGCATGCTTAGGGGGTAAAATATAGAGTGTAAATATAATTTGTTTTTTCATATTTGCTTTTTCCCTTTGTTGTTGTTGCAATAACAATTACGTCAAAGTTTAATGAACTTTATAAATTCGAAATATTGGCAAGTTTTAACTTTAAAGCGTAAAATAAATAATAAAAATATAGATGTTGTGTAAAACAAAAGCAACAATTTAGTATTTCATATATAGTCCTTTGTTTTTTTTCTAACTTTAGTATTTCTGCGAGACATAGATTCAATGAGAACGGTTTCTGAAATATGTGTTTACACTTAGCTTCAAGAGTTTCAAAGAGCTCATTACAATTTTTTCAATTCTTACCGAAAACGCCACTCTTCCATATGCCAAAGACGTTTTGAATGGGATTCAAGTCGGCTGATTGTGCAGATCAATCAAGAAAGTGAATTATATTCTTTCGTAGCAACACTTTAACCAACCTCGATGTGTGTTTCGGATCGTTATCGTGTTAAAACACCCAGCGAAGTGGCATATTCCACTAAGCATGCGCAATCACTTTCGTTTTCAGAATGTTTTTGTACATGAAGCGGTCCATTTTTTCCATCACTTTTGTAAAATGATGCCACTCCATTAACCATTTAACACCATCATGTTGCCTTACGCATTCTTAAAACTTATTTTACAATTGCGTGGCTCAAGCTTTTTACTACGTTAACGTCAAAGTGTAGACATATCCGAACTTATTAAATTAAATTTTGGCTCGTAACTAAGTAGAACAGTTTTCCAGTTCTGTGCAGTCCAAATCTTGTAAAATGCAATCTTTAAGAGACACGTTTATGCTATCTGATCTTTTTAGAATATGCTTTTTAACAGTGGTTTTTTGCCTGCTCTGTAACTTTTTATTAACAGGAATTAAAAAAAAGAATTTATGGGCTAATTTTGCCTATGTTAATCTTCTCTGAAAAAAGCGCTGTGCTGATATTTGCAAATAAAAATTAACATCACTTAAAGCAGGTGTTGTCATATAGTTTTCCATATGAAAATTAAAGGTGCTGTAAATAAAAAAAAACACACGTTACTGCACATATGCAAAACACACATACCTTATGTGTATGGGTTTTACATATGTAATTTTGACATTCCATATGACTTGTGCACGTAATATAAACACAGCTTTAGATGACTGAACTTAGGAAATGTAGCGTTATTTAAAAAATAATTTTTTGAAAGGTAACAACCTTTGTTTTTCACAATCTCTTTAGGAATTTAGAAAATCCTTTTGTTAATATTAATCATGTGTTTTCTGCATATAATCGCTTACCAAAGTGTGCAGAAAGAACTTCTTAAAATAAGCATTTTAATGCTAAATAAGAATTTTGTTGCTTTCTTTACGACAACACTGAATTTTTTAAGTATAAAGCTGGCTTTGTAAATTAAATTAAAAAAAAAACATAAAAAACGGGATACTTAAAAATGGCAATGCTGAATCGTGCACATATAGAACATTTGATGGCAACATTCCTAATATGCATGTGGCAACTCCTCGGCTATACTTGTAAGCTAAAACAAAATTTAAAGAAATAAAACTAAAGCATACTTTTAGGATGAACGTAAAAATACGCATCATGAAATTTAAAGTTCATATTAATTCATTTTCAAATTGAATTTCTTGAACAACAGCTAATGGCACCAGCAATCACCCACCCATACATAAGATATTTATTGTTTATAACTGGTTTCATAATTTATTTTTGCATTACGCTCTCTACACATTGCGTGCATTTTGCAAAATTTTTTACTTATGTCTGAAATGTACTGTTTCTTGTTAGTTAATTTTAGTAAAAACCAACAACCATTTATATCAGAATCAATGATAAGAAAACTCTCTAGAATTAGGTGTACAATATGTATTTGACTGAAAATATAATTGCATTTTTTGTTGTTGCTTAAAGTAATTTACAGGTGGTTGATTGTCGTTGAGAGTAAACTTTTCGCGTTGCGTGTCTGTGCCCCACAAATCGTCATGGGCGAATTAATGGGATATTGAGAAGCATAACAGTTGTAAAATGAATTGTAACTGAAGACGGATATTGGTGAAAATATTTTCTAAAACGAAGATTTTGATGAGTTTCTAAAAAATCTTTCGGCAAATTATTATTATTTGGTTGAGTGTGTGTAGATCATGTGCGATTCCAGGGGTAGAGAAAATAGGATATTGCCGCCCAAAACCAAACAAAAATTAAAATTGCCAACAATATTTGTTTTATTCAAAATTTACCCTCCCCCTAAAATACTAAGCTGGATACGCGCCTGATGTAGATGTTATCGTAACGTGTGTAGATATAGCATATTTTTTTACTCTTGGCGTTTTAGAACAGTTATGTAGGTTTCTTGGTTGAATAATTTTGCTTGTAAAATACAAAATATTAAATACTTATATCTCTTTTCAGATAAAGTCAAAGAAAAAAAAAATAAATTTCCTTGCAGATAACAAAAGCAATAAAACCTTACGAAATTTAGATGAGGTTAAAAACTACTAGATACTTAACAAATGTGTTACGAGATATAAGATGCGAGATGGATTTTTTGCCGAACGATTTGTTTTCTTTTAGTATTTTGGCCTGTAATTTGGCTTCCATCATGTGATTGATTTAACATCGTTAAACTATTTTTTGTGGTGGTATGTGAATTGTCCGGTCTACAGCGATAAGCCACAGATCATTGACGCTTTGGAAGACAACGTTCGCCACTTTCTCATTGACATACGACCTTCATTGCTGCAAAAAGTGATCGAGTGTATGACTTCCCGATCGGACTTCTTCCGAGATGTGCCGGAAATCATATTCAAATAAAAATGGCTAGAAGTTATCTTTTGTAACCTAATAAATGGCAAGTATGTTTTATTTTAATTTAGTAGTAAAAAACACCCTTTACTATCAAAAAGTCACAATATTATATTAAAACTGCTTTGTCGACCCGGCCCTCTTTTTCATTTTGAACTAAAAAATTGTAAAAATTAATATTTTTGTTTGTGATTATGGGTAAAGTGCAGACATCATATTTAAGGTGCTCGTTAGTCCGCCCGACCAAGTTCGGGCCTAATGCACACACAGTGTGTATAATTACATGAAACCATTCGCGCTGTTTTTACCGCCCTCATAAATTGGTTTCCTTCAGCGGCCAAGTTTAAAAGTTTTACCATAAAAATGTCCCGAGATATGGAGGTGTAAAAAGAGCTAATGGCTCACTGGCCCACTTCTCAATATTATGGGACACTTCCACTATAGCTAGAGAGGTGAAATTTGGTATACAAGTAGGTCTGGGGGAATAAGTAAACAGAAAAATCTGAAAATGGGCACTCTTTATCTGGGGGAACTACGGTCCCCCCTTAATTGTATGGGGCATTTCCATTATTGCTAGTGTGCTGAAATTTGATATAACCCAACCGTCTGTAAGCTTTAAGTTAAACGAAATTTAATACATAAAAAAAAATTACTTGAATAAAATAGTCAGATCAATCTGCACAAAAACATAAATGTGAAAATAAAGCCAAGTTCATATCCAAAAATTTCGGCCGTTAAAAGTACTGAGATCAAAATGAGGGCCACATTTTTGATATATACAATACCATTCCATTTCTAAGCAACTTTATTTTAAATTTAAATTATTTAAAATTTCTAGAATGGGGAAGAATTAAGGGAAAAATGTTACCAAACTAGCAAGATGCTTAGAAATGGATTGACATAGCACATATTAAGAACTTGGTTCCAAACTGGTGCTGGAATGTGTTCTGAAACTAAACAGATGTGCCTCGTTGAATGAGGTAACGTTGATGTGGGTTAAGGGACACACAGGCACAGCTGGGAATGAAGCAGCAGACGAACTAGCAAAAAGGGGATCTGATGTGGATTTCTGTAGACCAGAACTCAGGGTTTCCCTGGGGAATGGCCTAGTGCGAGCTAAAGTTCTTCAATGGGTAAACTCATTACACCTGAATAGGTGTAAGATAAAAGTCGTAGAAGATGATACTTGCAGATTATGCCTGGAAGAGGCTGAGACGGTAGCGCTCATTGTATGTGAATGTCCAGCACTGGCTAGCATAAGGCTTAAGACCACGGGCAGACACTTGTTAGATGTGATTGCCATGGTGAACCTAAGCCTTAGATAAATGCTAGCAATTACAAAAGACTCCGTGATGAGGAAGAGTGTCGACAGTTACCAGTCGACAGTCTGAAATCACTTTAGTCGAGAGTAAAGGCTAGGGCTAGCACGAGACTCAATTGAAAGTAAGGTGGTTGGTGGAGTTACGGATCGGTTCCCTGAAATCAAATTGAGAAGCGAAATGGGGGTCGAAAAGGGACCCAGAAAGTAAGTGGTCTGCTTCGATATCCCCCCATACATTAATAATAATAATAAGAACTTGGTTCTTATTTTGACATCATTACTTTTAACAACCGAAATTTTTGTATAGGAACTTGGCCTTATTTTCACATTTATGGTTTTGTGTGAATTTCCTTTACAATTATTCACTGACATAGGAGTAACTTAGACACATTTTGCTGGTGCCTTTCTTTTATGCATTTTTTAACCCTTTTAGAACTGCTTACGGCAACGCTTTTATTCCTTTAAATAGCTAAGGGGTGGCAACCTTGGCAATTACAAGTTCTTTGCAAAATATAATCAATGATTAATTAATTTTTATCAATTACTTTGTAGTTTTTTTTATTGCTTAATTATTTATTTTTTGTAATAATTTGCAACAATTATCTTCGCTTAGTGACTCAAAACATGCAACTATGAAAAAAAGCACAATTTTTTTTGTATCAATTATTGTAAGAGTTTGAATTTTTAGTTTTACTTTACAACTGCAATTTTCGAAATCACTAGACCAAAAATTTAAAAATTCAGCTTAAAATGCCATCCAAAAGCTGACATTAACAAAAAATGTGTGTTAATGAAATATAACGAAATGAAATCGCTGTGAATGGTGAAAATAATATTGACCCAGAAAAAGTGATGATTAAAATATTTTCGGCAATTTAAAAATTTTTTTTTTATATATAATTATTTTACTTTTTATCCGTCGCAAGCAATTTACTGTCTTTTTTTTTTGGGCTTTGTGTTGGAATTTAAAAGAATTTTTTGTAAAAAAGAATTAGTAAAAAAAAATCATACAATGAATTTTGAGGCTCAAATACTGTTGCTCAAGATCCATACTCGTATACCTCCAGTCCTCCCTTTATCGAAAATGGTCAATTGGTCAATGTGCTAACACTGTTAGGGTTGTCTATTTATAAACTGAATTTGATGTTACTTGTTTTTTTTTTGTATTTATTTATATAGAAATTCACATAAATTGGCTCAACAATTATTGTTGTATAAGGTGACCAGATAAGAATAATAGGAAAACAAATTAAAATAAACCAAAAACGGTGATAGAGATCAAATCGATTACACCAGTAGCTTTATTTTGAAGCTACATATTTATGTCATTATGTATGAAATAGAACATCATTCAAATGGTCAACTCGCCCTCCCAGGCAGTGAATCAAGCAGTCGGTGCAAGTTCTTGCTGACTCGATTCCATATGTGCAATGTTAATCCGGCAGTAGCGCCCCGAACATTAGTCTCGAGCTTGTCCAAAGTAGTTGGCTTGCTACCGTAGACTAAGGGATAGATGTAGCCAAAAAGAAAATAGTCGAGGGCTGTCAAGTTGTATGGTAGCGCTCGTCGTGCGATTACCCAGCCGGCATATTTTACTTTCACAACATCTAGCGTTGCGACGCTTTTATGACATGTAGCGGCGTCTTGTTGGAACCACCGCTCGGTATTGTCTTGGACCATTGACGGTAATGGTGTCTCCATCGTCATTTCGTAAAAAATAAAGTCCGATATTTTCGCCATGCCATATACTGCACCACACAGTCAGTCTTTGATGCATTTTATCCTTAGCAAAAACGCCAATTTTGCTTGTTAGCATAGCTGCTGCGAGCTAAAAGTGGGCCTCGCCCGAGAAGATGATCTTTTGGCCAAAATTCTCGTTGCGTATTTACACCTGAGTCGGATTATCGATAATTTATTTTCATAACTTTCCACACGTTCGGCAGGCATGAAACGTCATCATCATGAAGAAATGGCCAACCTTAGTGAACATTTTGGCAGCTGGATGGCCTTGACAGCTTCTAAATATAACAATTGAAAATACTATCACTAGTACCTGGTCACCCTTTTATGTTATCGAGATTTATTTCTTTAAACAATTTTTTTTTTTGGCGTTTTGTTAACTTTTTTGCCGCGATGGAAATTCAATATAAAAAGTTGGCATAACCCAGGAACAATTATATGAAATCCACTATGAGTTCCAGAGTGCTTGCATAGAGCTAGTGCAGGGTCCATTAATTGCAACCTTCATAGCACCAGTCATTCATATCAATGATTACTATTTGAAAATTTGGTACTCGTGTTACTGCAGCACAGTAGAGGCGGTGCAGGTTAGTGCTCCCAGTTCTTAAATTGATTGGCTTGGCTTTTTTAATGTCATCACGGCATCTTGAAAGGGTCACCTTTAAAGCTGATACTACAATTGATGTAGAAGAGCGCTACAATTCTCTTACCAGTTCCTTAAACATCAATTTTGAACAAGTTTTATGAAAGACTTAACACACGATTCACCTTCCGAATTGGTTTAGAGAATAACATTAGAAGTATCGAATTTCAATTGAAGCTTCACATTAACGAGCCTATTTAACACCAGCTGTGCTGCAACACTCCACAATTTATTACCAGCAGGCAATAAGTGTCCGACTGATACTTTATTGAATAAAGTTCCAATGTTTTTTTTGCAAGAAATGATTAGTCAATCTTCTCATGGCTTTAATAGCATTGTTATGCACGTCTAACAATTGACTTCATAGATTTAAACTTGCACCTAAAGCCAACAAATATTTCATATTTTGCTAACAATGTTCCTCACGACCATAAATGTTTGCAAATTTTGTAACGTTAGTGTTTTTATATTTTGCATTTCCCCATTTTTGTTTTCTATTCTCTTTTATTCGTTTACGAAACACAATTTTTATGGCGTTTAATCCACTTTTTACGTTCTAGAAACAAACTGCCTTTTTTTTCTTTTGCATTTTTTACACATTTCCTTTTAAGAGAACAACAAGTATCATCTTCAAGTTGTATGTAAAATTGCCGGCACAATATAAATACTCGTAAATAAATAAATAATTTCATCAAAGGAAAGAAAGTGATGAAGAAAATACGATTGATTTGAGTTTTCACTGTCAATAAAAGTGGTCTGATTACCCAGATAATGAGTGAATGAAGAATAAAAAATAGGAAAGAAATACTTTACATTCTTGTTAATTCTTTGCACACACTCGGACTTGAAATAGACTTGGATTTGAAATAACTTTTCTTTTTATTCCGAGTTTCGTAGTTGATATTAGAAAAAGTACAGATTGTGACTCATAGTGGAGGCTTTACTTTTGTAACTTCTAAAAACCGTTTAGCTTTCTCCTACTTGCAACTCAAATCCACGATGAAATATTCGCTGTTCTTGAAGTCTGGAAACCATTCACGGCACTATTTTTCACAGAAAGCAATTTCATCAAAAAACATTTCATTAGTTTTACTCACAGATTACGAGAAATTACGCGAATTCGATTCTTGGACTGAGATTTTAAATTAAGAATAACTAGATGAAGCAGAGGCAAATTGACTAAAGTATTCATGGGATTATGGAAAAATAATGCTGGGAAGAATGCCAACCTTATTATAACTAACAAATATATTACGAAAACATCAGTAGGACGCTTTAGGCTTAAGCACAGTACATCTGTTTAACTGTCCCCATAGGCCAACTTATTTCCCTCCTATAAACCAATGACTAAGACCGGCTGAGGTGGCACGATTTCCCCAGGTCCAACCTTCATCTACTGACACTAATACAAATAATTAATATTTTAAAGTTCTTTTGCTGAAAAACTTTCAACTACAGCAGAGCTGTTACAACAGCAGTATCAAGGCCTTATTATCAAGGCATATTACTCAGCACTTGCGATAGAATTACCTTATGCTGGGTACCCGTTCAGGAGGGCCATGATGACAACGAACAAGACGGGCTGACTGTTTAGCAAACACGGGAGCCCTAAGAGTTTTTGGAGGACTGGAATACTTCTTTGGAATTAATAGTGATTATACTATTGAGAAAACTGGTTCCGGGCTGTAGTCGAAATCCACTCGCCACTTAAGAAGCTCTATTCGGCCTTAAAAAAGCAAAGTGATTACGTTAGCTCGGCAAAAATCTCAGAGTTAGTGTCCTCTGCGTGTGATGCTCGACAATAATGAAATCAGTATAATCACGGTATGGATCACCACCGGGCGTTGTGGTCTTAAATACTATCAATTTATTATAGACATTTCGGAGACCGTGCAGATTCTGCGGACAGAATAATAAGACTTTCGAGCGGGTGCTCTGCGACTTTTCAGTTCTTAGGTCCCACAGAGCGAAGTTACTTGGCAAGTCTCTATTGACTTTAAGAGATGTATGCATGACTGTACAAGGTAATTGGCTTTATACGTTGCTTAGCCTAGAGATTGTGAAAGCAAAGGCTGTACGAAAGATCGACTTGCATATGACCAGTTCCAGTTCTTTTTTATATTAATTCAAACTCTTAACATACATGGAAGAAAATTTAGTTTAAGTGTCAAAAGTAAAATTTCTGAAACGGTAAAAATACATGACATGATATGGCATGACTATTGCAACATATTAAGATGACACTAGCACTGCGGTTTTCTAGGATTATGCCGTCAGTTCGCGTAACTGTGCTTCAGTATCTGTAAATTAAAATGCCTAGAAACCTACCTTCTATAGAATGTTAACTGGGAATGTATTGGCTAATATGATCCAAATTAAAAATATGCACCGTGATCTCAGCTGAAGGAAAGAAATCAAATAAATTCTGCAATAGATATTTACACAGCTGATTCAGAAGTTCATATATTCCAGCTATTCTAAGCTTTTAAATGATAGTGATGAAATAAAACAATTGGGGGGTTCACAAGGTGTACTATCATGTCATAATGTCATAAAGTCCTAATATTTTAGGGTAGTTTAAAAATATTGTTGTTGTGTTTTAAACAAAAACGTCCTAAAATAATAAATAATAAACACAAGTCTCTGCCTAACAGATGATCCACCTTAGTCGAATCGACAATAGTTTTTAAGCCGCCTCCACTGATTCGTTAGAAGCGTCTTGAAATTGGTGATCAAATGAAATGGCTTGTTGTTTAAAAAAAAATTTTGTTTATACTTTCTTGAGTTGGCATTGCAACGTTCAAAATGTACTTTTCACACAAGCTGGTAATTATTTTGGGGTTTTCATGTATTTTCGGCATTCTGATGAGTATTTACTTTTTATTTTTAAATTGTAAATATTTTACTTTAACAGCTGACTTCAATTGGAAATAGCACACTAATTTACGAAGGGTCGTTCGCAGCAGTCGTGCTACTTAATGTTATTTTATTAAGACACATATGACTTTATAACACCTAGTGAATCCCCCAAATGTAAAATATATCACGTACTTGTGGAAAATAGAGAATTTAATATCGTTTTTGAAGACAAACGGACCCATAAAGCACACCAAACAGTGACTTTCTCTGGATGTAATGGCCTGTGAATTATTTACTCGATAGAACTGTCAAAAATCATATGTGTTGCGAATTTTTTGGGAGGCACAGAATGTTGCTTTCCGACTAAATCCTACTACTTTGTAGGATACTGAATCAAGGTCTTAATTTATGACAAATGTGTGTAATTAATAAAAAGATTTAATGTTATATGGCAACAATTGTAGAAACAAAGAATTATTTTTGTTCTATTGAAATCATTTAATTTATTTTACTTAAAATACATCAATTGATTAGACGATCTAAAAAGCAAAAAGCTCTAAAACCATCGATAAGGCAACACTGGTAATTGCAATCCCTTCAAGTCTGGCATGGAAATAATGTTGCAAGTCCATTTAATTTTTAATTTGTATAGGGTGTTTTGTAAGCCCGATAGAAATTTAAATTGTAAAAAAAACACACAAAATTAAATCTTAATCAAAAAGATAGAAAATGATTTCGGCCATATGGCCGCGGCTGTTTTTGACGAAGCGCATTCTGGACGTCCAATTTTGGGATACTTTTTCTAGCATTTCTGGCCTCCAAGGCGTCAATTACTGCTGATTTATCAGGAAATAAACGAGCGGTATCAAATCGCACAACCTTGAAATCAATTTATCACTAAATTTTGATTTCAATAACTCGATGGCTGCGGCTGCCGTATGACAATGGACGCCGTCGTGTTGAAAACACATCTCGCCCTTATAAATGTCATCCATATTTTCAAACGAAAAATCATTGATCATGGTGCAGTAACGATATCCATTGACCCTAACGCAGGCTCCGGCTTCATTTTTGAAGCAATAAGGTTCAATAGGGGCTGTAAGGTCTATTGTGGATTGCTTTCAAAAGCATTTAAGCCAAAAATGAGCCTCATCACTGAACACTGTTTTTGCGGTAAACATCGCATCAGTTGATGACGGATTTTCAAAGCAAAGTTGGATAATTGTGTAGCGTTGTTCAAGCGTCAATATATTCATGATGATTTACCAGAGTATACTAATCATAAATGTCAAAAAGAGAGCGCAGTATGACAGTTCGTTTGACAGTTACATCTTTCGTAAGTTCTGACGGGCTTAAAAAATCACCCTATATGTAAATGTATGTTTGTACATATGGAAACAAATTTCTTAACGACAATTTAAACACGTTTTAAATACGTGCACTTTTTAAAATTAAAAACAGAATGATTGTCAACTTATTATTCTTATTTATTTATTATTCTCATTTGATCACGTATTTACACTTACCTTCACTTTTTGAATCATGCTAATGATGAATTGAAATGAAAAAACCTTTAATTTTTGTAAATTCTAAAGATAATCAATAAAATCTTAAAGTAAAAAAAAAATGTTAAAGCAACAAAACTAGTTTGAAGCTACACAGACAAAAAAATATTTGTCGAATTCAATTAAGAAATTTTTTGGAATTTTCAATGATTTTCGTTCAATCACAATCAATTTCGTAAATGATTAAAACAACAAACACAAAAAAATGTTAGAAAAATTGCAACTTCTCAAAAGCAACTTTCAATTAAAAAGACGCAAAGCGCAAAAATACTTGAGATTGGAAAAAATTTTGTATAAAACAAAATAACTTCAAAAAAAAATTCAAAAACTCTTAAACTCGAAAACAAATCAAAATTGACACATGAAAAATCAACGAAGTTAAATCGCTAAATATTAATTACTTCATGTCATAAATAGTTTAACATTTTCATTAAAAACATTTTCTTTCCGTGTATTATAACAAAAAAAAAAAAAATGTGAAGCGAATTGTTGGGGGTTTTGCCGTTTTTAAATTCATAATAAATTATTAAAATTTATTACTTATTTGTTAAGGAAAAATAAAAAAACAATGTAAATTATTTAACTGAAATGCAGTTAAAAAGTTGGAATTTAATGACAATATTATGTAATTTGTTTTGGATTTGAAGGGATTTAATGAACACAATGTTAGCGATGAACTACAGGTTTTTAAATTTATAAATTTATAAATTAATAAATCAAGAAAATATTGAAATGCTGTCTAAGACACATAGCGGAAACCTGTTTGGCTCCAAACCAAATTTGTCAAAAGATGAAGAAAATTCGTTCCAAAAATCCACATCAAATCACTTTGTCGGAATATCAAATCGAGAAGCTGTTTATTTCGATAAGACTGGCTGGAATCCGATGGGCTTTACCTACCTTCAACGCAGAAAAATAAATAATTTATATTGACGATGCTTTGTGATTTGTGGAAAACTATAGATATTCCACTTGTGAGTAAAATTTTATTAGAGAAAACTGAGGGCCTTCTTTTATAAAACGCAATGCCGCGCCAGAATTTATGAGGACGACAGAAAATTCAAACATTTTAAATCTTTTTTTATTGTTTTTCAAATAGATTTTTGGGGTTTTGAAATGGTAATCATCGCTTAATATTTTTTAATGGCGTTGATTCTGACGGTGCCTTGCGTTTAGGCCCTTAGTTCCGAAATATATTTTCACATGCATAATATTCATATCAAAGTGGATTAAATATTAGAAGTTTAATTAATACAGTTTTAAAAGAAGCATCTTGCCGTTAAAATAAAACCGTATTAGTAGAGAAGGAACTGAAATTCCAAAAGTGATTTGAACAATTTTATAAAAAAACCAAAGTAGCAAAAAATAAATATTTTAAAGGCCAGGAATACAAAGTTTTAATAGGGCTATCCGATAGTTTGCAGAAAATCTGTTATTAAAGGAGAAGGATCCTATATATCAAAGACCATATATACCATAGGACGTCCGATTAAAGAACCACGAAGCACAAATCGACGCCGTTTTCCAACAATTAGCAACAATATGCGATATGCTATGGCTACGCAGTGTTCAAAAACCTAAAAGGACGGTACCTAGGGGCGTGACAAAACAATAAAAAAATTACTCAAATCGTCTTCAACTAATCTTCAATTCTAGGGGGACGGGCTGAAGTTGTTATGTATGGAGACTGAACCATGGTTCAATCCCGCACATTTTTGCTTCGACTACGTATCTTAGTAATAAAGTTTGGAATTTAAACTAATGAATGATTTTTGAAAAGTATTAACTTATTGTACAGATTAAACCTTTTACACTTAAGAATGAAATACAACATTATTTAAATGATTATCAGTCTCCTCTGGCCGTACACTAAGCCATCCAGTCAACTCAATTTCATTAAATTCGATTTCGTTTCTCAAGGCTTTTTCCGCCTCTGAACAGTTAGAGTAATCTTTATTATTACTGGCTCTCTTTCAAAAAATAGTCTAACAGACGCAAATCACAGCTTCGAAACATCAGAACTTATACTATGTTCACACATACACCTTAATTACGCAATTAAGACCTTAATAAAGCTCAATTTACCATAAAAGTACTCAATTGTTTTTTTTTTTTTGTTTTACTTCAAACTTTTATGGCGTTGCTCTTAAAGCATAGATGTTGCCAGGGTGTATATTCAATAGGACAGAGTTTAGTGGTCACCACCAATATCAAAAAAGAGTTATATATGATATTCTATCACTCCTAGTAAATGTAGGCCAAACATCCGTCTTTTGCTCGTCAGTTTATACGAGTTTTTTCAATCATCTTTCTTGAGTTTTAGATGGTTCTCCAGCAGATATTAAATCATATGTGCATTAATTGCTCTTACATTTTTTTTTAATCAAAATGACAGCATGTTAGTCCAAGTATAACCATTAACCATGCGAAAATGACACGAAAAACTCTCGAAGACTAAACAACAAAAGCAGGCCTTTTATGACAACTACGCGTGAATTGATCTACCCAGAGCTGCTTGATGACTGAAGAACTCAATTAATAAATTAAGCAATTATACTTAATTGCACCATTAATTGAGTCAAATTTCCAATACCAGAGCTGCTTTGCTAGTGAAGAACTCAATTAATAAATAATGTAATTGGTACTTAATTGCACCATTAATTGAGTAAAATATCCAATGCAACTATGGTGAAGTGTGTTTAGTGAGCAGAAAAAATGTGTTCAATGACAAAATCAAGGCACTTCAACAAGGTTACTGTAACTTCAGGTTATTCTTCATGACAGTTGTCAATCTCTATTTATAAAAATTTAAAACAAGTTCTAGAGGGAATTAAAGAAAATTTGTTTTGAACCGAATAAAAGCCATTTCTTCTTGTGCGGCTGACACAGAGGTTTATAAAAAAGAAACGCTAATAATAAAACATAAAACTTAAATTTTCCTTCAATTAACATTTTTGCACATTGTTGTTGTTTTTTATTTATTTTTTATTTGTAATTCATTTTATTTTACTCAAGTAAATGTTTGTTCCGACATTTGATACACATAAGTTTGGTTTTAAATTTTGAGTGCCCGTTTTTAAATGCTGTGAATGGAGTAAATATTTGTGCGTTTTTGCGTTGTAGGTCATTGTGAATAAAATTTAATTATGTTTTTTACTCTCAAGGTTAACTAACATCAGATTTATAATTCGAAAAAAATTTATAAGTCACACAATTAATTAGGGCAGTTTTTTTCGGCTGTTTTAGAAAGTAGCAGGAATATCGGAAAGACTGGAGAAATCAAATAGTGATAAATACAGAATTGCTCACAAATCTTAAAATACATTAAATAGATTATTTAGTAAAACTAAAAATAGAATTAAGAATGAGGTATCTGCACAAAAACATGGACGTGAAAATGAGGCCATGTTTCTATTCAAAAGTTTCGGCCGTTAAAAATACTCAGAGCAAAATAAGGACCACGTTCTTGATGTGTACAATACCATCCTATTTCTCGGCAACTTGCTAGTTTGGTAACATTTTTCCCATATTAGAAATTTAAAATAATTTTGCCAAGCTTAGAAATGGAATGGTAATGTATGTACATATGAAAAACTTGGCCTTCATTGTGATATTGTGCGGATCTGAGTCCTTTTTTTCACGTTATTTTTGTTTTTTTTAATGTATGTATAAGACCTCTTTTAACTCAAAGCTTACAGACGGTTGGGGTATATCAAATTTCAGTGCTCTACCTATAGTGGAAATGCTCCATACAAATAAGAGGGAAAGTATCAATTTGTCTCATTACTTATTCTCCAAGGCCTACCTATATACCGAATTTCAGCTCTCTAGCTATAATATCAAGTGCAATCTAGGGGGAACCCTTTCAACAGCTAAAACTTTTGGATAGGACCTTGACCTTATTTTCACATTTATGTTTTTGTGCGGATAGACATTTAACATGTGCTTGTCATTGAGAATCCCCTACTGACATCGGAACTATTGACTAGGTAGTTCTTTTGGGACCAAGAGATTCACTAATATTTTTAATAACTTTAGTCTACCCTTTGGCAAGTCTTTACTAGATTTCACCACTAGTAATATTGGGAGGTGCTTCGTTCTCGCTATTTCTATTTTTATACAAACTAGATTATTTTTTAACTTGTCTTCTATAATTTCTTTTGCTCTTAGAATATATTTTTTTAATTATTTTCTAATGTTCACCTTTTATATTCGGGTTTTTATTCTTTTTAGGAAAAACTTAAATTTTGCATGCGCTCATGGGTGTTTTCAATAAAACCATTTAATGTAATAATAAAAAAAAGTTGTAAAAAAAATGTTCTACCCATCAAGGGCAAACGTGTAGACGTTTCGTTGACAATGTCACCAAAAATAGCGACGAAATTGTTGACATGGAGCCACTTTACCGCAGATTTCCTTCAGGATAGTTTCAGTTTTTTAATGTAGTTATTTCTTTTTGAAAATTTTAAACTTTTTTCTTTGTATCATGACAAACTTTTTACATAATTTATTGTGAGTTGAAGTTTTTATAATATACATGTAATTTATTTTTGGACGATGCTATACATAGGCGTAGCGAATTAGGGAATATAAAAAGAGTAATAGTAAAGTGATTCTTGATTTGATATTCCGTCAGGGTGTTTTGATGTAGAATTTTGGTACGAATTTCCGTCACGGTAGACAAAATCAAGAATGAATTTCAAAGACTCAGAGAACACAACAGCAAGAACAGCGAGAAGAAAAATATGGACAACTTTAACTTACTCCGGAAAATCAACATACAAAATAGCCAACTTTCTCAAGAAGTACGACATAAATATAGCATTCAAAACAAGAAACAAACTAGCACGAATATTACAAACAAAGACGACCAGCTAGATAAACAGGGGGGTTTACAAACTGACGTGCACCTGTCAACACAGCTACATAGGACAAACAGGACGCAAAAAAAAACAAGATTTCGTAAACATATAAGAGACTGTAACAAGAAGATGCGTAATCCCGGCTCGACACCAGAATCTAACTTCGCGAACCACAACAACAAATGTAATCCAGCGCATATTAGAAAAACGGTACAACTGCTACACACACAGCAAAAAGGACGACGACTAAACATCCTAGAAAACATGGAAATATATAAACATAAGACATTTGACGGACGCATCACAAACGAACAAACAAACTCCGATTCAGACGTTATATTCGAAACTCTAAAATTAATCTACAAGACACACAACAAAAATAACGAACAAGACGCTCCAAAAACAATAAAAACACATTACAAAAATAATAAACAAATTCATAATCCAATAATTACTGACATCTTTCAACCCCAACAAAAAACACTATAAAGAATTAACAACAAAGTACACATACCGTCCGCACCACAAATTCTGACGCAATCAAATACTAATCACAATCGTCTAATCTATACAAAAACACCAGGTCCCAATTACAGGGAGCTACGGAAAAAAAATTACCTATAACATCTACCTGGCATCTAAAAACACAAACACTGATGCAATACAAAGCAATAAAACAGTCATCACTTACATCTACCAATCCGTACAAAACACCCGGCTTACGAGCTTTACCTGCTACCTGTTCACACCTTACAGATGCCTACGAGCTCACATGACAAATAGATACCTGACACACAATAAAACACTAACGAATTGATGCAAACTTCTCAGAACGAAAAATAACATTGAAGATGGCACATAGCCGAAACCGGGTTGTCACATAGCCGAAACCGGGTTACTAGGGTTTTTGCCTACTGTATATTAGAGTAGATCCAACAAAAGGAGTTGTTCCCAGTCACGCCCTATGATTACGCCCATTAATATTTTTTGTCACGCTCCCAAGTACATCATCATATTGTTGTTAGTGGTTTGAAAACAGCTTCAATTTCATCCTTAGTGGTTTTTCGATTAGACGTCAAAGATACGACCTCTGCTATCTCGGATCTTTCCTCCACCTACCCCACAATAACCAATTATTTGCAAAGCATCTAATAGCCCTCCTTAAACTATGTAATCATCCTATAAAATAATGATTTTTAGTTACTTCTCTAACTACAGCCAACCCATTTTTCTTTGTCTTCATTGTGTCGCCATTTTTAATTCCGATCGCAATATAGAAGAGAGAACGAAAAATGACAATGAAGGTTACACAGAGCTGAAATCGGTTCGTCTCCTAACCCAAACTTGAAACAAGGCATGACGAAATATCCTGCCAAATATGTATATGAAATCTCCCTTTCGTAAAATTAAATCAAGAATTAATTATAATCTTATCTTTCCATTTTCCACTATGAGAAAAAATACTACCACTGACATTCAAATATTTAAAATTTTATTTCCATGTCGTTTAAACACTGATAGATGACGAATATTATTCGAAAGTATAACAAGTAAAAGTTGAACAAACAAACAAAATTCTTATGTAATTCCAACATTATGAAATGATTTAATTTTTCATTTTCGTTGTGGAGGTACCCCGAAACCGAATGATCGTTGGTGATGATTGTGATAGTAAGTATTGCATAATTAAAAAAAAAAAAAACTAAAAATTAACACAAGTAAACAAAGGAATGAAAATGAAAATGAAAATAAAAATTCTCATATAATTAATTGAATTAATATTCAAACACCAACACCAACGTAGGAAAAGATACAAAATTCACAGCATGAGCTCCCTCCCCATCGTTTCATCAAAACTACTTTCTTTCTAAACAATTTGTTACGAGAAATAAAGTTTCAGAGCATTTTTTTTTCGTTTATATAAAGAGCGTTTACACAAAAAAAAAAAAAATCACATACGTTGATCATGTTTTACGAACACCGGTTTCCAAATGCCACAACTATGTAAAATACACTTGATTTAATTTTATTAAATGCAAGCTTAAGAATTTTGAATATTAAAGCAGAAAACCTCTTGTTTAAGACTCTTTCTTTATTTTACAAGTGTATAGATATTCGATAGATTTGATTTGACTGGTAAAATATTCTCATTACATTGTGTGTCTACACTATTACACAGAGCACAGAGAGAAGCCGAAACTATACTTTCAACGGCGATGGCGGAGCATTTTCGATTAGGTAGCAGAGGCGGTAGATCTTAAGAATTATCGTCGGCTCAAGTTTTCGATAGATTTTTTTGGTGAAAAAGTAAAAAAAAATGTCTGTACTAGGGTCGACAAATTTGATAACCGATAAGCACATCAGCAGTTTTTTTGTGGGTGGAAGCTGAAAAAATATCCTCGGCAGGGGACTATCGGCGGCGAATCAGGCGACATGTTTATCTGTTGAACGGCGGCTGTTGGTATTTTTCTCGTTTGCTTCTGTAAAAATGCAGTCTAATAAGATAACGAGACAGAGACATTTCCTAAAAATAATGAGACAGTCTAGTCTGACTAGATCTATTAATTTGACTTTTCTCATTTTACTTGAATTTTTGACAAGTTGTTTCACTCGATCAAATAGTATCAACCGACAAACTTCATTATTATCAATAAAAAATGTTAAAAGCAGGATTTTTCCAACCCCGCGACTACTCGAATTTTGGGCAGCGGGCGAGCACTGCTTAAATTTAACGGCTTTTCAAATTTAATTAATTAAACCTCATTATTGTTTGTGAATTACAACAATAATTCACCATCCTCTACGGGTTATCTTACAGGACTGGAACATCGAACATAGCGGGCACTAGCTTGGTCATAATCTAGCAAATGTTTAATTGGAACGTGTCAAGACAATTGTTAGCTAAACTTCGACCCTTCAAAAAAATTCATACTTATAAAAAGTTGCTGCGTACAATAAAAAGATTCAGTGTTCATCATATAAGCCAGGGAAGGATTGAATAAAATTTTCCTTCAATACGTTGGTGTCACTACATACGTAAAAAATAACATGTCACTAATCAAATTTCAGTTGGTGTAACTAATTTCAGTAACACATGTTTGAACCTGAAATTTTCTCAAAAATGATACAAAACAACAACAAATCTAAATGGTAAATATGCACGCTATTCGATGATGAAGCCACTCAAAGAAGAATGTGAAGGCAAAGCTGATATGTAATTTAAATGATAAATAAATAAAAAGTAAAAGTCTTCAAATGAGCAACAAAGTGTCTAATGAGAAGAGAGTGTAACGACTTATTAATTTTCACAACCGCAACAACAACTTTTAAGATAAAGTGGCATGGCCGTTTAAACCGGCGGCGCATGTGCAAAGAAGCAGAAAAGTAACAGAAATATGCAGCAGTTTTTTGTTATTTTATTTGCATTTAACTTTATGAAATTATGAAAATATTGAACATGTATTAATAAAATATGGTTTATAGTTACCGAATAAGTATAAAAAACTCAAATATGTATATTAGAATTAAATTTCTTTTTTAATTCTAAAAGAAGTTAATTTTTTGGCGCAGTGTTAATGGTTGGTAGTGTTTTGCTGCTTACGTTTTCCTTTATGTTAAAATTTTCTTTAAATAACGTCTTGACTAGCCACAAATTTGTTCGCACATGGAAAGTGCGTCGCCAGATTAACGAAATTTGTTCGTGGTCTTCTGTGTGGAGAATACGTGTAAATGTTTCTGTTCAGTTTGAGCATAATTTTTTGTCTCTCATCGATATTGTTTCCATGCTCTCGGCATAGTTTGTGTACGGATGTTTGATCGGCGCATTAGACAACGTTGTTTGAACACGAACCGACCATCAACACCGACGGTCTTCACGAGCCAAATTCCTGTGAGAACAGCGACCTGTACGTTGGCCAGTCAAGTTTCATATTTTCATTTTATATTGTGTTCGGACACTTAATTGAGGCAATTAAATTTTAAATTGAGCTATGAACTTTGGGGTTTACACATATACAATTTAGCTTACTCAACTAGCATTTGACAGCTGGAAATATATTCTTGTAATCTTGGGTTTTTAAATTTGGAAAAAATAGAGAGAAATTCAGCTTTAAGAGATTTTTTTCAAGAAATTTACTATTTTGAAAAGAAATTAATTATTTAAATGCATTTGCGTTAAAAATTTCATGAAATTTTCTCACCTGTCACTTCTTTTTTCTTTGAATTTTTTTATATATGTAGATTTTAACAACTACCATGAGGAATAAAATGTAGTTGGATTGCTGATGCCGTAACCCTGTTAAATATGCCATCATTTTGTCATAGAACGCAGTTTTGGATGCTCTCAACATAGTTTTTGTACAGGTGTTTACTGTCAATCGCACACACACATACTTTTGATTTTGCCTCTGTGTGTGTGTTTTTATTTGTGTAATGGCATAACAGAGTTGTGAGAAAAATTGTTCGGACAACTCTGTTTGAACACGAACAAACCTTTTTTCCTTTTTTTCGTGGACAACCGCCAGAACTGTAGGGTCTTGCACACCTCTACGCCTACAATCTTAAGTTTAAATCAAGATTTATTTGAATATTTCGACTTTATAACATTTTTATGTATCGCTCGCTTGTTGTTTGTTAAAAGTTAAAGCTTTGTTTTAACATGACTCATAGCCTGGCCACAAGACATCCGACAATAAGAAAGAATTGCTTGACTCTCTAAGTTGGTTGGTTGGTTGGTATGCAACATGTTCATTCGTTATTTTCAATGCTGAATTATTTCGTTTTTTTTTTTTTTGAACACATACAGAATTTTAAGTAATTTTCTGACTCTTTTTAACTTTTTTATAATTCATTCATGTTCCATTATACAAAGTTTTGAGTTGCTTAATAAACGGTTTTAAAACTTTTAAGTTGCGGATTTATTTTTGCAGCCTTTTCAAGTTTCTTTTCAACATATTTTCATTGATATTTTTTATTTTGGATGTGTGTAGACATATGTGCATATAAATCATGTCAAATGGTGGAAAAATATAAAAATAATTCAAATATGAATTCGCAATGCATGCCAGGTCGAATGCCTAGTCGTATACATATGAGTACATATCGCTCATTTACTCAAACAACGTCATAACTCAAAAAATACCACTTCCGAGATAATTGAGGTTGGAGTTTTTTATTGCTCCCACTATCTATTTACAAAAAAGAATAGCATAATCTCTTCAAACGTGGAAAGTAAGGGAAGATATAAATGTGAAATTTATACACAATATAAAACATGATATAAGAAACAATTAACTCCAAAAATACGTTTTTTGAGTTATGACGTTGTTTGAGTACATGAGCAATATATACGCACTTATACATACCATATACACATGTATGTATATAAAACATGGTCATATATGCAGTGAGATCTTAACTTACAGAATATCAAATCTTTAACTTCCCTGCTGAAATACAGCAAAATTGGCAAACTCGTGCAGAAATATTTTAAGTTGCAATTAAATTCCATACCGCTTGAGGCATATCCGCGAAAATAACGTTATTGAAATAGACTTTTAGATGCAGCATTGTTCTAAGTCCTCAAACAAGTAGTCTGGTAAAATATTGAATCGAAAATGATAATAGTTACAGATACACAATATGGCTGGCAAGACAGAAGCAGTCGTATCCTCAGCTGAGCTGAACTTGTCCTGTAGTCTGCGCTTGGGGCAGTCTGTGTCCGCTAAAAGGCAGAATTGCTTTCATCGTTTAGGTGGAAGAAAGATTCTCATTGCCCTTGACAATCAGTCGGTTATATAAAACGCATGAAGCAAGTGAACGTGTACTCCAAGCTAGAATGTGTTCTAAAACTAAACAGATGTGCCCCAGAAAATGAGGTAACTTTGATGTGGGTTAAAAGATACATAGATCCGCTGTGAATTTCTGTGGACAAGAACCCAGAGATGTACTGGGGAATGGCCTAGTGCGAGCAAAGGTCTTACAATGGGTAGACTCATTGAACCTGCAAAGGTGGAGGGAGGCTACCACATGTATACAGGAGGGAATTATGCTCAAGGAGCCCCTTTGGCAGGTAGATCAGTAAGGTGCTTATATATAATAGCGTTACCTTACGATGATATTACTCCATTAGTGACAGGTCGTGGAAACTTTAAGTATGATCTGGCCAAGATGAAAATTTAAGATGACACTTGCAGATTTTGCCTGGAAGAGGCTGAGACAGTAGCGCTCATTGTGTACGAACTCCGGTGTTTATTGATCAATGGAGGAATACCAAAGAGATGGACAAGAAATACTCACAAGGTGTGGACGGGTCAGTCTCTTAAAATAAATCTTCTTTTAACTTAAACTTTATAGACGGTTGGGTTGTACCGAATTTCAGCTCTCTAGTCATAGTTAAAATGCCCCATACAAAAAAGGAGGAAACCTTGTCCCCTGATATAAAAGCCGTTTTCAGATTTAGCTGATTACTCATTGCCCAAGGCCTAACTGTAAACCGAACTTCAGGAATAGACCGGAACGGTAGGGCACATTGTGTGTACATGTCCAGCAGTGGCTAGCATAAGGTTTAGGACCACGGTCAAACTCTTGTCAAATATGAATGCGATTTCGAACCTAAACCTTAGAGAAATGATAGCAATTACACGAGGCTCCATGATGAGGAAGAAGGCTGAGAGTAAGGTATTCGTAAATTACAAGGGGGTCGAAAAGGGACCCATAAATGCTTTATTTCAAAATATGCAATTATGTGTTTCTTCTTGTTTATTATTTGGCATTTTGCATTACAAAACTACACAAAAATACAAATTGTATTACAATACACGATAGAGTAACACACAGGGGTTGTGGATTAGACAATAGTTTCTCTTAATTAATCGAATCAGTTGATCCATGTTGTTCAGCCGAAGTATTCATAAATTGCTAATTGACAAAAAAAAAAAAAAAAACTTTATTATGCCTACTAAAATCACTTTTACAATTTAAAAGGCATTTTATCGAATGACCACAACTGCCTAAAAAAATATTATTAGCTGTAGCTTGAGCTGAACTAATCCAAAATGCGACACAGAAAATCAACTTACTTGCCTTCGGTCAAGCAGTAATTTGTGCATTTGTAATAAAATCAAAATCAACAAAAAAAATTATTACAAATAAAATTACAACACAACAATAATTACACCAACAAAACAACAATAACCGCAATACATGGAGCAACAACAAAAAAAACAAGTTAATTGAAAATACAAACATACGACGAGTACAATGAATTAAAATCAGCCTGTATGTATAAGAATTAATGTGTGTTTGCTTTTACACCCAGCAAACAATTGAAATAAGCGTTTCAAATTTAATGTTAAAATAATACTGGGACATAAAAGCTGCAGCGGTATTCCGTAATTCTGTACAGCATATTCGTCACTTTCAGCCAAAATAATTTTTATTAATAGAAAAATTGCGATACTGACCAAATTTTCTTCTTCAGAAAAATGACTATTTTTCTTCACAAAATCGGTATTTTCAACACAAGTTCTTGGCACTGGAATTTTTTCCACCAAAATTGTCTTGTCTAGCCATAAATCTGTTCAGCCAACGCACATTTTGCTGTTCACACAGAAAATTGGCTAGTCAAAATCGCCGCTGTTCATGGTCGCTTCATGTTCAAACAGAGTTGTCAATAGTTCGCACAAATCTGTCGTGCCTTTACACAAACAAAATAAAAAGTATGTATGTGTGTGTGTGAGTTCGTCTGTAAACACCCGTCATAAACTATGCTAGAAGCATCCATACAATTTCGATGACACAGAAAATTATGCTTAAACTGAATAGGAACATCTACACGATTTCTTTAAACTGAAAACCACGAACAATTTTCTCTCATTATTTTGGAGCGGGTCTCCCAATGAGCGAACATATTTTCTAGCACAAAAATTAATTTGTTTGAAATACCATCCTAAGCTTAATTGTTTACGTGGTTACTACCGTATGGGGAGATACCAACAGTTTACGGTGCCCGCACGTTAAGTTAAATAAACAACACTTGAATACTGATTGACTGTAATTGAATTAACAACAAGAAGCAAACGAAATCTTTTTATGATTTGTTTATTTTTCGTGAATTAATCTGAACAAAAAGATTATTTAAGCATATTATGGAAGAAATATTTAAATCTGTAGCAGCATTAAAAGAGAAGTTAAATCCAAATAAAGAGTAAAATCGAATGAAAAGAAAAGTGGCAAGCATTTTGCAAAGAGAGCAATCAAAAATTCGTATTTAGGTATCGATGGACCCTCAAGTTATTTAACAAAATATATTTTTAGGCCTGAACTAAACATTGAGTGATGTAAACAAGGTCTTTTTAAATAAATCGTAGCTTGGTTCATTTACCTGTATGCTGCTATTACTTTATTTAGACAGTTGTTTTTTTTTAATTTCCTTACTTTAGTTTAGTTTATTTTATTCAACAACATCACGGAAGCGTTAAAGATCGATCAACATTGTGTTCATTATTCTAGTTAAATATGTATGACTCCTAAACAAAGAAAATCGAAATATGCTCTTGATTGAAATAAGCAATCAAAAAAATACAATCTGGCATCATAGTCATATTTTAAGCGGTCTCCATTTTTGCAGTTTGCGTTTTTAAATCAAATAAAATGTTTAAAAGCTCTAAAATTTGTGGGAAGAACAATTCACTTACTGGCCCAACAAGTCATGTTATTTCGCTTGGAAATGCGCTCAGGTGGCAACCAGTGTTGCCAAAATTGAAAGCAAAAGCCGGCAAGTTAAACCGCTAATTTGTTGTATGGAACAGTTTATTGCGCTTTGAACATTCTACAGCAATCATTTAATTTTTAAGACATTTTTTATATATACATATATAATATAAATCAGCTCAATCTAATCCATTAATTTTGCATATTCGTATCACTCTGAGAACGAGTTATTTGTATATGGAGTCTTTATGTTTCAAGTTTCATTATGGTTCAAGAAGGCGAAGTTATGATGGGGGTAAAAAGAGCGCTATAGGTTTCGTGTAATATGTGCAATGTGTACATTGTGCCTGAACTAGGCCTGATGCACTACTGTTCTGCTTAATATTTGTATTTATGTATAAAACTTCTTTTAAGTTTAGAGACGGATGGTTTATACCAAATTTCAGCTCTCTAGTTATAATGGAAGTGTCCCAAAGAAATAAGAGACACTCCTGTCCCGCTGGATAAAAAGTGACCGTTTTTAGATTTTACTTGGTCTCCCAGACCTACCTGTATAAGAAATTTTAGCTCTCTGGCTATTATGGAAGTATCCGATACAATTAAGGGGGCACCATAGTCCCCCTAGATGAAAAGTGCTGGTTTTCATATTTTTCTGATAGCTTTTTCCCCAAAAACTCCATGTGTACCGACAGTTCTTTAGCTATAGTGGACACTTGTCCTATAGAAATAAGGGGGCACCCTAACCACCTAGATAAAAACTGCCTATTTTCAAATTATTTTCACATTTTTGCGTTTATTTATTCTGCCACACCTACCTGTATACCTTAGCTATAGTAAAAGTTCCCTATAATAGTGATGAGTGAGTCAGTGAATAGTTATGCATTTTTTACACCTCCATATCTTAGGAAGCTTTTATGGTAAAACTGTTAAACTAGACCTATGAGGTCACATAAGGACTCTACATTCTTATGTTTCAATATTTTTGTCTGTTTTTCCTACAATTCTCCTTATTTTCGTAGAAATAGACTACTTGCAATTAATTATTTGCTTGTGACAAGGGGGAAGTAAGCTCCGTCGCAAGTAGCATAAGTATTGTTTTGTTAGTAAAAAGTGTGAGTGTATTGAGTTTTTTGCACTTGCACTTGCATGTGGCAACGGGGGGTTATTGTCGACACTGTTTGAAAAAGAACAACATTACCTCATATATTCCCTGGGTTATTGGAATAGACGATTTTCTTTTGTCTGTGAACAAATAATGGGGAAGAGAACAAATTCGCCGGGAAAATTCATATTTGGGCTGTACTACAAATTAATATTTTTTAATAAAAAAAAAAAAAAAATAAATAAAAATATTCGAATTATTTTAAGCAGTAAGTTAAACAAGAATTTATAATTTTAGAATAGAGAACACAGCGTTTTATTCGATTTTTCGCATTTCCGTTAAAGATTTTTTTTTACAAAGATAAATTCTTGACCAAATATGCACGTAGAAAAGAAACACAACAATACGACAGACAAATAAAAAAAAAAAAAAAAAAAAAAAAACAGCCAAGTTAAAAGAAGTGGTTTTGCCAGTTTTCGTCTGAACAAAAGAATTCCAAGAACAACAAACATAAATATGAATACTTGTATACCTGACCTTTCGTCCCTGAGTTTTTGTAAAGTTTTTTTCCACTGTTTCTTTCTGTATGACTGTTGCTTTGTTGGGTTTCTTTTAGGTTGTTTTTTTGTTTTTGCTGTTTCGTTTTGCGGCTCTCTTTACTTCTTCTTTTATTGTTGTTTTAATCTATGATGGTTGTGGCTTTTTTGTTGGCTTGATGTTGTAATACTGGGTTATTGTTGGCTTGGGGTTTATTTCTTGAGCTTATATTGCTTTTAGCGGTTTTCAAACGTTTTAAACTTTTGCAATTTGAATTGGAAGTAAGATTGTGACTTGTAGCTTTAACATTCATTTATTAAGTATGAAAACATTTTGCTACTTAAGAATTAGAAAGAGGATTATGAAACATAACGCAAGAGTTCCGACCTATTTGTAATGGTTTAATTCAAATCACTTACCACAGGATCAACAACGTGCGGTCGGCTTTAATTATGCACATACTTTCTACTCATACTTATTTATGTAGAAATATTCGGTGTCGATACAATTTTGTTTTCGCTGATTTTTTTGAATCGTACAAAAATATGTGTAACAGTTCATCGCCGGTGACTTCTTCTAGGCATCTTTGGAGAATAAGATGAAGGGAAACAAGTGACACTAAGGCAGATCAATGGCCGTCAGCTGGCAGGCACAAAGGTATAGCTTGCCGTAACTGAGGGCACTGTCATAAGTTCAGACTTTTACCTACTCGGGGTTGCGACGGGTAACAGGTTCCTGTATCTGCAAGGTGTTTGGCTAAATAAGTCGAGCGGAGACAAGTTAACACTCGTATAAAAAATCCCTAATCTGCGGTGGAACAGCATACGCCAGGGATGCGTGACCAAGAGGGTGGTTGGTCTCTAGTATGCGAACTCTAGGTAGGTAGACATCTTTTTCTCCATTGCTCGTAGGAATTATATGAATTCTCTGAAGGAACCGCGTTTTAATTGACCGAGGGAGGAATCCGAGAGGGGCATGAATGCGTTTCTAGGGTTGGATGAGTACATCTCTAAAGGTACTCCTAATGCGTCGGACCGTGAGATTTCGATAGGGATGGACAATGAAGCCCCGCAAGAGGTAGAGAGCTTAATCTCTGTAGGATCTGCGGCGTTTAGTGGCCAATGGATGAATTCCCAACAAGGTCGACAAGAAAAGCTCGCAATGGGTGGACGGGTCAGTTTCGAAAAATACTCTTGAGGAAGAGGCTGAGACGGTGGCGTACATTGTGTGTAAAATGTTCAACACTGACGGACACTTGTTAAATGTGAATGCTATGGGAGACCTAAACCTTAGACAAATGCTAGCAATAACAAGAGACTCCATGATAAAGAAAAGGCCGTGATGAGAAAAAAGGGGCGAAAAAGGATCAATGGCACGATTGGATGTTGACTTGTTCAAAAAGGCCATAGAGAGAAACCTAAAGGTGTTAACCCCTATGCATAACATAAAGTTAGCAGAAGCTAATACATCACGTACAATGAGTTGCTTACTAGAATGCCAATTGGGATTAGCAGCTCGTTGGCATACAGTGTAAACTTAATGGTTTTTAATACATCTGCTAACTAATTACAAATCAACTCTGAAATTTTAGGATGCCTAAAAATCGCACTTTTTGTTCCTAAATCATGTCTGATTTTGACATTTTCCTTTTTGAATTTCTCGCCATATTTAAAAAGTAAAATTTACAAAGAATTAAATAAATAAATATATAACAAACATTTTTTTATTTCCAAATTTGTTCAAACCAAATGAGATAGCTTAAAGAATAGGATCCAAAAAATTGTTTTTATTAAAATATTTTCCTTTTAATAAATATGGAGTAAAAAGATCAGTAAATTGGAAGCAGGAACAAATAATTGGCAAACTGTAGGTGGTCACCTGCAAATTGCCTTGAATGCCAGTTGTCCCTAACATAATTAATTTAAGAGTATTTTACTTCGAAACCCCATATTACATATGAAATCCATCTTTACCAAATATGAGTTTCCCTTTTTTAATTGCTCAAGTGTTTTTTCGTTTGTTCAAACTTAAGAGCTGTTTTTTAAAAGTGGGCAAATGGTTAGCAGTTCTATGGCAAGAGGTTAGCAACGTGTTTTGAAAAAACTATATTCTAACTTATTGTTATGCATATGGCAGCAAATTATGATCATTGAAACAATAGAGTATAAGACATGAATTGATCTTTATGGCATGTCGCACCGTGTTATTGAAACTACATTTTATCCACATCGATATAATCTAATTTAAGCAGAACTTAACAAACCGCAAAAATGACACTGAAGATGGTACATAATCGAAATCAGTTTGTATTCGAACCAAACTTGACAACGGATGATGGGAATCCGTTCCAAAAATCTACAAAAAGTACTAGGTTACCATGCGGCAGTATCGACCAACAGCAATAATCACTGCTTGACCAGCTTTTTCTTCAAAATCCCCACGAACTACATATTGACGATTTTTATAGGCAACGTGTCAGGGGGCTTTATCGCTTAAACTAAATTTTCATCGATGTACATATACACTTTAACAAAGAATAACGTGATTTCTCCCCCCATTGCATTTACATTTAACAAGTGTCTGTCCGTGCTAATACCGTTTTAGCTCTTTCCTCAAGAGTATCTTTAGAAACTAACCCGTCCACCGCTTGCGAGGTTTTCTTTTCCATCTATTCATGTTTCCTCCATTGGCCACTAAACATAGCAGTACCTACACAAATTAACCTCTCCACCTCTTGCGATACTTCATTGTCCATCTCTATGTGAATTTCACGGTCCAACGCATTAGGAGTAACTTTGGAGATTGACCTATCCACCCTTTGCAAGGCAGTCTTGTCCTTCTCGGATTCCTCCCTTGGTCAATTAAATCCGGCTCCTTCAGAAAATTCATATAATTCCTACGAGTAATAGAAAAAAAGATGTCCTCCTACACAGATCTCCATATGCACGGATAAGTCTGAATTAAAACTAGAAATCGATTCTCATCCAGAGTTCGCATACTAGAGACCAACAACGTTCTTGGTTACGTATCCCTAGCGTATGCTGTTCCACCGTGGATTAGGGATTTATATAAGAGAGTGTTAACTTCTCTGCACTCGACTTATTTAGCCAGACTCCAAGCAGAGACATGAACCTGTTACCGGTCGCCACGAGTAGGTAAAAGTCAGAACTTATAAAAGTGCCCTCAGTTACGGCGAGCTATACCTTTGTGCCTGCGACCATTGTTCTGCCTTACTGTCACTTGTTTCCCTTCATTTCATTCTCCAAAGATGCCTAGAAGAGGTGACCGGCGATGAACTGTTCCACATATTTTTGTACGATTCAAAAAAATCAGCGAAAACAAAATTGTATCGACACCGAATATTTCTACATAAATAAGTATGAGTAGAAAATATGTGCATAATTAAAGCCGACCGCACGTTGTTGATCCTGTGGTAAGTGATCTGAATTAATCCATTACAAATAGCTCAAAACTCTTACATTACGTTTTGTAAACCTCTTTCTTGTTTTCATATTTAATAAATTATTTTTATTGCTACAAGTCGCAATCTTACTTCCAAATCAAATTGTAAATAAATCACGTTATTCCTTCGTGTCAAATATTTTTTCTTTGTTCAAATTTTTGACAACTTAATGGGGTATCCTTTAGTAGACTGGTTCATCTGAATTGTCAGCCACTGTTGTATGACGTTTAATATTTTCTTAACAAATAAACGAATTGGATCAGAAAACTAAAAACGAATCACAAAATATTTATTTCTCTTTCAAACTCCAACTTTATTCTAAAGACTAATAACAATTTAAAACTAAGTTGGACTTATGAGTCATGCCATCTTAAAGATAGAAATAAAAAAATCTTCAACAATAAATAATATAAAATGCCAAAAGAATTAACAAACACAAAATGCAAAAAATTATAAAAGCAGGTACAAACAAACGAACGAGTATAAAACAATATTTGCCAGAAAAAAGCATACAAAAGAAAACGAAAAAAAAACCGCAAAATGATGTTGAAAGCCGTTTGGCATATTTGAAATATTGCTGCTAGTTTGTTTGAGGCAAAAGTGACTTTTGTTTTTAACTTTGTGCTTTACCACACTTTTCAAAAAATAAACTAAAAAAAATATGCCATAAACCAAGTTAATTAAAAAACAAATTATGGTAATATTTTTTAATATGAACTAATTGCGTACGAAAAGACATAAATAAGTAGGTTATTATTACTTTTGTTTAATTAAATTTAATTTTAAAATCCCTTCAATATCAGAAGAGTTTACCGGAGAGCATTTTAAACTGGTCCTTTTTTACCAAATTGAATACGTAATACTTTTTAGAGAGTAAAAGTACTGTTCAAAAGTACCATTATATCCACTATAATATTTCAGGGACAGAAATTTTATTTCCTTGATCGTTAGCTGCAATCACTACAGCACTTTTCAAATCTAAACCGATTTAGGAATTGATTTTTGCATTTTCCCTGAATTCTGCTTTGGTCACCGCGAATATTTCAAAACATATCCCTGAAATAGTAACTTGACGGCAGATATGTTTCCGAGTTTTCGATTTTTGGGAAAATTTTGTTCGAAAATTTGGATTATTTGGCAAAATAACTTTTGAGCGAACGGGTATTCCAAACTAGTGCTGGAATGTGTTCTAAAACTAAACAGACGTGACTCGGTGAATGAGGTAACGTTGATGTTAGTTAAAGGATACACAGACACAGCTGGGAATGAAGCAGCAGACGAACTGTCAAAACATGGATCTGCTGTGAATTTTTGTGGGCAAGTTCCCAGAGATGCCCTGGGGAAGACCTCGAGAGCAACGGTATAAAAATGTGAAGGGAGGCTATTAAAACTCTGCTCAAATATCCCCTCGGCGGGAAGGCCAGAAAGTTGCTTGGATATAATAGAATTACTGCTGTACAGACAGGTCATGGAAACTTGAAGTAACATCTGGTCAAGATGAAAATCGAAGAAGATGATACTTGCAGAATGTGTCTGGAAGAGGCTGAGATGGTAGCGCACAGTGTGTGTGTGAATGTTCAGCACTGGCTAACAGACGGCTTAGGACCACGGGCAGACTCATGTTAAATGTGAATGCCATATAATCTTTAAACAAATGCTAGCAATTGTTAGAGCGTTAACAGCAGAAATCCAGCCATGCCCAAAAATTGAGAAACCCCTCTTAACTTTGAAAGCGATAGCAAGACGTATCACGTCAAGTCAAGGGGAGCCACACCTAGCAGGACCGTCGCGACCGTTCGACAGACTGTCATGCAGGACAGTAAGGCAACACTCTGCCATGTCAGGATTTTCCTTCGGCCCACAACAGAATTGACGGTCTTATACCACGCCGATGCACCATATGTCGCACATGAGACTAATACTCCAGAGTATGTGGCCTGCTGTGGCCCCAGTCGCTCCTAAGGATACGCCTAACATTAACCACGATGACAGTTCACTTATCCCTTACGTAAGATGAACTGAAAAGTTCAACCTCTCAGTCATCACTATTTCGAGATACTTGACCTCAGTCACATACCTGAGACTAATGCCGCCAGAAGGAATGAGTGGAGGACAACCGTGCAACAAATTTGCCTTTCAGCAGCACGTTTTTGTCCATCGCCACTTCAACACCTACACGTTCGGCTCACTCAATAACATCGTGTATGGCCCGCTCACCCTTAATTTCGAGATCAGCACGAAGGACAGTCTTCAAGCAAGATGAGCAGGTCATCCGCATACGCACACACTGGGCAAGAACGGCCGAACTGCGTCAACAATGGATCCATAATGAGGTCTATATAAAAGGACCACAGACGGAGCACTGCGGACACCCACGTTTAGCGTCCCACCACACCGTGTCGCCATGGAGGGACTCCATAAGAAAATTTCACGACAACTTACTCCTCGTACCCTATGCAGAACCTTACCCCAAGAAAGAGAGTCAAATGCGCCTTTAAAATCCACAAATATGCCAAAAACATATTTGTCAGTCGAATCGCTAACATAACACCTAACATGCAACCACGCATCCTCTACGCACCTGCCCTCCCTAAAGACATACTGGTACAGTGCCCTCACTGGCATCCTCTCTCAGTCTCGACACCATTATCCTCTCCAAAACTTTTCCAAGCAAGGGGAGGAGACTGATTAAAAAATTACAACCAACTTCTAATACTGCTCGTATCTATATGAAAAATATTCCTAGTTTTTATTCTAAATTCATCTACAAACAGGGTGAACAGTAAGTAACAATCAGTATATCTGCAATTAATTTAAAAAAAACGGTGATAGATATGGATTTGATGGTGTGAATTTAATTCATAATTCATAATATATATGTGCATATATATGTTCATATGTACTTATCCTCAAAATGCGTTTCTTCAAAAATAGTTTAATTTTTGCAGTTTTGTATTTCCTGATCTTGTCTTTTGTCATTTATCACTTTGTACTTAGGTTTACTGTATGCTCACAGTTCTGTTAATATTTTTTAAAACGGTGCAATTCGCGCCACCGGTGGCTACTCATGTATTGCGGCGGTTCACGTGTTAAAATATATTCGCACATATTAAAACTCGTTAAATTATTTCAAATAAGTAAGAAGAGAAATTTCCAATCACTTAAAATTAATAACACAAAACAAAAACACTTACCCTTGGCTTATATTTTACACCATTTAGTAAATATTGAAAACAAATCGTAAACTATTGATGAGCGATTAATTAATAAGATTGATGCGAATCTGATGAAGTATATGTACATACATACATATGTACGTACTTATGAAGGTATTTGACAAAGTAAAAGAACTGTTATAACGATTAAATGGCGTCTTGTTTTTGATTCCAAATTTGTTGTGGATTTTCTTATTTTCAGCTTCTTTTTTTATCAGTGAGGAATAATTGAAATAAATTTTTATAATGGAGGTTCCATATTTACTTTAAGATTTATAATACGGAAATGCTATTTTTGATACATTTATTGCTTTTTATTTCACTTTTTTTATTTATTTATTTCGAATGTATCACTTTCCAACAAACAAAACCAAACAAGATTAAAAAGCACTCAATTGCAAAAGACCGCAAACACTTTTAAAAAATTGAGAATATGTTGGTTTTTAAAAGAAAAATAAATTTTGTTTAAACACAATATTAAATTGAAATTTCATTAAAAAACCTTAAATTTTATTTATTATATTATAATTTTTTGCTTCCTTTTTATCTTTGTATTTTCTACAATTTACAAACAAAACTTGGTTTCACTTTAATTTGTACATGAATGTAATAACGTTTTCTTTAAAACCCCGTCTTTTGTTGGCAAATTTTTAATACCAAATGTTGCATTTAAACGAATGCATTAATTAATGCTTTGATATTAATATTTTTGATTGAACAACACACAGACCGAAAGTTTAAAAATGAGATCCAAGCAGCACCAACAGGCTCCAACGTTTCTACACGAATGACTTAAATTTTTAGTTTTCAACTTTTTCTCGTTCCCCACCACACACTCACGCACACAAACACAACCAGCCAGTGATGGAGAACTTAAAAATTGAAATTGTACTTACCATCAACCAAAAGAGTACTTTATTTAACATTCTGTTACTTTGTATAAACCAGCAAAAAAACAATGAAAATTAATAATTTTTGCAGTGGCAATGAAAAAAATATTTAAAATACTTTATTTAAAAAAATTATATAATTTCTGTTATCTTTAAAAATTACTCCCTCTGTAATCATGTAATTTACTAATGTAAAGATGTCTTTAAGTCGGTACATACACATTTATATTTCTAATATACGCTTTCTCCAGGATATACAAACGACCTATAGCTACAAGAATTAGGAAATCCTGAGCTCCACTTCTAGAGTGTTATATATCCAGTTAAAATGAGTGTGGTTAATGGAAACAAACGCAGAAAACCCCTAACGCAGCACAGTTAGTCGGCATTCATCCACTACACATACGAGAGTGGAATGCAAACAACAAAAACAGGCCAGGAGCCAAATTGTGGACTTCGATATCGATCGAAATTTCAATTAAATACCACTGAAATTTTCATTAGTTTATATTCGGATTTCGATCGATACCGAATGCCTTAGTTTGCCCTCAGATTGATCTTAAACGGTAATGACAATTACGCGGGATTTGTTCTTTAACCCAGAGCTGTTTATTATTTATTATCTAACACATAAAAGACTTATACATTAAACACATAGACGACAGCAGGCTACAGACTACAATCTGTCAAAACTAAAATACGCACATTTATATTAAGGCTATTATTTTCATGACATCATACGTTCGCATTACCAACGTTGCTATTGTCGCCAGCTTGAGCCAATTCCTATTTTCGTAAACAACAATTAACAAATTTACAATATAATGCCAAATGTGAAATAAATGAAGAGGTTTTAAACAAATGAATTAATTTCTGCTACCATTACTATAGCGCTAATCTCTCCAGTCTTGGCATTAAACTTGTCCGATGTGGTTATAAGCTTGCTCACGCTTATTCCAAATTGTATTACATATTTCACACATAATTTTGCCAACATATGAAATTCGAAAACATACGAAAAAGTACTGAAAATAGTACAATAGTACCATCACTGCTACTAGCTCTCATGCTTGATTTTATTATCTGAAGTTGTTTGTGGTTGTGTTTAGTATTATTCTTTGTGTTTTTGCTTCACTTTTCATTTTTCATGAGAGCGAGAGTGAGTATCAATGTTGCTAGCACTTGCTGAAAAAAAAGCACCCCTAACAATTCTCAAACGTGTAGAAAGGGTTTTTTTAAGTTAATCGTAAAGCCCCTTTCTTTGGAGTTTTGCGGAGAGAAACCTAACGATAACCGTTCTGGCTGGCTCGAAAATCAAAAGTCAAATTTTCTCATTACATTACACCATCGCACTTCTGTGTATAAAACATAGCCATGATAAAATGAAAAGTCTCAGCGTTTAGGATTTTTTTCTTCCAAAAAATAATGAGAACCCTATGAATGAAACCTTCAGAAATATGAAAGAAAAAAAAACAACTGGAACAATTCTTGAAAGGAAAATGACGCTGAAGATGGCACATAGCCGAAACCGGTTGTTTTCCAAGTTAAACTTGAAAGTGATGACGGAAATTCGTTCCAAAAATGTATATATAGACTCTTCAAGAAAGGAACATTGTTAGATATTACAGATAGGAAAAATATTTTTTGTATGGGGTAATTGAAAAGCACTGAAGAGGCAACACTGGTGAGTATTTGTGGGGGGCAAGTATTTACATATTTTAAATCAAAATTTAATTTTAAAAACAGTGACTAATGTAATGAAGATGGAGCTTACACTAATGAATAAACATTTATTTTGTGGGGATAGAATACGAGATTTACAACCTCTAAGAATGAATGTAAAAATAATACCTACTTATGGGAAGTTATTTGCGAATTAATAAAGCGTGCGCCCAAATGATAAGGGCACTTTCAATTTGGTTTAAGATCTCTTGCGATATGCTGTAACATGGTTTGCGTTTTAATATACGTATAGTACTTCGGTTCAATGCCTATAAATTACTTTTGTTGCCTCTAGTCTAGAAATTAGCTTCATCGGGTATGCTTCGCTACTCCTACCATCAGTTAAGGAAAAAATATTATTAATTAAAAGAATTTAAGATTCAAATTTAGTATCTTAGAATTGCTAATGTCTAAGCCAGTGGTCGACAGATGGTGCAGTAGACAATACTTACTACCGGTCGTAATAAAACTCAACCATTAAAAAAATCTTTTTTGGAGAAAAACCCTTGTCATCTGCAGCGCGCCTGCCATGCGAGAAACTGTCAAGAGTCTAAGCCAGTGGTCAAATCCGCTTTGGATTGTATGACCCTCACTATTGTAGTTATTTAGAATTAAGGTAACTGCCTGTATGGGGTACCCCTTTCCCTGCTCATATTTGCCCAGTATTTAACCTGAATACATGACTGGTTTTGAAAATAATCCACACCAAATTTGATTATAGACATATTTTTAGTTTTTCAGATAAAGGATTGTTCCGAACTATACACTTGGTGTACCAACTACCCCACACTATTTTTAAAAGCCTTCACTGTTGTAATTCTAGAGATAAAGGGAAAGTATTATCGACTTTGTATGAAGAGCATCCACTCCTATTCCTTTAAAATTGGTTTCGAGAACGCACTTAGTTTTAAAAATAACCCACATAAAATTTGTAGATGCTCACATTTGCAGTTGCTCAGGTATAAGGAAATTGAAACTAACTTTATATGTGGAGTCCCCCTCTAACCCCTCCTATTTTTGTAGGGATTTTCCTGCAAACGCCCTTAGTTCTAAACATATACCGTAGCAAATTTGAAAACGATCACTTTTGCAGTTCCGCAGAACAATTATTTTTAGTCTATATGTAGGGTACCCCTCTTACCCGCTTATGTCTTCAGGATTTTTTCGGAGTACGCATTCTAAAGGCTCTCACTGTTGTAGTTTTTTAGATATAAGAATATGAATAGCTTGAAGCAAATTTGAAAACTATCACTTTTAGAGTTCCTCAGATATTGAGACATTAATACTTGCTCTGTTTAAGGGGTACCGTCTGTGCGCTCCTAATCATTAGGATTTTTTCTAAGTACGCACATGGCTCTCAAAATAGCCCACACCAAATTTTAAGACTTTCACTGCTGTGACTTTTTATATATACGAAAATTAATATTTACTCTATATGAATAGTACTTTTCTGCCCGCTCCTAGTCCTTTAGAAGTTTTCTGAAAACGCACCTGGTCTTTAAGACAGGCCATACCAAATTCGAAGACTCTCGCTGCTGGAGTTCGTTAGATATAGGGATATCAATATTTACTGTGTACGGAAAATTAGCCTTTTTTAATTTCCGGATCAGTAGTAAAACGGTTCCAAAATTGGAAAGCAGTGGATCAAGCTGTTTGGCTTTCCAAAACATACAAACAAACTTACAAACACAGATGAATTTATATACCGATGAAAGGGGTTGCAACACTTAAATTCCCATAATTTGAGAACTGGTTATTCAATTTTCAAATTTTGAGGTATTCTATTTTCTTATAGCAGATAAATTCATAAACCAGTAAATAGGTATAATTTTTTTAATATCCAGTAATAATCCTTATCGAACATTTTGTACCTGTAAACGAGACCAAATGGAAATTTGCGACATGTGGCACAGGCTATATGAAACTCGTGCATAATTCGCATTCAACAAGTCTGTGGAAATTATATGTTTTTTTATTATCATATTTTAGGTTCAAACTATGAGATTTTCAATGAAATTTAACTAGTCAAACAGAACCTGAACAAATCGTTCAAATTTATAACCGCGAATTCAAAGTATTTCCGGCTTCTTTACCGATCTCAAACTCCATCTATAAAAATGTAGTGCAAATGGGGTAACAATTTTTTTATATGGAATTTGACATCCAATGAGTTAACAAAAAGTACTCAGCTGCGCTGGTGAGTTTATCTGTTTAGTCTGCCCTGGAAACAATATTTGATTTGAAATTACATGCATATACATATACACCTTCATGTATGTATGTATTTCATAAACAGTTGTTTTAAAAAATTTTAAAATAGTCTCTTAAATTTCAACTAAGCATGTTTGTTTACACCGCAAACATTTGATATCCGGTCAGTAGGAGAAAATCAAAGAAATAAAAACTCACAAAATAACAAATCACAACAAATAAAAAAAAAATAAAAAATAAACAATGGAAGACAGCCTGTTTTTGTAGACAACGCACTATGGTCTAAATGACCACAATTTTTGTCAAAACTATTTTAGAACGAAGTTCTTTATCGTTTCTTATGAATCTTCGTCGAAACATTTACTTTTTGCGACAACACAATATTATGAATAGAAAAGTGAGCCCAGTGGTCACGCCCATTCAAAGTATTTATTAAATTTCAATTGTATACATGTATATACTTTATAAAAGTCGAGTTTTTTTGCGATTTTATTCTTTTAGGTGAAAAATTAATTTAATTTATTTTTAAGCTAAGAATAAGCTAGTCTCTATGCGCATTTCGCTAGTTGCTTAGGCCAGCTCATCAGGAAACCCTAACCCAACCTTTTTGTAAAACTTAAACGTCTCATACTTAAGCTTCCTTCGACTAAATGAGAAATCCAAGAAAATCAAGGCCAAAACATTAATTGAGCTGATTTCCCGACGAATATTTTCCTTCAAAGCCACAAGAGATTGGGGATTGTCATTATAAGCCCTCTCTTTGATGTCGCCAAAGCGACTGATCAGTTTTTGGGGGAAATTTTCCCGAAGCAAACTCATCAAAGCTCTGGCTGTGTGTGCAGTCGCCCCATCCTATTGAAACCACGTATGTGAAGAGTACGATGGACGAGCTCGCAGGTTTGGCAAAAAGAATTCCGTAATCATGCGTCGATAATTTTCACCGTTGACATTCGTCGCCTGGCCTCGAGAATTTTCGAAAAAAAAAAATGGTCCAATTATCTCATGCGTGGATAACGCACACCAAACAGTTACCCTGGGGCAATGCAATGGGTTTTGATGTTTCAATCCAGGGTTGCGGGTTCTTGGAGACCAGTAACGACAGTTTTGCTTGTTGACTTGGCCGTTTAAGTGCAAATGAGCCTCGTCGCTCAAAAAAATGGGATTTACAGTGCGAAAACGCTCCAACATCGTTCCACAAAAAATTTTGCGTAAATCAAAGTCATTTTCTTTCAATTTTTGGACGAATTGAATTTTAAAAGGATAGAACTTCAGATCCTTTTTTAAACTTTCATGAATAATCGCTCTTGGAAGTCGCAGATTTTCACGTAAACTGCTTTCAATCAGTACAATGTTTTCGGGAGTCCTTGAAGATTGACTGGGCCCTGGCCGTGGGACATTCATAGCCGAAGCAGTTGCGAGGAATCTCTGCACCCACGAACGAATCAAATTTATACTCGGTCCACCACGTATTCGCCGAATACCGAACTTTGAACAAAATTGTCGACGAGCAATTACGTAAAAATGTCTTCACAGCGAACGCGCGATGCTCACTCTACCACTGCGACATCGTGACTGACAAATCTGCATAATCGATAATTCCAACGGCACCACCATCCATCCGCACCGTTTTATACTTTTTCAAATAATCGAATTTAAAAATATAAATTTGCCACCACACACCCTGTACTTTATCTATATATACTTTAATATTTAGTTAAACCCATTATTTCGTATGTAAACTCTCTATCAGAAATAAGAATGAGAGAGCTATATTCGGCTGTACCGAATCTTTTATACTCATGACAAATGTATAAACTACTAAAAATGTACCACAGATTTTTCCCGGTGAAAAGGATTGCTTGCGATATTTAATTTTTGATCAATTCTGGATGCGCGCCTGCATCAGCCACTTCTTTTTTACAAGACCCGAAATTTTGTAATGAAGTTTATCATTTTGTCGGTTTCCATATCAGAACATGCAATTTTGACTGGCATGTTGTCGCATTGGGACTGAAATACCTACATATAAAAGTTAACCATTCCCTAACAGCCAAGAGAAAGTACTGCATTGTGCATTATTTGCCGAGAATGAATTTACTAATAAATGTATGTATGTATCTGCTTCTCTAAAAACTTAAGGTACAAACTTCCACGAGGCTTGTTTCCCAAATACATTTATAACATATTAAAAACAGTTAAAGTTTGACAGCTTATAATTTAACGCTTAATTAATGTTAACAACAACAAAATGCATTTTTGGTTGCCTAAAGTATAGCGCGCCAGACAGCAGTAACAAATGTATTACAACAGAGCATAAAAAAGAATTTTGGCTCAATAAAGTAGTTGTCTGTACCATAGTGCGACGGCATAATACAGTTAGCTTTTATAACAAAACAACAACAAGAGACATACATTTGAAATGGGTACCTAAAAGTTTTTAAGTGACACTTTTTTTGTTTAGTGCATTACAACAACAACTGTGCAAAATAACAATAACAACAATTAAAAAGAAATACTCTGCTAAAAGCAAAACATTGGCTTGATGGTTGTTGTTGTTGTTTAATGAATTTCTTAACACCTTAGAGATCTGCAGAGTACGCAACCAAATGAAAGAAATGTAGCAATTTTTCTTGGTTGTTATGCAAACCAGGGATGGAAAATGGCTTTGGATGGTTTGTACAAACAATTACAAAATGCACTTTTTAGACAATGATGGTACCATTTTATTTATTTGATTAAAAAATATATAAAATAAGGCGCCGGGTAACTAAACCATATGCGCCTATGATTTATTTAATGAATATACTTAAAATATTAAATGTACAAAATGCATAAGAAAAACGCAGTGCGATTAGACCATACTGTGCGTAAACTATGAATAGTTAAAATAAGATTAAATTTAACACCAGAAACATTTTGGTAAACTATAAAAACGTAAAAGAAATTGAGAAGTAAGATTTAAATATAATAAATATTGTGCTTAAAAAATGCCTACTGATGAGATACTGAACAGTTGAGAATTTTCCCAACATATCATCCATCCTGGATATTGGACATACTTCCAAGACGTGTTAAACATTTAGTAATTGGTCACAGGTCAAGGGCAAAAAACTCGACCCGCGCATATTATTTTAATTGTATTATTTTGAAATGCTTACTAGGACACTGCACTTATGGCAGCAAGCTCAGCTGAATGGAAGTTTCTACGAATATTGACAACTGACTTTGTTCTAGCAATATTATTTCGAATGCGTATTTAAGGGTATTAAAATGTTGAATATTTCACTAAAGAAATGTCTGTGATGCCTAGTACTTTAGAAATCACTCCCCTCAGCTCTGCGTATGCTTGTGGAATGGTCTTCCTAATCGTGTTAAGAGTTATTAGAACATTTAAACTCGAAAATCTTTTTATATAAACTTCTACAACGTGATAAGTCAGAATCCCCCGCAGAAGTTTTTCAGTGAGTGGTAAGTTTAATATATCTTCCTCTGAAAGCTCCTAGCTGTCTATCATATAATCAATATTTTTTAAATTGGAAACTTTACTGTCGTCAATTACACCTGATGCTTTATAGTCGTTACTTAGTGTAATATGACTATTGTTTTGATTCAAACATTAATTTACCAGGATTTTGTTACATTTATTAAAATCATAAACTAAAAAAATATGTATCTAAATTCCCAAATACACAATAAAAAATAAACTTAAAAAAATTCATGTAATTTTAAATAAAAAAACAGATAAAAAACTAAAGTAAACTTAAACGAAATTCATGTTGTCATATAGCAAAAAATTCGAATTTTAAATTGCACCAAGTAAGCCGAGGTAGTACCATGGTATCCACAAGATCAAAACTGTACCAAAAAAAGTAGCATTGCACCATGATTTCCATGCCTGATTTTAACAGATAAAATTCCCTCAAATGAGTTAAACTAGAAGCCAGTTAAAATTAAGTGAAATTAAAGAGCACAGAATGTTAAAGAGAAAAATTTTAAGAGCTTTGCAAATTAACGTGTAATTTTGAAATATTGAAAAGAATTCATAATAAAATTAAAGGCGTTTTAAATATTTTTTAATATGTCATAAACATATGATGATAAATAATATCAAATAATACGCCCCACTCGAAATGAGTGGATTGAATTGAGATTTCTTTATCGGTGTAAAAGGTTTAAAAAAGTGGGTGTTTTTAGGAATTATTTTTATTTATTTAGTTGTTTCGCATAAATCGTCTTTGTTTATAAAAGTTTGGTTAGGGAAATTTTACTTCAATTCACTGGAGGTTTTCTATCGGATTTAAGTCCGGTTTTCTCCAAACTAAATTTTTACTTGGCCTTGGTTAATTTATTATCTTGTTGACAAACCTCTGCTCTGCATACGTAAGCATACTATTGCGGCCATTGTGTTTACTAAGTGACCTAGTCCACCTCAAGATAAACATCCTCCAATTTCAATATTATGGGGCACTTCCACTGTAGCTAGAGAGCTGAAATTTGGTATAAAAGTAGGTCTGGAGGAATAAGTAAACAAAAAAATTCTGAAAATGGGCACTTTTCACTGAGAGGACTGGAGTTTCCCTTATTTGTATAGTACACTTCCACTGAAATTTGTTATATAGGCTTTGGGGATATAACAAACAAAAATAGAAAAAGATCTAAATTTTTTTAGACACAAAGTCTAACTAAGTCTGTCCAATATGTGGTGTTTTTTGTAGGGGGTATATCGAAGCAGACCGCTAAATTTATGGTTACTTTTTCGACCCCTTTCTTTACTCGAATTGATTTTAGGCAACCGATTTGTAATTTACGACTATCTTACTATCATTCAAGCCTCGTGCTACCACTAGCCTTTACTCTCGACTGTAATGATTTCAGACTGTCGTACACGATAGATTAGAGATTTTTTATAAGAGAGTGTTAATTTCTCTTCGCTCGACTTATCTAGCCAGGCCACGTGGAGGTACATATAAGTCAGAATTTCTGACAGTGCACTCAAGACAACAGATAAAAAAAAACCCAATAAAAGTAAAAAAGAAAAAATACAAAAGGCATTTCGGGAAAAACTTGGCTTTGCGAGTAGATGTGCCGAAAATTGAAGGTCTTGGTAGCTTCAACGACGTCAACACGGCTCGGCGTGCCTCTAAACATCATAGTGGTTTGTCGGAAATTGTTGGTGTTGATGAAACTTTAGTATTCCTAATCCAAACAAAATATGCTTGGCTTGCTAATGACTGCGCCGGTGCATAAAGTAACTTATTTATTCGACAAATATAATTGCAAAATCAGTTCTTCTTATCGGTTATTTTGGAGAAGATGCTACAGAGTCAGGGAATTGAAAACAGACGGTGGACTATGTCACGGAAGAAAATATTGCCGCATTAGATGTATTTAATAGAGCCATGGATACCTCAGATCCATTAATATCACCTATACATTTTAAATACCGAAAACATCGAAACAACTATTTCCAAAAGAAGTGATTCAACTATTAATTGGGTATCAAAGCATTGATGAGGTAATAAAAAAAGATTACGAAGACATGAAAGGAAAAAAGTTGTGCTTAGAGTGTGAACTCTGGATCTCATTAAATAATATAATAAATCCTTTGAAGTTGCATCTTTTGTTGTATCGAAATATTTGTAAATTAAATACAAAACTGTTATTAAATTTTTAAAAATTTAATAGATTTTATTTTTACTTTTAATTGTTTGACATGGTTAAGGGTCATACTTACTCAGAGGGTTTTATAAATGTTTCCTTTAAATTATCCGTTTTTACACAATTTTTTTCTTAACCCTTTATCTGCACAAAATTTTGCATCTCTAGCTGCTTCCGAAAAGAATTTCGGCCACTGTGCTTAATAACGGGTGGCGCATAAGTAACGTAATGATTATTGGCGTATTGGCATACACCTTTCTCTTTAGGTAGCCTCAAAAAATGTTGAACCGTTAATTGCGACGACCACCGCGGCCATTCGATCGCCAAAAATGTCGCGCAGAAGCCATAGTAGAACGATCGGTGTGACTGACCCTATAAATTTTCCATTCATTGACCGGTTTTAATTGACATTCGCAGTGTGTCCCTAATTGATTGCTTGCCCACATCAATGTTCACATTATGTCTGCTTGTTGCCGAAAATGCTTAACCAATCGGTAAATTGTTGGAACGCTAGGGGCATTTCGAACATGAGAGACATTTCGAAGTGATCTTTGTCCGAATAATCGAATGCTGACTTTCAAAATAAAATTCTTAGGAATATCCATTTCAACTCTCGCCAAGTAGATAAAACGTCATTTTAACTAGCGATAAGAAGATAAAAGATTCGAATTATTTATACTCATTAATCGGAATCGCAAAGGAATGTAAAGCTTTTTTATCGCCTTCTCCTTAAATGCAAATAGAGTATGGAGGTACATGAACCTGGAAATAGTAAATAGTAAGTGGTCACTAACTGTTTGTAAAAAATCAAATTCTATTTACTGTTTTACTGTCAAAACTAAACTGACTACACTTTTGGTTCCTTGTGCACCATAAAGTGACCAAATAAGCCACCGGTCATTTGGCTTGATACGTAAATTCTTTTTCAATTCTTTTCAATTCAGAATATTAAAATATAAAGTAACTCTGTATAGCTATGGCTCGCCTCAACTATGTCGAAATCACTATAAAATACTTTAATTACTTTTTTCTATTTCTTTTATTTGTTCAGCTTTTGCAGCTAACGATCGTTACGTTTTTTTTTTTACGAATGCAGTAATTATTGAACAATTATGGTAAGATTAACAAGATAATGTTGCAAATATCTATTAATTGCGTTAAACCACTTTAATTAGTGAAAGTTATTACAAACAAAAGTGAAGTTAAAGAGTGTTTATAGAAAAGAAAATTAAACAAAAAATCAATCATCATATTAAATTAAGTATAAACAATTTTATTAATTAATTGATCACGCAATTGCCTGCTTGGTTGACTGAATAAAATAAACACATAAAATAAAATAAATAAAAAAGGAACATTTGAAAAATTCATTAAATTCACAATAATTTGCATAAAAATAAATTTTTAAATGAAAGTAAAAGTTTTTACATTTTCCAGCCAGCTAGTAAATTATGAAAAATTAAACTCCTCAATAGTAAATCACTTGTAAAAGAATTTTAACTTAACTTATCTTGTCATTGATTAAATGTTCCGATGCAACTTAAAATAATACGGGAATCGAACCAACAACCGAAGAATTGATTAGACTAGCACAATACTTATTAGCCCACCCTGGCAGGTGTTCGTTATTACCGCAAGCTTCCCGAAACCATAAGTTCTGACGTTTCTATTATAGGTTCGAATCGATTCATGTTGTCTTATTTTATTCGAAAGACGATAGAGGGCGCAGAACCTCGAACAATATTTAAAATTTAGATTATCTTACGAGATATTTAGAATCTAACAATTTACTTAGCGAACGCCAGTATGGTTTCCGTAAAGAACGTTCTACGGGAAGCCTGCTAGCTTTCCTCTCTGACAGATGGTGTTGTTCTGTACATGATTCCCGCGGAAGTAAGTTGGTGGCTCTTGATATTTTCTAAGGCGTTTGGTAAAGTGTACCATTATTATTATTATTATTAATGTATGGGGAGATATCGAAGCAGACCACTTACTTTTTGGGTCGCTTTTCGACCCCCATTTCGCTCCTCATTTTGATTTCAGGGAATCGATCCGTAATCACAACCACCTTACTTTCAATTGAGTCTCGTGCTAGCCCTAGCCTTTACTCTTGACTAAAGTGATTTCAGACTGTCGGCTGGTAACTGTCGACACTCTTCCTCATCACGGAGTCTTCTGTAATTGCTAGCATTTGTCTAAGGCTTAGTTCACCCATGGCATTCACATCTAATAAGTGTCTGCCGGTGGTCTTAAGCCTTATGCTAGCCAGTGCTGGACATTCACACACAATGTGCGCTACCGTCTCAGCCTCTTCCAGGCATAGTCTGCAAGTATCATCATCTACGACTTTCATCTTAGCCAGATGGTACTTGAAGTTTCCATGTCTTGTCACTAACGCAGTGATCCAGCTTAAAGTAGCCCTATTATATCCGAGCACCTTGCTGGCCTTCCTGCCGAGGGGCTCTTTGAGCACCATTCGAACCTGTCTACATGTGGTATTCTTCCTCCACCTATTCAGGTGTAATGAGTTGAAGAACTTTAGCTCGCACTAGGCCATTCCCCAGGGCAACCCTGGCTTCTGGTCCACAGAAATCCACATCAGAGTGTAGCATGGTGCACCACTGTCCAAAACTTATTGCTTTTGGTAAGGGTAATTACTTCAGCCGATTCATATCAAACTTTCTCTGGAATCGTACTATACGGGTTGTTATAGATGGGGTTTCAACAAATGAGGTCAAGATAAATTTCGGTTGACGGCAAGTCTCCGACTTTTTCCTACACCATTTCATATTTTTTCTCGATGACGTTCTATGCCAAACTTCCAATCCTATCTAGTATTTTACAAATAATAGCAGCATTTATTATTCTTCTTCATTCATTATTAGACCAAACCTTTGACAGCTTGGAGACATCAGGCACAATATGAATGATATGCTCAACCGAGATTTTACGATAATTTCCAAATGTGGTTGTGCGAATAGGGTTGATTTTAATGCACGTAAGCCCCACAAATGGAATACAAATCCCATATGTGGGCCGGTGCTACAAAGTATATTTTGAAACTTTTCGATCATGTCCACGAGAACGCGAAGATGAGGCTCGTGTCATTGTTCTATAGTTAAACGGAATGAGCTGTAATGAAATTAAAGAAGTTGTTCCCAATACCCGAACATATTTGCTTATAACATGTTCTTCATTAAAAGCTCATCCGTTCGTGGTATATTGGCCAGTGGAGCGCTTAGGATACTACAGGGAAAACTCGTTCCTTTTGCCGTACTGTTCGTATGGGGAATACGAGTAGGAAAATTGAAATCGAATGACAACAAGCTCTTTTAGCGCTGTTCCCCCTTCTTTAAACATATTTCCCAGTTCCAGCACAATACATTGCATAAGTAGGGGTCATCCCCTGAGTGCTAGTCCAATGTTGAATAGCAAAATTGTTTAATGTTCCACCCATATATTAATAGGACATTGGATAACGTTGATAACAGTACAACTACATCCATATATAAAGAATCTAATTTATTACGTTCCATTTTGGGAATCATAAAATTGTTAAATTTTCCCGAAAGGGCCGCGTCCAGCAAGTATTTAATAATACGTATGTATTTTTATTTATTTAAAATTATAGCAAAACATTTTAATTAAATGTGTAAGCCAAGCTTGAATTGCGTTTAAATGAAAAAAATAAGGAGACGAATTCATACATGCAGTATGTCATGTTCCCAGTCAATTAGAGTTAACTGAGGTTTGAAACGTTTGTGAGGATCTGAAATAAAAAAAAAGGAAATTTTTATAAAATAGAAAGGAGATAATTTTAATGATTCAGAATATTAGTTTAGGTTAAGTTAGGTTTACAAGTCGTCTACAGTACAGGCGCGCGTGGCTACGCAAATACGGGCCCTAGGGTTGAACTGAAGAAGAAAAGAATGCTAGAAAGTGGAGAGTAAAGAGTGAAGAAGACTAGTATAGAGATGAAGGGTTGAGTAGTCACTGTATCCACTGATGTGGAGTAACTCTTAATAAAGTTCCTGCTTCTTATACATCGGAGAGGCTGACCAAATATTGTCTCCTCCTTTTCAATTTCTACAGTAATCGTTAGCTGGCAACTATATTCTTGTGGCGTGATTGTCATTACTGCAATGTTCGATAGCTGTTGCCACGATATCCCTTAATTGCGTCTGCCGAAATCTTAGCAGAACCTCTCTAAACTGGGTCAGTATATTAACAAAATCTAAAAATCTTCAAAATTGCTTGTTAATGTACGTAAGGGACTAGTGATTTTTTTTTATAAAACAAAGTACTGAAGCCAACGTGTTCTTATGGAAATTTGTGGCGAGCACGCACTCTCGGAAACAACTTAGTGATTGATTTCGACGCTTTAAAGATTAAACATCTGTGGTGTTGAACACAGAGAACCTTCGGAAAGACAACCAATGTTTTAATGCGAAGAATTTATATTATGAGTTGTTGAACCCTGGTCAGACTAATCACAGCAGAGCTGTACAGACAAGAGAGCAATTACTGAAGCTATATGTTCCACCATGACACTGCTCGTTCTGAGTTTGCTGTAGCAGCAAAAAAACTTTTTGAACAAGAATTTTAAATCTTTTGACTTTAAGCTGTGCCTCTCTTTCATGCTAATACTCGCATTTTCAATTAATATAAAAACAATTCAGTATTATTTCTCTTATCAGTTTCCAAATTAAATTCTAATATTTACATCTAGTAATCTTGTTAAGCGAACACAAATTTGAGGGCGTTTTATATTTCAAACATTAATGGAATTAGAAGCAGTTGCAGAGCCGACTAAATCAACATTTTTCAGAATTTACAGTGCCAAGAAGTTTATTGTATTTGTTCCGAATTTCGACTATACGAACGAACGATTTAAAGTTAACAACATCAAAATATGTGCAATAACATGTCTTATAATATACAACCCTAATCATTAGAGGTTCATACCTCTAAATGTTCCTTTAAGATTTAAAATTCGAGATGCTATAGCTCAAAGAAAAATTGTTGAAGTTTTTGAAAGGTACTTTTTAAAATATTTCAACTTTTTTTTCACCATTAAAGTTTAGTAATGTCATGCTTATATTTAATAACTGCACGCATTCTGATACTTATGGAGTTTATTAAAAAACCTGGTATTGGTTTGGTGTAAAAGGGGTCCCAAATGTCTTGAATTTTGGTTTTTAATCCGGAAGCCTAGTTCTGAGGATCATTACTAAGGCGACGCTTTATTATTCATATTTCAGATTCTCATTTGGATTGAGATCTGGGACGCAAGGAGGCCAATCCAGTATATTTATATTGGTTTTTTTTTTATTTAACCGATTTTTTGTTTAATTTTGTTGTATGAGCAGGGCCGCCATCTTGTTGGAAGGTGAAATCTTCAAAAGTAGTTATTTTTGGTATTGATGGCATAAGGATTTCTCGTATTATGTTAATGTAGCCTTCTGCGTTAACAATATTTTCAATAAAGTATAACTGGACTAGTCGGTTAGTAGACATACAGCTGCAAACCATAATGCTGGCAGGGGACTTAACGGTAGGTTTCAGGCAATCCTTGAGGCATGGTGATTTAAGCGATCCTATTTTATGGAGCCGTAGTTTGGTAAAAGTATATGAAGAAGGGTTCTAATCCTTCTCTGTTCGAGAGTCTAACGTAGTATGGCGACCCTAATAAACGCTTACAAAGGCAGTACTTCCCACTTTAGTTCGCTTTTAATACGGCGAAACGAGTAAACGTGGCGGATTCCTCAGAGTACCAGAACGACACTTGCTCCAACTAAAAATATTCGCAGAGAGCTCCAAACGGGATAATGGAGTTAGCAGAAGTGTCCATATATGAGATCTGAGGGTTAAAGTGTCCTTTAGAATATCCAACGAATGTAGCTTTCTACAGGCTGAGTTATCAGCATATTTAAGGACGGCAAACTGGCTGTGGTAGTATAGAATATTTGATAGAGATGTTCAGATCTTTACCGACAGGGTCGATGGGTCTCTTCGACATATAGACTGGTCGAGTATGGGTAACTGCGTAGCCGATAGGCTGGCAAAGAATGGAGCAAGGCTGTGGAGTTCGTATGTTGCCGTTTACTGTGCAATTCCGCTCTCTCGGTATGCAAAAGGCGAGCTAATAACGCTTTGTGTGCTATGGCTAAATGGTGAGAAATTATGATGCAGGAACGTTAAGCTAACCCGTCGCAGATTAGACAGGGTCCGAACTAGAAATATCCTAAGATTTCGTAAAACGCAACTAACAGAAATCAATCAACGGTTACTGGACATCTTTAAGCCCTGACTCTCTATATCCTCTCTACTAAGCTTCTCTGAACTATTTAAGCTTCTGCAATTTGCACCTTTTTCGCTCACGTTAGCCGGTGCTGCAGGCGACCTGTCACTTAACCTAGCCTAATTCAAAAAGCAATTCCTAATTGTTATGTGCGGAGCCCCTTAAGGCACTGTCCATCGTCATCTGTTACTTAAGATCTATATAAATGACGGCGAACTGATATTGAAATGGAATAAAATAACTTTTCTGTGAAGTTTTAACGTAATTCCTTTTGTTTTATAGAGAATCTATAAAGAGAACTAAACGTTCATGCAGAATATTCATTGTAGCGATCGCTGGTGCATGTAGCGCAGTCCTGTTGGATCCACGTACATATCGTTAAATTCGGGCTACAAAAAAACGGATCTATATGGCATCACCATCTATATGGCATTGCTGTGGTCCATGATGGCATCACCAACATTACTCTTTGCCGAAAATCCGCAAACAAACAATTAACTTTTTGTGGATGCATTGCTACCTGGAATCTTAGTTAGTTTTGCAAATTAGCATAACCATCCATACAAAAGCACGGCGAGGATCCAATTGTCTCTGGTTTTCCTGCACACTTTTTCTAAGTCCGGCATTCTGTGATGTACAGGTTTTTACTGAATGTTTACACACGGTCGTCTCGAATTTTGCTACCAAAATCATTTTGTTCATAAAGTTTGAACATTTGAACGCGTTGCTCAATCGTGTAACTCACCATATTGCTTTGGCACCCGTGGTTGAATAATAAACAACAGGTTTGACAAACGCCGCCAATACATCATGACCACCACAGAAAGGGGAAAAAGGTTAAAAATCTTAGAACCCTATACTATAGTTATAAGATCTGATCTCATAACGGTGCCTTATACTGAAACTGCTACCGAGAATAAATAATTCCCAGTACACAAGACTCTATAACTGTCCCAATAGGTCCCCTCATTTCCGCCCTTTTATACCTATGGCTTACACTGAATGAAGTTATAAAAATATTTCTTTCTTTCTTTCGGGGAAAAGCTATAAGACAACAGCTGAGCTGTTAAAACAACAACTCACCCATCAAGGCATAACGTTGTTCATTTTGCAGCTGTGTATAATCGATATTGGGTCCCTGCAAAAACTGCTGAGCCGCCGATATTGTCAACATTTCGGGAATCCAAATCTCATCGAGTGAATTTTTCATTACTCTCAACAAATTTTTCAAATGTTGTTGTAGGTCGGTGGCTAAATCTTCACAATTAAGGAATATGAGAGCTTTGCAAGTGTCATGTATGTGTTGCTGATGTGTATGACATCTCACAATTTGGTTGTATAGTGCATCGATATGAGCAATATCTTCAAAAGGATTGCCAGGCTTAAAGCTTAATAGCTTGCGTTCATGTTTGCGGCGATTTTTACTGGAGCGGAATGTTTTACTAGAAGTGTAAGCCAAATGAGAAAGATCCTAGTAAAAACTCTTTATTTTAACTTACCCAGTGCCTTTTGAATTGGCTGTATAGCGCGAGGATTGCAAACTTGTGGTGTCTGATAATAAGTCGAATTCGTCTACGTTCAACTGATCGCTGTCATCGATAAAACTTTGTGCTTTTTTGGATCGTAAATTACGAACTTCTAACAAACGTTCTTTATGCTTCAAAAATTGACTTTCCTCATTTGTCAAGTTATTACACAGTTCTTCTTGGTAAGCTAATAGTTTGGGTAATAACAAGCTTTGTAGCAGATCTTCGTTTTCATGATGTTCCTTTAATTGGATTTCATAAATTGCTGTTAAGAATAATTTACCAGCAAATAAGATATCTAAAGCTGTGCTAAAGTTATTAATATATTTTTTAGCCAATTGATAAGCTTCTAGATATTTGCCTTGTTCTTGTAAAGGAGAAATCATAGAACTAAAAGAAATAATATAGAATCTATTGTCGTCTGGTTGCAAAATAATCCTTTACATACTTACATAGCTACTGCACGTACTGACTCAGGATCAATTTTCTGGGCCAACACTAAGGCTCTTTGCCAATCTAAAATATGTTTAGCACTGAGCAAGGCCTGTTGTAAATTAAGACCACGTTCATATAAAATGCTGGCATTTTCAAATTTACCCTTAGCTCTCAAGTAATCAGCAAATGCCAAACAAAGTTCCTTATAACATTCTTCGTCGTCCTTAAAGGCCTTGAGAGCTTGGGCGTAATATTCATGTTTTTTAATAAAGGCTAAAGCTTCTTCAAACTTCTCTTTGCCACAATTGGCTATGTGTTTCAATGCTTTTTCGAAGCGTTTTAAATGTTCATCGATTTTAAATTTACGATAGTTTAAATCAAAGGATTTTAACTCATTCAAAAATGCTAAATATTCCTTAGGATCTTTTTGTGACTTTTGTGCCACAAACAAAACAAGACCAAAATCATATGTACCCAAAGCTACATTGTAAAGTTCATTAACATCCACCAAATATAATAAATATTTCAGCGCATCTTCTGCACCTGCCCCAGTCACACTACTACCATCTTGTGCATTTTCTTTTTTCTTGTCTTCCCATATAAGTTCAAGAGCCTTTTCCAAATCACCCATTTTCACATAGGCCGTTAATATGGGCAGACGATAACGTTTTTCACTGGTTTGTTCCATGCGTGAACACAAGGTTTTGCATAAGTAGGAAATTTTTTCTTCGACTTTAAAGCCTTCGGGATACATTTGAGAATTTTCCTCATAGTTGCTGGAATACATCGATTTGGTGAAATCCTTTAAACAATAAGAGAATATGCAATTTGTTTCTTATACTTTCGATTATGTAACATTAACTCACCTCGTTTTGCAAATCACTGAGGAAGAGATTCAGCCAATTTGGATTTTGTATCTCTAGCAGAAAAACATCTAGATGATTAACAAAATCACACATATTGTGATCACATAAAATATTTAAATTTATTCGCTGTTTACGCAGCATATCGAATGCCAAATAATATTTTTGCTGCTCTAATAAAGCACCCACCAATTCCAAAGATAAGACCCTTGGGCAAATGGCTTCTAAATTGCCACGTGGCATTTGTAAAACAGTACGAGCTGAATCAGCTACTGTGGTCACCAAGTTGGAACCTCTCTCCAAACGTCGTTCATTGACCAACCGCATATCGCGTAAACGTAAAAAGTGCAAAGAACCCAATTTTGTAAAGGTTAAGTAGTTACCAGCCATACAGTAAGAGGTCACATCTTGATCTAAACGCTGGGAATTTATGAATAATTCTTGATTGTTTGTCAAAGCTATTGTTGTCGTTGTTGTTGCAACAGATCTGCTGTTCTCCAAAGTTCTTCCCTGTGGAAATACCTTCCGATTGGCCGAGTGTGAACCGGCTCGTTTCGAAGCGAATGTCCAATTATCGTGGCCAAAAGATTCATCTTCAAATGGTTTTAGAAAAATTATCAAATGCTCAATTAAATGTTCAAATTGGGCGTGCAAACGTTTATTTGTTTCACGGTTAGTATCAACATCAAACACTAACTGTATTAAACGACAATCCTCTAGGAGTTGAAAGAACATTTCAGAGGGTTGCTCTTTGCCTGAAGGAGTCAAAGTATAAACGGTACCGGGAATGTGCACTGTGGAAACAACTTTATAGCACGGTTGGGGTAAATTTATGTTAAAAAATTGCAGATTTGTTGAATTATTCACTGTGTAATTAGCCAGCAAATAAGTGCCCTCAAAGCTTTCAAACCATTGCAAATTGCCATATTGCAAAGGTACTAAATTTTCCATTGTTTCCAATGATCTTAAAACTCTGTGTTTGCTGAAAAGTGCAGGAGCAGTCACTTTAGATTTGTAAATATGAATATTATGCCTGGAATCATATATACACAATTGCAATTCCTTAAATGCTCCCTGCAAACATACTGTAACAATAAAAGCTTCTCCCTCGATTTTTAACTCTTGACTGCTCATAGGTGGGGGTATGACAGCTTTGGATAAATCCGTTAATAATAAGCGTTTACCATCCACAACACAAATAAGTCCTGACCTGTTGTAACGATCAATTGTCCAATGCCACTTGTATACCAAATATTTGCCCGTTTCTAACAGTATATGTAAAGTTTTTTCTTCTCCTATCCGACTATCCCATTGAAAGTAACTGATTTGACTTTCTGATGAAAATTCTAATACCTGTTTCAAATACCAGTGGTAGTTACCAATTGTATATAAATACAACTTCTGTTGAGCCTTAACGCAAAGAATTTCCGAATCTGAACTCCATTTGATGCTATCGATGACGTCGTTGTTCAAATCAAAGGGCAAAGGCAATTCTCGATGTCTAAGTCCATTTTTTTCGAAGAGTGCAATACAGCTCTTGTTGGGTAATCTTTGGGGTACAGCAATCCATGTGCCAGAGGGTCTCCAGGCTATAGCTTGGCCAAGATTAGGTTGTTTTTCAGCGACATACTGCAACTTGCCCTCTTTGTCGAATACTTTGAATGTACGCCCACGTAACTGCGAAACATATGAAACTACAAAATAAGCACCATCAGCACGCCAATCAAGGTAAATGTTCTAAATATTCAAAAAGAAGAATTGTATATAGTTGTAGATAGTATTTTAACATATTTATTTTAGAAATAGTTAAATAAAAAGCAAGCTGCACCGCGATCCACTTCTTACCTTGGGCAACACTTCTGAATTTATTTTAGCTTCATCATTCATTGTTTGCTTGGCCGCCTGTTTGCCTTCGGAACCATGAAATTGCGTCTCCTTTTTACCCCATCCAACACTGACAAACTCATGCTCTACCTCAGTGGTGTCATCGTCTAAAGTATGCTCCGACAATGGATCGTAAGTGCAAGTCATTACAACAACATTATTTTGTTTGGTAAGAAACACTACAACCTCTTGATCGGGACTCCAAGACATTGTTTGAATGCCAACATCGCAAAAGGTGCCTTCATTTATTTGGTGTGTATCGGGATTTACCAACAAAACTGCTCCTAAAGATGTTGCCAAGCAAATTTCATTTTCCAAAGCTAAATACTCGGCTGCTACAATGTTTGCGACCTCGGCCAAAACCGTAGGAGGTTCATGGCTTCCCGGTTTGTACAAAAACAGTTTGCCATCAGTCACCACAAAACGACGATCGTCACTTTTGCAGGAGTTGGGATTAATTAAAAGAAATTTCGGATCGGCAATAACGTTGGTATATAGTTGGCTATACTTTAATTTTAAATTGCGCATAGTTATTTATCAACTTAGTAAAATGTTATAGAAATTCAACATGTGCCACAGCAAAGAAAACAAAAACATTTGTTCCGTAATGCACAAGAAACTGACTTCTCTCCAATGAAAAGTGAACAAACCAAATAATTTTTTGAAATTCATACACAGTTGCATGGATGGATTTATTTGTGTACACATGTGAATAAATATTTCTAAAAATTATATGTGCTACCCTATACCATATAAATAGAAAGTAAAATACATAAAAAGGTATGGCAATTAACCCCTTGAGGACCATACATTTTTGGCTGCATATATATTTACTTATTTGAAAAAAGTGTGCAAAAATATTTTTATCGGCCACCATTTTATATAAACAAATGTTATTTATAGATATTTTATTTATTTAAATATTTACTGTATAACAAAATTGGGTAAACCTAAAGTAAATGGTGTCACTCGTGATATATGCCGCAACATTGCATTAAAGGCAAACACATTTGTACGGTTACGCTTCTTATTGAATGCTCCATATGTACAGCATTTCCCATTTTCTAGTTTATCCATTGTGAGTAGAGATTTGAACTTTGTTGAAGAGGCCCAGTTTTAATTACCTTTAGTAATGCTCAAGTTCTTAAACTGAAGTTAATAATTAATTCTTTGGGCTCGGTGAAAAGTTGAATCCGTAGGCCAACATAGACGAACGGTATGAAGTTCCACTAAGGACTTATTTAAGAGTCACTCGCTTGTGTTACATAAACAAGCCATAAGTACATATGTATACATATATATATATATATATAGATGTTATATATATATATATATTATATATATATTATATAAATATATATATTATATAAATATATATATATATATATATATATATATATACACAAAAATTTTGTCAATATTCTGCAAACAATTGCAAACAATATTGATTCCTCCATAGGCAGATAGCATTTCTTTATGCATAGTAAAATTCTTATAAATTTTGAGAATGTTTATACGCACAATTCTCTGGCAATCAGACAAAAACGGGTTTCATATATGCAAAAATTTCTCTAAAATGGGAGCCTTTCTCAAGGGCCACAAAAAATTTAAGGTTTCTATAGATCTGGTTAGTATATAATATAGTAGTCTATTGAATTATTGAATACTGCTGCTAATGGCGTTTTGCAGGGTTTTAATACAGGTTTTACAAGCTTGACGCCTTCAACCATTTTGCATTTTTAAGCTGTCTCTAAGAATAATTGCATCTCTTTAGATATGTAAATTACATAAAGGAATTATAGTCTTAAAATTAACTTTTCCAGTATTCTTGATACGGTATTTTCCCCTTGCCATATATCGTACTTTTTTTGACCAATGTGCCAGACCCAACACGCAATTAACAAGTACTTAATTTTCTTTACTTTTAGCTTTGAATCCTAACTCAGCACCTTTAAATATTTTATATCGTCATTACTTTTTTCATACTATACTGATTATAAAACTTTTTTCACCTAGTGCTACCGTTACAAATAATGAAAAAAATAACATTTGCTTGGTAATGCTACCCGTACAGAGAGCTACCAAGTTATCTTAATTGTTTGACTGCAAGCAGATAAACCAAACACTTCCTTAAGAAATGAAACTGTGTTGGCAATACTAAATATTTAGTCTGGAAGTAGTGAATATTTTTGTGTGACGTCTGTGGTAAAATTACAAAAAATAGAGTACATTTTTAAAATAAGAAATTAATTTACTTTTATATATCTTATGAGTGTTTTAACATTTCAACCGAAGTTGTAAAATCTAAATTGGTTATAAAAATTATACAAAATGCGTTTAAAAGTGGTAACATATGAAAAAGAAAAAATGCAAAAGGAAAACGCAGGAATTTTTATTTTATATTTTCTTCATAACTAATAGGCATGTTTTACGACTTAATAATGTCGTGGTGTTAGTGAATAAACCGTAGTGTGTTTGTGTAAAGAAAAAACGACTATTGGAAAAGTAAAACACAAAACGCAAAACAAATATTTTGTATGAAATTCCATAAAATAAAATTGCGAAAGAAGTGAAGAGTAAGAACAACGAAAACAAATTACTATGTGAGAATAACAGATATTGCAAAACACAAGCAATCGAACACATCTATTTGATGTAAAAAATAAATAAATAAAATAAAAATATATTAGGAATAAGTGATAAAAAATTATAAAATTTTAATTAAAAATTCTTGTAATAATCAAGAAAAAAGTTCCAGTTTTTGAGGTCACCTAAAGCTAATGCGATCTGCTAATTAAGAAGAGTAAGTAATTAAAATACAAAAAGTAAAATAACTTAAAAGGGTGTGCTTTTCAAACATCAGGTGTATATTTTACCAGTGTTCAGCGATGTCAAACAAAAATAAGTGAGGTCAATTTAGCTTCTTTAAATTAGTTTAGTGTTTTTTAGGAATACTATTCAGTTTCTTGACTTATTTTTATGATTGAAAGTAATAGGAATACATATTATCGCTCTAGCATGGGAATTATCTCTAGATTAATTAATCGAATGAGTTAGTTATACATATAATTTATTTATAATCTCTATTATCAAAATCTTTGCTATAAGTTGTAACAAAAAGGACCAGCTTTAAACATTTGGAATAAAAAGTTTGCTTATGTAGTAAAAAATTCAGTTTCAAAGAAAAATTAATATAACTCGGAAATTTGGACTATCCCTGGTTTTATCAACTGATATTTTCAAGTTACATTTTCTAGTCCTTTAACGAATTTTTCTTAGTTTCGAAGGAGTTGATCTGAAATAGATTTAAACAAAATATCTTTGTGTGGCGTTATGTTGCATAAGTATTGTCGGGTTGCTGAATTAGATATACAGCTTCTATTACGCCATAAAACGTAGAAAAATCAAAATTGTTTATCGCGTATTTTACTTTGACCCGTTAAACGTAATGATTGAAACTAAACATTTTTAAGAAACATTCATTCATATCAGCATTAGAAACTATAGGCATACAGTTCACAGAAACAGGTCTAGGAATACATTTTGAATAATTAGCACATACGTATATTTAACATAATACTACATAAAAATTTCAGTCGACTTTTGAATAAGCAAATTTAATAATGATATACCCAATTATAACGAATTCCTAAGAACTAGTCGCAGTTGTGTTAAAATATATTTTACTGGCTTTTATTTCTGTGTTCTCTATTAATTATCATTATATCCTAAGGATTCCACATTTGTATTAGTGCAATATATGTACATGGAAGTAACATGTTCGACTAAACCGCCAATATACTAAGCTGGAAGCCGAACAATTATCGCACTGTTTATGATAAAAAGGACAAGACAATGCTCCAAGTAAATATGTTGATAATGGTCGCTCTGTCACACTCAGAGACGACTTAATCAACTCAATTTCCAAAGTCACGCCGATACCTTAGTATCCAATGCCAGCCACATATCCCACGACTTAATGCTAGCAACATAAATTAATAATCGAATTATTCACATAAATACCATAACTATTAATACCTGTACATGTCCCGAAGCTCTTAATAAGCTCTTGAAACTATTAAACTATGTATAAATCAAAATCGGCATTCTTTCGATTGTTCCCGAACAAAGCACAATATTACATTGTTTCTTCAGTAATATGTGGAGGTGTTACCTTCATACTATTATTTTTGGTATTTGTTTCGATATATTTTTTTTTGTAGGTTAAGATTCGAAAACTTGGGTGTATTATACTGTATACAATACATCGCTCTACAATAGTTCCGAATTGAATAATAATTTAACAATAATATTAATTTAACGTTAAACAGTTTATTTTAATTTAGAGGTTAAAGCTATTCCAGAAAGAAAGCAGTTCTGGCCTAATTTGAGTTTCTCGTTTGATAATTGAAAAATTCTAAACGAAACCACTTAGTACAGTAAAAGAGAGTTTCTGTTTCCGCATTTATTTTTGAAGCGCTTTTGATTTAAGTAAAATGGGACAACACTTTTTGTAACACGTAAATCATATGCTGGGGGCAGAGACCTGCGCCGGTTGGCTAAAAGCCGGCTGAGCCGAGCCGCCGATAAATCGTCTTAACAGCCGTCGCCGCTGAAATATGTCGGCTTTAATCGGCTTAAACACAGCCGCCGGTTAAGGTTTAAATTTTCTGTAAATTCGTGCTAAAAATAAAATAGATTTTGCTCGAAATCTCGTATATACTAATGTAAGCGCACGCATGATTTCGTTTTTAATTTTTTCTTAATAATTGCCAAATAAAAAATCGTTTATTCAAACGGCATTTTAAAATACATACATACATATTGGCAATACTTAATGTCAAGCGTTTAATTAATATGCCGCAGTTACCAAGTAAAATTTTTATACAGAAATCCAAAAATTTCCTGGAAGCCATCAAATATACTCTTTCAAATCGTTAGTGTTAAGTTTTAGGGTCTATAAGGGTATGCTTTATAGTGCACGAAAACATTGTTCTTTTTTTAATTTTATACCCTTTATGCTCCAAATAATTTTTCTAAAAAAGGAGTTTATCCAAAGCATGATGAATTGAGTTTTAAGTCCCTATGTCCAATATGCACATTACGTAGACAGAATCCTTAATTTGAAAAATTTTCAATCAATTTTAAAATGGTTTATTTATTAGCTGTTAAATTCCCATTATGCGTGTGTGTATTTCCAGTCGGCTGCAGCCGATTTTAAGTCGCAGCCGAACCCATTTCACGAAAGCCGCCGCGGTCGATAAAATTTGTCGGCGCAGGTCTCTGGCTGGGGGAATAGCGTTAATTTTTCTTCACAGTCAAAGTTGCTTGTTATTGTGTTTATAAATAACATACTTTAATGTGACATCCACCTGCAAAACTAACAAGTGCAACGAATTTATTATATTTTTTTTCTAATTTAATTTGTTTCGTTTTTAAACAACAACAGGAAACATTAGCAGCCCAAAAAAGCTTCATACATACATAGCATAAGTATGTATATAGAAAAGCAACAATGTATGAGTGCTGGTTAGTGTTGTTTTTTTTTTTTTCGGCCCCAGACAAATGTTTAATGCTGCTTCTTTTTTCGCAAGTTGTTGTTGATGTTTTTTCTGGGTACTTTCTATGACTTGGTATCTTTCGTATTGATGATGTTTTTAGTCCTTCTTATTGTTGTTTTCCTGTATTTCGTTTCCATAAAAGACTCCTACAATTTAGCTTCATTTATTCAGTACAATTTGAAGGACATTTTTCTTATTTTTGTAGGAGGTTTTTATCGTTTTCCTTTTTTATTATATTTTGATTTTTTCGTCGTGTTTTCTTTAGCGAGGGACGCGCCCATTATTTAAAGCAAATTTGTTTTTGCTTTCTAGTTGCAATTAAATTACATACATATGTACATATAATATATAGCAAAATGTCATAGTGAATAAATGTTATGTATAATTTGAGAATAAATTGACTTTTAATTAAAATTTATATTTTCTGCAGTGCTAAACTTTTAACTTTTGGGTGAGATCAATTTGTAACGTCCTAATTTCCTAAGTGTTTTTAAATAAATTTACTTAAATGTATTAATGATTGTTTTTTGCAAATTTTTTTTCCTTTGGTTACTTCTTCCCACTACATTTAAAGTTGAGAAAGAATAACCGTAGTTGTGGAAGAAATAATAATAATCGCTCATGTTTGTTTGATTTTATTAAATATCTAATTATGTTTTTTTGGCATCATAAATATTTCTAATTTGGTTTACAAGATATTTGTAGCTTTTGGGTAAATGTTTCATGATTAACTGTTTTAAGGAACTAGATTATCCCACACCAAAGAATCTTCAATTATTTTTTAAAATACAAATGTCTATATCACTGTGAAACAACATTTTAGGTTGACACCAATCTCAAACTTTGGGTCGAGAGAGTGCACCTAATCTGTTAACAATTCCAAGAGTGGTTAAACAAGGTTAAGAAACTGGGTTGATTATAACTCGTAAATTTCCTTGTCGTTGTTGTACCGGCCGGCCTCTTGAAATTATGGTTGCTGTAAACGATCAAAAATTTAATGCGACAGTGACAGTGTACGGCATTTGCTATAGGAACATGGTACCGGGATTATTGTGGCGTCAACTAGACGACATATGGTTATACCAGGACGGTGCACCTACCACGCCGCGTATGTAACAATTGAGTTATTGTAGCAACGGTTTCCATAATGCCCTCTTATTTATGGAGCCTGTATATATGAAAGCTCTGCACTAATCGACAAAAAACCGGTGCTGTCAGAATTTGTTAAAAAAGATGCAAAAATGAGCGCAACTTGCAAAACGACATACAAAAGGGGAATTTAAAAAATGCGCCGGGCACATATGGTGGTAAGGTAGTCCAAAAGAGAGTCAAATTGCATTAGATCTTTGGAACGGATTCCGAAATTAGTTCCAAAAATCTACATCAAAACACCCTGTCGGAATATTATATGAAGAGTCAAATTGTTACTTTAGTTGCAATTCGGTAGAACGCTCATACATAATAAGACTAAATTACTATTACTGGGAGCTATTAGGGTCGCAATCAATTCAAGTACCATAGAACAATGTCATAATACTTTCCCTCTTCCATAGAATGTTATTATTTTCTGGTGCTTGACCATTCAATTCTATTTTTATGGCAAACAAATTTTTATTAAAAATGTACAATATATCAAACTTATAGTTTATTTTTAATTTGAATAACAATATGCATAAGTAATTTTAATATTGCAAAGAAGAAAGAAACTGGTCATAAAAACAAAGAAAAACTAATGTAACAAAGTGAGAGATTTCCAATTAAAATCATAAAGAAGTAGCTTAATGTCATTTATTTGGAACTTATCCAAAAGATTAAAAATTGAAATAATATTATTGATTACGTTATATATTTGTTTCGAAACATTAATAGGGCAAGGTTATCAAATCATTTTCTGTAGGATGTCTTTCGAATCTGATAATTAAAACTAAAAATATTGGTAATAATGGAAAACTAGGTCCTTTAGTCGCATTCTTAAATTAGTTTTTAAAATTCTGACGATTTCGTCTTTTCAATTATATATTAACCTGTTAAGAGTACACGCTTAACACACCTATATAATTTGAGATTTGATACAGATCATAAAGCGCAATGCCTTTCGGAATTATTATGGGTAAAATCTTTTGTGGGCATAAACATATTTCGAGTATAACAAGAGAGCAAACTATTTCAATATTATTCTGGATACGAAAACAATGAAATTATTTTTCCACAGCTTTAAAAAGTTTAATATATTTATAGCAAAATCCAAATATACATACATACATATGTATATGAAAAGTCGTCAAATTTAGGGCAATAATCGTGTGAAAGTAATTTTTGAGAACAAAAATCGGGAAAATTACATCTAAACCGCCAATATCTGCCAATAGTGCGGCCACATTAAAAAAAGTTATTATTGAGCTTCTACAAATAATTTTTTAAAGTTTTCATTTAAGTCACCTTCCTCTCTTTTTTACCATAAAAGCGAATTATTTTGTTATTCCGAAACATTGTGTGAAACAAAACAACAACGTAAAAGGAAATACAGAAAAAAAAATGATTGCCTTTGATTTTTGCTTTTTACTTTTAATTTTATTGTGTGAAAGAATGACATGGTGCATGGGTTTTCTTCTGTTAGGGGGCCTTCTGTAAATTAATTACAAACATCAACAACCATCAGATTAGGCGAACTAACGCATCATTGCGCACGCTATAATAAATTTAAAAAATACAAATAAATTAACAAAATTTTGTAATATATTTAAAAGTACAAATTTGTTCCTAGTTATAAAGATGATAAACTCTTTATTATAATTGTCTGCTCATAGTTTTTAGCCTTTCCTATGCGTATGTACCTTCAATGTTCGTGTTACCATTACCTTTTTTATGTAAGAAAACCAATAGGATCATACATATTTTGAGCAAATGGTATTGTATTATAGCATTTGCAAAAGGGTATAGAATACAGTTGCTATACTTTTGTAAATATGCAATACCTACTAAGGCCATCGGTTATTTTACTTTGCGTATGCAGCATTTAATTGCAAACTAGCAGCTGACAATATAAAAGGATAAAAGGAATTGCTGAGCTAAATTTAAAACGAGGAATTTTAGTTGACATACATACATGTATAGTTTTTGATTTAAAATATTTCTCTTAATGGTTTAAAACGCTCTATTAAAGTCCAAAAAGGCTGCTAATATGTTTATTTATGCAGAACGTAGCTAATAGCTGTTTCGCCTGAGAAGGTTTCCTCTATCCCGATTAATATTTCGATAGAACACTAATTTGTTCCATAAACATTTCTAAATGTTGTTTCCACTAAACTTTTAAGAATCTTTTCGCATATTCTAAGAGTATTTATTCATTTCAATGTATTGTGCAAAACCTTTTTTATAGGAGTTATCAAAAATAACTGGTCCCAAAGAGTTATTTACTATTTGTAATAGATTCGCCCCTATAGTATTCCAATTATCCAATATAATAGCTTATTGAAATCTGATTTCCCATTTATTCTCCATTCCATAGTATGTTGTCCCTTTTATATAATCTTGAAATTTTTTTTAAAGTTGTCTGGTACAGTTAGTGGACTATTTCATTTAATGTGTTAAAATTACTGAAGTTTCTGCTCACTTAACCAGAATTACACTGTGAATTTGATTTTATGCTGATTTGCAATTTATTATAATTGCTTAATTTATTAATTGAATTCTTGTTTCTTAAATTGAACTAAATTAAGGTCTTAGTCACGTAAATCTGTTAATTGCGCAATTAAGGCGCATGTGTGAACATACTATAATGCATATAAAAAACAAAACAAACTGAACAGAACAATAAACATAGCGCGAAATAGCTGAAACAAACAACAATATTTTTTAACTACTGTAAAATATTAGGACATTGAAATCATATGACATGATAGCATATCTTCTGAATTGGATAATCTTTTTTAAGGCAACGTATGCATATTTACAAGAAATGTTGCCCAATCAAAAGGATTTGACGAATTTTGTAAAAGAACATGAAAGTGTCTACACTGGAAATGATTGCATTGAAATATTGAAATCAACCGCTGTTGTAGAGAGATGTGAGTCTGAAGACCAGCTAAATTTAGATATATCTGATTTTATAAATTCGTATGATAAAGTATTAAAAACAAATTTCCTGTTGCAGCATTTTGGCAGGGATGACGCATTCGAAAACATCTAAAACATTGTAAGACATTTTGCAACTGATCAGCTTAAATTGCTGTCCGGTATTTAAAAATAAAATGTCTAATTAAAATTTGTGGTAGCAATAAGTATTGATTAGTGATTCATTAATAGTACTGAAAGGAGTTTTAAAAACTTTTTGAACACTTCAATTACAAATATTGCTATCAATACTATTATTTGCGGCAGCAAGGTAAGCATAAAATCAATGAAACCCAAATATTTTGATCAATATTGTAAGCATGAATGGTATGGTTGCTCTTTTGGTATTTTGCTACTCGTATTTCTATTTTAGACACTTATTCTATTTTTAGTACAAAAGAAAGAATGAGTACAAACATGAAAACGACAACAACATCATAAATATAAGCATACTGAAAGTTGCAGCGAGAAGTAAACAAACACTGTTTGCAACAGGAAGAATGTACAAACTAAAGTATTGGTGGCAACTAAAGAACGAATTGAACTTATTGCTGCAATAATTGTGTTTGCTGCATTCATGCTTGCTTGCATCCACCACCACCAGCAGGGCCAAGTTACTTACATACATATGTATGTATGTACATACATACATACATATATTCATGAGAGAATGCGTCACATTTGTGCAGTAAGTACACAATAGACACACGCTTACACACAAACATAAAATAATAAAACAAAAATATGTATGTATGAATGTATGTAGGTACTAACTGAATTGTACTAATGCCGCTAACCTAAAACGCACAGACATATTTTTGTGTTGTTGTGGAATCATTTGTTTTTGCATCACATATGTATGTACATATTAATCTAGATTGTTCTCGTAGTTGCCAGAAGTGCAGATTTACCCGCATTTTCCTGACCTTTTCCCGCCTAAATGGAAAAAAATGCAGATTTGAAGATTTTTGACTTTACAACTTATTTTTGTTCTATTATTCTCTACTGTTAATTGTTAGTTACTTTGCACTGCAAGTGAAAACCTTAAATAAATGGAGAAGAAAGTAACAACATTTAGAGGTTGATATTTTCTGTATTTAATGGGAGCATTTAATCAAAATTTATTGTACAAAGAAGAAGAATTCAACTTAATCCATTTTTGGAAAGAAATAACTGATATCAATCCATATGGTTCTGATTATTCTTTTCAAGCTCTTAAGTTCGTTCAAAATATTATGATTTTAACATATGCATTGGTAAATATCGAGAGAATTTTTTGTCACGTAAACGGAAATAAAGAAAAATATAGCAAGCAATTGGAAGATTAATCTTTAGTAGGGATTCTGTCATGCTGAGCTCACTTTTTGACACTTATGGTCAATATACCCTGGCAAGACGCTTCGAAATTATTCAGATTTAGTTTGGAAATCAGTCATCAACTGATCCGATGTTATATCGCAAAATTGTCTTCAGCGATTAGGCTCAATTCTGACGTAACGGGTTTGTTAATAACCAAAATTACCGCATATGCAGTGAAACCAATCCACAACAGACCTTATAGAATTTACAAACGAAATGGCTCGATATAAGTAAATCAGTTAAAAAAATAATGAATAATTTTAATAACGGTGAAATGGTAACTTCCATATCCAAAACATTTAATATTCATCATAGCGACATTTACGTTCTACGCTGTCGTTGTCTATAATACATAAAGGCGGTGGACGCGTAAAACTAGCCAAAACAATGACCAGCTAATAATACGGACAATAAAGAAGGATCTGTTTGTGTCTTTCAAGTTTTTTGGTACTCAATTGTCATTAAACGCAACGACTACAACTATTCGAAGACGAACTGTAGAAGGTGGCTTAAAATCTTTTATATCGAAATGGGAAATCATCAATCGTGTAAATAATACGCCGTAACTTTAAGAACATGCACAAGCTATTCCAGCAAGTGGAAATTATCTGGAATGAAATTCCTAAAGATTTGTTGTCCGCTTTAATAAAGTACATGACACGTAGATGTGCAGATGTACTAAAAAATAGAGGCTACGATACCAAATATTAGTTTAATCAAATTTTGTATTTAATAATATGAACACATGTGCTTTAGTTTTGTCATTTCCAAATAACGTATGTTTCATATAATTTAGACACTTTTCTTGTTTGAAATGAAATAATTTATATTTTATTGTATTATTTCTGTTACTTGTTTTATAATGTTAGCAAATAAATTTTAATGAATTCAAATTGCATCGTGTTATCCAAAGACTTTGAATAAGTAGTTCGTGTTTTAGTTTTGTCCAACACAGTAAATATAAATATTTGACTAAACTTTAGGTAAATAATTTATATATAATTTACAATGGTAAAAATAAAATGCAAATTTTAAAGATTTTTCTTTCAAAATTTTATGATTTGTAGATTTTACCTCTAAAAATTCTGGCAACACTGGGTGTGTACTCGTAGTTGAGTATGGTCTCCTTTCTACGCCAATTTTTTTCTCCGTACTTTTGTATGTTGTGTTGTTTCCCTGGACTTGTTTCTTTAAAATTGTTGTTGTTGTTTTAGTTTAGTTGAATTTTGCGAATAAATAGTTTTGGAATTTCTATGCTACGAAAATAAAAGATAATAAAAGATAATTTTTGTTGTTATTGTTTGATTCGATATTTAATAATGCTAGAGAGAGGGGAATACTCTTGTTTTAGAATGTTGCCAGATGGCATGTTTTTTAAAGCCTTCACGAAAGATTTATACACCCACCCGTTACGTTTGTCATTGCGTTTGCATTTTGTACAAATTTTACTGTCGAATGGCTTCTATACGAAATTGAAATCAAATCTATGAATTTAAAAGCTGGGCCAATTCACGAAAAATCTAATAATCTAGTCGCTAATAAATTTAAAAACTACAACAACAAAAAATCTACCATTCGCTAACAATTCAATAATTGTCCAGCCATTACAATTTTACCTAGAAAAGGCTATGAAGCAAAAAATCAACAAAGAATTTTGAGTGAGGTTAGGTCGGTGGGAGAGGTCATTCGTCCCTTCGTCCATTTGTCGTAGGCATTAAAATAAGTATTACCAAAAAAATAAATTTCACTGAAAATGGGATTCACCAAGAAATCGGAACTTTGCCAAAACATCGATTGATTTTTTTAAATTAATTAATTTAGACTGAAATGTTGCCGCAAAAATCGTAGCCTACAAAAACAAATTTTACAAGAAAAGTTTTTAAGGTTTTTTTTTTTTTGTATTTCTTCAGAACTGGTTAATGAAAATCTAATTATAGCCTACAAATGACCATATGCATCCAATATTCCGCATCAACTAAGATATAAAAATTATTTCCACAAGGAATTATAAAGTGAGTAATTTTTCGCTCGAATCACGTTATTGAGCATAAACGTAAGTTTAGGGAATTCGCGTGCTTGAACGTGCATTGGTAGAAATTTGGCGGGATTGTTTTGTGATTGGAACGTTCGGATTATTCATTTGAAATGACTGTAAAACATTTAGAAAATTATGAAATACAAATAAAAGTGGTGAGCATTTCATGCCATCGTGGTTAAATTTTCATTATATTCACATGAGTACACATGCGTGTGAGCAAGAAAACTATACCATTTTTTAGTAATATTATTATAGTGAGCGTGCACAGTGGCTTCTCACATTTTTTTATATCAGTTACGTTATTTTTGCGGTCAATCAAAAAGCTGGATGTCGTTTATATTAAAATTTTAAGACTTGTATTTATGTAACTTATTAATTCTAATTCAGTATTTACAAGGCGACGTGTTGCTATCTATCGAACAATTCTGCATCAAAAACTCGATTTCTAAAAATTTCTCAATTACGTTATCATCACGGTTAGTTCCCGGAATTTGTGCAACAAGTTTCGGTTTATTTTAAATATTGTAATAAATTGTACATATGTATGTATGCGTAATGATAAAACTCAAGCAACTCACATTAATGTAGCGCTTTATTGAAAAAAATTACATTGTAGTTGGGGAAAAAATCATAATTTATTTTTATTTTTCGAAATCGACCGTTGTGTTCAGTGTCTATTCCTTTCCGTATGTGATCGCTTGGGGCAACTACAGAATTCCCGAAATAGTGACAAGTCGTAATTGAGCCGCCATAATTCATTTTACCTAAGTTGTTTATACCAAACTTTATTCGAGAGTAAAATAAAATTTAAGAAGCATTCCATTTAATATGAGCTTGCGCAAAAACTAGTATGACTTGCAGATCCTTAAGAAAGAAAAAGGTTAATTAACACTGTAAAATGATAACTTACACAATAAGTTATTTGACAATTAATTTTTTGAGCTACTTACTAATTAGAGTAGCTAAACAACTTTTGTTCAGAGAACAACTAAATGTGAAATGAACTAATTCCAAACATGGCACCATACGAGTACATACATTCATCCAAATAACTGGACATTGTTGCATAATATTTTAAAAGAGCTTTCCCCCAGCAGAACTGCAGGGATAAACTTCCATGTTAATTTGAAATACAAGCTCACGTATTACAATTAAATTGATATCGGGCTGAAGAAAACTAAATGGGAAAACTTACTGATGTACAGTTGCATTTTTTATGCACTTGTAGAATAAGCACGTTCGGACGGACAAGTGAGATATTATAAACAGTATTAAAGTGTTAAGATGATGTTTTAAAAGGCAAAAAGAAAATGAAAATATAGAAATATCAAACTACCAGTGCACAGTGGGGCATTTAAAACAAATCAAATAAATCTAGAGATGTACATTTTTGGAATGAATTTCAAACAAACCAGTTTCGACTATGTGTCGTTTTTCTTTCTGCAACGAACAAAACGAAAAATGATACTGAAGATGGCACATAGCCGAAACCAGTTTGTCTTCAAACCAAAATTGTTAAAGGATGACGGAAATTCGTTCCGAAAATCGACATCAAAACACCCTGTCGGAATATCAAATCAACAATAAATATAGAGCTTGGATACAAGCAAGATTTAAATATTTTATATCCAATATTTTTGATCTAATTTAAACAAGCGGATTAACTATTTAAGTTGCAGAGGTGATCTTTCTCTTTTTTCATTAAAATGTTTTAATATTTTAAAAGTGTAAATTTAAGTATAAAACAAAATGGTAAAGTAAGGCCATTTCACTATGCGCTGTTATTATTCGATATCAATATTTAGAAAATTGTGTGTTCTTTGTAAAAAATTATACAGTAAAATATTTAATTAACAATTAAAAAATTCGATTTGCAGAAAAATATATTATTCAAACCAAAAATTTAACACCTTCCATCTTTAAAGATTATTACCGAATTATTTGTAGCATTTTTCTTCAGAAGAAGTGATAAACAAATTAGAATCAACTAGCCTTTTACTAGAAGTTTTATATAAATAAACTAGAGTTCTTGATTGCAAATTTGTTCTAACATTTTCTTTTTAAATCCCCCACTGTGTAATGGTAAGACTTTTGCCATATTCTTTCTTTCTTTGTTCAAAAAGAAATAAAAACAAATAGCAATATTTTTTTGGAAAATTTTTAATTTAAAAGAAAAAAAAGATTATGCGCAAAGAAATGTAAATTTATGTTTTAAATAATCACGTTCGATAGAAGCAAATTAGTAGTTGAAAGTAGAAAATAATTAGATGTGTACAAATGTTGGTTATACCAATTCTGTAGTAACTGTATTTCATAAATTTTGTGTTATAAACTTTTTTTAACTTGCGATTTCAATTTAAATAAAAATTGCGTCATTTAATTAATGAAATTTTGCGACATGCTGATTGTGCAAGATTAATTAATTAAATGTGCTCATAAAAGTTACACACACACACACATACATATGCACATACAATAAGACAACTAACTGTTAATCTTCTTCTAGTTGATGTCATTCATCATAGAATGACAGATGCAGGCAAAACGACTACCGGGGATTTAACTCAAGATAATATCGTTGCAATATGAAAGTGGATTGAATTCCATCACTTCAATTCTTTAGTGTTTTCTCCCTTAGGGTGTATTCAAAGCGTTTGTTTTTTAAATCAGAAAGCACGGGACAAATGTATGTAGTGTGTGTAAAAAATCATCGATGCGATTTTCTTTTAAATAACTATTTCATGGTTATACTGGTTACATGGTTACCTCCAGATAACTTCATTTTCCTAGATTTCCTTAAAGATAAAGGGATGGTTTAAGAATGTACAGTTAATGTAGACACAGAAGACATCGTTCTTCTTTTTTTGTTGCAGATTCAACCTCGTATCGCAAAAAAAAAATTTAACTACTAAATTAACATGTTGCTACTATTCAGCAACCTTTTCTAAACGATATTCGCTATCGGTTTTAGCCAGCTTATTAAAACGATTATCGGAAAAGCCTCCCATGTTTTTTACTTAACTATAGAGCAGAACACAGGAAAAATGTTATCCATAACATTATCGGCTAGCACAACTTTAATTGTTGTATTTTTTTTTTTTTAGTTTTTCGCTGTTCTTTTCGCTTATTTAACATTTTCACTTGATATCAATTGGAATAAACACAAAATTACCGATATCTACTATCGTTGACGATTAGTAAATGAATTTTTGCGACTGTCGAATCGTTAAAAATTATTTGACAGGCTTTTCGTATAAAACTCTATCAAAATTTTGTCAAACCTTCCTGGCGGCAGAATGGTTTTTATTATTGCAATCTATCGGAATAAATATTCGTTTGAATTAAACTTACATATGAATCTGAATAGGAGGAAATAAGGCTGTTCTCATCAGTTCGATAAATACCAGCACGATCAGTATAAATCGTGACATTATCAATTCTTCTTCCAAGTTATACACATTTCGAACAACCTCGAAACGCACCGTTTCCAACATTGAAGTAAAGACATAATCGCAGATCTGACAGTTTACTGGTTTTTTTTTTTGATTGTCTTTAAAATATACACCCCCGGAGACATATCATTCATCTTGGCGATTTCGATACCTTGATGAATTGCCACTGGGGGAAACAGGGGTACCAGGCCCTGGTCAGGAGCCTAAAACTGGAAGAAGGTATGACTTCTAAGTTCGAATAGTATCGATAAACAACTGGTGCCACGTGAGCCAGTAACCCCTGGAACTTCGGTTTCAGTCTGGTTGTTTGTGAGGCTCCTTCGGGGTGCACGTGGTGGCTGTGGTTTATATCCAAAGCGGGAAGGTTCACTGCAGGACCGATGTGGCGTTGCATTGCAACGCAAGCTGTCAATAGTTATTCGTTGACAGCAGGAGATTAGGTAGCTCCGAACCCCTCAGCAAGGTGTGGAATCGGGGGCCTGGCATCCCTGAATTGCTACCTATGGGATGTGCATGAGTTCTACTACAGTGGTGCTTATGCGGATTACATAGGGGCTCTGGTTTGGCCGTTTATCGTCACACCTGCGGTTAGACCACCGTGAGGTTGAGCCATCGTTGGCAGGTACTCACGCAAATCTAACGCATCTGTCTTCAAAATATGACCTATAATAGGCCACAAGCCTTTCTATGAACTTTTTAATGCTGGAAGAACATACATGCCAACGTACTATTCCTTATAGCACTTTGTTTTATTTTTTTATAGAATCCAGACATTTTCTTGTACCTAAATATTCTCCTGGATACACACTTTTCATAATAATTTGTTCTCGCCTTTCAATTAATGTATGAAACTGTATTTAAAAATTTTTAACAATTCATCACAACAATTTATTCTCGAATTATATTTTTGGGTTATTGAAGGCAGGTTCTTTCTTATCACTTAAAATTTTCTGATATTGAGTATTAAGTTAAATTTAGGAGGTTATTATTATTATTAATGTATGGGGGGATATCGAAGCAGACCGCTTACTTTCTGCGTCCCTTTTCGGCCCCCATTTCGCTCCTCAAATTGATTTCAGGGAACCGATCCGTAATCACAACCACCTTACTTTCAATTGAGTCTCGTGCTAGCCCTAGCCTTTACACTTGACTAAAGTGATTTCAGACTGTCGACTGGTAACTGTCGACACTCTTCCTCATCACGGAGTCTTTTGTAATTGCTAGTATTTGTCTAAGGCTTAGTTCACCCATGGCATTCACATCTAATAAGTGTCTGCCCGTGGTCTTAAGCCTTATGCTAGCCAGTGCTGGACATTCACACACAATGTGCGCTACCGTCTCAGCCTCTTCCAGGCATAGTCTGCAAGTATAATCTTCTACGACTTTTATCTTAGCCAGATGGTACTTGAAGTTTCCATGTCCTGTCACTAGCGCAGTGATCCAGCTTAAAGTAGCCCTATTATACCCGAGCACCTTGCTGGCCTTCCTGCCGAGGGGCTCTTTGAGCACCATTCTAGCCTGTCTACATGTGGTATTCTCCCTACACCTATTCAGGTGTAATGAGTTTACCCATTGAAGAACTTTAGCTCGCACTATGCCATTCCCCAGGGCAGCCCTGGGTTCTGGTCCACAGAAATCCACATCAGATCCCCTTTTTGCTAGTTCGTCTGCTGCTTCATTCCCAGCTGTGCCTATGTGTCCCTTAACCCACATCAACGTCACCTCATTCAACAAGGCATATCTGTTCAGTTTCAGAACACATTCCAGCACCAGTTTCGAATATACGTTCACTTGCCTCATGCGTTTTATAACTGACTGATTGTCAAGTGCAATGAGAACCCTTTTCCCATGCACTCGGCTTTCAAGCAAGTGATCCAACGCATGCAGCAACCCAAGCAGTTCTGCCTGGTAAACTGATACGTACCTCCCCAGATACAGACTAGAGGACAAGTTCAGCTCAACTGAGAATACACCTGCTCCTGCCCTGCCACTCATAAGAGAACCATCAGTAAAAATGCTGATGTCGGTGTCCGATGCAGCCTCTCGACTACCTTTCTTCTACTCATGCGTTCCATCGGCATCTGAGCAGCCCTAACCTCTTTCCCAACGAGGTCCAGGATACTCTTATGCCCGATGTTCGGCTTTATTATTGTTTTTTAGAAAGGATTGAGGTTAAATATAATTATATTTGAATTGGAATTAGTTTAGTAGGTGGAGTCGCTGAAGAAAAAATCATCACAATACCTAGACTTGAATTTTTATTTATTATTTTTTTTTTAATGTAAAAATATGCTTAAGAAATAAATATATTTGAAAGTCACAACTCTCACAAAATAAATAAAACATTAACATTGTTTAGAAATATCTCACAATTACACAAACGCTCCAAAGAAAAGTATTGTGTGAGAGAATAGGTTTCTTCTCACTCTACGTTTTAAGTTTGTTAAATATGGCCAAATAGTTTCAAAACAAGTCAACAAGTTTAGTTCGTATTCAAACTTGGTTGTAATAACAACTTTATTACGGGAACTTGTAAAAAATGAGAAACAAATGTGAAACGTGTAATTAAAAAAATAACACAAAAATTCGTGAAATCGACGGTCAATTTTTAAAATGTAAAATAAACAAAATAACAAATAAATTGACAAATCACTGAATAAGTGACATAATGAAAAAGTATTTGAAAAAAAAACAAAATATTACAACATCGAAATAAAACAATAACAGACACATTTCTAAGGTTCAATTTATAAAATAAAAATACCAATAACAAAGAAAATTAAAATTATGTTAAAATCTCTCTTATGTAAACTCTCTCAATGAAAGTATTGAAAAAAAAAAAACAAAAACACGCAATTTCAATAATTTTTGAATTGAATATTGTTATGATAATGAATGTTTAGGCAATTTCGTAAAAAGCCTTGAAAAACTCGAATGCGTAATTAAACGAAAATAAAAAGATCGAATAATTTATAGCCGATATTTAAAGTTTTCTTTATATTATTTTATTGTTTTAACTTACGCTATTCTATTTGTTAAAATCCAAAAGAAAGGATTTACAGTACATCCAAGCGAAACTCGTACATCAAGTGAAAAAAAAAATGTTTTATATAATATATTTGAAACTAAATATCTTATTAACACAAATATTTTAATTTTTATTAGAGACCTAAGTACTGCATTAAGTAACAGAATGAAAGGTTAGAATTGTCTTCATTTCTAAAAATAACGACCTTCATTCAAAAAAGTGGCAACTTTGGTCGCCAAAGCCAAACTCGTACAGTTTAAATTTATTAGACAACACTGGTATGCTTTGCATCTAACGTCAAATTATTTCGCGAAAACACCGTTTAAAAGTCTACGAATTTTGAATTACTTTCGAAATTTTATAATATTATTAACTTAATTGTGTTTTTTGGATCATAAAAAAAATAATGCGAAGACAGAGAGGACAAACAGGTGTTGAAGTTAGAACACTGGTAATTCAGCATTATAAAAATAAGAAATAACTTCGAGAAATATCAGAAATCATAGGTCGAAGCCGATCAACGGTACAATATATAATAAAAAGATACAACACTGAGAAAAGAGTTGAAAATGCCGAAAGTTGCGAATAATAAAATCTTATCTGATAGTGACGAGCAATACATTCTAGTGCAAGTAAAAAAAAATCAATTTTTAAGTGCACCGAAGCTAGCAGAAATCGCGGAGAAGGATTTGGGAAAGAAATGTTGCGCACAAACTATTAGAAATATTTTAAACAAAGCTGAATTTAATGGTAAAAGAGCAAGACAAAAACCACTTATTTGCCAAAGAGCATCAATCTAAAGATTTTTCGTTTTGGGCGAACGTGCTATTCACTGACGAAAGCAAGTTCAACTTGTTTGGATCAGATGGCAGGCCCTATGTGTGGAGAAGGCGAAATGAAGCGCTGCTTGCTAAAAATATGAAACCCACAGTAAAGCACGGTGGTGGGTCGGTAATGGTTTGGGGTTCATTTTCTGCTTCTGGGCCTGGTGTATTGCACTTTATCGAGGAAATAATGGATCAGCACGTGTACCTTAACGTTTTAAAAGAAAGTTTGCCACAATGTAAGCAAAAACTTGGCAATAATTTTTATTTTTATCAAGACAATGATCCAAAGCATTAGGCTTATAATGTGCTACCATGGTTGTTATATAATTGTCCGCATGTAATGGATACACCAGCCCAAAGTCCAGATATTAGCCCCATTGAGAATTTGTGGAGCTACCTCGACAGGAAAACTCGCCGCCATACCATAAGTTCCAAGGTCGATTTGAAAAAAGCTCTTAAAGAAGAATGGCAAAAAATTGAACCTAGCTTTTGCAAAAAACTCCTTAAATTCTTTAAAGAGAAAACCATTCTTTGAAATTTAAAGCAGTGTACGAGTTTAGCTTTGGTATGGAAATACGCACTAAATTATATTTTTGCTTTGCAAAAACCTAATTGAATTAAAGTTTTTAAGTTGGCCTGTTGAGGTGTACGAGTTTCACTTGGTGCTACTGTATATTGCAAAAATAATTACTGTGAGCATCGGGAAAAAAGTAAGCAGCTATTTTATTTGTACAAAAGCATTTATTACAGTGCAGTTATTTGCAAAAATTAATATGTTTATTTTCAGTTTGATGGCCGTATATAAAAAGGATCTAATTCTGTATTAACAAAAAAAAAAAAAACAGTAACAAAAACACTTCAGTTAATCTTAAAAACATAAAATTTTGCGCGTCAAAAACAGTGGCAGCACTCTGATTGTTCTTTAAATATTTAGGGGAAAGCCCTCAAACTTTTTTCTTCTAATAACTGTAACCAATTCAGCAAACTGATGTAAAATTATTTCATGCAGCTTTGTATTATCCACGTGAAGAAAAAATTATTAATATTAAACTTTTTAAGAAAATTGCATAAAAAAATAAATCATTGCGGGAAATTGAAAAAATCGTCACTATAAAAAAAATTATACGGCCATGTTCCGACACTCGCATCTCGCACAAAATTTGCGATTGTGATTTCAACTCGCATGTGAGGTGTTCTGTAACTCGCATTCGCAAGAGTTTTGTGCGAATTCAAGTCGCAAGAGTATACTGACGTGAACTAGTTTTTAAAGAAACTACAAAGTTATGAATAAATTAAATTAATAGTGTTTTCTTTTTATTTTAGTCAAAACTAATGAGATTTTGTAACAAATTTTTTCTTAAAAGATGAAATTTAAAAACGTTCTTTGCTTCTGCAACTTTTGCTTTTATATTTCTTGCACTGGCGATTTCAATAAACAGCTGATACCAGTCATCTTCGAAAAATATACGCAGCTAGTGCTGTGATTAATTCAAATAAAATGCCCGGGTATTTTTTTTTTTTTTTGGTAATATTCTAGGTTCAGGTATTAGAAATATTAAAAATACAGAGTTTTTTTTAGAACTTTTCAAAAGCAAATCGCAAGTAAAACGCGTGAGTTGCAGAACATGCAGAAATAAGTTTGGCGATTTGCTACTCGCATGCGATTTGACACTCTTGCGAGTGTCAGAACATGCCCGTTAGATGAATATGGCCGAGGCGAGCTAAACGACTTAGTGATACAGAAGTGCCAGGAGTAGTAAGAGAAATACGAAGGAACCCAGTGTCTAGTGCTCTTCAAATGGCAAAGAATATACCTAAGTCGTCCGGAAAATTAGTGAGCGCCAGTACAATAAGAAAACCACCCCAAGGAAATGGTCTACATTCGTAAAAAGCAATACATATTTAAAGTGACTCAACTCAAGATCGTAGAATTTGCATAAAATACAAAAAGGAGACTCTAGACACTTCTGGAATAAAAACTTATATAGTGATGAGAGCAAATTTGAAATATTTGTAGTAAAAAAGCCACCAAAAATGTGGCGGCGAAAAAATTAAACTTCATGAAAAGTGCGTTACAAGCGCAGTCAAACACGGTGGAGGTTTAGTTATGGTTTGGGGCTGCCATGAATAAAATGGATTATTTAAATACTTTAAGAAAAATGTCGCTCCAAGTGTTGAAGGCTAAGGAATGGCTGCTATACATCATCCACCGCAGTCCCCAGACCTTTATCCGATAAAGCATTTTTGGGAGCACCTTAACAGAAAAATCAGGCAGAGGTCTATTTCTAGCAAAGACGACTTCAAAAAAGCTCTAATTAAAGAATGGAACAATATCTCTCCAGACAGGACGAAAAAACTTGTAGAATCAATGTCTAGGCGATTGATTAAGGTGCTGAAAGCAAAGGGAAAACAAACTAAATATTAAAAGTTGACCTCTCTCTGCTAGTTTATGAAACTAATTTTTTAGTATAATGTAAACTGTTTTCTGTTTTTGACGCGTAAAATTTTATGCTTTTTTTAAACTAACTGAATTGTTTTTGTTTAATGTTAATACAGAATTAGATCCTTAGTACATGCGGCCATCAAACTGAAAATAAACATTTTAATTTTTCTGCATAAATGCACTGTAATAAATGCTTTTGTACAAATAAAGCAGCTGTTTACTTTTTTGACGTTTACAGTATATTTAAAAGTCATCGTGTACAGCAAACATTTTTAATTTGAAAAAAAAAAATTACCACAAAATTGTCCATTGAGGATTTCTTTATCGATAACTTTCTAATAGAAAAAGTTTTGTCATCTATAAATTTTCTATATGGATTATTTTAGTGTTTCCGATATATTTTAGTGTTATCGATAATTTCTCTATACAGACAATTATATGTGGTATCGATAAATTTTCTATATGACAAATGTTTGCGTTATTAAATAATTTTCATACAGAATGTTTTCGTATTTTCGAAAAAAATTATAAAGTAAATTTTCTAAGCAGCCAATTTAATGGATCGATTATGTAGCGCAACCAAATTTCGGTAGCTTAGTAGTAGTTATCAATAGCTGACAGGACTTGAAAGCTTATCGTGTTATTAGCGTGTTTGAGAAAGCGGTATCGGGTTGAAATTTCAAGAGAATCTAATGTCGAATGTCGTAATTTTCCACTTCTTTAAAGAGATATGTATCAAAATTAAGTTTGATTAACTTCCCGCTCTATAGCGTCCGAACTAACAAAGAGCTTCTAAATAGGAAAAGTAGAAAAAAAGAGCTTTAATAATTATGGGTACAAAATTTATATTGATTACTGTGCCGACGAATTTTCCTAAAAAAGCAGAGCCGTATTGAAAAATCTACCACCGCTAGTGGTAAACGATACCAGCGAAACACCATTTAGACAAAAGTAAATAGTCATAATTTTGTAATAATTTCTGCATGGGGTCATGTAAGCTGTGACGATTTTAATGCTGGACGCGTGATAGGTCATTGACTAACTATAACAATGATGCAATGTGTTTTGGGATTAGGTGTTCTACTGTTTCTGCAATGATAGGAAACCTGCTTTGGATGCGGCTAAAATATGTAATTAGATGAGAAATAGTAGCAATTTTCTTTTTCTTAACAATGTCACACATACATATACGAGGTTTGTTCAAAAGAAAAGGTCAAGTTTTAATTTTTTTGGAAAAGTGTTTATTTATTCATCAATATACATTTTGTCTCCTTCAAAGTAATCACCCTCAAATACACTGCACTTATGCCCAGCGCATCTTCCAATCTTCGAAGAACTTCTGAAATGCGCTTTTCGGTATGGCCATCAGCTAGTTTTTCGATTCTGACTTTATCTCATCAACTGGGATAAAACGCTTTTCTTTCATTCGTCTCTTCCGTTTTAGCCAAATCTGGTGAATAAGATGGTTGAGGCATGATTAGGGTTTTTTTATGGCCAAAAAATCATTATCTTTGATCCATATTTTTCCAAAAGTCAAAAATCGAAGAACTCACACAAACGTGAGTAATCTTTTCAATTGTCAACAACAAACTACTAAGCCAAATTGGCTAATAATGCCAACTTATAACTAACACATGTGTACCAACATAACAAAAAAATATCTCGATAATCGAACACAGCCTGCGAAAATTCAAAATTCACCTCTTCTTTTCAACAAACCATGTATAATGCCATTTCTACATGCTTGTGTTCTTTTCTAAAAAAAATATGCAACATTTACGCAAAACAGCACGTTCTGTTCCAAATATGTATGGTGCGCAATAAATTGCCGAATAAGTACCATTTTTTGCGCTCAACTTAAAGTTCAGGGTGAAATGCTACTCTTTTTACCAACCGTATTAACTACAATATTTATACAACCAAGTGTTTTATGTCATGTCTTTATGTTTATGTTAAAATTTTATTTAATTGTTTTTGTTGCATTGTAATCTTAAAAAGTGCATCACTTTTGTGATGGTTTGGGCAATTTAAAAAGAGTTTTACCTTTTTATAAGGCTACATTTTTTTCTAGAAAGGAAAACACCATTAATTTCATATCCTTTGCCGCTTTAGGGAATACACAATTGTTATTTAATGCAACAATTATATTTTTTTGTACTATTTCTTTACAATATTTATAAAACAATCCATTCACAATTGAGGATTAGTCATCGTAAGCTTGCACAGATTGTGACAGAACAACAAATGAAATGAAATACAATAATAATAATAAGACTTTAAAATGAAAACTTGTCTACGCAAAAACCGCAAAACAAGTTTTCACAATTTTTTTTTTTGTTTTTACTTTTGTAAACCCAATTGTTTGTAATAATACCCGCCCCATAAAAAGAGCGTCAAACAGCGCGATGCCATCATCATCTTCAGCGTCAAGTAACTAGACAGCGACGAGTTATTATGAAAACTTAAAGAAAAACCTTCGACATGATGAGTGAAAGAAAACCTATTTATTTGCCACAGTTTTCTTTTTTTTCAATTGTTTACGAAAATTTGTTTCATTTGCTTTGTGCTATGCTCGTTCCAAAGCCGACAACTGGCAAATTCAAAAGAAAAACGTTTTATTACTTTTCATCATTATTTTCTATTTATTTTTTTTTCGTTAAGTGAAAGTGGACGTATGAACCTACTTGTAGATGTTGAAGAAAAAATTACATTGAAGTATTTTTTTTTTAGTTTTTCCGTTATTTTTTTTCTTTTTGTTTTTCAAAAAATTAAAAAAAAATACGAATTTCGTAAATTAAATATGTGTAAATTCACTGCATACACGTAAACTTGCAATATTTCATTTCTTATTTTTATTCTGCGCATGCGCAACGATATTTTTTTTTTTTTGGGATAAACTGAAAATACTATTTATTTCATGGCCAAAAAAAACTTCAAAGCTCTTTTATTTGTTTAAAATTCGTTTCTTTATTTGTTTTGAGCCTATTTTAATATCAACATTTTTATTTTACTTTCACTATTAACTTTGCCGTTTGTTCGTTGGCCGTTTATAATGTTTATTGCTCCATCGCCAACGCACTCACCAATCACTAACCAACAAACAACAGCTTAAAATTGTATGAAAAATTAAACAATAAAATGCACAAAATTAAAGAAACAAGTATTTAATATGCAAGATTTAAACACATTGGTTTGGGGATTGCCTGATAAGCGTTTGTTTTTTTTTTATTATTTTAAACCTAAATTGCCTTCTTTCAATTCGGTTGCGTCACTTTTAATTCGCAAACATATCGCTCATTTACTCAAACAACGTCATAAGTCAAAAAATACTATTTCGAATTACACAAGGTTGAAGATTTCTATTTGCTTTCACTACCTACCTAAAAAAAATAGTGGCATATTCTCATGAAACGTGGAAAGTAGAAAAAACATAAAGATGATATTTATACACAATATAGAGCATAGCATAACGAACATTTCTGCATCATTAACACCAAAAATGCACTTTTTGAGTTATGACGTTGTTTGAGTAAATGAAAAATATATACATATGTATGTGGAAATACTGTAAAGACAATCTTTTTAATCGAAGTGGACTTGTTGACATACATATGTGGATCTTTCACTATAAATATATGGGTCTAAATCTTATCACCGAAGCGAGAGAAGAGGTCACGTCCAGCACACATCGTATGCAGTAGTGAAATAGGTTTAGGAGTTGTATGGTATATCGCACCATCTTGTTGGAATAACAAATATGTCCCCTCTTTTTTAAAGAAGTATGACCCTTTCGAAACTAACCGTGCTTCCAAATTTTATATTTTTTGCTATTCAGTGGGTTCTGTAAACGTCAAGTGCAACAATACTGTCGACTGCAAAGGCTATTAAGATAAAAACTATATTTTGCTTGAATAGGTTTAAAACTAGTAAAAATTAAAATTTTTAAAAATGCCCTTTAAGCTCCTTTCACACTATTCTGCAAGTGTTTAGGATTTTGGTTGGATTTTTGCAGAAAGAAATCTATAATGATACTGGTTCTGACTGTTAAATAAAATCTAAAGTGAAAAAATATTCTCATTACATTAAGTGTCTACACTATTACACTGGAAATGAAATGAAAAAGACGTGTTTCTTCCCTTCGAGCAAGTAACAGAGAAAGCAACCGAAACAATACTTTATATGGCGTTGGCAATTTCGGGTGAGTAGCGGCGGCGGTGGCTCTTGATAATTTTCAGCGGTTCGATTTTTCAGCGATTTTTTTTATTGTAATAAAGTAGCGAAAAGAAGTGGTAAAAAAGCACACAAAATTTCAGCATTAGAATGAACAAACTACATTGATATCCGAGAAGCACAGCAGCCTTTTTTGTAGCGGTGCTCACTTGTTCAACATTTGCACTTGATATTTTCATTGTTTGCTTCTGTAAAATGCAACTCTGATAAAATGAAAAGTCTCAGCATTAAGAAATTTGTCTAGAAATAATGACAGCCATACGACTGTCAAATTTCCATCTGCATTTTTTGACAGTCTGATTACATATTGCTTTCACACCATAATACTATCTCATTTTACTTTAATTTTAGACAAGTCGTTTTACATGATCTAATAGTGCGAAATGCATTTAAACGAAGAATAAACGAAAATCGGTTGACAAATAAAGAACAAATTAGTTCTGAACATTATTTGTTTAGTTTTTTTTTACTTGAAGCTCGCACATACTTTAAACTCTGATAGCTCTGAAATAACTGAATCGGTTTTAATAATATATAGATTGTCTGCTAAAACCTTTCGCAATCGGCTGTATAATGTGAGCGTAAGACGGATAACAAAAAATTATTTTCCCTTTTAATTATATAAGTAGATATAATATAAAACAAATTAACCTTTCAAGCTACATTTTAGTAAGTGAAAAAGAGCGCCAAACCGATAGGATTACCACCTTATGGCTAAAGTTCTTAGTCGTCTTCTAAGCCAAATGTTTTTATTTTTTCGGGTTTTTTTCGTTGTAAAATATATTACCATATGTATTGTTTAGTTAAGAATATGGCAACGGTTCATGTTGCGTTTTAAGTACAGTCGCCGCCGCCGAACAATTTTCAGATTTAGTAGACTTTTTTGGCAAGCCGCCGCTGATGCCAATTATTACCGGCTTCGTGTTCTTGACTCTTACTCAGTATTATATATACTCTTAATTGGGGTCATTATTACAACTTGCCTTTAAAGCTCTTGTTAGTAAACGTAAACTTTAGAGAAAGTAAGGAATAAAGATACCTTTAACAAGTATTCGTTATTACAACTTCTTCGTGAAATGAAATCAATTTATTTCAAAATGTTGAAATGCCCGAACGAAAACCGATTACTTTTCACATTAATTTGTTCTTGAATGTAGATACTAGCAACGACATACTTTTATTTATTACTTTACTCGCAACAACAAAACATTTTGGTGATATTTTGTATAAAAATTAAAAATGTTCAATGAACCAGTTGAAATGTCTAATAAACAATTGAGGAACTAATCAGTTAGAAAGCGTGCATTGTGAAACTAAATTAAAATTAAATGTTTTTTGTTTCTTCAGTATATGCCACGTTAGAGGCAAAAAGAACATCTTTCCATTAACATATCGGTCAGTTTTAGCTTCAAGATTACTCGTTAATAACGAAGAAAATATTAAGGCTGTTTTATGGGCCAAACAATTAAAGAATGAATAAAATAATTCATTATTTCAAAGTTATAGAAATTTCAACTTCTTCATATGCATCTTAGTAAATACTTTTGCAGGCAAAAGCTTTTGTTATTTGTCCTTTAAGGCCAAAACTCGCTTTAAAATAAAAGATGCGTTTTCTTATCTTAAAGCATGCCGTTATCGAAGAAGATTTCTAAAGCAATAAAAATGACGTTAGTCAATCAACAACAATTACACTCATGTTAATACGAAGATCAAATAAAAATTATTACTATTTTCAAATAAAAAAACAACACATACATACGTATGTATAAGTACATATACATATGTAAATCGAAAAAAGACAAACTCATTATTATGCAAGCCATGAGTATAAACCAAAACAAAATCAATTTGTAATAAAAAAAACAAGTCAAGTTTTACACGGTAGTAGAGCCTATAAATATGTAAAATAAAATCACAAACGACATACAATGGCTATTGTAGTTGTCGGAATTAAAAAACTAAAAACAACGTAGATACTAGATGTAGTAAAACAATACCTACACACATACGCATGTATGATCATATAGTGTAAATGAAAAAAAATTTATATATGGAAGAGGGGAATGGTATGTGTGCTCTAGTTTTTTCTTGGTTCGTTTACACTTAAACATTCATACAGATATCAATGAAATGAAGAATAAAACGTTATGATTGAGGACAATTAAATATGGCTGTAAATTAGGTGTGTGTTTAAATAAAATTTAACACATACATATGTATGTACTTATGTACCTATTTTGAAGACAAATTAGGCTGCAGTAAGTTAAAAAGAAATAAAAAAAAGTTCTTATAATTAATAAATTTATTGTTTGACGTAACTTTGTCCAACTACAATTATTAATATTAAGTAATTTAATTTTTAGGCAAACGAACTTATGCCTAAAAATTATATTACTTAATATTAAAATTAGTTAATTATTTTTTTTTTTAAATTAGTATTTAATAGTAAATTCAGTCTAATTTATTGTTGGGGACAAGCTACTTACTATGCGCAACCGCTGCCTCCTAACACTACGTCTTGACAAACCATGGATTCATTCAAAAACAACAGATAAAATTGTCAGAATAAAGATACTTTATATGTTTAAACTCAATGTTTTATTACATTACAGACTTGTGAAACAGCAAAAAAATGCAAAAAGTGGTGAAGAGTGTCAAAAATAGATAATTTTTTAAAAGACGAATGGTAAGGCTGCATACATAGTTATGTACTGAGTACTGATTATGGAGATAATGATGCCCTTAAATTCGTTAATATCAGTTTATGGGCGAAAATGCCCTATTTACACAGTGACTGGTACTATTATTTTCCAAGCAAAAAATAAAACTTCAAAAATGAGTTTAAAGTTTTTATTATAACTCGAAATTAAAATTATTTTGGGAGACTTCTTAAACGCTTGGACTTGTAATTTCATCAGGGTTGCATTTTTACAGAAGCAAATAAAGAAAATACCAAAAGCAGCTGTTTAGCAAATCAGTAAGTCGACTGTTTGGCCGCCGACAGGGCGTACCGCATATACTTTTTTTAGCTTGCACTGTTGTGCTTTTCGGTTATCAATGTATTTTGTTAACTCTTGTGCTTCAAATTTGTGTACATTTTTACGATTTCATTTTGCTACATTTTTACCAAAAAAAAAAAAATCACTTAGAACTTGAGCCGCCGATAATATTTAAGAGCCATCGTTCGCCGCAAAAGTATCGTTTCGGCATCTTTCTCTGCTACTTGCTCGATGTAAACAAGGACGTCATTTACATGTCATTTCAAGTGTGATAGTGTAGACCCACAATGTAATGAGAATATTTTACTTAATAATTAAATTTCTCTGTGTGAATTTCTGACCAAAATCTAAACGTTTGTTGAATAGTGTGAAAGGGGCTTTACTATCTACTGACGAGCTTTAATTTTTAACCCAACGCATGTAGAGAGGTCGAATTTCAACCACTAGGTAAACACTAGTTTATATTAATATTCTTAATACAAGTTATCTGGAATTATAGTCACAATATTGTACTTAATTGCACAGTTGTGCTCAAAGTAAATAAATTATTTTTACTGATCTAGGCAAAACAAATGTTTGCATCTTTATATTAATAAGTCCATAATAAATTGAAAGAAACAATGGCCCAAAGTCGGCGAAACAAAACAAAAACAATAAAATATGTCTTATAACAAAAATCATGGTGACAACAATCAAAATTACCTGTGATGGTGTATTCATACAATCCAATTCATTTTTGACCCCATCAACTTCGGCCCCAACTTCGACGACAACAAAGGCGGCTTCCAATTCTACGTTGTCGAACTCCACCAACTCGTCTTTATCATCTGAAACTTTTAATAGCGATAAGGACAAATCTGAAGCAAGTATATTGGATTATGATAAACATCATCATACTATTTCTTCTAATTCATCAAGTACCTCAAAATCTACCATACGTAGCTGCCAAAAATCTTCGAGTAGCAACTCTATTAATCGTGCCAAAAGGCCACGTACTCCTAAATGTGATAATCGTAGACGGTATTATTTCGGTAGTAATAAAATTTATTGGTGTAAACAATCTATCGATCGGCAATCGAATCTAAGGTGTTCTAAAAAAAGTGATTCAGGCCTGGGACGTGACTCCTCATCATGTTTACAACGCAGTGCCAGTTCTGTAACACACAAAGAATTACAGCAACATAAATGTCACAGTTATAACGGCCGTCCTAAACATAAACCATTAACGGCTACAACAAGTCTATCATCCGCACCAAATAATAATCAACAATCATCCGGTTATTTTATAAACACTTCCGCGCTAAAACCAATATCGGGCGCGACTTCAATATTTTTTGATTCGTCTGCCTATAACAATAACATCTGTTATGCAACCGACACTCGAGTATTGAGTTTTTTACGTTCCGCTCGTAAATTGTATCGAAGTAGTGTACGTGTAAATAACAATATAAATCCACAACATAATACATTAAACAATGGCAACACCTCTTCAGCTGAAAATACCAAAGTATCATATGATAAGTGCAATTCTACGCATATTTTAAATTTAAATAAAACTAAAAATCATATTAATGAAAAAATAGCTGATACAAAGTTGAATAACAACAGTTCTGTAGCTGAAAAAATTAAACAAACGTATACGTTTGGTGTGAAAGGCTTTATTACAAATAATAACAAAAATAGCAGCACTAATTATAATAATAATAATAAAAATTATTTTAAAAATATTGGAAACAATAATGCAACATTTACTGAGGATTGGTTTGGTTAGTATATATTTTAAAATTATTTTAGGTTAGAATTTAGGTTTTTAAGATTACTTTAAACCAAGTATAATTTTAACCGTAATGCTTCTGATGGAACTTGTGATCTTAACAAGTAATCGGATAATAATTCACTTCATATTTTTAAGGTTAGGATTCCATAGTTTTAAAAGGGCTAAGCGATGGTTTGCAAAAAAATGGTTATTAGTTAGTGATGGCAAGAGATTAATCTAAAAACGATTAATAATCGAAAATCTGTTTTGGATTTATCGATAAAAAAACAATTATGGTATACATTTTTGGAACGAATTTCCATCATCCCTTGTCAAGTTTGGCTTGGAGACAAACCGAAGATGTGCCATTTTCAGTTCCATTTTTCGTTCTGAAAAAAAAAAATTTTAAATATTGAAAAATTAACAACCAAAATGGTTCAAAAATGTTTAATAGCCTTTTTCACTGGCCAACATCTACCATTAATTTGCTTAGATGTTAACATCTTTGCATAAGAATTATAGAGGGCTATAACTTAACATCCTTCTACATCTTTAAAAGGATGCTCATATATTTGTTTTGTTTCATCTTACATATTTCGATAGTTTAGGTGTCATCACTAGAAAAATGGTAAATAACTTCGTTTAGGTTTGTGTCATTACTAACAACAGGAATAAAATGTGTTTTTTTGTGTTTTATTAAATAGAAAATAACACAGGAATGAATTAATTTCAAAAAATTTATGTTTAATTGATTAGTAGGTTTTTAAATACATTTGAACAAATTTTTTTTTTGCCAGCTGAATTGATGATAGATATAAGATGTCACAAATGCAAACGAATTTTGCACATTTTTTACATCTTCCATTCGTTACACCAAAGTGTTGTCAGTGTAAAAAGCCTTTAAGGTGTTCATTAAATTTAACCTAAGTTCCAAATTATTAGACTTCATTTCTTTTAGTTTCAAGGAATTTAGCTGAACTCTAAAATCAATTTTATGTGCACAATTATTCATTAAATTCGTCAACATGCCTGCCCTAAATTGATAGTACAACTAACTATCTTTTATCGCATATAATAAGTAATATTTATTGAGGAGTGCAACTTGAAAAAAATAATTGTAAAACAAAACGTGTAAAATAATGTTATATATTGCAAAGAAAAAATCAAGTTGCTCAAGTAATCAATGGAATTTCTTAAAAAAAAAAATTAATTGCAACCAGCTATAGAGTAACTGCCTATAAATTTGATTTGCTTATTTCTTAAGCACTTGATTTCAAACATTAGGAAAAGGTGCAAAACTAAAGCATACACGCAGAAAAAAATTTAACAAAACTTACCATAACACATATGGTTTATAAACCATTCCGTGTCGGTTGGTAATGAGTTTGCCGTGAAGGCTTTAGCGTAGTTACTGCCAAATAGATGATGCTTTAGCCTACAAATGTCATTTTACATTTCCCATAAAATTTCTATAAATTCAATAGTGATTTTGGGTCTGTTTACAATGGCTTTACGGTGGAAACAAAAACCCGATCAAGTTCTAATTTGTAATAATACCCAAGGCGAATTAATAACAGGCCACGGGCGAATTCAAGAAATTTTCAGCTCAGTTGAGGATGTCCATAGAAAAAAGTGGCATAAACGGCAAACAAAATTTTATGTGTAATTAAACATTCAACCATTTAACAAGAAAGTAATCAGCTGCCATTGTGAGTTTACCCGGTTTAATTCGCCTTGGTTGTACTGATGCACATCAGTAGTGCGATTCACTAGCTTTTAACGATTCGACAGTCGAAAAATTTGTCGTCAATTTTTGTTGTTTGCAGTAACGATTGTGTGATTCACTAACTAGTCGCAAACGATAGTAGACATCGTTAATTTTTTGTTTATTCAAATTGACATCAAGTGGCATCACTGTCAAAAAAATATCAAATAAACGAAAAGCACAAAGAAGAATGGAAAAAACAACGCTTTTTTGCAAAAAATTGTTTGTGCATTTAGCTATTTTTGCAAAAGGTAAGTAAAAAACATTTGGGGCTTTTTCTACATGAAGTATAAACATATTATGTATGTATGTACCTAGTGCCTTGTTCGTTAAAAAGCTTCTTTATAAATGATTTCGAAACCAAATAAAACTGTCCCTAACAGATGCCATGAATTTTAGTTTGTAGAAAAAATAGACAACTAACAACAACAGCTGACTAAACGATTGCGAATATTGTTTAAAAAAAACTTACTGAATAGCAACATCTTTAATTTTGTTGTTAAAATTTTTTATCGATGCGATTTTCGTTAAAAAAGAATAGTAAATCGCACTACACGTTGCCACTAGTTTTGCATATAACCGACAAAATTCGATTGACAACTAATTCAATCCGATATCACAAGAAAACCTTTTTCACTATGTAAAAATAAGTTAACCAGGAAAACTTGTAGTGTTGAAGAAATCAAATATAAATTAACATATAAAGGTATGAACATTTGTAGCAACATAGTGAATTTATATGCATATTAATATCCGGACTATAATAGTAACCGGAAATTAGCTCACGAATAACTATACATACGAGGTGGCATACAGGTTTTTCTTTTCTTTTTAAATCCCTTAAGCATAAGCAATTGTAGTTTACTTTTGTCTTAATTTTATAACATCACCCTCGTTGCAACAACAACAACAAAAAACGATTTAACTTTTATAGACAATAAAACCAGTACGTGTGAACTGCTTTTTGACATTTGCTTCCTTAAGCCATAATAGACTCAGGCGAGTTGTATAAAATTATTTTTTCATTTATTTTTCATGCTACACAATAGATGCAGCATAGTACTTGTATTATTTTTTTCTAATAAACAAATTGTATTATGAGAAATTAAAGAAATCAAATGAAACAATTCAAAAAAGTCGAAAGTTGATTCTTTTCATTAAAGCGTTGTTTATTCTTTAAGAAATTCACAAGATGTACGTAGATGTATATACAGGGTTATCCATTTTTCGGTTTAAATAGTAAACTTGAGTAGAACACACATAAAGTTATGATTTGGATGAAACTTTTACTTCATTATAATGATTTTCGCACATTTCGTGCGTTATCTTGGCGATTACTTGACGAATGTTGACTTTCAAACGCTGCAGCGTTAGGGAATTATCCGCAAAGACACGGTCTTTGAGGTAGCCCCACGACAAAAATATGTCTAATGTTGTCAAATCGCATGATCTTGGTGGCCAATTGACGTCGCCAAAACGTAAAATTTCATGTTCTAGAAACTTTCCATGCAATACAGCCAAAATCGCTCCTGTTGTGTGGCATGTGACACAGTCTTGTTAAAACCCCATATCGTCCATTTTGTAATCTTCAGTTGCAGGGTTGAATGATATATATTCGTAAATGGAAAATCTTTCACTAAATAATTAAAGCTTCAGAAGACAATATTTAACAGCTGACAGTCTTGCCAGACCATTAAATGTATAAGGTTATGTATCTCGAATATTTTTGGGTTAGAGATGCCAGATATCCCATTTAGACAGAAAATAGATTTTAATTTAGTTTTTTTTTTCAAATAATCTTGAGCTTTGAGTGAGAACTCTAGATGATTCACATTCCGTCAACAAAACAAAGGGCAAATATAAAATAACTTTTAATTCTGTATTCTAAGTAACGTTTGAAAAATGATTGCGGTCAATGTATTCGTATATGAGAAAAATATGACTTCATCAGAAATGATTCAACTTGCACAGAATCAACACACTACGAGGTACTTGCAAAGTATCATCATTATGTTGTTTAGAAATCCATCAGATTTGTTATAATTATACACAAATTCAAAAACAATTGAAAGGAATGAATTCATTGATGTGAAAAAAACCACTGGTTTTTTTTTAATTCACTCACACGTATGGGACCATATTTTATTGCTAGAAATAAACTTCCAAAATTTCATTCAAGACTCATTGTATTTATGAAAAATTCTAAAACTTTTCATTGACCTTGATAATGACAGTGAGTTGCCAATTTTGAACCATTTTTCCGAAAGGCAGAGTTGACCGAACGTCCAGGTCCCGTAACGGAACAGCTGTTAGATTTTGTTAATATGAAATCAAAGCATATGTTTATCGAAATTATATGTCACATTGACGGCACGTCTGTTTTTCATTAAGTGTTTTTCGGCCACAACTTCTTCGATATCTCTGAAACTAAAGAACTGAGTAAACAACTTAAAGCTAATTTTAAAACCGTAAATTATGAAACAAAATGTAATTTCAAAAGCAAAAGTTCTATACATGTATAAATTTTATTAATTACAATTATTTGGTAAAAAAAAGAATCCATTAATCGATTAATTTACCTAAAGTTGAAAATTGCCATAAACAAAAAACAAATTTAATTACAGTATTGTAAAAAACATAAATAAATTAGTTGTGGCATGAGGTTATAAGGTTTTTCAAGTTTATTCGTTTAAAAGAGAATTCAAAATTAAGAGTTGACTACAAACATTCAAGTGGTTTTTTTCCTAGCATTTGCGTTTGCGCCTGCGTTGGAAAAAGCCGCATCTAATGATACATAAGCTTCAAACAGAAGCACCTCTCACCTCGTTTTAATTCGAGAACTGCATTGTCATTGAGTCATTGTCCTTTCAAAAATCTCTTGTGAGCCAAAGACTTGTGGTGAGATAAGAATTAGAATTTACCATCACTATGTCAGATGTCAGAAATATATTTTATTTCAACCTGGGATTTAGTAGAGTTTTTTACTATAGTAATAATAATGGTTGTTCCTTATTCTTAAACCGGCGTTTAAGCTTAATTTGCCACCAAATATGTTAGAATTAGGCCAGAAAAAAATGTAGAACCATATTATTTGCCTTTATTGTCTATGCACTTTTTTCGAATATTTTAGAAGTAATTGATTAATCAATAGATTAATAGAAAGAGAAATTTGCGATACAAATAAATCACCACAATTAATCGCCACAAAATAATGGATCACTAATCGTGTTTCGATTAATCCCGTTATCTCTATTTACAACGGTTTTTATGGAAAAAAGTTTATATCTATAATTCAGTAATCGCCTTTAACTAATCTCTAATCCGACATAATCAAACTTTATATGTGATAATAATATAATTTGCATTAATTTGCACATTAAATTTTCAATGCACAGCTTTTATTAGAAAGGCCACATATTAAATAAAGTGCTTCTTTTATAAAACTGATCTTCTTATTTTTGTTTTTAATTATTTTGTCGTTTACTTTACATCTTATAATCCAAATTTGTTTTAACAAGTGCTTACTTACTGTTAAAGTACTAAATGATTTTCCAAAAAATTGAATCATGCAAAAAGATTTTTTTTTCAATAAAACAAACAAACACATTTATTTTAACCGAATATGCAATCGAACACTCTTCTTTAGAAACGTGCTTAAATTTTGAAATGGAACAAAGAACAAATATTAATATTATCCCGTAAAAAATGTAAACAACACTAGTATAGGGTGACCAGATGATGATAATTATACGTTTTCCAATTGTATGAATTTAGCTGTCAATATATTCAAAAAGATTTGTCATTTATTCATGCATCGTTTCACGTCTGTCGAATGTGTGCAAAAATACAACACGATTTATATTGGTGCGTCATATATAAGAATTTAAAATTAGTTGTTGTTTTTGTTGTAAAGTTGCTACCATCTTTCTGAAATATTATTTCATTGAACAAACTAGTTCGTGACCGGCACAACTCTAGTGGAAAAGTTTGATCGTGAGTGTACAATCGTTGGAACTTTCGAATTAATTGTTGGTACGAAGGAAAGAAAACATAGCCGCTGCAGGCTAGAAATGTTAATTTGATGCCTCTTAGCTGAACTGAGTCAACATTGCTTATTTTGCGGATGCAGTTTGGCATACACACATCCGTATAAGATTGTGCTGACGCAAGTATTCAAGCGAAACGACCATAGACAACGCCGTGCGTTCGATGATTGGGCGCTGGAAATGTTGATCGTAGGATGCCAGTATAGTCGAGACGGCCATTTGAATTATGTGCTTTTCAATACATAATCGCATACGAGTAAATGTAGCTTCAAAATAAAGCCAGAATCAATTTGATAGATATCACACACCGTTTTGTGGTTTTATTTAAGTTTCTTTTCGTATCAGGCTTATCTGGTCACCCCATATATATGCATACATACGTAAGCTTATATGCATATGCATGTACTCTCTGAAATTCCCATCAAAATTTATTGTAAAAATAAGAACAGTAGCAGTGTTAGTGTGCAAAATGCAAAATTAAAAGTTCAACAACAATTAATAACAAGTCGTAGGAAACTTTATTAAATAAACAAGACAAAAAATGCATAACTCAAATTAATAAGTATTCGGTCATGAATCATTTTTATAATTTTCATTCGGTCTTCTCGTCCACATTTCACTGTCTGAACTGACAAATGAAATTAGCATTATTTCTATGTTAGGGGAGTATAGAATTAGCATATGTTTTTAGTCATAAAACCGTATGTTAATTTATAAAAATTTGGATGCGCTTTCAAATCTAAATTTGAATAATACAAAATAGAATTTCGTGTGTTTAGTACGTGCTTATGATGTCTATATACATATGTTACGTATATACATATGTTAAATATGGTTAGTCTTGTATAATTATACAGGGTGGCGCAAAAATAACCTTCCGATGTTTTTTCGCTGTAATTTAAAAAAAAAAAAAATGAAAAACTTTGATTCTTCTTGTGGATTATTTTTATTTGGTCTTTTAATTTTTTTACATCAAGTCGAGAATATGATGTCATGTAAATGGCCGCCGCCACAGTTGATTGTCATTTGAGCCCTTTTTATGGCATTTTCCATCACTTTGGCTAAAACTTCCGGCGATAGGTCCTCACATTCTTGACGGATATTGTCTTTAAGAGCTGCAAGAGTCTGAGGATTGTTGACATAAACCCGCGACTTCAAAAAGCCCCACAAAAAGAAGTCTGCAGCGGTCAAATCAGGCGATCTTGCTGGCCAGTGCAAATCGCCAAAACGGGAGATTAGGCGCCCGGGAAATGCATCCTTCAGCATATCGGTTGTGGCACCTGCAGTGTGTGCCGTTGCACCGTCCTGTTGGAACCACATTTTTCCAATCCCAATTCATCAAGTTGCGGCAAAAAGAACTAGTTAATCATTGCTCTGTAGCGCTCACCATTCACAGTAACCGTTTGGCCCGCGACGTCTTCGAAGAAAAAAGGTCCGATGACTTCTCCAGCGAAAACAGCACACCATACAGTGACTTTGAGCGGGTGTAATGGCTCTTCGTGGGTTACACGCGGATTTTCAGTGCCCCAGAAGCGTAAATTTTGCTTATTTACGTACCCGCTAAGATGGAAATGGGCCTCATCACTCATGATTATTTTTGATGAAAAATCATCTTCCTCTTGGTGGTGATTAAGGATGGCTTAAGCGTATGTTAGACGCAGCATCTCGTGTTGTGCTAGTCCCTTCGAGGCGAGCGGCTAAACGTCGCAGTGTTTCACCAGTAGGCGTTGGACGGCCAGGAAATCTGCGACGAAATTCACGTTGTGCGAAAGTCACCGACCGATTATTGGTCAAATAAATAGTCACCAATATTCCGGGTTCTGGAGCAGTGTAGCGTAACATTGTTTATTAACGTGTATTTCGCAAGTGTTTACTACATAAATGTCAAAACAGAATTGACATTAGGGGCCAATCGCAAAATTTATAGCATTTTCTGATAGGAGGATTACTTTTGCGCCACCCAGTATATTGGTACTGAAACCCTGAGAAAAAATATGGACTACTCCTGTAACTCTGCTTGTGATCCCTGACTTAAGTATATCCTTGTTTAATATCGCCTTGAAAGCTTCCTTAGAGGTTCAAAAATGAACATCGAATGCAAAAGAACATTTTTTTCAATGGATTTATTATTGGAATAAAATGTATGTTTTTGTTTAATAATATACAAGAAAATTATTAAAATGCATTTTGAAGCTTTTTAATAGCAAGATGCAATTATCAAAGAGTTTTCATTAAAAATGTCATAATTTTTTCAGATTTTATCTTTAAAAGATCTGGCAACACTATTGATACCTGCTAATTTGTTTTCATTACATGGCGTCTGCACTAGCCATAAATCTGTTTAGCCGTCACACATTTCGCTGTTCGGGCAGAAATTTGGCTAGTCAAGACCGTCGATATTGATGGCCGCTTCATGTTACACAAACAAACTACACAGAAAAAATAAAAAGAATGTATGTGTAAGTGAATTCGTCTGTAAACACCCGTCATAAGCTAAGCTAAAAGCATCCATACAATCTCGATGAGAGACAAAAAAATTATGCTCAAACTGAACAGAAACATGTACACGATTTCTATAAACAGAAGACCACAAACACATTTTCTCTCGTTAGTTTGCAGAGGCTCTCTAAATGTGCGAACATATTTATCGGGCATGTTCTGACACTCGCAAGAGTGTCAAATCGCATGCGAGTAGCGAATCGCCAAACTTATTTCTGCATGTTCTGCAACTCACGCGTTTTACTTGCGATTTGCTTTTGAAAAGTTCTAAAAGAAAACTCTGTATTTTTAATATTTCTAATACCTGAACCTAGAATCTTAAAAAAAAAAAAAAAAAAAAATACCCGGGCATTTTATTTGAATTAATCACAGCACTAGCTGCGTATATTTTTCGAAGATGACTGGTATCAGCTGTTTATTGAAATCGCCAGTGCAAGAAATACAGAGGCAAAAGTTGCAGAAGCATCGTTTTTAAATTTCATCTTTTTAGAAAAAATTTGTTACAAAATGTCATTAGTTTTGACTAAAATAAAAAGAAAACACTATTAATTTAATTTATTCATAACTTTGTAGTTTCTTTAAAAACTAATTTAGTTTAAATACAGCAGTTCACTTCAGTATACTCTTGCGACTTGAACTCGCCAAAACTCTTGCGAATGCGAGTTACAGAACACCTCACATGCGAGTTGAAATCACAATCGCAAATTTTGTGCGAGATGCGAGTGTCGAAGCATGGCCGTATGGCTGGTCAAGACGTAGTGTTAATTTTCCAAAAATCGTTCCATACTTAAAGTTTTATTAATTAAATTCAATTAATTAATTGCCGTTACTGCAACTTTTCTAAAATTTTTAACTGTTGAAAGTACAACTTTCATCACTGCCAATATTTTAGTTTTTTAATTAAATTTTCCTCAGATTTGTGTTTTGAAAAACCATAGTAGAAGGATAGCTAATATGTATACATATGCTCAACTGCATTTGTTTTGACAGATACTTAATTAAGACAGTTATTTAATAAGTTCATTAATCTATTGAAAAGTAAACTTCAGCGTATAATTAACTACTCACTCATTTAGGAGTTGTCAGTGACATCAATTTAATGCCTTTATTTTTTTTTAGAGCAAGACAAACATAGACAACTCTAGAGAAGGCAGGCGGTGAAGTAGATGCATAGAAAAGCTTCAGTGTTTAACAACTTTGCAATTGCACGTTATGCCACGGTTGGTCAGTTAGGTTTTTAACATCTAATATTACGGTATGTTCAGACAGACGCCTTAATTAAGTCAATTAAATTTTAAACTGAGTTATAAAATTTGGTGCTAACACATGTGCAATTTTGCTTACTCAATTAGCGTTTAATAGCTGAAAATGTTTTTATCAGATAAATGATATTTAAAATCTTGCTTTATTTTTATTAATTTTCAGTTCGCCATTCTTGATTAGTTATTTTCTTGGTTTAGGAAAAATTATAAAAAGTCGATGAAAACTTTTTCCTGGATACAACACTATTCATATTAAATTAATCATTTATTTTTTCACTTTTATTTGCAGATGAAGAAGCTGCAGCCTGTTCAGAATGTGAACAAATTAAAAATTCTTCCCCTGATTACTTGAAGGCTTTTGTTGTTATTGATAAGGCGCAGCATCAAAAACAACTCGATATCAAAAAGAAATATAATCATATAAAAGCTCAAATTTCCAAAAGCAATAATAACTCCCTCCAATCCAAAAACAATTCGGATAAATCGAAAATTCTAACAAAATCTGGAAAATTAAGCCCAATAGATGTTGAAAACTTTGTTTCCTCAGCTCCGATTTTATCTCCTGCCAACACACCAGTAGCAACAACAACAAACTTTAGCACAACAAAATCTTTAACAAATTCTATTAAATTTACAAACCATTCGCCGCAGAACACAATAACAAACACGCAAGCGACAAAAGTGCAACCAACCACTGGCGAAACTAGCAACAACTACGTAACGCAGCCAGTAACTGCTGCGGATATATGTTTAAACAATACAGTTATGAATAGTCACGTTACAGCTGCACAAAACGGACAAACAACTGTGGTGGGTCATCATCGGGGCTTCTCTCAACCAACAGTAACAGTCGCCGCATCAAATACCGGCGGAGATCCATGGTTTTTGCAATCAACTGGGCATCAAATGCCACCTACGGCGCCTTTACGTCACAATAAACGCCCAGCACCCCAGCCAACAAGTGGCACTATATCAGCAACACATTCTAACAACTTATTGGTAAACAGTGGTAGTGGTGGTGTTGGCGTGGGTGTTACCACTAATATAACACTCCAGCAGCAATTTAGCCAATCCCAACCACATATTGGCGCACAATCTTTGCAATTATCAACGCATCATAATAACGTGGTAATATAAAATTCTAAATATTTTTGATTAAGTCTTGGATTTTCTACAGTTTCTATTGAAAGTTAAAACTAAGAATATGGTCCTTGATTAGCTTTTGACACACGTAGTTTCACCCATCCACATAAATATAATTTGTTTTATATAATAGTCCATTCAAAAAGTCCATAGGAGGACACATAGATGGCGTTACTAGAATTGTTTCCATATGATTTTTATTTAGTACTTATCTTCAAACGAAACGTGAATAAATTTGACAGCAATCTGACTAGTGATTCGGTACTTATAGCATTGTGTATGAAGGAACTTTTGTTATTAAAAATAAATGGAAAAAAGTGAATTTCGAGTTTTGATAAATTATTGATATTCTATGAAAAAAAAAAAAAAATACTTTATCAAATACCTGCGAAATATCTATCAACAATATTGTTTGTTCTTAAAGGCCGATTTAATAAGTGTAACAATTCTATGAACTTACTCGATAGTACCATGCTTTGCACGAAATCCAAACTAATGTTCCATGATAATGTGCCGCTCATTTAGATAAGGCGTAAGGAACGTTTTCTCAAATAGCTTCGATAAAATTGGAATTAACCTAATTGGTGTATGTGAGGTAATTTGACTAACATCTTTTCCTGGATTTGAGACAATTTCAGATATCTTCCAAGAAAGAGGGAAGAAAGCAATTAATATCATCTTTCTCGAGATCCAGTAATACGATCTGGTCCGGACGATTTTTTCACATCAATATTTTTAATTGCCAATTAAAAGCAAGTGATCGAAATTTTTTAGGATCATTGACGATTTAACTGATAATGGGTAGGCTGTAATAAATATTTGCGTCATTTGATGTAAAAACCTTCTCAAGATGACTAGAGAAGGAGTCTATCTTTGCTCTCGAGTTTTTGCCACAGGTGCGATATTTAAGTGTCAATGGAGATTCTTAGGCAACAAGACATTTCATATCCCTCACAGTTTTCCATAAGCTATAATTTGTGTTCTTCGTTGGATCCAAATTATTTAAATAATTTGCTAGTTTGATCTCTTGCTTCAGCCTCAATTTACTACATAACGAATTTTCACACAATTTGAATTGTTCCTTTAAAACTGGAGTACCTCCAATTTGCCATAGCCATCTCAGTCTTCATTTTTCTCGGACAAGGATTTGTATGTCAACTGATGGTTTAATTGTGCCACTTGTAATAGTTCGCTTAATTGGAGTTACGAGTCTAGCTGCAGAATATTGTTTAAAAATTCAAGAAATTTTGTTCTAAATGGGAAAAGAGTTTTGCATTGTTTGGTAGATAGTTCCAAACACGGTAAAATCGTACGATTTAAGAACGTTCAAATACTAAAAGATGTCCAAAAATTTACATACACATGACATGTCGCTAACAATACGACGACCTATTCACATTTTTTTAAAGATAGCGTGTGTTTTCTCTCACAAGACAATATGTAACTGAAATTAGAAATATACTTTCGGATGATTCCACAAACGTATTGTCGGTTAAAAAATATCACCTTCAAAACAACATTAAATAATGTTCTTTGTTTGTTGTATTTATGTTTTCAATAGAAACTGAATTAATTTCTATGGTTTTATGTTAGTTTTTCCTTTTAAAAGATCTCATAAATGTGATGTTTTCATAATATGAATTTATTAATTATAAAAAAATATATGTCAGTATTTTGTTTATGCAATTTAAATTACAGAATCCACACCATCATAATGCGATTATTGTGGCCTCGCATGCACATAATAGTCATAATTTAATAGCAAATGCCACTAGTGCTGTCGTAGTTCCTCCATCCAATCATTCACCCAAATCGCCAAATCAACAGCCCCAAATAACCCAACAGCAACAGCAGCAGCAACACGTTATGTCAACTTTTGCTCCTATCTGTACAACAGTCCCCTCTGTTACCGCAACAGCTGTTGCCAGTGTTACCCAACAACAACAGCAACAACATTTACAATTGCTATCTGCCGCCAACAATTGCAACAACAATCTCATGTCATCTTCCTTAAACGCTGCACACAGTGCTCTCTCCTTGCATGATCGCGGTTTACCACCTAAAAGTATGGCGCTACAATCGAATGCGGGTGGCGGCAGTAACATGTTGCTTCATACACAACATCCTTCGCAACATCATCCATCCCAACCAACCATGGCTCTAAATCAACCATCTAATCCCTCAGCCATGACAACATCGTTGCAAGGTTTTGATATAAATGGCGGCGCCAATGTACCAGTAACCACACAGTCCTGGATTACACCGACCTTATCACCAACAACTGGTTTAGCTCCCAATTATGCTTTATTGCATGGCCAACAACAGCAGAAGAAATGTGAAGTTAAACTAAACGCAATGCCGTAAGTGATTAATTAGAAAGTAATTATATTACTATTGATATTATGTAGCAATATGTCAAAAGTGTTTTTTCAACTTCAAGGTAATAAGTACATACAAACTATATTTATTGTTAAGGGGACATATAGCGCTTACCTCAAATGGTATGTTAAATGCAGGATGTTTTCCAACCAACTTTTTTTTTACCTAATACGAGTTCTACGCTGTAATTTGTTTAATAGCTAGGTAATTGAATTGGGCTTGTTATCTTCCATTATAATAAAAAAAAATCGTTAGAGAAAACAAATTGCAGAAAGTATAACATATTTATGAAAAATTGCTAATTTTAACACATTCTCTGCCAGACGGGTTTTGAAGGCTTCCCGTTTGGGCCGTGTGGGCGTATGCACAATTAAATGAGGTCATCAGCAGTAGTATTAAGATGCCCATAATTGACTGCATAATGAATTTTAAAAATTGGTAATTTTACAATGATAATACCAAATGGGTTGAACGGAAAGTTCAGCGTGGGGCGTATACGCCCTAACGTGTCAGGGAATTTGTTAAAGAGTGATTTAGACTATGTGACTTGTCGTACGATTACTCAATTTTTTGTGTAGAAGAGCACGGATGGGATCATGTAAATCCAATATGTAATGAAGTCGTACGTAATTGAGAGCAAATACCGATGAAAATTTGACAGTCGTCCGGCCCTCTTTGTTTTTTGAAAAATTTCAAAAACCATCACACACCATTTGATCAGGAGAGAATTTTTCAGGGATGCAAAACTAGATCTAATGAATTGCACTATATATAAAGAAAAATTTTATTTTTTCGTTTCAAGATATTATTAAAAACGTATGTAAAATTTAACTTGTATTACATATGTATGTATGTATATGCGTCTGCATATAAAAAAGCTTATCTATTTCAATATTAACTGTACGACACTAGAAGTTCTTAACGAAAGATTAATGTAAACGTTCCCATGCCTGATTTTTATATAAACAAATAGCAACATATATGTGTGTGTGTGTGCACGCACCATATGTGTTGGTATTTTACCAATCATGTAAATGAAAAAAAATCTGTCGTATGATTTTACTCTAATTTTTTTAAATACCGATGAAATTTCATCATATTTTTGCTTTCATTTTACCGATGAAAAATATCATCGTCTAAACCCCACTAAAGTGGCACAAAAACGGCTTAAAATTTTGCCTCATAATTTCACATATGTATGTATGTATGTACATAATAGGAAAATGCTTCCATATCTACAATTCCGATATTATGTTTGACGATAGACGAATTGAAAAAAACGTTTAACTACAAATAATGCAAAAATTAACGTTTCTTTTTCTTGAAAACGCAAAAATTGAGCGGATTTTTTTGCCATTTACAAAAAAAAATCCAGCAAGTTTTTGGTAGTTTTTGTAACTCCAAAAAAATGTTTGAAATAATGACACGATAAAATTCTTTAGCTGTTAAAAACAATCAGCAAATTTGCAATAAATTACCTTCGACTTTTTCGGTTCCATAGTTTTGGAGATATTCGTGAAATATAAAATAATAACATATTTGTTATGCAATTATTGATCCTTAATAAAAACGTCAAAAAAATCCTCGATTTATTCTAAAAGAATAAAGTTAGGTTATGTTACAAATAAAACGAGTTATATTTCATCGAAATAAAACGAGTTATATTTCATCGAAATTGTTGTTTTGATTTTATACACAATTAATTGGCAGCAGGGTTACCGTTCGTTTATGCTCGACTTTTTAAAAATTATCTAATGTAGATAATTTTGTAGATGTTCGTGTTCCGTTTGATTATAATTTTTCGTCTTCATCGAGGTGGCATGGATGATTTAGCATTGTTTATATACGGGTGGGTGCTTACAAACGAGCGCACGCACACATGCATACTTTGGTGATATTTTTGAGTTTCTAAATACAATGTTGCATCGTCTGTTTCAATGTTTACCATTTTTGCACAGATTACTAACATTACTAACATCATTCGCATTTCTTCCGCGTATATTTGTTTAATATTACGTGTGATGCTTACACAGAACTAATATTTCATTTATGGTTTCCTCTACTATACCTTCTTCTGTAGATGGCATAAAGGATCGATAGATATCTTGTTAGATCAAAAAGAAGGGCTAAAAATGAATTTAATATCAAAACATCCCAGGTCAATTTTTTGTTACGTTTTTTTTGTGTGTGAATTTATGTTTTTCTTCGATTCGTTTTATTTAAATAAATAACCATAAAAATTGTGTGTGCTTTTTTTCGAAGACCGAGTTTTTGGGCAACTTTTTATAAATTCCCAGCGGTAACCCTAATTGGCGGTACTTTATTTATACCAAAATTACTGTATATGACACATATGTATGTATTTGTACATACATATTTTAATCCGTATTTTCTCTCAATGTCGTACAGTTCATTACATATTATGTTTAGACGATACCATTCTATACAGAAATTTGACATGTCGTAAGTTTTGTGGGACAATATAAACCACCCTTTAACTACATGTTCCTTTAGTTGCCACAGTTTTGATACGATTTTCATAAAAAAACACTTCACGAAAAGTTGTAAAATTATCTTTGTAATTACGTCAACAGTTGTTTCAAATTATTGCCGAAAGATACCGCTGATCAAATAATTGTTATAAAATTGTAAAAATTTGCCATCTTATGAATGTTTTCGAATTTGTGCTCAATTACAATGAAATTAATCTTTTTTTTAACAAAATTGTTCAACATTGTAAAATAATATTTTGAAATTTGGGGGCACTAATTGGCAAGAAGTTGTAGAGAACCCAAAGAATCATTTTCATCAATAAAAGTCTATTTGGGCATATTGCTAATTATATAGTATACTCTATAGTATTAACAAAGAAAAGAATTGAAATTAAACAAAAAATATAAAATAAATCCGTATTTACAGATGGTTTCATGGTAGCATTACACGTGACGAAGCTGAACATTTATTACAACCCCGTGAAGATGGTCTGTTTTTAGTACGAGAATCAACTAACTTTCCAGGAGATTACACATTGTGTGTGTGTTTTCAGGGCAAAGTTGAACATTATCGTGTGAAATATTTGGAAAATAAATTGACCATAGACGATGAGGAATACTTTGAAAACTTGGGACAATTAGTTGCGGTAATTTCTCCTCTTAAGCAATAATTAAGAAAAATATTAATTTATTATTCATTTGTTATTGGTTCAACAGCACTATGAAGCAGATGCTGACGGTTTGTGTACACAGCTTATAAAATGTTTACCCAAACAGGGCAAACAAGAGTATTGCATTAATTCAAAGGATTTCATCGATAAAGGTTGGGTAATACCCGAATCCGATTTACAATTACGCGAGAGCATAGGCAAAGGTGAGTTTGGTGATGTTATGCTTGGCATATTGCGCAATGAAAAAGTGGCTGTTAAAATGCTTAAAGATGAGGGAGCGGTACAAAAATTCTTGGCTGAGGCTTCCGTTATGACGTAAGTTTTCAACACAAATTTGTTTTAAATATGTCTGATATTTGAATTTTGTTAAAAGTACTCTGGAACATGAAAATCTGGTAAAGTTTGTGGGCCTAGTTTTCACTAGCAAACATATTTATTTAGTGACTGAATATATGAGTAAAGGATCACTGGTTGATTATCTAAGATCGCGGGGACGACAACATATAACAAAAAAGGATCAAATTAATTTTGCTTAGTAAGTTCATTTTATTTCGTTACTTTTTTTTATACTATATTGAGTATTTGTATTAATGACAAGAAGGGTTTGCCCTGTCCTAATTTTGTATTCGCTAGAATGATTTTCTCGCACAAACACCTATAAATACGTAAATAACTTTACTTTTATTTTTAACAAAATAATAGCGACACGGCCTCGGGAATGGAATATTTAGAAGCGAAAAAAGTTGTGCATCGTGATTTAGCTGCTCGTAATGTTTTAATATCCGAAGATTGCATTGCTAAAGTTTCGGATTTTGGTTTAGCTCGTGAGGAGTGTTACAATTTAGATGTCGGCAAGTTGCCAATAAAATGGACTGCACCTGAAGCATTAAAAAATGGGGTACTTACGAAAAGATCTGCATTTTATCCATAACAAATTATTTAATATTTGTATGCTTTTTTTCAATTTTAGCGTTTTTCCAATAAATCCGACATGTGGAGTTTTGGCATACTTTTGTGGGAGATTTACTCCTTTGGTCGTGTTCCTTATCCTAGAATTGTGAGTTAACATATTTTTTTTTTTTTTTTTATAACGCATCAGACATCAAAAGTAACACAACTCAAAAAATTCTATTTTTCACTTTTTTGAAGAAAACAGTGTATGTAATAATTTCGGAAAAAGGAAGAAGAGAAATAAATTTTGTTATTTTATTTTATTATTTTCCTTTACAACGGTATATTTGTTTATAACAATAATTCCATTATATTGGCGGAATTAGTTTTTTGCCTCTACTGAAAACTTGTAAATTTTGAGTTGTGTTACTTTTGATGAACAGGTGCGATATGCAAGTGTGTGGTGAATATCTTTTAATAAGAGATCATAATTTTGTAAAAACTAAAATTTGATCAGTTTTCCATATCAATAGCGTCTTCACAAAACTTCAACACACGCATTTTAGAACGTATAAACGAAATGGCAAACTTAGGTTTATACATACATATGCATATGGTTTATACATACATATGTGTGTAATTCTCTTAAGACCATTCACGATGAACAAAATTATATAAAAATGCCGTTAACAAAATTTTCAATAAAAAAATCGAAAGGACTATTTTGTTTTTTTTTTTTTTTAAATGTTTCATTTTGTAATTGTCACATAATGTTATTTTAAATTATAAAATTATATAAAAAAGAAAGGACAAAATTCAAAGCAAAACAATTTAGCCGTGACTTGTGGCAAGAAATTCTAACTGTAAATAATCTTTGATATCTATACAAGTGATAAAAGTGCTGCCAGATTCAGTACACTAGAAATTGTAAAAAAAATTACACTACGTCTTGACTAGCCATAAATTTGTTCGCAAATTGAGAGAGCGTCTACAAAATGAGTTTGATCATAATTTCTGGTCTCTCATCGAGATTATTTCAATGCTTTTAGCATAGTTTATGCACGGATGTTTACAGACGAGCGCCGCACACATACTTTTTATTTTTTGTCTGTATTTTGTTTGTGTAATAGCATAACAGAGTTGTGCGAACAATTGTTCGGGCAACTGTGTTTAAGCAAACCGACCACCAAACGGCGACGGTCTTCACTAGCCAAATTCCTGTGCGAGCAGCAAAATGTACGATGGCTGAACAGATTTATGGCTAGTCAAGACGACGCCATGTTACTTATTATATTCAGCAGTAACTTTAGTCGCATGCCGAGTAATGCTCCTCATTGTGCCGTATGGCACATAAATATTCGTTATTTCACAGAAAGATATTTCAAATATTCAATTGGTTATTGGATTGTTTTAGTTAGTTTTTGTTTTATCGTATTTACATACAATACATATGTAAGTGTGTACATATGTGAATAATGAAAAAAAGATGTATACTTTTTTTATTAAAGCAAAAATCGTTTGTATTTCTTTTACTTTCTAGCCTTTGGCTGATGTTGTAAAACATGTGGAAGTGGGCTATAAAATGGAGGCGCCGGAAGGTTGTCCTCCCGAAATATATGAAATGATGAGACAAGCTTGGGATCTAAATCCTGCAAAAAGACCAACATTTTCAGATCTTAAAGTAAAACTATTACATTTAAAAAACAATACAGCGTGAAAACATTTGCATAACAAAAGAATAGCAACATAATAAAAATAACAATGCTACTACATATAAAAACGTAAACAACGTAAACCCCAAAATCCTTCCCATCTCTAACCCAAATACAATTTCTTAACTAAGAGTACAGCAGCTGTTAAAAATATTGATTATTTAAACTACTACAATATATAGGTATATAAAGAATATAAAAATATAATATAATAAAGAGAATAAGAAAAAAAATAAGCATAACACCATTAAATAAATAAATATTATAAATAATACGAACATGTGTTCATATGTATGTATAGATTAAAAAAAAAGGAAAATGTGAATGTTTTAACTACAAAAATTAAAAATAATCACACATACATATGTCACTTTGTACATGAGTATACAAGTGTAAATTTACACTTCTTTATGTATACCTACAAAAAACATTAGTAATCAATAAATAACAAAAAGCCAATAAAGGAAAAGAAAACATTGTAAAATAGTATAAACAAAATTATTATTAAATTTTACCACCATTTAAAAAGCAACTGAAACGTTTTTGTAATGTAATAATTATTTTAGACAAGTGTAATAAATAATAATGAAAACAAAGGCTACTATATAAAAAACAACAACTTAACGCAACAATAACAATCTTTAGTTTTTTTTAAAACTTCTTTTTAAAAAATAAACTAAAAAACCCTAAACTAAATTTATTTTGAATAAAAAAACAACACACACCTCTAGTTTTAAGCTATTATAAATACATATACATATTCAAAGCGTAAAAATACTTGTAATATTACGTATGTTATTTATGTAGATTTAACCAAGTCTTTTTTTTTGTCAAAGTAGTAAGTAAAATTAATTATTAATATCAAATATAATTAATGTTTTTATGTAATTTCTTCACGAAAATTGTAAAATGTCTTATTACGTTTTGTTATAGAGATCAAATTCAAAAACACTGTTAAACTGTTAATAATTTTAAATCGTTTTTTTCACACGCATGTATTATCATAAAAACAGAAAATTATTAATTTAATCCGGTTCCAAATCTATGTACATACATACATATGTATATGGTAACACTTTTTATCTCAAATCGAATCAGAGAGAGGACATTACTATTTATCTACAAGCAAGTAATTAATGTACATCTATTTGGAAACATATTGAAAATACAAAGAAAAGCCTAAAAAGGCACAAATGTTTGCAAATTGAATGTCAGCAAAAATAACAAACGTGTGGCCAGTTATTTTAAAATTGCCTTTTTACCGTCCATTTGACTTTTTTGGGGAGGGGAAGTAAATGGATAAATAGAAAGACTCCTTATTACCCTGTCCCAAGATGCAAGCTTAAAGTTATGTGTATACAATTAAGCACTTTTTGTTCAATTTATGAATTGAGTTGTTAAGGCATGTTTCTGTTGTTTCTGTAACACAAGCGAACAACTTGTCTAGAGAATTTGTACAGAAATCAACAACAAAAAGTGAGTGCTTTTCATATAAAAATTGTGCACGAGTCGCAAATGAACCATTTGCTGGCAATGACTGCGTATGGCAAACCTGTTAGAATACTCACATTAAATAAGAATAAAAATTAATTAACGTGCTGCAATTGAACATACCCATTTTTTCTATATGCTTGTTTACTGTCGGTGTTCGACGTATAACCATTTCCTTGAACATTGCCATGTCTCAATAAGTTTGCCATAGTTTTGGTATGATATTGTGGCACAATGTTCTCCACCATATGCTTTAGCAACCAAAATGACTTCTCTTCGTCATCGGTGGCGATGAGCAATAGTCCAGCAATATAATTTAAACCTTGGCAGTAGCCAACTTCTCGATTGTGGTGAGCATAGGCTATCAGAATGTTGTACAAACGCTCTTTTTTCGTTTCAAAAAATATATTGTCGGGGAAAGTGCGAGGTAGATCTATTGATATGGAATCGCTAATTTCTTTTTCATACGTTGTATTCAGTAAACTTTGATAAAGATTCGGTGAGCGCTGTTGCAGTGTATATGCACCGGATATTTTCATCCAAACATCGGGACGGTAGGGACCTATGAAGCAGTGTTTTAATATTGCTTAAAATTACTTATTAAATATAAATACCTGGAATCCCCTTTCGTATGTATCGTTTTATTTTCGGATTTACGTTAGTGAGATCATTATTTTGCTGTATAAGTTCTTCCCATTTTATTCGCCTCTTTGCTAGGGTTTTCAAATACGAGGACATAAATGTTTCATAAAACTTATAGTCGAAATTTTCCGGTCGTTTAAATCCATATTCATCCACATCACTAAAAAATTAATATTTTTTTTTTATTAAATGCTATCTTTTTACGTGTTGCATCTTGATACTAATTTTCACTTAATACAACTCAGGTTATTCATTGCGTAAATTTCCTCACCGCACAATTCAGGTGCTTGCCTGAACATAGGTATAACAGAATGGTTTTATCGTTTTTAAGAAATAGGAAATGCTAGAATATTTTTCTTATGTAAAACGTGAAGGTAAAAGAATAAAAAAAGGTAAAGTTAGGGTGTGTTTTTATTCGGTTTGGATGTGTTTTAAATGCAAAATCGTAAAAGCTTTTAGAACTAAAAAAAAACTTATTGAAAAGCAATTTTTAGCAGGCAATTCGCTTGGTTCTCCAAAAACTTTTCTATACGCGAAATTTTAAAACGTGTATTTATTTTTGAAAATCTAGTACTTGTGTTCTATTTATGTACCACTCAGGGGCGAAATTACTACATTCGATATCGATTGAAATTGCAATAGAATTTACATTTAAGTTTCAATCGATATCCGATTGCCGTAATTTTCCCCAGGGTTTGGAAAGTTTGGCAAAGTTTACAAAAAGAATTAAAAAAAAAATTTCAAATGGAATAATATTGACATGAATTTAATATCTCGTTAGATTCTAACTAATGAAAAATTATTATTATCTTAATTATAAATTGATGTAGAAATTTGAAACGAATTTCCGTCATCCTTGGAAATTGGTCCTGCGCAAAATGCCTTGAGTATGGCACATAATCGAAAGAGGTTTGTCTCCAAACGAAACTTGACCAGAACTATCAAAAATTCGTTCCAAATATCTACATCGATTTATAATTAAAATCAAGCGAATTCCCTAAATTAGACACGTATTTTATTACACAAAATTTTTATTAAAAAAAATAGATTCTCAGTTTTACTGAATAGATATACATACATATGTACATATGTATGTGCATAGATCATAAACAATGTTGAAAAATATAAAAAAAAAACTTTTTTAAGAAATTAAATATTAAATTAATATAGTATATGCATATGCACATGTTTTATTTTATTTAAGAATCTCTAATTTACATACTTTTGCTTAAAGCTTTTTGTAATTTTTAAAACAGTGTTTCTTTCAAGCAGCTCTTAATTAAATTGTTGTTTTTATTATATTTATTTTTTGTTGACATCAATATATTTAATACACTCATTTTTTCGTTTCAAACTTAAATAGAAGCGAAAAATATTAAGTTTTTATTATTAACTGACATAAAGAAAAACATTTCATTTTAACTCTTTCCTCAACATCATCATTAATTAATTATAAAAGCCAAAAGGAAAATTTAATTAAGCAACTATCATCATTAATTGTTTTTTTGTAATAAGTTTGTTTTTATTTTTAAATAAATGATTTTCCATGCTTTCATATATCTCTAGCTACTTTATCTACTACTCCTACCTACTCTCACTAAACACATATGTACGTTCAAATATTTCCATTAATGTGTCCTAAACTTGTTCATATTATCAAAAGTTACTTATTGAATTTTGTTTTTCAATCATTTTCGAATTATGTATTGTATTCAATAAAATTACAGAACTAATTTAAGTTGGAAAAAATAATGTTTGAAGTTTTTGGCAATAATAATTGGGTGGGTTGTTCCATAAAGCCTATACACGAAAAGAACGATGTTTTGGACTCGGCTCCTTTCGACTTCCATTAAATTGGGCATACCTGTTGTATAACTAATCCTAATTTTTAAGATATTCTAAATATTATTTTCTTTTTATTCGTTGTCACTGCCAAACAAAGTTTTTTAACTTTAATTTTATTTTACTGAATCTTTCTATTAAAAAAAATTTACTCTTAAGTTGACAGAAGAAAAAACAAGTTCAAATGATTATCACCTCCTATTCTGCATTTCGATTACGTTTCCGAGTTCAGTTACGTACGAATCGAAAAAAGGTATTTAAACCAAAAACTGAATCGTAAGAAAGAGTGGAAGACCAAGAGTATTTTCAACAAAAAAATTAAGCAATTTTATAGACTTTCTAAACATTTCAGTACAAAAAGATAAACAAAATAAAAAAAAGTTATGTAGGATCATAAATGAAACATTTAGTTTTAATTACACATTTCTGGAAGCTCTAAAAACACTAAGTTAACAACTTACAAAATCGTAGCAACGCTCGTAATGCAGAATACACACAATCGTAAAAATTCCAATCGAAACGGAACGCAGAATATCAAAGTTTCCAAACGGAGAATTTTTTAATTCAAATCGTAATTGGCTAAAGTTTTTGAAAGTAGTGTTGTTTTTATTAGCCGTCAACTTTGGAGAAAATCGATATTTTTGATTCCTCTTATTCCATCTTTTTAAGTAAGGACATTAAGCTTCATATAAAATAGAAAAGAGATCATACACGTTGAGTGCCACGTCAGTCACCGGTGACTGACAGTATTAAATAAAATTTAACATTTTTTCAAAAAACTTTAATGGATTTTAATGAAACAAGGTAAACATAAAATGGGTTGTCCCAAGTGTCACAAAATGTTATAACCTGTTTGGTCAAATTTCGTGCTATTTTTCTGCCACTCTGCGTTGCATTTTCTTCATAGCACGATTTGCAATATTTTCGCGCGGCCTGACAGGGAAGTCGCTATAAAACCGCGTGGCACTCAGCGTGTTAAAGTAAGGTATAAACTGAAACTTATGTATGTATTTTAACTTATGTATGTATATTCTTTAACCTTTGGTAAAAAATTCAACTTTAATCAGCTGACTGACAGATTAAAAAAATTAATAAAAATATCTTGAATATTCATAAAAGTTAGGAGAATATACTAGTTTCAGGGAAATCCACAACGTGCGAACTGATGACTATTAACGTTCCGTTTGGAACCCACCCAATTAGTAAATTAGCTTAAAAAAAAAAATTGTCAGAAAAGTACTACAAAGTTATATATATATGTTTAATATCTATAGGATTAAACTTAAAAATAATAAAATGTAACAATTGTAACTTAATACATTTATTTTACACACACACAAACAAACACACACAACACAGTATCTCACGGATGACTTTGCATATTGAAAATAAATAAATGATTTTAACTTCATTACCACGAAAATATAACTTATTATTTCATTACATGTATTTTTTTAATTAATTATAATTATATGATGAGGCTAATTCAGTGAAAAGCAAAATAATATTCTTCCAATTTGGCAGAGTCAGCCAGCCACATGATAATATGCCCAACCTTTACCTTTCTCAACTCATAATTTGTCGGTATCTTTTGCCGCTATTACAATATTGTTTTTGAGTTGTTGAAACGCCTAGTTTTCAGTTCGATTCAGCACATGCATAAATATTCTGTCGGAATGCAAATAATATGTGCGACTTATTCTGCACACTTGTTGCCAATTTGTGATATTAGTAAAACTGCCCAATTGCATCGTACGTTACATATAACTTTCAGCATGGAATTTAGTTTAAATTCTTTATAAAATGATGACGCGTACATTACAAAATTTATCACCATAGATATTCGTAAAGTATCCTAAATCGTCTAATGAAAGAAGTGGATGTGCTGAGTTATTATACTAAATTATGTAGTTACCCTTTCTTTTACACTAAAGTTATGTTTTGTGTAAACGCTGTGTTAAATTCAATAAATAAAAATAAATACACGAAATGATATGAAAACTAATTTTCTCTTGCTAATAAAGTTTAAAATGTTTAATTATTTTTCATGCGAAAAGCCATTTTTGGGATTCTGTAAATACGACTTCACTGTAAAAATATATTTAAATTTAACAAATAAGACATCAATAAAACAACTTTTTAAATAAATTATTTGAAATAAAACATATATGCATGTGTGTCTCTGTTCAGTTTTATTTTATATGATTAATAGGCAATTAAATAGTATTTGAATTCCCTGGAATTAATAAAAAATGTGTTTTCCTTTCTGATAAAAATGTTACATACCAGTTCTGCTTGCTTATGTTATTTTCTAAAAAATATGCAACATTAAGGAACAACAGCACGTGCTGGTTGAACAAGACCCAACCATCAACAGCGACGGTCTTCACTAGCCAAATTCCTGTCCGAACAGGAAACTGTAAGATGGCTGAACAGATTAATGGCTAGTCAAGACGCCATGTTAAACAACATTTTTTTTAGAATGTGCCAATTGATACAGGGGGTTTTCGAAGGGTAGGCAATCACGGCTTTCGATATTGCTGGCAAACGTGGTAGTGTTAGTTGTGCGGTAGAATATCGCGAACGGGCTAATTGATGACATCTTAGAAATTAGTCTGCCTCCCGCAATGTATATTAATATACAAGGTAGTATTGATGACACAGCATCGTCAGCATGCATTTGAATTCTCATAAATTTGAGTTGAGTCGATAGATCGTTAGGAATACAAGAATCGAACCCTGTGGAACACCTCTATCGAAAAGTAGATTTGTCGTTCTCAACTTGTTGGACTTTGTCCTTTGACTACGTGGAAAATTTTACGGAAGGATCTTGGCTTACGTGCCTATAAAATACAGCTCGTGCAAGAATTGAAGCCAAACGACTATCGTTTGCGTCGTATTTTTGCTGATTGGGCCGAAGATGAGAATTTTTAGCAAAGAATAGTCTTTAGTGATGAAGCTTATTTCTGGTGAAATGGGTACGTCAGTAAGCAAAATTGTCGTATTTGGAGCGAAGGCAATCCGCAAGCCGTTAACGATTCACATATCACATCCATTGAAATCAGCTGTTTGGTGCGCTTTACACGCTGGCGGCATCATCGATTTGGTGACAACTTTATTTCCAGAAGTGGTCCTGTCACTGGCCTCCATCGATCGTGCGTTTTGACGCCTCTGGATTACTTTTTATAAGGCTATGTTAAGACATAACCAAATTCTTGATTTGATATTCCGACAGAGTGTTTTGATGTAGAATTTTGGAACGAATTTCCGTCATCCCTTCACAAACCGGTTTCGGCTATGTGTCATCTTCAGTTTCATTTTTCTCCAAACCAAACTTGACAAGGGATGACGGAAATTCGTTCCAAAATTCTACACATAAGCAAATATTCAAGCCACCATTGACGCCATATGGCCAGATTTATTGGAAAATGTAGTAAACAATTTTACTGATCGAATGGACCCTGCAACTCGTAGCCGCGGCGGACATATGCCGGATATCATATTTGAAAAAAAAATTCCGTGTATGTATTATTATTTTAATTTCTTAAGCAGCTAAAAAAATACTCGATTAAGAGTAAAAATATTGCCTTGAAGGGATTGTAGCTGATCGTCAACATTACCTAAATTATAGATACATATGTCCCTATCTTACTCGATGACTATCGCTTTGTGGATCATGTATACTGACTGATATTGTTAAAATCACGAAGAGTGAAGGTTGCTTTTTGATAACCGGCTGAACATTATAGATACGAGTCAACGCTTATTTGCAATTGATGATTCTCATGCTGCGATATAAACGAACGACAAGAAAAACACTTGATTATCTTATATGTATGTAATAGCAGTTTTTTTCATTTAAGCTTAAAATTAAATTCTTTAAAACCACTTTTGCAATATATATGATCAATTTGCAAACACAAAGGCAATCGTTCCTTCAAAGACTTTAAAATTGGCGGCACTAAAGTTTCCATTAAACTAACACAATCGCCGGTACACCATAACATACTGATGTGAAATGAAGGTTTCTTAAAAATAAAAAATAAATTAAATAGGTACCTAATATTAATAAAAAATGTTTACCTCATAAAATGTTGCAAGTTTAAAATCTTTCATTACTGAGTCCACTCTATGTAAAAGATTTGACATTTTCTCGATATACAAATCATTAACTTGCAGTGCTAAGAATGTACGTGTGCGTTCAGCATTTGTGTAGACTTTTAAATGATCAAGAAACACTGTAAAACTGACGATCGCATACATATGAATATGTAAATAAGTATGTGTTTATACTATAGTATACAAAGTTTCAAAACTACGTATGTATGTATGTATGTACATACACTGCAAATCACTTAACAAAGGAATTTATCTTGTAAACGAGATATTGTGGGGTTACAAAATGTTTCCGGTTTAAGGGCTATATATTATTTTAATATCAAAGGAAACCCAATTTTAGACTAAATCGTTGTTTCGTTCAATTAAAATTTAATAATAGTAATATAAAAAAAATTTCGCAATATTCGAAAATTCTGTTTGGCATTGAGTAGCAAAACGATGCTATATAATCTAATGCTATTTAGCTCCAGGCTGTTTTTATAATGTCCTTTAAGAACTCATTTGTATAAATTGCTATCGTATACTTTTCTAGCAAAACAACCCCAGAAAATTTTAATTATATGAAGATCCGAAAAATATGGAGGCCAATTTAAAATCTTACACTTTGCGCACGAATTTTAGTGTTGGTATGTCTGCAGTATGGGTCCAAATAAGTTTTTAAATTGTGAAAACGCGGCTTTTAATATCCTTTTGTACGATGCTTCAGTCATCTTTTCATTTTCATATAGCAAGTCGACTTTGCCTTCCCTGCTGTGCTCTTTGTTGCAAAACTACGTCTGTCTTTCTTAAGTCTATTGTTAGTTAAATTATGTCATATAGACCAAACGTTCCTACTGACTATAACTCCTTACCTAAATGAGCGACACAGTGACTCGGAACATAAGTTTGGATTTCGTGCAAAGTATGGTATTATCGAGCAAGTTCTTAGAATTGTTACACTTATAAGATCGACCTTTGAGAACAAACAATATTGTTGGGATTTATTCATATATATTCCCGAGGCCATTGATAAAGTTTGCCACGATGGGCTACTCATAAAAATTTCGCGAATACTTCAAAATATTTACAAACTCCTTAAAAGCAACCTGACATAGAAATTTTAAAGTATGATCAATGGATAAATTTTCACTAATTTGAAGAGTGGCGGCAGGTGTCCCTCAAGGTACTATATTAGGCCCGCTTTGCCTAGTTTATAAAACACATATACGATGAACTTGTAAGTTTAAATAACGACCCGAAGATTGCATCGGAGCATCTCCAACCTCATATTGTCGGGCCTAAGAATGTGTTAAAAAAGTGGAACATATAAAGTTCAATCCCTCGAAATGCGCTTACAACTTTCACACTCAGAAGGCTCACCAATAAAAATAAGTCATGTCATTGTTCTAGCGGAAAGCCATGTGAAATATTTAGGAATTCATCTCGATCGATGCCTAACATGGTCCCGCCAAATCGAGCTATTAAGCTCGAAATAATTAATATTCAGTAATTTAGTTTTTTTAGGCTTAAAATCGATTTTTTTTATTCTTTGAATACAGTAAAAGTTAAAATTTTATTAGACAACTAGTAGAATGGAATGCATTTTATATGTCGCTACATACGTTTTCAACATTCTTTGTGTCTTTTCTACTAATTTTGTGTTTAACTGTAAACATCATATATTTAACCCAACACTAAAAACAAATTTAATATGGCAATGAAAATTTTTCAATTTTCATGTTCTTGCTTTTTTCTTGTTTGAAAACGAAGTTTACACACATTTGTATATCGACAAATTAAAGTTAAACAATAAATTTAAAAAAAAATATTTTGGCGGAGTTGGTTGCTTTAATTTACACACACACACTGTATATTTAAAACTTCTTTAGAGACGATGAATAGCAAAAAGAAAAAAAACGGTTCATTGCTGCAAAAAAAATTAATTTTCTTTTAACAAATAAATCCGCCACCATCTCCACCAAATAAATTGCATTAAAATGGGCTTTAAATGTTTAAAATCTTGTAAAAGTCCAATAACTGGTTTACAATATACATTATATGCATCCAAAGTTAATAAAATGAAATTCCTTTTTTAGTGATTCACAGTCTAGGTATGTATACCACCTACACCTACCTTTCTAAAGTTGCTAAGGCTCTTTGCAATGTTTCAACAAATGATTCTATGAAATGATATTGCAATACTACTGTCTTCGTTAGGCTGATGTGCATTTCAGTTGATATCTTGAAATTAGTTTTATCCCCTAAATGTGAATGACAAATATCTTGCAAATCTTCAAGCATATAATCGTTTACAGGTATGTAAACATACGTGGGCCAATTACCACGTTCATGTTTAAAACTTCTAATGCGACCATCGTGTTGTGAAGGATCATCTCTAGCTTCATCATCGTCTATCGACTCTTGTTTCCGCTTTCCCAATAATGAATTAGCTTGTGGTAATAATGTTCTAAATGAACAAACAATTTAAGAATAAGGTGTGATTAGTATGAACATATTAAATTTATATTTTACTTTTATATATACAGGTATGTTCTACATTCTACTTTAAAGTAGAATTCATTTTAAATCACTTCAGTTTAAATTTTTGATGTTCTGAAATCTTACTTTTTCACATTTTAATTTCAAAATTTAATACAAATATTAATCTACTCTTCCAGAACATCCAAAATTAAAAGTTTACTTTTCATATTTCAATTTCACTATTTTGCTAGAACATGCCTGATTGGCTTTGTTACGAGTATTAAAAATTCAAATAAATAAATTATTCGAAAAGAATGTTACGTATGTAGCATCCATACATAAGTACTTCTTAGTTTTAAAGTCCACGCGCTAAAAGTTGTAAGAAAAAGTAACATAATTAATATCAAAATACCTGGAACTTGTACAGTTAGAAACAAGATATAAACTTTAGAATAGACAAGGAGTGCCCCGGTAGTGTCCTAGTCCATCAGTGCGGGGGTCGATTGCCACCAAAGACTAGATATTTTTCACCACAAAGGGGAAAGGTTATTCGATACCATGCTTCCGTTGTTTATTATTAAGTCATTCATGCCAAACTATAAAGGTGGCTCAAGCCTATTATATGCCTCAAAATATTGGTACAAAGATACATAACTGTACACAAATATTTTAAGATGTAAGAATTGAATGCGTACAAAAAGTTTCAGCGCTGTGCTGAAACAATTAACAATTAAGGAAATAATAGCCACCTAAGCCACCTTCGTAAAAGAAATACTAGGAGGAAAACAAAAAAAAAAAGGATAAGTACTACAATTGTGGCAAGGGGGTCCATTTCCAGCGCAACTGTAAGGCACCAAGTAAAATAGCGAGGATCCATTTCCCCACCGAGAGTCACCGTTAAACTAAAACGAACCAGCTCTATGGGGCAAAAGCTAACTTACACAACTTGCAATTAAAATAACTTTAACATGTAATATTAAAACAATTTAAAATTATAGAAAAGTTGAAAAATTATAAGAGAAAAAACGTAAACATGAGGTGTGCAGTAGGCAAATTCAAATAAGTTAATAGTAAAATATCAAGGGAGATATTGTGCGGAAAACTAGAGCCAAACAAAATACACTAACGGTTTGACAAACACCCACTTTCCGCTTACAACTAAGCGAACAGAAATCTGTACGCTGGTGGAACAAATCTATGGCTAGTCAAGATGTTCCTAACTAATTTTGTACCATCCATCTTTCGATAATTTTAATGTTATTACTAAACAAATTACATTAAAATTGCTCGAATTTAAACTTTCATTTAAAAGACTGTTGTGTTTTCTACATAAAAGATCTTTTTAAAGAATTCCGGGCTTCTATTTGGAATATCCTTCGCACAAGAAGTTCCGTACCAATTCCAAAGTCATATAATATATTGGTTTTTATATAAAATCTTAATCAATTAAACAAAAGTACAAAGGGTTCGTGTATTTTTTTTTACCATTTTCGTGCTCCTGCTTCAACTTATTCTGCATATTGTAGCAATACATTATAGTTTTACATATTCAAGAGCCATAATTGACCCAATTATTGCAGAATTTTCTTTTTTTTAATTTAATTTTTATGACAGATGAAAGATAAAGATTGTTGCAAATTTTAACAACTGTTTCACCTTTTCAACATCTTCCATCCATTCCTCGAAGCTGTACGCAAGTGTAAAAAAGGCTATTACTTAATATTTATGAATAGGATTGAGCAATCGGTATGCATCAATTCTATACGCGAGAGCAATTCCTCCATAGATACGAACGCTATTGCAAATGAAATTCAAAACGACGAGAAAACTCATTTACATACAACTGCGCATAAAAGCTTTAAAATGAAAAAGTAAATTTTTAAAAAGTGCTCAAATATGTACATATATACGTACGTATGTATAATCTTTTCTATGAATTTTACAAATCTGCGATCAGAATACAAATTTTTTTTTTTTTGTCAAGTTCAGGGCTAGAGTTTTACAATCGCAAATCTGGAGAATCCATAGAGTTCTGTTTACTGAAGGCCGAAATAAAAAATCTTAAAAACGACGACAAAAGACGAAACTTTACAGATGCAGATATTGTCTAATTAATAACTTTTTGTTCCACAAGTTCCAAGAAAAACATTTACCACTTGCCTTGATAAAAACATCACAAAGATGGTCGCAAAAACTATGTGTCTAAATATTATGTGCGACTAACCGAATGTCTTAAACACAAAAGCTATGTGTATTGAGTTTTGACGAAATTAACGCGAACAAAAAGTGCTACTAAGTACCTCCAAGCTTAGAAGAGAGTTGAGTTATTTACATCGGCTTACCTAAGGGAAGATGGGTTAACTAAGCCATCAAGTTCATTCTATGAAATTAAATGCTTACAAGCGGATATTTCCAAAAACATTTGACGGAAGCAAAAGATGTAGATTTAGAATGTAGTTTGCAACTCATTTCGAAGTGTTTTCACAGTACTGTAAGTGGTTTTGTGTTCGAAATTTTGAATTCAATATTTTGGTTGTTTTATTTTCTTACAATATAAAATAAACAAAATTTTATTTTCAACTAAAGTTATATATATGTTGCACGAAAACTAGAAGATACCATTGAGGTTGAGAAATAATGTTGTATGTAAAAACAATATCATTACTAAATTGTGGAATTACTTTTCAAATGCTACAATAACAATTATTTAAGCAATTTTATTTGTTTTCAAATTGTACTTTCTATTCCAAAACTAATCAGCGTAATTATTTGTATATGTTTGTATATCAAAGGAAGTCCAATTTTCTGATTTTATGATTCACTATTAACATGCCGTCGGGAATATTTTTCCTGATAGTACTTTGTATGTGTGATAGCAGAAGAGCGTTGTGCGAAAAACTTTTTGGACAAGTTTGTTTGAACAGACCTTCAATAGTGACGGTCTTCGAGTCCTAAATTCGTGTGCAAACAGCAATCTGTACGTTCAATGTGCACAGATCCAAACTGTTGTCTGAAAACAAGCCTTGTCTGGATTGAAATATACACAATTTAGTGTCGTCAACAAATTGTCCACAAACAAGATATAGGGCCAGTTCTTTTTGCAGTTTTCATGACACCACAGTATATTTCTTTTCGTTTTAAAACCAATTCCAAAAACGTGGGTTTCTATAACACCCCTTTATCCATTTCACATTTATTTCACAAACAATTTCTTAACACTTACCTTTTTTTGTAAATCTTTGGTGATATTTGAATCATTTCTTTTCCAAATTGTTTCTTAGATTGTTCATCTTCAGAATCTGACGAACTACTATAATTCACCAAAAACATAGCTTTAACTATTTTATTCATAGACTATGAGCCTGAGGTTTTATTTGTACAATTTCTAGCCAGGAACCTCGAACATTGCGCTGCTGATGATTTTTTATAATGTTTACAATTATTTATTTGACGAAATCATAAAAGGTGTCCTAAATAATACAACTGATAATTTATAGCTCTCGTTTCTTTGGTTGTCAACGCGAATTCAAAGCAAATATCCATATTTTTCCATTGAATTTTGCCCAAATGTCAAACTCAATATAAAACGAATTCGCCTCGGATAATTATATATCATTCGTTGTAAATGAATGAGCCTTAACAGTTGTTATACATCTTTCAACAGCGAATTTCTTTGTAGGATTTTGATTTGGAGTCTACTATATACCATAGACTACTATTATGTGCTTTATCGCAAGGCCAAGGAAAGCTGATAATAAGTAGATTCGAGGGTGAAATCGAAGTATTTTTCCAAACTCCATATAAAAAAGTAGGGAAACTAACATTTTATATATTGAATTGAGAAAAATCGACAGTTGACAAGTAGTCTCACCGGCGCAGCTGATGGCTATATTTAAACTGATTGGATGTCAAATGACATTCGCAAAGAAGCGGGAAATGCTGTGAATTCGCACGTGAGTATACCTGTTGTCAATTTGCGCTATTTGTGCGTTTTTTCTACATCGCGAGCTCTTCCATTCCGTTTACCTAAATCCTGAAAGTCGTGATTCCCCACAGAAGCCAAAAACCCTATAAATTTTTTTACAAAATTTGACAGTAATGAGTGGCGAAAATATCCCAACTGTTCTTATAAGTCTTTCTCTTTAAGTCCATCCTCGTTATCACTAAACCAAAAATATATAATGGAGTTTTGTTTAAAAATTTTAACTAAGAAGCTAGCGGAAAATAAATATAATTTGTAATTAATAAAAAAATATTGAAATTATATAAATTAAAAAACAAAAATTGTTTGTTTGAAGCTGCAATAAAATTACGTTTTATTATATCACGTTAGAAAAAAATCACAAGTTGACAAACTGCTTATCATTTACTACAAAACCAAAACAAAATAATTGAAAGCAGTAATAAAGTTTATAATTAATTACAATTTGTATCAACTTTAGAAAAAATGAACCGTTTTCAATATATGAAGGCCATCATGGAAGATAATGAAGCATTCGTTAGTAAAGATACACAAATAAAATTATATGATGGTGACCAAAAGGTAAAGCATTAAATAAAACATAATCTAATCAACATACATGCATATAATTCTTTTATAAACATGTACATACATACATATATATATATATATATATATATATATATATATGCATGTACATACATATATATATTTTATGTAGACACAATTTGAGGAAGGAGATTTAGTGTTAACAACACACCGTCTTTTTTGGGGCAGACCAGATGACATTGCTAAGGGGGCGATTTGTTTAAGTTTACATCTAAAGTTTGTGATTTCAGTTAGTGAAGAGCAAGCTAGTAATTTTATATTTGGTCGAAAAACTCGTTTGATATTACATTTGCGACATCCATCTAACGACAAGTTGCCAGGCCCTATGGACAATAGTGTAAATGCCTTTATAAAATTGTCTGGAAAACATGGTATATTACCAGAATTTTCAAATGCATTGAGAGAGACACTACGAGCGAGAATATGGGAGGTGGAGATAAGTAGTAGTAAGCCACAACAATTCCAGACTGAAGGCCGAATGCAGCAAGATAATGTAACAAGAGAGGCTAGATTAAGAATGCGAACTGGAATTGGTGGCATCGAAAAAGCCATAGAGCAAAAAACAAAAGAAACGGACGAAAATATTGCCTTAGCGTTTCAAGATCTTCGAGTATTGATGGAAATGGCGAAAGACATGGTTACCGTATCGCGAATAATCAGCGACAAAATTCGTTCTCAAAAAGGGGAAATTTCTAACGATGAGACTGTTCGCTTCAAGTCATACCTATTAAGTTTGGGCATAGAAGACCCTGTTACAAGAGAAGGTTTCTCAAATGAGTCAGAATACTACAAAAAGTTGGCGGAACAATTGTGTATAATACTGCTTGATCCTTTAGAGGTATAAGAATAATTTTGAACCATGTGTAAACAATTTTTATTGCTCCTAATCTCAGGAATCTGGAGGAATGATGTCATTAGCTGACGTTTATTGTCGTGTAAATCGTGCGCGTGGTATGGAATTGCTTTCACCAGAAGATATACTTAACGCATGCCGTTCACTTACGGGACCTATTAAATTAAGAATCTTTCCTAGTGGAGCTATGGTATTACAACTGGAATCACAAGACGATGAATTAACGGCCTCGGATACTTTTGATTTAGTATTAAAATCAGTATCTTTAGCAGTTGAAGAATTGGCGAAATTAAGGAGTATTTCTCTGCTTTTGGCTAAAGAACACTTGTTGGCAGCGGAACGCCTAGGAAAATTATGTAGAGATCATTCGTTGGAAGGATTACGATTCTATCCTAATTTTATTTTAAACTCGCCGCCAGCATAATTTTCTATTTCTTATCATTATCCCCGTTTTATTGATTTTAACATCACCAAGTTTTCTGGAAATAGCAAAATTATTATTGATGCCAAAAGGTTTTGCTTTCAGAAACACAACATAAAGTTTACTTTTTGTTGGTAAATATTGTGTACGTATGCAACATGTACTTATATATACATATGTATAAAATGTATTTATTTTTTATCCGTGCATTTACAGATATTATATTGTTCCAAAACATGTGTCAAGCGTTCTTTCTTTCCTACTATTTTGTTACAAATATCTGCTTAGTAATGTTATTTATGGGTGTCAATTGTGATTCTTTATATATGAATACTTCATTCCTTTTATTCTAGTAATGCCCTTTGCTCAATACCACTATATTCGAAGAGCTGGCTATTAATCATCATCATAAGAATAAATTCGGATAATAAATTAGTAATACATATATTCAACATAAAAATGTATGTTCTTTCATATAACTAATATAATTTGTTTGTAGTTTTTTTTTTACTTTTTAACAAACATTTAAATTTTCATGATATACATATGTATATAGTATAAATGCAACATGCGTAAAGTTTTTTGTTTATATTCATAAAATATATAAGTCCAGCAAATTCTTACTTCACAAGGATAAGATCTATTTTTTCAGCCACTTATATCCCAATTAGGTCTGTAATAAGGATAAATATGTATTTTCTAGTTCATGTCCTTAACTAAGTGTTGTCCTGTAGGCGATATAACTAGAAATACTAAACTCGGATGTTTACAATAACTTGTTATGGGACTTATCGTAGAATTCGTTCTAAAAGTAATTGTAAGTCTTATAAGGGCTAAGAAACAAAGCTAAATCGCTTATCTGCGTATGTTGTAAATGTTTTTTACTGGTGCTAAAAGCCCAAGAACGTGAAGGAGGGTATGAAAATATATATTTTTACGTAATGAAATGCTTTGAATCTAATGTAGAATCAATATTTAACATTTCTGAATGATCTTTCTTTTTTCCCAGTTATGTTATCCAGTATGATGTCTAACAAATAAGATTGCAACACTCAAGTTCCCAAATGCTTGGCAATTAATCGGCGTTACACATATTTCTAACAGTAGCGAAGGTTGTAATCATAATAATTAGAGGTCGGCAATTATTTTACTAGCAATACCTAAAGTCATTGAAAAACGGACTCTATTAATAATGATTTTCAGTTGTTATGAATGAATATACATAATTATGTATATATTTATATGTAGGAAAAGATACGTACTTCTGTTACCGTATATGTATAATTGACCATGAAGGCTTCCATTGATTTTAAATAAATACATATAAATTAAAAAAAAAATCACATTATTAAAAACTTAAGCGAAAGGTATATAAAAAGTATCGTCGTTATTGACACATCCACTTTTAATGTTAAATACATTTACAAATTATTTATTTTGAATATTTGTTAAATAAACTTTATAGAATGTATATATGTATGTAGGTAGACAAGAGAAAAATATTGTGTTTGGTATTGTTTAAGGAATATTTATAGTGATGCAAATGAACAATATGATTACTACTGTTCGAGCCAGGACCCTGTTACAGAATTAGGAGATTTAAGCTAAAAGAGATGAAAAATAATATCTTAAAGTTTTTAAAACAAACAAAATTAACTATCTACCTTTATATTAAATTGTTTTAATGTAGTTTCTAGAGCTGTTGCGTTGCCGGAAAAATAGGCAGCTATAGCATTGTGTAATAATACTAATTGTTTATGCATTACTTTGATCTAAAAACAGCGTGGTAGTATATTTTAGTATATAACATATATTTATAACGAATGAAATTTTCTTACTCGGTTTTCATCTAAAAATTGCATTTTTATTGCAACATCGGCTCTCAGTTTTTCATAAAGGTCTTTATAATGGGAATAATGATTTTGTAAGTCCTCTGTGACTGGTGACTGAGGCAATTCTGGTTTGGTACTTTCCAGATCCATACGATATGCATCAAACTCAATTCTAAAAAAAATATTTTACTTCCATTTAATATGTAAAAATGTCAAACAAATACGTATTTTGAAATATTAAAAATTAAATTTATTGTTTGACCTTACTTTGTCGAACTACAATTATTAATATTAAGTAATTTAATTTTTAGCAAGAACATGAAAACATGCGAAATATTCATTCCCGTATTCTATGGCTTTAGTGTTGGGCTAAAAAGTTAAACACAAAATTAGCAGAAAAGACACCAAGAATGTTGATAGCTAGTTCAGCTAGTTGTCTAATAAAATTTTAATTTTTACTGTAGTTATATCAAATACATTTTTTTCTGAATAGAAATAAAGAAAACGAACTTATTCCTAAAAATTAATTTACTTAATATTATTAAAAATTAAGTAAAACAAATACAGCAGATCAATTTTCTATGTGTGAATAAAAACGTTTATATTTAAAAACATTATATTATGTAGTTTATAAATACCTGGCGGTCTCATATTGTCTAATGGTTAATAGGGTATCATCGATAGTTTTATTACAAAGTGTATTAACAGACGATATAAAGAAGTTTAGAGCATTTAATAGAAGTTCACCATTTTTCGTCAGAGATCGTTGAGATTCTGAGTTACATGTAAATTCTTTTTGTAGCTCAGGATCTTTTTGTGCCAAATCCGCAAAGGCATCAGCTAGTGCATGCTGAGTAACGACAACATGATGGAAATGAGAGCTAAATGCTCGCGTTAGGCGTAAAATAGATAAATATTTACGTTGTGTTTCTCGCAACTGTTCAATGTGAGCTTCCAATTCTGAATCTACAGTACGCTGAGATTTTCCCAACTTCTCAAGCATAATCTGGCGAGTGCATTTGTATGTCGATATACTCCAATTCCTTAAGCTATCAATTTTAGATGCTCCAGATTTAAGTAGGCTCGAATCTATTCCAATTTGTGGACTTCTGGGTGACAAAGGTGTAGTTGGTGCTAAAATAAGACGACAAAAATTAGTTATTTTCAAAGCTTTAGGTTATAATAATTATACCTGAATAATTTCTGAGAGGCAAACTAGTAGGTGGTTGTTTAAAGGGTGTGCAGCTGGTAGAAGCTTCTGTTCCAGTATGTACAGCATTATCACTTTCATTAATGGACGGCGTATCTTTTAACATTTCATGTATACTACGTTCAACGTGTACCGAGTGAGCCATGGTTAATATATTTTAAATCATCAATTGTCTACAATTTGTATTGCATGCAAATAGTTCACTCACAGTACTTGCAAATACAAAAATATTTTATTGCAGCTTCAGTGTTGTTTTAAAGAGGGTTCTGTTTATTCTTACAGAAAAATGAGCACAAATCGATTTTGTGATGTACTTGTTATGTTCCAACAAAAATATGTCCTAATATTCAAACACAAACTTTACAGCTACAATAATTAATCATTTTAACGTTTTAATAACTCAAAGGGCAATACGTTAAAAAAGTTACCGTCAGAATTTAACAGAATTATTATGTTCCCTTTCACGACGCCTAATAAGAAATTTTTCAGTGATGACAGTGTTAAATAAGACAGGGTTGGTATCTGTACGAAAACCATATTTCTGCTCTTTTCTGAACACTTCCTAGGTTGTCAATGTCGTGACCAACGTAAATTATAACTGGTAAGCAAGGCAATTTCGGAGTATACTAAACATGTATTTTCACCTCATACAGCTGAGTACTTTCTTAAAACTGATTGATTGTCAAATTTCTCCGGAAATGTCTGACTACATTTTCGCAAGTAAGTTTTTATAAATATATTTTTATATGCATATATAAAAATTCTTTTAACTTAAAGTTTACAGACACTTGGATTATACCATATAAAAAGCACAAAGTAAAATAAAAAGTTTACTTTTTAAAATGTGTCTGATTTCTTGTTTGCGAGGCTTATCTGTATAACAAATTTTAGCACTCTTTACTTGAGCATAGCAATAAGGGACACCCTAGTACCCTAAAAAAAAGTTCTAGTTTTGAGATTTTTCTGTACATTTACTCCCAAGACTATCTGTATATCAAATTCCAGCTGTCTAGGTTTAGTCGAAGTGTCCCATAATGTGATATTTACTAAAATATATACTGTTCACACCTTCATATCTCGTGTAGCTTTAATGGTAAAACTTTCAAACTGTAAATTTATGAGAAGGGTAAAACAACGAGATTGGTATCGTGGGATATATACACTGTGTACATAAGCCTAAACTTGGCATGGCGCACTACTGTGCGCCTTAACTTTATTGAAGTTTTATGTTGAAAGTAATGAATTATAACAACCTGTTGCGTGCACTTCATACAATCGGTTTAACTAGAATGAATTATGTGTTAAAACAAGTTGTTTCGATTAGGCTTAGTAAACGTTGAAAACTTTATAAAAACCTTCTTAGAAGGTTTGATTCAAGTGAAATTTCTTGATGAAGATTAATTAATAAGTAGTATGTTGTGAGCATTAGCCACTCTACTAATATAATTTGAAATAAAACAATCTCCTTTTCGCCAAATTTTCTCTTTTTTACCAATTGGATTTGTTTTTATTATAACCCGAAATGGTTTTTATCACTGTTCTACCTAACTGGGTATTCTAATTAAGTTTCTTCGTTTAACCATTCGTTTAGATGTTCAGTTTTGAAATAACCAATAATTTTCTGAATTTCAAGAGAAATATAGTAGTTACTTTTTTGTAGCAAACGTTAATGTATTTAGTCGATAGTCGCTTAATCGTAGTCGCCCTCTGTTTTGAGGTGGTTTGTCGACAGCAGTCCCAATTGACATAAGTATTTATTTATTTATTGATCAGTATTGTAATAATAGGCCATTGAACACCAATCCTTTTTAACACATTTTTATTAACTTGGTTTTTGTGTGTATGATTGGTAAATATGCTTAATAATTTTTTAATAAAATAGTCTTTAATACACCACGTTTTTAAAACACAAAAAATAAAGCGGAAAATAAAATTTCCTATCATTATTCTGACTTTTCTGAACATTTGCTATTGTAAATTTTTAATAGCTATGATAATTCTTGTAAAATTGAAAACCAGAGACCTGACCGTACGATATTTTGAATATAACGCTATTTATTATGTAACTAGCAGGGGTCCCACATTTTTGCTTTAACCTACGGGTTGTTTTATAACCAATTTACATTTTTATATTATTAGTTAATGATTGTTTTATTATATAGAAGAAATTACTAAGTACATATCAATTATTGAAGGAAATTTAAGACTTTTAAGTTTTTTTAGTTTTTATTGTATAGCAAGGATTACCGAAATTAATTAATACGGATCCGAATCATGTTGCAGCCATAGGATTTTATCGTATTGACAGAGACTATAAACAATGAGTTTTTACATTATTTTAGCGTAACTTTCATAGCAATAAGTTCCACAAAAGACTTTTGCACCATATCATATGTATTCAAGATACTAGCATTTGGAAACTTATTAAAGGTCTTGTAAATGATACATTTGTACATACTCGTATATACATATATATGTAGTATGATTAGTTCTTTGATATTTAAAGAATTTTAAAATATAAGTAAAATTAAAAAAAGGTTTGGTTGATTAAAGCTCTTAATATAAATTCTCACAATTTTGTGTTCAAAGAATTGAATTTATATCTGCTTCTTGCATTGCAACTGGAGTAAATTTTAACGCAAGAATCTGAACAGACTTTTGAACATATACTTAGTAGTGTGCTAGTCTATCAGTATGGGGCCTTTAGGTTCGATTTCCATCAAAGGCTCTTGTCGGTTTCACTACAACGAGCGAAAGTCTACGTTACTAGGGTCGGCAATTTAGGTTAGAAAATAATTTGTAATTGTATTGTAACATTAAATAAATTAAATAAGTTCAATATTAAGTAATTTTAATTTTTAGGCATGAGTTCGTCTTTTCTTTCTATTCAGAAAGAGAATTATTTATTTAATATGGACAACCTTTTGAAAACAGTAAAATTACTTAATAATTAATAATATTTGTAGTTCGGAAAAAACAATAAAAACTTAAATAAGTTCAGATATTTTAAGACTATCCTTAACTGTTAATTCTTAAAATTAGTCATATATCCAATAATCAAATCAATAAACATGAGTCCAGTTGGATTACAAAACCAGAGCATTGGTCGTAAGATAAGGGCTGTTTCATAATATCGAATATTTATGGATAGTTATGTCATGGCTCATGATTATTAAAGTTAGGTCGAAACTTGGATTGCTTTTAAACGTGATTAGAATATTTTTTAATATAAAACGGATGTGATTCTTGTTTTGATCATATGACATCGGTAAGTGAGGAGACAAACCGGCCATCTTTAGTTTCAATTTTCGTTCAAAAGAAGCTTAGTTTGTTTCCGAACCAAACTTGAAAGGGCAGAAAGAAATTTATTCCAAATATCTATATAAAAAGATTTCCGCACAACTGGGTATTTTTAAACTTTATAAAGTTATTTTAATTACTCCTAGGAAATTGCAAGCTTAATAAAATTTCCAAATTTTAATTCATAATTCTGTTTGCTTTCTGTAATGAATACCACCTTTATAGTCACTACATAACATTTTATCTAAATAATAATGCATTTCAAAACCAATAAAAAAATAATATTTTCCCATACAAAAAATTTAAGAAAATCGAAGCACATGGAAAATATATTACTGAAATTATTGTTTGCTTACATAAATTCTGTAAAATTTAACGTATATTTTATTGCTTAAGAATATTTAATGTGATTAGCTATGTGATGGAAATCGATGTTGAAAACGAAAAGATTTAAAAATCGATATACAAGATTTCTATCATTCTTTTGTAAGTCTTGCTGACTCCCTAAACTCAACGTCTTGAATAGCCACAAAAGTGTTTGCACATTGAGAGAGCGACGGTGTGGGGAATATGTGTAGATGCTCCAGTTTAGTTTGAGCATCATTTTTTTTACTCTCATCGAGATTTCTATGTTCTCAGTATAGTTTGTGTACAGGTGTTTACAGACGAGCGCATACACACATAATTTTTATATTGCCTGTATATTGTTTGTGTAATGGCAGAACAAATTTGTGCGATAACTGTTCCATTCCACCTTGGCTAGTCATAAATCTATTAAGCCATCGTACGTTTTGCTTTTCACACACGAATTTGGCTCGTGAAGACCGTCGCTGTTGATGGACAGTTGTTCGCACAAGGCTGTTGTGGCATTACACAAACACAATGGCAAAATATATGTTGTGTGTGCTCGTTTGTAAACACCCGTACATAAACTATGCTCAGAACATTGAATCACTCGATGACAAACAAAAAATGATGCTCAAACTGAGCAGAAACAGCTACACGTATTCTCCACACAGAAAAGCACGAACAAATATCTCCTCGTTATTCTACCGAAGCTCTATGTGCGAGCAAATTTTTGGCTGGTCAAAAAGTAGTGTTCGGACAAAACTGTTTGAACACGAACGTATATCAGCAGCACGCTCTTCTCGAGCCAAATTCCTACTTGAACAACCATCTATACGTAAGCAGAACTGATTTATAGCTAGTCAAAGCGTATTTTTACAATGTACTTACACGGTGTTGCTACATTGTGCATTTACTTTTAGAATACGTTTTGTACGCTTTTCAACAAATTTTTTTGGATGAGTGCTTGCGTTCTCTACAGAATTTTAAAGTTTGCATTTACGAATAGGTTGTCATGTATTACTACAAAGCAGCGTGCGTTTAGGAAGGCAGCCTTCGAGAGCTGAAAATTATTAGCCAATATTAAGTGTGCGTGACGTCATTTGTGCGACATACGCAAAACATATCAATTTTATAAACGGCGTATGGCGTATTTCTTTTGTTTCTATCATTTTTCCTGACTTATAGTACATGTTTAAATATGAATATATTAAATTATTTGAATTTTATACATACATATGAAAGTACAAAAAATTTTAAAGTGATCATATAATGAAAAATGTTAATATACAGTTATACTGTTCTCATCTTCGCCGTCTGTATTACTCCTTTGCGAGACATTGATAAGACTCTTATTTCTTTCCTCGGTTTTTAAGTATTTCACAATATCCATTGTGAATTTTTCTACCAAATTTAAAGCTTGTATTTCATTCATCTGTATAAGTGAAGAGGATAAAAACTCTCCAAATGCTTTATATTTACTTCCGAACCCTTGGTTTGCTTCTATTGGTTGAAATATAGTTCCTTGACCATGGTGTGGAGCGAATATTTCAGTCGGCAAATGATTTTGATTTGAAGAACCAGTAGCAGTTCGATTATTGGTTAAAAGATTACCATTGCTAAGGTAAAGGAAAAAATTAATTTCATTTTTTTTAAAAACCTTTCAAATGAAATTACGTCAATATCTGATTAGTATTAAGGGTATTCTCTTGCGTTTTAGTACCATCATCCTCATCACTGTGATTCTCATTATCACTAGAAGAAGGCGTCGTATTAGCCTTAGGATTATAGCTTATCGCCGTCGAATATGGTCGACGAGTTTTGACATAATTACTTAAGAAAGATAGTCTTTCATATAATGACCATTGTGACGTGACGGTAGAATGATGTTGCTCGTCCTTCAGTGCTGCAACTCGCCTTTTTTCTAGGTTAAAACGATTTCGAAGTTGTAACATTCGTGTCTTCGCAAGATTTGCTAAAAATACATTTCTTCAATATGGTATTTGTATTGTTTTGGTTCCACTTACTAGATACATTAAGAGTTTGAGCAATGCGTTGCCAAATTCGATCTGTATATTCTCGATTACGGTGCTGAGGATGTTGTCGATCATAAAAAACAGGAAACTTTTTGAATTCTTGTATTAGGTTATTGTCAAAATCTTTGATTTCTCTCGGCTCATCTAACCGTGGGCGACCACGTTTGCGTTTTACTTGCACAGACATGGATTGAGAATATTATTTCAGTAACTAATATTTGTGCATAAAATATTCCAAGTTTCGTTGTGCTACCTCAAATAAATTTAGTTGCAAATAAAGTCAAGATCCCAAATTGAATGCAAGTTCTTTGGTTTTCGTGTAAAATAACAGATATTTGGTTTTTTTTTAATGTGTAATATAGAAAGTTTATAATTTACTTTGTTTTATAATTTTGTGTTTGATTATATTCGCAAAAGTGACTTATTTATTGCAAATGGTATAATGTTGCCAGTTTTGTCTTTAACTTCCCCGCCAAATAGTGTCGAATATCGCCAAAATATACCAAATATATAAAAGTCCTAAGGCCCAACTATAATATGCTTAAGGTAACTTAAGCTAATGTCAAAAATTGAACGAAAAGCTTGTCAAATGCTTAAGCAAATTATTGAAGACTTTTAGGTGGCTACAATGTACTTACATGAGCCTGGAAACTATAATGCCACAGTTGCACATTTGTTTTATTCGTACTTTTGCAAAAACAAATTTTATTTCAGAATAAATAAAATTCGTTAACAAAAAGGTGTTGAATAAATATATTTTATATATTTAATACCATTCATATTGAATTGTTGAATAAATATATTTTATATATTTAATACCATTCATATACAAATTAATAATTATTTTAATTAGTTTTAAGAAATTTTCGAACAAAAAATACACAATTATTGGTGCTTGTGTAATTTTGGCCAAAAGTACTAAAAACTGCAGCGGTGTGCATCACTCAACTTATAAACAATAAAATTTTTTTTTTTGCATTTTTGTGCTGCTTTTTTCCATGCTCGTTCCTTTGAATTGCAATTATAATAAAATACGTCTCTTTTTTGATACAAATAATTTTTTTTTCTATTAAATTTAGAAAAAAAAATTTTTTCACTTTCGTCTTCTATTGCAGCTTGTTTCTTAATGCATGTATCTATAACACAATCAGCTGTGCGATCAGCTTCGTACTTTGATCAAGCAAATGACAGTTGACGAAACTTAACGAAAAGTGTTGTTAAGTACATTATAGTTTGCCACATATGATTTATATGTAATTGTACAGTTGCTTAAGCCAGCTCATGCATATTATAGTTGAGCCTCTAGTTTTACAAAACCACAAAGCCGTGTGTGCAGAACTCGCGAAATTTATTAACTTACAGCGATAACGAAAAAGGTTGTTAACTATGTAAAAGCGGCCAATAGAAAGTGACCGAAGGCGGTTTGAAATAAATCATTAGGAAGCTGATTTTCGCCGTCTGTATACTTGTATACTCATACGTGAATGGAAAATAAATTAAATATATTTGATTACTTACACTATAAGTCGATTTATTAGACAGCTCCGGCACAAAAATTAATTTAGCAGCGGCAAAAACGTAACGACCAACCCATCTCCTCTTTCTTTTACATTATGTTTTGACTAACTGGCCGTCTTGGTTAGCCATAATTCTGCAGCAGTGTAACCACAAATTTGTTCGCACTTTGAGAGACAAAAGGTTCGCTATTTCCGGTATTTTTCTATATATAGAATTTGAGAATTGCAAAGAAGCAGGGAATACTTTTAATTCGCCTGTGGGTCTACCTGTTATGAAGTTGCCTTGCCCGCGAGTGTGTTTGTTATCAATTGGCCTTCATAACAGGCAATTTCGTCGTTCCCAAAATTATACACACGATGGAACATAACCGGTTTGTCACTAAAGCAAACTTGACAAGGGATGATGGAAATCCGTTCCAAATATATATAAATATACCCTAAGCACCCATGATTATGCAACACTGGTTGGATGTCAAACGCCATAAAAAGCAGCAAAAATGGCGAACAAAATTGTATGTATGGAATGTGACACAATAATTTTAAAACCAGAAAAAGCTCATAGCTGGTGATTTTTTCTGTTTTAATTTTGTTGCTAACGTTAACAGAATTTTTTCACAAATTAATATTAATGTATATATAACTAAAAATATACTAGATAGCTCAACTCTGTTTCATTTTAAGGGCAAAGTACTTTAAAAATGTTTCCGATTGCGCAAATGTTATGCAGTCAAAGGAAATGGCAATAAAATTTATTAAGCAAATGTATTAATCCAACTAAATAATACGTATATAAGCTCTCCATATTCATATTTTATAAGACAGAATATATTTGTGTTCATTAAAAAACATGTTTTACACATATTTTGCATTTAACAAATATATAGAATTTATAGATAAATTATTATTTGTAAGTAACTGGGCCCAGCAAAAGTTTTTTGTCTTAAATATCATATTGATTTGCAGTATTGCTCGAATTTCGTTGGTATTTCCCGAGGTACAATCGAGATAAAATAACGTTTTTCCAAAACAACTGAGTGTCAGTACCACTTTATTGGAGATATTCGCTCCAAAAGTGCCGTTGGGAATTAAATTTTTCATGGTCTTTAACCTATAAGCAAAACCCATTGAAACCCCCATTTTTTTACTCTTTCGAAAATTTTGCGATTTTAGGGCTAACCTTTTAAGTGTTTCTTTCCATAAGAAGCTTGCTCTGACTTCTCGGAATATTAAAAAAAACTAAATTGGTCCAGCCGTTCACGAATTTTGTGCTCAGCAACACATTTTGCGATTGATATTTGTTTATATAGATTTAATATATACATATTTCGCATTTGTATGTTCTTGTTTGTGTCAATACATATACTCGTTATCATAAAAAATTTACTGGGAATTTTTTCCAAACGGTCTGGCAACACTACCTTTGAAAACTTGTAGTGTAAACGAGCCCTAGTGATTATTGTTGTTGCAAATTTCCCTTAGATTTGTAATTTGCACATGTAAAAAATTTTGTTTTGCTTTGGTTATATATTTATATTTTGAGTGACAATATCCTTGTAATGGCTATTTGGCAAGTGTTTCTAGGCGGGGGAATAGGTCTTATTGCTGCTATTGCGATAATTATAATAAATAGTCGACCCCAACCCCAACCCAAATCTTCAAAATCGGAATACTATTCGTAAGTTTATACAATTATTTGTTTTGATAATAGTAAAAAATGCCTTTTAAATTTTTAGGCCACCAGGTGATACTTGTGCTGTTTGTTTTCATAGTATGTCAAATAGTGAAATGTTATACTTATCCTGCGGCCATGCATTTCACCAAGAATGCGTAAATGATTTAAGAAAAAATAATTGTAAGAAGTGCCCTACATGTCGCAAAGATATATAAATACCGCGGAATATACATATTATAAAATAAATGTACTCAAGTAAACATGTATGTGGTTTCCAATTAAAAAATAGTAAAAATAAAGTGTGTAATTTCAGAGAATTCAAATATCCAAACTTAAGATGTATTTTTAAATTCATTTGCGATTTAAAGAGACTAAACAGTATTTATTATTCTGGGGGTTACACTTGATAAAGTTACATACATGCATCTATGTATGTTTATATTACATACTTGTATCCTGCTAGTATAACAATTTTACAAAAGTGATAAAATAGTCCCTATCTTCCTTTTCGAAGTTGCTTATGCCTACTTATTAAGAAACCTTTAGCCAAATTTTTAGAAATAAATTTTCTAATTTATGCCTTTGGCTTCATTACACTATGTCTTGACTAGTCATAAATTTGGTCGCGTTCTTATGTTTAAAGTATACGTGCAGAGGTTCCTGTTTAGTGTGAGCATTATTTTTTATTTCTCATCGAGATTGTATAGATGCTTTCAGCATAGTTTTTGTAACGGCACTTACAAACATACATTTTATTTAACTGTCTATGTTTTTGTGAGATGTGCGACCAATTCTTCGGAGAACTCAGAACCACAGACGCGACCATGAAGAGAGACGGTCTGACCAGCTAAATTTCTGACGCCATGTCATTAACCATAGACAATTTTTATACATAACTTTTTTTTTTATTTTTTTGCTATCATATGTTTACAATGGTTTAGAATATCTTTACGTGCGCCAAGATAGCGTCGAAAGTTAGCGTCGAAATCGCAAAAATGTATTGGCGTTTTTGGGAATTCGGAAAAATGGGAATCTAAAGGATTATGAAATTGGGGAAATAATAATAATCATATATATGAATATGGGAACATAAATACCCCCTGTTTGAAAATTAGAATTTCAAATGAAGAAATATAATATGAAAGAAAATAAAATCAAACAAGTAATAACTAATATATGTATTGAATTATGGTCTTTAAAAACATTAAAAATTAAGTTTTTATCGGGTGAAAATTGCTTAATTAAAAAATATAAAAATCTATTGAAAATCCTTTAGAAAGTGGTTTGAACCAAACTGGTCAGTCAAATTGGGGATTAATTATGGCATGGAATCTAAGCAACGTCAAGCAATAGGCGCTATATACCATGAAACTAGACCACTTATAGAATATAAAACACTTTCCGTGCAAAAAATCGTGTGACCAGTTTTCCAGAAAACTGGGTTCATCCAAATTGGTCAGAAAAAGTGGGGATTAATTATTGCGTGGAATCTAAGCAACGTCAAGCAATAGGCGCTATATACCATGAAACTAGACCACTTATAGAATATAAAACACTTTCCGTGCAAAAAATCGTGTGACCAGTTTTCCAGAAAACTGGGTTCATCCAAATTGGTCAGAAAAAGTGGGGATTAATTATTGCATGGAATCTAAGCAACGTCAAGCAATAAACGCTATATACCATGAAACTAGACCACTTATAGAATATAAAACACTTTCCGTGCAAAAAATCGTGTGACCAGTTTTCCAGAAAACTGGGTTCATCCAAATTGGTCAGAAAAAGTGGGGATTAATTATTGCATGGAATCTAAGCAACGTCAAGCAATAAACGCTATATACCATGAAACTAGACCACTTATAGAATATAAAACACTTTCCGTGCAAAAAATCGTGTGACCAGTTTTCCAGAAAACTGGGTTCATCCCAATTGGTCAGAAAAAGTGGGGATTAATTATTGCGTGGAATCTAAGCAACGTCAAGCAATAGGCGCTATATACCATGAAACTAGACCACTTATAGAATATAAAACACTTTCCGTGCAAAAAATCGTGTGACCAGTTTTCCAGAAAACTGGGTTCATCCAAATTGGTCAGAAAAAGTGGGGATTAATTATTGCGTGGAATCTAAGCAACGTCAAGCAATAGGCGCTATATACCATGAAACTAGACCACTTATAGAATATAAAACACTTTCCGTGCAAAAAATCGTGTGACCAGTTTTCCAGAAAACTGGGTTCATCCAAATTGGTCAGAAAAAGTGGGGATTAATTATTGCGTGGAATCTAAGCAACGTCAAGCAATAGGCGCTATATACCATGAAACTAGATCACTTATAGAATATAAAACACTTTCCGTGCAAAAAATCGTGTGACCAGTTTTCCAGAAAACTGGGTTCATCCAAATTGGTCAGAAAAAGTGGGGATTAATTATTGCGTGGAATCTAAGCAACGTCAAGCAATAGGCGCTATATACCATGAAACTAGACCACTTATAGAACATAAAACACTTTCCGTGCAAAAAATCGTGTGACCAGTTTTCCAGAAAACTGGGTTCATCCAAATTGGTCAGAAAAAGTGGGGATTAATTATTGCGTGGAATCTAAGCAACGTCAAGCAATAGGCGCTATATACCATGAAACTAGACCACTTATAGAATATAAAACACTTTCCGTGCAAAAAATCGTGTGACCAGTTTTCCAGAAAACTGGGTTCATCCAAATTGGTCAGAAAAAGTGGGGATTAATTATTGCGTGGAATCTAAGCAACGTCAAGCAATAGGCGCTATATACCATGAAACTAGACCACTTATAGAATATAAAACACTTTCCGTGCAAAAAATCGTGTGACCAGTTTTCCAGAAAACTGGGTTCATCCAAATTGGTCAGAAAAAGTGGGGATTAATTATTGCGTGGAATCTAAGCAACGTCAAGCAATAGGCGCTATATACCATGAAACTAGACCACTTATAGAATATAAAACACTTTCCGTGCAAAAAATCGTGTGACCAGTTTTCCAGAAAACTGGGTTCATCCAAATTGGTCAGAAAAAGTGGGGATTAATTATTGCATGGAATCTAAGCAACGTCAAGCAATAAACGCTATATACCATGAAACTAGACCACTTATAGAATATAAAACACTTTCCGTGCAAAAAATCGTGTGACCAGTTTTCCAGAAAACTGGGTTCATCCAAATTGGTCAGAAAAAGTGGGGATTAATTATTGCATGGAATCTAAGCAACGTCAAGCAATAAACGCTATATACCATGAAACTAGACCACTTATAGAATATAAAACACTTTCCGTGCAAAAAATCGTGTGACCAGTTTTCCAGAAAACTGGGTTCATCCAAATTGGTCAGAAAAAGTGGGGATTAATTATTGCATGGAATCTAAGCAACGTCAAGCAATAGGCGCTATATACCATGAAACTAGACCACTTATAGAATATAAAACACTTTCCGTGCAAAAAATCGTGTGACCAGTTTTCCAGAAAACTGGGTTCATCCAAATTGGTCAGAAAAAGTGGGGATTAATTATTGCATGGAATCTAAGCAACGTCAAGCAATAGGCGCTATATACCATGAAACTAGACCACTTATAGAATATAAAACACTTTCCGTGCAAAAAATCGTGTGACCAGTTTTCCAGAAAACTGGGTTCATCCAAATTGGTCAGAAAAAGTGGGGATTAATTATTGCGTGGAATCTAAGCAACGTCAAGCAATAGGCGCTATATACCATGAAACTAGACCACTTATAGAATATAAAACACTTTCCGTGCAAAAAATCGTGTGACCAGTTTTCCAGAAAACTGGGTTCATCCAAATTGGTCAGAAAAAGTGGGGATTAATTATTGCATGGAATCTAAGCAACGTCAAGCAATAAACGCTATATACCATGAAACTAGACCACTTATAGAATATAAAACACTTTCCGTGCAAAAAATCGTGTGACCAGTTTTCCAGAAAACTGGGTTCATCCAAATTGGTCAGAAAAAGTGGGGATTAATTATTGCATGGAATCTAAGCAACGTCAAGCAATAAACGCTATATACCATGAAACTAGACCACTTATAGAATATAAAACACTTTCCGTGCAAAAAATCGTGTGACCAGTTTTCCAGAAAACTGGGTTCATCCAAATTGGTCAGAAAAAGTGGGGATTAATTATTGCATGGAATCTAAGCAACGTCAAGCAATAGGCGCTATATACCATGAAACTAGACCACTTATAGAATATAAAACACTTTCCGTGCAAAAAATCGTGTGACCAGTTTTCCAGAAAACTGGGTTCATCCAAATTGGTCAGAAAAAGTGGGGATTAATTATTGCATGGAATCTAAGCAACGTCAAGCAATAAACGCTATATACCATGAAACTAGACCACTTATAGAATATAAAACACTTTCCGTGCAAAAAATCGTGTGACCAGTTTTCCAGAAAACTGGGTTCATCCAAATTGGTCAGAAAAAGTGGGGATTAATTATTGCGTGGAATCTAAGCAACGTCAAGCAATAGGCGCTATATACCATGAAACTAGACCACTTATAGAATATAAAACACTTTCCGTGCAAAAAATCGTGTGACCAGTTTTCCAGAAAACTGGGTTCATCCAAATTGGTCAGAAAAAGTGGGGATTAATTATTGCGTGGAATCTAAGCAACGTCAAGCAATAGGCGCTATATACCATGAAACTAGACCACTTATAGAATATAAAACACTTTCCGTGCAAAAAATCGTGTGACCAGTTTTCCAGAAAACTGGGTTCATCCAAATTGGTCAGAAAAAGTGGGGATTAATTATTGCATGGAATCTAAGCAACGTCAAGCAATAAACGCTATATACCATGAAACTAGACCACTTATAGAATATAAAACACTTTCCGTGCAAAAAATCGTGTGACCAGTTTTCCAGAAAACTGGGTTCATCCAAATTGGTCAGAAAAAGTGGGGATTAATTATTGCGTGGAATCTAAGCAACGTCAAGCAATATGCGCTATATACCATGAAACTAGACCACTTATAGAATATAAAACACTTTCCGTGCAAAAAATCGTGTGACCAGTTTTCCAGAAAACTGGGTTCATCCAAATTGGTCAGAAAAAGTGGGGATTAATTATTGCGTGGAATCTAAGCAACGTCAAGCAATAGGCGCTATATACCATGAAACTAGACCACTTATAGAATATAAAACACTTTCCGTGCAAAAAATCGTGTGACCAGTTTTCCAGAAAACTGGGTTCATCCAAATTGGTCAGAAAAAGTGGGGATTAATTATTGCATGGAATCTAAGCAACGTCAAGCAATAAACGCTATATACCATGAAACTAGACCACTTATAGAATATAAAACACTTTCCGTGCAAAAAATCGTGTGACCAGTTTTCCAGAAAACTGGGTTCATCCAAATTGGTCAGAAAAAGTGGGGATTAATTATTGCATGGAATCTAAGCAACGTCAAGCAATAAACGCTATATACCATGAAACTAGACCACTTATAGAATATAAAACACTTTCCGTGCAAAAAATCGTGTGACCAGTTTTCCAGAAAACTGGGTTCATCCAAATTGGTCAGAAAAAGTGGGGATTAATTATTGCGTGGAATCTAAGCAACGTCAAGCAATAGGCGCTATATACCATGAAACTAGACCACTTATAGAATATAAAACACTTTCCGTGCAAAAAATCGTGTGACCAGTTTTCCAGAAAACTGGGTTCATCCAAATTGGTCAGAAAAAGTGGGGATTAATTATTGCGTGGAATCTAAGCAACGTCAAGCAATAGGCGCTATATACCATGAAACTAGACCACTTATAGAATATAAAACACTTTCCGTGCAAAAAATCGTGTGACCAGTTTTCCAGAAAACTGGGTTCATCCAAATTGGTCCAAAAAAACACAAAATTTGTCCTTTCGCAATGGGTTAAAAAAATGTGCTTTTACGCGCCATTATTTTCATGCCTTTTTTTACAAGCTTGTTACGCGCTTTTTTGTGTTTGCTAAAAAATCAGTAGAGCCAACATAAAAGGCAAGTGTTGTAGACAGATTAAAATATACTCTACTAAATCAGTGGTTTTCTTGTTACTTTTTTCCGTGCCAATTTATATCTGAAGTTAAATTTTTGAGAAAATGTTTACCATCAATAATTTTATATAATATACAATACTATATCTTAATCTAAACGTAACAATATATAGTGTTCAAGAAAGTTTGAAGGAAAAATGTTTGATAAAATAAAAACGCTGTTTATTTAAGCACTTATTTACAATAAAAAAAACGTTATAATCAGAAAAATTACGACATATAACAATTTTTCAATTTTTAAGCAGTATTATTATGACGGAAAAGGTAAACATACATAAATGTGTGCAACATTGAAATATCGCCATTTTTAATATAGTAGGCGAACAAGTGCGCCGACCCGCCATTTTTTTTGTCGATAGCTGTCGCCGTAAATATTTCTTCTGGATCAACCGGCTTAACATAGCATCTTGACTAGCCATAAATCTGTTTAGCCATCGCACATTTTGGTGCTCACACAGAAAAATGGCTAGTCAAGACCGCCGCTGTTCATGGTCAGTTTATGTTCAAACAGAGTTGTCCGAACAATCGCTCGCACAACTCTGTCATGGCATTACATTATTTACATATTATTTTTAGGTAATTTAAATTCTATTCCTGCTTATACGTAATTGTGAGAATTGTCTTAACCATATATTAATAAAAAGTATAGTTTAAGGAAACGACATTAAGGGTTGAAACATTCAATTTTATCTCATCATAGCCGAGCATTAAAAAAAATAACGCATTCGTACAAACAAAAAACCCCAATAAGAATGAAAGACCAATTTGTAATTTTTGACTTATCTACATGCCACGCATGCTAATTAGTATTTTTCACCCATACAATAAATAAGAAACAACTTTATTTCGATTGTTTACGTTTTCGGTCATAATACTACTTAAAAATTGGAAAATTTTTATATGTGATACTTTTTGTCATTATAACGTTCTTTCTAATCGAGTTGCTTTGTTTTATTTGAATACAAAAAAGTTTTCGTTCCATTTGTAGGTTCTTTAGGAACATCTTATTAAAAACTATATTCCTGTTGCAACATCAATCAGTCTCATCATTAAATAGAACAACCAAACTTATAATTAATAAAAAAATTTGCAAGAAAAATAGTTTTGTTTTCATTTTTATTACGAAATACTGCTACATTTAGAATTGGTAAATACAACACAAATTTAAAATAAAATTTAAATTCTTAATACAACATTACAACAGATAAGTACTGTACGCTTTTGTTTTGCAGAAAAGTTGTAAGCATTATACTGGGTACTGTAAGAAAATAAACAAACAATTGTTAATAAAACAATATTAAACTCTTTTTATTAATATATACAATAAATGTTTAGATATTTATTTTAGTATGCTTTTTAAGGGTATATACATATATTTACTAAATTGCTAAAATCCATTTACTTATGTATGTATAAGTTTCTTCTATATATATTAAGCATTATACTGGGTACTGTAAGAAAATAAACAAACAATTTTTAATAAAACAATATTAAACCATAATTATAAATTTGTATTATTGTTATTAAATCATCAAGTTATATTGCGTTGCATAAAATTACACTCTTTTTATTAATATATACAATAAATGTTTAGATATTTATTTTAGTATGCTTTTTAAGGGTATATACATATATTTACTAAATTGCTAAAATCCATTTACTTATGTATGTATAAGTTTCTTCTATATATATTCTTTGACTATTAGTTCAGGCTGTTGTTACTGTTCACATTTGTCCAAACACATCTTTCGCTCTTGTGTAACAAATTCTTCTTTGACAACTTGCTGCCTTTCTTTCCTACAAAAATTTAATGATTTAATTACTTTAGTTTTAAATACTATATTGAATAACGTGGTATTGCATTTGTGGTACTACACATTCCGCGTTGCCATTGTTTTTATATGGTTGGCTTCCCCTGTAGGCCTACACCATAGACGATGATTACATCATAGCACGAAATTATACTAATTTTTCGAAAAAGGAATACAATTATAATAATAATATCTTAATATACATCACATAACTTACATGTAAACGCTGTAGTGTCATTTATTTTTTTGTTATTAATATTATAAATTTGTTTGCAAAATATACAAACATATCTTTGGCATACATTACATTTCAACTTCCTCAACGATTTTGAAGTATCATGAGCGCAATGCAAGCATATACTTGAAAGTACATCTCCATGCTTACAAAGCTTATTTTGAACAACGAATCTATACTTTAACTGGTCCTCGAGGTTAGTATAAGTCTCGTTTTTCATAAAACGTTCAGCGAATTGAATTATGAATATTCCGCAGTTGCATCCATCATGTTGGTAATCTTGTTCCACAATTTTGGAAAACCAACTTATTTGCGGAAATTTTGTTTTCAACATATCTAAATAATAAGCAGTAAACAGTGAAGAAGTTTCAGATTTGCCCCTTGGATCTAGAGAAAGCACTGATCCCTCATCAAAATCTATGAAGACAATGTAGAAGTGATGCCGATAGCATTGAGGTATAATAATTTTTTTTGCTCCTCGTGACATGTATTCAATCAAGAGAAGCTTATTATTAAAACAAAAATTATTTATTTGGCATGGTATATACAAATAGTTTTTAACCTTATTTTCAAACATAAGACATGAAATGGAAGCATCTATGATAACAGTGGATAGCCAATTTGTCCCATTTAGTGAATATAACTCCTTTAAAGTTATATAGGAAGTTAATGAAAAATGATTGCCATGAGTTTCTTTAAAAATATTTTCGAGTTTTAATAAATAAAACTCAATATTGCTTTCAGCAAACCTGTGTACATTTTTATGAGGGTACTGAAAGTAGTGGGTGGTATTGGAAGGCTTATTCTCCTCTTCTCTGAGGTTTACATTCTTATCATTAAGGTGTGTATCACTTACTTCGACACTTATCTCATCAAAAACTTCTCTTTTATTATTATCATTACTTAAAGCATTATTAATTTCGGTCATTTTGGCATTGAACTCTTCCATTGAATTGTTTACCATTTCAAAATTATTTTTGAACATTCCATGAGGAAGCCTTTTTAATTTTTTATTCCAGGATTCCGTTATTTTTGATAAACTTTTGCTTGAATCTTTTCCAATTTTGGTTCTATTGTATATATGCTTGCGTTTACAATGTTTTATAAGTGTCCCGGTTGGAACAGGCCGTTGAAAAACGTTTTTATAAGTTATTTTTATCATTTTTGTTTTATACTTGGTTGATTCCTCCATGACACGAATAAATCGCCCCAGCCGAAATGTTCTCCCTTTTAAATCATTTTGTTTAATGTCCTTGAAATACGTTTCAATCGCACCATTGCTAACCCTTTGGTTATGATCCTCATTGACAGGATTATCAATAAGTGTTCCAATTATATTGGACCACATTGGCAGAAAGGGTATATACTTTTCTAGCAAAAAAATTGCCATTTCGGGGCAAAACAAAATATTTTTATTGGCATGTACTTCTGCACAGTAATCAATATTTGTTTTGTACTTATTAAATAGAAGTCGAAATGGGCTAAGATTGGATATATTTCCAATATTTTCTTCATTTTTATTTATTGTTGATTTTTCATCATCGCCTTCAGTCTCAATTTTAATTGAAGTGTCTTCTTTTTCCTTTGCCATGTTAAAGTATGCTAATGCATTGTGAACTTTTTGTATATATTTCCTTGTGCATAATATAACGCTTAGTTGTTCATACCATTTTAAACATTCTGATAAATGATTAAAATTGAACACTATACCAAACGCCTCCCTTAAAAATTTTCGATGAGTGATATTAGTTAGTGGAACGACGCTATCAATATCCTTACACATAATTTTTGAGTAATGGCTAACACAAAATTGTATACAAACAAACGAAGAATTTAGTTTTTGTTTCTTTGTAGCTTCAAAGCATACATTTAAATAGTCCAAGAGACTATCCATATCATTAAACTCTCGAAGCAATGCGCCAATAATAGCAAAACTCACGTCTGTAACAATTCTTTTGCATATAGGCCATTTAATTTTATTTAATAGGCAAAAGGAACGAACGGACTTCAAAAATCTGCCTATATCATAACTAGTATGGTTTGACAATATAGCATCGGCCACTGAAAATATAATTTGTTTCTCTTTAATATGTCCAACAATTGAATATAAAAATATTCTTTTTGTTGGAAAGAGCATATCCTCGACCACATGACCTGTAGCATCCACATGCAGCGTATAGTTAATTTTTTTTAAAACGAAATCATTGTTTTCTCTTAAAATTTCTACTTGCTTTTTGGACCATAAAAATACTTCGAGTTTCGTTGAAAGAAGTTGAATGTAATGATTATAATTTGATTTAAACATAATGTAAGAATCAATAAATGGATCAGAATCTTTGTCATGTTGTGCAGCTGATTCTGCTTTAATATTTCTAATATATGACAAAGATTTTACCATTTGACTTCTTCCTACCAGACGAAGTTCGTCTGATTGTTTAATCACTTTATTTTTTTGGTAATTTAAAGCAGTTTCCCTAGAAAGTTCTGCTTTTTCCAAATACCGTTGAACACCACGACACTGAAAAGTCTTTGTTTTATTTACAGAATGCATAATTTCGTTCTGCGTCTTAAACACAACAATATTGCCGCTCATTTCACCTTTAAACATGTATAAGTTACATTGCGGATCTGTACAATATCCGTAAACAACAAATGAATATTGATTTATTCTTGTGTGCTTAAAATTAAGATCGCATGCATTGTTTTTTGTTAAATAAACTACTCTAATAAAATCTTCTAACAACTTTTTTATAGAAAAGTTTTTTAAATTTCCTTTAAAAATCTCCTCAATTTCAGGAATATGTATTTCTGTGTCTTTGATTATGCATTTTGTATATACAAAGTTTCTGTTCGCAAGTGTTCCTTCCACCATTCTAACATCTCTATTTAGATGAGTAGTTAGTTCAGGTGTTAAATATTTTTTACGAATATTTTTTATTATAGATATCGCAAAACTGATGTCAAGAGAACAAGTTCCTTTATCAATACTTGACTCATTGATGCAACGCTCGACACTTATTTCAGCATCAGTTGCATTTTGAGAAGTATCGATTGTTTTGTTTTCTTTAGATATATTAATGTGTGCATCATACTTACTTACAGAGTTCAATTCTTCTTTTGTACCATTCTCTTCTATACAGTCTTCAATTATTGTTAGAGGGGTTTCACGTCATCTTCATGGTCCTAGAATTAAAATATTTGCTTATATTCTAGTTCATTCTAAACAAAGCTTACAAAAAACAATTAAGAGAGCTTATTTGGTTGTGGCGGAACTTATATACCAAGGACAAAAGTGTGAACTACTAAAAATGTTCTACAGATTTTTCACGGTGCAAAGGATTGTTTGGGATATTTAATTTTTGCGTTCGGTTTTAGTCGTAGTATTTTATGTACATTTACTCTTCTTCCGTCTTAATATAAATAAGCATTTTCGATCAGTTAATGTATTTTTTCCTTAATTGCTGTCTTTTAATTGTTTGTTTTTTCTTTTTTCTCTCTATGTTTATGTATTTATTCTATGTCTGTTTATTATTGTTATACATATACTCTACGTGTTTTGAAAAAATGCAAATAATAACGGAATTAGGCTTGAAGTAAAATTTCGAGTATTTGCTCAAATTTTGAGTTTTTGATGAAAAACTATCTATTTTTTTTTACCACAGCACACAAATAAACTATACACATGCAAAATAAACAAGTAAGGAAGCTATATTCGGCTGTGCCGAATCTTATATACCCTTTACAAAAGTATAAACTACTAAAAATGCAAAGGATTTGTTTTTTAATATTTAATAAGATGTAGACTTTTTGGTGCAATTTCAGCTTTTGCGTAAATTTTGTCGTTAAATTTCAAAATATTGTGAAGTTTATTTTTTGTCCCTTGTTTATGAAAAGTAGGTTTTTTCGACTTTGTGTAACATCGATTTTCATAAACTACATATCTTATGCAAATTGCTAGTTAAACAAAAAAATTTTGGCGAATTTAAATTTGAGTTTTAAAATTTGCTGATTTTTGGAGTTATAAACATAACATTTTTAAAAATTAAATTTTTTGAAATAAAATTATGATAAGTAATTTCAGTCTTTAGGCATGAGTTCGTTTTCTTCTTTCTATTCAGAAAGAGAATTATTTATTTAATATGGACAACCTTTTTGAAAACAGTAAAAGTTTAACAATAAAAACTTACTAATCGCTGGGCACGGCGAGAAATTTATATATACATAATAATATATAGATGTTTCCTTCATCATAATTAATTGGATACTAAAATAGATCCAGGATGAAACTAGAAAAAATACATACAATGCTTTCATTGCCAACCAATGGTTGGCTAAAAGCAAAATTGCATATGGTAACCTAGATTTCAATAACAGAAAAGTTAGAGTGTTGTAAAACTTCATTCTCAACCAAGAAAAAGACTATAATGTGAAAAAAATTCAAAAATTGAGAAATTGCTCGTACTCGTATTCCATTTGTCTTAAATGTTGGTATAAATAGAAGTTGTTTAGACACACAATTTGTAGATAAGACACGAAGAATGTTGATGACGTGCGTAGCGGCATAGAAAATGCATTCCATTCAGCAAGATGTCTAATAGAATTAAAACTTTTACTGTTTTCAAAAAGGTTGTCCATATTAAATAAATAATTCTCTTTCTGAATAGAAAGAAGAAAACGAACTCATGCCTAAAGATTGAAATTACGTAACAATTAATAATATTTGTAGTTCGAAAAAACAATAAAAACTTAAAATTATGATATTCTTGTAATATAAAATGTTTGATCTATAGTTTGCTTTAGTGGTGAATTTTCGGATTTTTGTATATCTGAATTATGGTAAAATGTTTTTTTTTTCATTTCTGCGATTAATTAAGTTTCTTGATGAAAATTTTATGATATTTAAATATTGAATTATTTGGGGATTGTTAAAATTATTTTGGGAATAAGCGACTTGTAAATTTTTAAATTTTGTTCTTACATGTTTGTTAAATATCGACTTTGTGAAAAGATGATTTTTTTCATAAAATATAGCTTCTTTAGAAAATACAAAATTGTTGTAAAATTAATTATTATGGTGAATATTAAAACTTTGGGGAAATTTGGTTTCTTTGGCTTTTTTTCATAAAATTTCGGTTTTCAATCGAATTTTGACAAAAAATAATTTTAGTTACAGCTTTTCGATTTTGTGGTGAACTTGAAATGTGGGTAAATTACGAAATTTGTCTAATTTTTCCATCGAGTTTTTGGAAATTTAGAATTTTGTAAAATTATAATATTTTTGTAATTTAAAATTTTTGAAATATAGTTTGGTTTTGTGGTGAATTTTCAAATTTCGATGAATTCCGGTATTATTGTATAATTACGTTTTTTTTAGATTAATTGAGATCTTTGATAATATGAAACTTATAATTCTTATGCTTTTAAAATATTTTGGTGAATTTTTAATTTTTTGGGGATTTAAAAAAAAATTTTTTTTGGAATTTTCCAGTTGTGGTGAATTTTTGTTTTTACATGTTTAACTTTTCTGATATTTTGCTTTTTTGGAAAAAATACAAATTTATGGTGAAATTTAAATTTGAATATTAAAAATTTGATGAAATTTGGTTTTTTTGCGAAAAATTTTGGGGTTCTATTATTTTTGAATTTTTTTAAGAAAAAAATTGTTCCAGTTCTTCGATGTTGTGATGAATTTTCAAATTTGTGTTGAATGTGAAATTCGGGAATATATAAAATTTCATTAATTTTTGTTAAGCTTCCGTTTTTTTTTTTCTAAATTTAGATTTTTTGGAAAATTAAAATATTATGATAATTTATATTTTTGAGCTATAGTTTGGTTTTGTAGTGAAGTTTCGTATCTTGCAGAGTTCCCAAAGTATGGTATAGTTTGGGTTTTTTAAATTTTGAGGTTAATTAAGATTTTTGATAAAATTTAAAATTTTTAAATATATTGGGAATTTGCCAGTTATGGGGAATTTTTGATTTTTATGTTTGTTAAACAATGATTTTCTTAATATAAATTTTTGTCATAAAATATAGCAGAGTTTTATGATTTCTCGGCTTTTCGACGGAAATACAAATTTGTGATGAAATTATACATACATAAGTAAATGGATTTTAGCAATTTAGTAAATATATGTATATACCCTTAAAAAGCATACTAAAATAAATATCTAAACATTTATTGTATATATTAATAAAAAGAGTGTAATTTTATGCAACGCAATATAACTTGATGATTTAATAACAATAATACAAATTTATAATTATGGTTTAATATTGTTTTATTAAAAATTGTTTGTTTATTTTCTTACAGTACCCAGTATAATGCTTAATATATATAGAAGAAACTTATACATACATAAGTAAATGGATTTTAGCAATTTAGTAAATATATGTATATACCCTTAAAAAGCATACTAAAATAAATATCTAAACATTTATTGTATATATTAATAAAAAGAGTTTAATATTGTTTTATTAACAATTGTTTGTTTATTTTCTTACAGTACCCAGTATAATGCTTACAACTTTTCTGCAAAACAAAAGCGTACAGTACTTATCTGTTGTAATGTTGTATTAAGAATTTAAATTTTATTTTAAATTTGTGTTGTATTTACCAATTCTAAATGTAGCAGTATTTCGTAATAAAAATGAAAACAAAACTATTTTTCTTGCAAATTTTTTTATTAATTATAAGTTTGGTTGTTCTATTTAATGATGAGACTGATTGATGTTGCAACAGGAATATAGTTTTTAATAAGATGTTCCTAAAGAACCTACAAATGGAACGAAAACTTTTTTGTATTCAAATAAAACAAAGCAACTCGATTAGAAAGAACGTTATAATGACAAAAAGTATCACATATAAAAATTTTCCAATTTTTAAGTAGTATTATGACCGAAAACGTAAACAATCGAAATAAAGTTGTTTCTTATTTATTGTATGGGTGAAAAATACTAATTAGCATGCGTGGCATGTAGATAAGTCAAAAATTACAAATTGGTCTTTCATTCTTATTGGGGTTTTTTGTTTGTACGAATGCGTTATTTTTTTTAATGCTCGGCTATGATGAGATAAAATTGAATGTTTCAACCCTTAATGTCGTTTCCTTAAACTATACTTTTTATTAATATATGGTTAAGACAATTCTCACAATTACGTATAAGCAGGAATAGAATTTAAATTACCTAAAAATAATATGTAAATAATGTAATGCCATGACAGAGTTGTGCGAGCGATTGTTCGGACAACTCTGTTTGAACATAAACTGACCATGAACAGCGGCGGTCTTGACTAGCCATTTTTCTGTGTGAGCACCAAAATGTGCGATGGCTAAACAGATTTATGGCTAGTCAAGATGCTATGTTAAGCCGGTTGATCCAGAAGAAATATTTACGGCGACAGCTATCGACAAAAAAAATGGCGGGTCGGCGCACTTGTTCGCCTACTATATTAAAAATGGCGATATTTCAATGTTGCACACATTTATGTATGTTTACCTTTTCCGTCATAATAATACTGCTTAAAAATTGAAAAATTGTTATATGTCGTAATTTTTCTGATTATAACGTTTTTTTTATTGTAAATAAGTGCTTAAATAAACAGCGTTTTTATTTTATCAAACATTTTTCCTTCAAACTTTCTTGAACACTATATATTGTTACGTTTAGATTAAGATATAGTATTGTATATTATATAAAATTATTGATGGTAAACATTTTCTCAAAAATTTAACTTCAGATATAAATTGGCACGGAAAAAAGTAACAAGAAAACCACTGATTTAGTAGAGTATATTTTAATCTGTCTACAACACTTGCCTTTTATGTTGGCTCTACTGATTTTTTAGCAAACACAAAAAAGCGCGTAACAAGCTTGTAAAAAAAGGCATGAAAATAATGGCGCGTAAAAGCACATTTTTTTAACCCATTGCGAAAGGACAAATTTTGTGTTTTTTTGGACCAATTTGGATGAACCCAGTTTTCTGGAAAACTGGTCACACGATTTTTTGCACGGAAAGTGTTTTATATTCTATAAGTGGTCTAGTTTCATGGTATATAGCGCCTATTGCTTGACGTTGCTTAGATTCCACGCAATAATTAATCCCCACTTTTTCTGACCAATTTGGATGAACCCAGTTTTCTGGAAAACTGGTCACACGATTTTTTGCACGGAAAGTGTTTTATATTCTATAAGTGGTCTAGTTTCATGGTATATAGCGCCTATTGCTTGACGTTGCTTAGATTCCACGCAATAATTAATCCCCACTTTTTCTGACCAATTTGGATGAACCCAGTTTTCTGGAAAACTGGTCACACGATTTTTTGCACGGAAAGTGTTTTATATTCTATAAGTGGTCTAGTTTCATGGTATATAGCGTTTATTGCTTGACGTTGCTTAGATTCCATGCAATAATTAATCCCCACTTTTTCTGACCAATTTGGATGAACCCAGTTTTCTGGAAAACTGGTCACACGATTTTTTGCACGGAAAGTGTTTTATATTCTATAAGTGGTCTAGTTTCATGGTATATAGCGTTTATTGCTTGACGTTGCTTAGATTCCATGCAATAATTAATCCCCACTTTTTCTGACCAATTTGGATGAACCCAGTTTTCTGGAAAACTGGTCACACGATTTTTTGCACGGAAAGTGTTTTATATTCTATAAGTGGTCTAGTTTCATGGTATATAGCGCCTATTGCTTGACGTTGCTTAGATTCCATGCAATAATTAATCCCCACTTTTTCTGACCAATTTGGATGAACCCAGTTTTCTGGAAAACTGGTCACACGATTTTTTGCACGGAAAGTGTTTTATATTCTATAAGTGGTCTAGTTTCATGGTATATAGCGCCTATTGCTTGACGTTGCTTAGATTCCACGCAATAATTAATCCCCACTTTTTCTGACCAATTTGGATGAACCCAGTTTTCTGGAAAACTGGTCACACGATTTTTTGCACGGAAAGTGTTTTATATTCTATAAGTGGTCTAGTTTCATGGTATATAGCGTTTATTGCTTGACGTTGCTTAGATTCCATGCAATAATTAATCCCCACTTTTTCTGACCAATTTGGATGAACCCAGTTTTCTGGAAAACTGGTCACACGATTTTTTGCACGGAAAGTGTTTTATATTCTATAAGTGGTCTAGTTTCATGGTATATAGCGCCTATTGCTTGACGTTGCTTAGATTCCACGCAATAATTAATCCCCACTTTTTCTGACCAATTTGGATGAACCCAGTTTTCTGGAAAACTGGTCACACGATTTTTTGCACGGAAAGTGTTTTATATTCTATAAGTGGTCTAGTTTCATGGTATATAGCGCCTATTGCTTGACGTTGCTTAGATTCCACGCAATAATTAATCCCCACTTTTTCTGACCAATTTGGATGAACCCAGTTTTCTGGAAAACTGGTCACACGATTTTTTGCACGGAAAGTGTTTTATATTCTATAAGTGGTCTAGTTTCATGGTATATAGCGTTTATTGCTTGACGTTGCTTAGATTCCATGCAATAATTAATCCCCACTTTTTCTGACCAATTTGGATGAACCCAGTTTTCTGGAAAACTGGTCACACGATTTTTTGCACGGAAAGTGTTTTATATTCTATAAGTGGTCTAGTTTCATGGTATATAGCGCCTATTGCTTGACGTTGCTTAGATTCCACGCAATAATTAATCCCCACTTTTTCTGACCAATTTGGATGAACCCAGTTTTCTGGAAAACTGGTCACACGATTTTTTGCACGGAAAGTGTTTTATATTCTATAAGTGGTCTAGTTTCATGGTATATAGCGCCTATTGCTTGACGTTGCTTAGATTCCACGCAATAATTAATCCCCACTTTTTCTGACCAATTTGGATGAACCCAGTTTTCTGGAAAACTGGTCACACGATTTTTTGCACGGAAAGTGTTTTATATTCTATAAGTGGTCTAGTTTCATGGTATATAGCGCCTATTGCTTGACGTTGCTTAGATTCCACGCAATAATTAATCCCCACTTTTTCTGACCAATTTGGATGAACCCAGTTTTCTGGAAAACTGGTCACACGATTTTTTGCACGGAAAGTGTTTTATATTCTATAAGTGGTCTAGTTTCATGGTATATAGCGCCTATTGCTTGACGTTGCTTAGATTCCATGCAATAATTAATCCCCACTTTTTCTGACCAATTTGGATGAACCCAGTTTTCTGGAAAACTGGTCACACGATTTTTTGCACGGAAAGTGTTTTATATTCTATAAGTGGTCTAGTTTCATGGTATATAGCGCCTATTGCTTGACGTTGCTTAGATTCCATGCAATAATTAATCCCCACTTTTTCTGACCAATTTGGATGAACCCAGTTTTCTGGAAAACTGGTCACACGATTTTTTGCACGGAAAGTGTTTTATATTCTATAAGTGGTCTAGTTTCATGGTATATAGCGCCTATTGCTTGACGTTGCTTAGATTCCACGCAATAATTAATCCCCACTTTTTCTGACCAATTTGGATGAACCCAGTTTTCTGGAAAACTGGTCACACGATTTTTTGCACGGAAAGTGTTTTATATTCTATAAGTGGTCTAGTTTCATGGTATATAGCGCCTATTGCTTGACGTTGCTTAGATTCCACGCAATAATTAATCCCCACTTTTTCTGACCAATTTGGATGAACCCAGTTTTCTGGAAAACTGGTCACACGATTTTTTGCACGGAAAGTGTTTTATATTCTATAAGTGGTCTAGTTTCATGGTATATAGCGTTTATTGCTTGACGTTGCTTAGATTCCATGCAATAATTAATCCCCACTTTTTCTGACCAATTTGGATGAACCCAGTTTTCTGGAAAACTGGTCACACGATTTTTTGCACGGAAAGTGTTTTATATTCTATAAGTGGTCTAGTTTCATGGTATATAGCGTTTATTGCTTGACGTTGCTTAGATTCCATGCAATAATTAATCCCCACTTTTTCTGACCAATTTGGATGAACCCAGTTTTCTGGAAAACTGGTCACACGATTTTTTGCACGGAAAGTGTTTTATATTCTATAAGTGGTCTAGTTTCATGGTATATAGCGCCTATTGCTTGACGTTGCTTAGATTCCACGCAATAATTAATCCCCACTTTTTCTGACCAATTTGGATGAACCCAGTTTTCTGGAAAACTGGTCACACGATTTTTTGCACGGAAAGTGTTTTATATTCTATAAGTGGTCTAGTTTCATGGTATATAGCGTTTATTGCTTGACGTTGCTTAGATTCCATGCAATAATTAATCCCCACTTTTTCTGACCAATTTGGATGAACCCAGTTTTCTGGAAAACTGGTCACACGATTTTTTGCACGGAAAGTGTTTTATATTCTATAAGTGGTCTAGTTTCATGGTATATAGCGTTTATTGCTTGACGTTGCTTAGATTCCATGCAATAATTAATCCCCACTTTTTCTGACCAATTTGGATGAACCCAGTTTTCTGGAAAACTGGTCACACGATTTTTTGCACGGAAAGTGTTTTATATTCTATAAGTGGTCTAGTTTCATGGTATATAGCGCCTATTGCTTGACGTTGCTTAGATTCCACGCAATAATTAATCCCCACTTTTTCTGACCAATTTGGATGAACCCAGTTTTCTGGAAAACTGGTCACACGATTTTTTGCACGGAAAGTGTTTTATATTCTATAAGTGGTCTAGTTTCATGGTATATAGCGCCTATTGCTTGACGTTGCTTAGATTCCACGCAATAATTAATCCCCACTTTTTCTGACCAATTTGGATGAACCCAGTTTTCTGGAAAACTGGTCACACGATTTTTTGCACGGAAAGTGTTTTATATTCTATAAGTGGTCTAGTTTCATGGTATATAGCGCCTATTGCTTGACGTTGCTTAGATTCCACGCAATAATTAATCCCCACTTTTTCTGACCAATTTGGATGAACCCAGTTTTCTGGAAAACTGGTCACACGATTTTTTGCACGGAAAGTGTTTTATATTCTATAAGTGGTCTAGTTTCATGGTATATAGCGCCTATTGCTTGACGTTGCTTAGATTCCACGCAATAATTAATCCCCACTTTTTCTGACCAATTTGGATGAACCCAGTTTTCTGGAAAACTGGTCACACGATTTTTTGCACGGAAAGTGTTTTATATTCTATAAGTGGTCTAGTTTCATGGTATATAGCGCCTATTGCTTGACGTTGCTTAGATTCCACGCAATAATTAATCCCCACTTTTTCTGACCAATTTGGATGAACCCAGTTTTCTGGAAAACTGGTCACACGATTTTTTGCACGGAAAGTGTTTTATATTCTATAAGTGGTCTAGTTTCATGGTATATAGCGCCTATTGCTTGACGTTGCTTAGATTCCATGCAATAATTAATCCCCACTTTTTCTGACCAATTTGGATGAACCCAGTTTTCTGGAAAACTGGTCACACGATTTTTTGCACGGAAAGTGTTTTATATTCTATAAGTGGTCTAGTTTCATGGTATATAGCGCCTATTGCTTGACGTTGCTTAGATTCCATGCAATAATTAATCCCCACTTTTTCTGACCAATTTGGATGAACCCAGTTTTCTGGAAAACTGGTCACACGATTTTTTGCACGGAAAGTGTTTTATATTCTATAAGTGGTCTAGTTTCATGGTATATAGCGTTTATTGCTTGACGTTGCTTAGATTCCATGCAATAATTAATCCCCACTTTTTCTGACCAATTTGGATGAACCCAGTTTTCTGGAAAACTGGTCACACGATTTTTTGCACGGAAAGTGTTTTATATTCTATAAGTGGTCTAGTTTCATGGTATATAGCGCCTATTGCTTGACGTTGCTTAGATTCCACGCAATAATTAATCCCCACTTTTTCTGACCAATTTGGATGAACCCAGTTTTCTGGAAAACTGGTCACACGATTTTTTGCACGGAAAGTGTTTTATATTCTATAAGTGGTCTAGTTTCATGGTATATAGCGCCTATTGCTTGACGTTGCTTAGATTCCATGCCATAATTAATCCCCAATTTGACTGACCAGTTTGGTTCAAACCACTTTCTAAAGGATTTTCAATAGATTTTTATATTTTTTAATTAAGCAATTTTCACCCGATAAAAACTTAATTTTTAATGTTTTTAAAGACCATAATTCAATACATATATTAGTTATTACTTGTTTGATTTTATTTTCTTTCATATTATATTTCTTCATTTGAAATTCTAATTTTCAAACAGGGGGTATTTATGTTCCCATATTCATATATATGATTATTATTATTTCCCCAATTTCATAATCCTTTAGATTCCCATTTTTCCGAATTCCCAAAAACGCCAATACATTTTTGCGATTTCGACGCTAACTTTCGACGCTATCTTGGCGCACGTAATATCTTTTTCTTCTAACTCATTGTTGCGAACATATAGTGTCTTTTTCTTATTCGTTTAAATAAACGGGGTAATCACACATGAGAACAGTCTTTTTTAAACGTTATTGTTGAGTATTCTGTTTATATTCTGTGTTATTAACAACGGATTTGTCTAAGAAATCCACCTTATGGTCCACAAGCAGAGTAGCAAGTCAACATTTTTTATCGGCGGCTGAAGGTCCCAAATTTTTCGTCGGTGGCGGCGGCTTAACCCCTTGCGCCGCAATCGATATTTTATTTTCGGCTGGGCTGAGTGCATTTGATTGTAAAAATAACTCTACGTTTGACTAGCCACAAACTTGTTCGCACATTGGGAGAGCCTCTGCAATACTAGTAGAAAAGACATGAAGAGTGTTGTTGAACGTGTGTAGCGGCATAGAAAATGCATTCCATTCTGCTAGTTGTACAATAAACTTTTACTGTATTCTTAATAGAAAGAATGAAGTAAATAAACTTTGGATTAAGTGAAATCAACAATAAAAAATTAAGAAATGATCACTCACACATCATACTTTTGTAAGGGATTCAAATTGTATTCGAATAACATGCATTTTTAATCGTTTTGATTATATGTTCATCAATAGAATAATTTTTATATTTACATGGACTTTTTATGAATATATGTGTCAAAGCAAAGAAGATGTAAATAAAAAATGTAAAAAATATTGCTTCAAAAACAATTTTTTTCCACAAAAATAAAAATTTCATTTGACTGTGTTTTATAGTAGGTGTGTGCCTACTTTATACTTACTTTCAAATTCGATACAAAAGTTTTTGTATACGGTTTAACAAAGATTTATATATCGTTATTGTTTGGATGCAGGCGTTAAATTATAAAAATTAAACAAACAAGATCGACAACAAAGTAGATGAAAACTGATCATTGCCATAAAACCGAGTGTGAACAAGAACTCTGGTAAAACTTAGTTAACATTCCTTAAGAATATGAAAACCGTCTTTAATAGTTATAAACTACGTAATTTGTTTTATGATAAAACAAATAAGATAAATTATTTCGCATATGGAGAGATCGTCGGCAGAATAACGTAGAAAATCGTGTTTGTGATCTTCTGTGTGGAGAATAATTGTAAATGTTATCGAGAGTTTCCATGTTCGCAGCTAGTTTATATAAGGGTATATACAGACAACGACATATACACAGTGTTGTGCGATAATGGACAATGGTGTTTGAACACGAACAGACCATCAACAGAGACGCTCCTCACGAGTCATATTCCTGCGCGAACTGCAATTTGTACATATATATGGCTAGAACGACGGCATACGGATGTGTTTTGAAATTTTTGGACATATATAGATTAGTTATTAACACAAAGTAGTAAACAGAGGTGAAACGACAGTATAGTGATCTTTTTCTCTATCCGTCTCGTTCCCTCAGAGCCTTAGTTTTGTTTTTAGATTTTTGTTTTTATTTTGATTTTCTTGCCGTGTTTTCCTGTATTTTTTCCTGTAGTTCGTCACAAAATGCTATATTTGTCTCTTTCTAACAGAACCCATAGTAAAAACTGAGTTTTTTATTTTTTATGTGTCAAAGTCTTCACCTCTGGTTACCCTGTGGTTATTAACAAGCCATGAAGCAATACACGCCTCTTAATAAACTTTTTATTAACACGAAGCTCTTTTTTTTATTTATAACAAAATTATTAATGCAAGTTAAGAAATTAATTGCGCCACTCTACAGATAATTTTACATACTGAAGATATTTGATATAATTTGCCGATATTGGACAAGCGATTTGACGGGGAATTTAAAAAAAAACTGACAACACTGCCGAATCAATACGAAAATTGAGTACAATTGAATTCGCCTGGATTAGGAGTTTGCTCATTCGCTCAGTAAATTTCATGTGGTGCGTTGGGTATTAACGGATACATATAATTTTTTTATTACTGCATTTAATACATAAGTATTTTTAATATAAAAGAATAGTAAAAAACAAAATGTTAAAATTTGTACCAAACCGGCTAATGTGTTCATTCAATAATGTTGTAGAAAATAAAACTTAAAGAACTAGACTAAAGTGAAAATAAATAAATCTATATATGTTCATACATATGGATACAGTTATGTACGATATACTAATATAAAAGGAAGTGATAAATATACACTGGATTAAATTTGTGTAACGTTTGCCATTAAAGTAAATAAATATTACTTAAGTGTTCTTTATTTAGCAATTAAAAAAATTTTTAATAGCTTTATTATCTCTGAATTAAAAAAGTTATATTGCCAAAATCGCCGGTAAAGAAACGAAAACATGTACACATATGTACAAGTATGTATATATGTATAATAAAACCTAAGACTTTTTTAAGTTAATATCACAAACTGATTCCTGCAGACAGCAAAGATGGATAGGAAACATTTTCTATGCAATTGCGATGGTAGCAAGAATTGTTTAAGCTTGTCACAAGGCTGCCTATAACTAATAATACAACATCCGAAGATTGTAATAATTTTTTAAGTAATATTTTTATTACTTCAATATTACATAGAAAATGAACTATCGTATATTTAGTTCCTTTCGCATCAAAACATTTTAGCACGTCGTGTTTATAATAGTAACTGGATATAATATCACTTGAACAAGCATTAGAAAAATAGCAGTCAATGAATATGGGGGCAAGCAGGATCTTTCTTTGTTACCTAATTTAGAGAGTGTGATACCACGTTATATAAGTTTTATAAAAAAAAATTCATTAATTGTATTAAAGTTAAAGATAACGTGCAAAATCATACCAAAACTACCTAAGCCATATGTCGGTTTCAAAAATGTACGCATGTTTTGTACATTATTTGTATTCGTAATACATATTTTCGAAATTTGTTGAATTTAAAAATTCTATTTTTCAACCATACTCGGTATTTAAAATTCAAAATACTTTTATGTCATTTTTATCCAAAATACATAAGAACAAAATAATCAGTAAAGTATGTATGTCCTTTCGTTAATATGTACTAGTTTTTAAATGTAGCAGCAGACAAACGACCTCCTGTTGGGCAATAAATAAAACCTAAAAAAACCTTTCTAAAGCACAAACCTTTATAAATTCTATTAACTTTTTTTAAAGGCCGTTTTCTATTACTAAGACCACATAGGTATATTTCGCTGTATTTATTACACAGAACATCATGTGCTTTTCTAACAGTAAATTTAATACATTTAATAAATAGCATTGCTCGTGATTGCATTCCAACTTTCCTTTAAATGCTTGTTTCCTTTAAGCTACCTTTGATAATGTATTTATACATAACACAATAAGAATATTATCTTCGCCACTCTTTTTGCAGTCATTCCATAAGATACTTTCCTTTAGTTAAAATTAGTGGATACATCATAGTATCTACAATATTATCACCATTGCTCGGTGTCGTAGTCGATGATGGTAACTGAATTTGAAATTCCGTGCAAATAACAGAATTAAGGAAAGGTGAACATTTTGCTTTTTTTAAAACACACATGACACAGGGTGTCAATTTAGTTATACTACTTTTTTGACACTGGAAACGACCTATACCTTCATATAGGAAGAATTAGTATCAGAAAGCATTCCTAGAGTTGTATGTTCTCCACCAATCTCAATCGTGTCATATTTGGTACTCCACCAGTTCACTTGATCAAAATATATGATTTATATTTCTTTTAGTTTTTTTTTTTTGTTATGCAGCAAAATTCAATCGCATGTGAATAAAAATTTTTCCAAAACAAGACCGAGTAAAAAAAATTCTACGAAATATTTTCTTCCTTCAACTGAGTAAAAAAGTTTAGAACTGCAACGTTTACAATACCGTCTTCTAATTCCCCAATACAGTTACATACTGTGTTGCACAAAACTAAAGCACGGACCTCCACTTTTTCAAATATTGTACCGAAACATTGAAAATAAGAGTTTATTTCATGCTGGAAAGAGTCTACAAGGTGATTGCATAAAGGCAATAAATACAGTAATACATCAAAAACAATGTATTTTTGTTTGCAAGGCAAGTTGATAACAGATAAAAACTCACCGGTGAAATTAGAGTATTTCTGGCGGCTTTGTCGATGCCAAACTCCATAATTAAAAAAAGTACCGAAAAAATGCCGAAACAATTTTTTCATGGATTTTGACATCCAATAAATTCAAAAAAGTACTCAGCTGCGCTGTTTAGTCTACCCTGTTTGTTTGGGTAAATATGGAGAACGTTTGTCAAATTCAAATAACTAAAATAAAATAAAAACTCAGTATAAGTAAAACAAAAAATAAACAAGTAAAATAGCTATATTTGACTGTGCCGAATCTTATATACCCTTCACAAAAGTATTTAATATATACTACAAGTTTTTCCCGCTGGAATGATTTGTTTTTTAATATTTGATAAAGTTTAGAGTTTTCGGCGCAATTTGATTTTGTTAAAATTGCGACGTTTTCATAAAACAAGTGCTCCGTGCGTTCGTCTGCAAACGCCCGTGTGCCCTTAAAAATTTTGTTTGTGTATTGGCATACCAGAGTTCTGCGAACAATTATTCGGACAGCTGTTTGAAAACGAACCGGAAACTGGATGTCAAACTGGCTTACAAGGTTAATTTTTAATTAATTACCCACAAAAAAAATGTATTGTCATATTACAGGCTCAACCAAACTACATATTTCCTAGTGAATACAACAAAATTCATAAAGCTAACATTATGAAACAACACGTCCTCCGATCACATCCATATCGTCTGCAATTCCTAAACCACCCATAATTAGAAAATAATTGAGACCACGATACAATTTAAAAGAACATGACATAGGAATAGAGTATGTGTGTGAAGATAAATTTGAATTTAACTAGCAGAGACGCAAGCCCAAATTTTTAACATAGCTGATTTAGCACTCAACAGAACACTATTAGCGATTTAACACCATACCTTATCTTCATTATTTTCTTCCAAAATTATTTCAGATATCCCACTATTACAGTTCCATTAAGTACTCTCTGGAGCATCATTGGTACCCATCCCCATTTTTCCATAATCACCATAAATCTTCTCAAGAATTTTTTCGCAAATATCACTTTTTTAAAACTTATTTTTAAAAAGTTCCAAAATTATTTGAAAAATTTTACTATATGTGCTCGATGAAGGCCTATCTGGAGCACCATTTGTATATAGTGGGATATTGGTACCCATCACCATTTTTCCTAATTGGTCACTGGTCATAAGTATTCATACCAAAAATTTTCCTCAAAAATCCTTTTTTCAAATTCGATTTATTTTTCTTCCAAAATATTTCAGATATCCCACTATTACAGTTCCATTAAGTACCCTCTGGAGAATCATTTCTATGTAGTGGGATATAGGTACCCATCCCCATTTTTCCATAATGACCACTGGAAGAAAGTTAATGATTAACAGTGTCATCAAAAGCACTTAAAATTCAATTTATTTATGTTTCGAAAATAATTTAGGGTTCATAGAGTTATGGGTCCATTACTGACACCTTGGAGCAATTTGTACGGTTGAAATTTTTTGTGGACCTTACTCCTGTTTCATGTTATAGGCTTCTGAAGATAAGGTCAAAATTGCTTCTGCTGTTAAATCGCTAACAGTGCTCTGTTGAGTGCTATATTAGCTATGTTAAAAATTTGGGTTGCCGCTCGGCTATGGTATGCATCAACCATCATTGCGAACTGACACTATACAAATCGATGAAATTGAATAATGCACTAATGGAACGAATTTCCTATACCATATGTAAATAAGAGAATGCGCACATAACACACCTCCAATTAGCAACACTAATAATAGCTAAAGTATAGAAAGCAGTTAAAAAAACTAAGTTGAAACATTTTAAAAGGCGCGAAACATTTTAAAACAGGACCATTATTCAGAACTGTCAATCCAAAAATAAGAAAAAGAAAACTCAAATACAACAATGATACACAAATACACCCAGTTGTTTAAACCTTACCCAAGACACTACTAATTGATATTTCAGGAATTGTAGAGGTTTAAGATAATACTAGTAAGACCACATGACAATTTCAAAAAATAGAGAAGGTAAAGAAAGCCACTCCAATCAAAAAAGTTACCTATCCCCCCGCCCGTAGCTATATATTATTTACTTGCACAATTTGCACTCTATCAGTTAGATAAGATTCAAACATGGCATATAAGCCATACATGATCTTAATGTCCAGAAGGATTGCTATGATTTTATTATCCTTGCTTCTTTTTTTCCATCTGTTCACGACATAGCTAACAGCTCTTTTACACGATAATGTTCTTCTCGTGTGAGATTGATATATCAGTAAGGTCGAAGAGGGACTCAAAAAGTAAGAGGTTTGCTTCGATATCCCCCCTAAAATATTGTTTATAAAATTGCTCAATTTTTGTGTTCATATTTCAAACGTTGCACAGCGAACAGTTTGTCCCTTGTAAAGGTTGCAGGTATGTGTCCCTAAGCCATTTTTAAGGATGGTTTCTAGTCGACAGCATTTTACTCGGATGGTTAGTTTTTGAAAACGGCAAGGAGAATATTGGGCATTTGTAAGGTTAATATAAATGTCAAAATTTGTACTGAATTGATTATGAATGTTAATAATTGTACTAGTCCCAAGCCTTGGTATAAGTTTTTCCAATTGATTTGTCCATTTTTTCAACAGACATAAAGTCAAACTGTGTGTCAACCAAAACCACGAGTGAAAAGTTTCCGATTAGAACACAGCTGAAACACTTATTGCTAAATATACAGGGTGGCGCAAAAATAACCTTCCGATGTTTTTTGGCTGTAATTTAAAAAAAAATGAAAAACTTTGATTCTTCTTGTGGATTATTTTTATTTGGTCTTTTAATTTTTTTACATCAAGTCGAGAATATGATGTCATATAAATGGCCGCCGCCACAGTTGATTGTCATTTGAGCACTTTTTATGGCATTTTCCATCACTTTGGCCAAAACTTCCGGCGATAGGTCCTCACATTCTTGACGGATATTGTCCTTAAGAGCTGCAAGAGTCTGAGGCTTGTTGACATAAACCCGCGACTTCAAAAAGCTCCGCAAAAAGAAGTCTGCAGCGGTCAAATCAGGCGATCTTGCTGGCCAGTGCAAATCGCCAAAACGGGAGATTAGGCGCCCGGGAAATGCATCCTTCAGCATATCGGTTGTGGCACGTGCAGTGTGCGCCGTTGCACCGTCCTGTTGGAACCACAAGTTTTCCAATCCCAATTCATCAAGTTGCGGCAAAAATAACTCGTTAATCATTGCTCTGTAGCGCTCACCATTCACAGTAACCGTTTGGCCCTCGACGTCTTCGAAGAAAAAAGGTCCGATGACTCCTCCAGCGAAAACAGCACACCATACAGTGACTTTGAGCGGGTGTAATTGCTCTTAGTGGGTTACACGCGGATTTTCAGTGCCCCAGAAGCGTAAATTTTGCTTATTTACGTACCCGCTAAGATGGAAATGGGCCTCATCACTCATGATTATTTTTGATGAAAAATCATCTTCCTCTTGGTGGTGATTAAGGATGGCTTGAGCGTATGTTAGACGCGATTGGCGGTCAGCAGCTAACAGTTGATGCACCGTCTGGACTTTGTACGGAAACATCTTCAAATCTTTTACCAAAATTCGCTGTAAAGACCGTCGACTGATACCCATTTGCGTGGCACGTCGGCTGGTCGATGTCGACGGCGCTTCCATGACATCCTCGGCTACAGCAGCAATATTCTCTGCAGAACGGCTACTCCGGGGTCTGCCACGCCTGGCAGCATCTCCTGTTGTGCCAGTCTCTTCAAGGCGGGCGGCTAAACGTCGCAGTGTTTCACCAGTAGGCGTTGGACGGCCAGGAAATCTGCGACGAAATTCACGTTGTGCCAAAGTCAACGACCGATTATTGGTCAAATAAATAGTCACCAATATTCCGCGTTCTGGAGCAGTGCAGCGTAACATTGTTTATTAACGTGTATTTCGCAAGTGTTTACTACACAAATGTCAAAACAGAATTGACATTAGGGGCCAATCGCAAAATTTATAGCATTTTCTGATAGGAGGATTACTTTTGCGCCACCCAGTACATATATATTTGATCTGTTTATATACATACATAAATTATATATGTATGTATATAACAAATTGCTTCATATGTGAAAACTATAATGCAAAATGATGTATGTAAAACTTTTTAACTTTATTTTAAATTGACATCATTATCTTGCATTTAACTTCTTAAGTTTCCATTTCCATATATAAATGTATGCAACCCTGCAATTAAAATCACTAACAGTGGGCTAAGAAAACCAAGTTCAATAATGTAAACGCTGAAGTAATGTAGTTCAATTTTTATGAAATGAAATGAAGATAAGTTATTGCTTGCAAGTGAATATTAGCAAAAACATTTGGCGGAAGCAAAGGACATTGAAGCAAACGAAAAAGTGACAAAATGTTGTCCAACTTGTTCCGCTGTTTTGTTTACTCAACTATTTTGTTTGACAGTTGAAAAAGATTAGCCAATAGGAAGACCGATTGTGTGACGTCATTTGTGCTATATGCTTAGAAAATTGCGATATTATGTACAGCATGGGTTAATATTGGATTTTTATCATTATTGCTTGTATGAATACCTTATACTTATACTATTAGTTTAAGACAGTCCTCTATACGACAGTTGTGTCTTTACTATGTTTGCCAACATTATTTTGATTTTAGCAACTATATATTTGTATAGTGGCTCCAAATGGATAATAATAAAATATGCATGCATATAGTTGTAATCAAATATACAGGTAAATAAGCTACAAGGCCACTAAAAGAACACTTCGAAAACCACGAAAAGTTTACCTCACAATAAACACTAAAAGAAGGCTAAAATTACCCTAAAAAAGTTCTGTATGTATCATAAGGAACGGTCAGTCGAGGCAAATATTTGATGAAACAAACGTAACCACAAAAAATGAAGGCTATATATTGGTTTAAATAATTATTCATTTTCTAAGTATCCTAACATTTATACATGGAAGTATATGTCTGGAAGTCAGAATACCTCACACTTTTTCGCTAACTCTTTTTCTTTCCATTCTTTCAGTTTCAAGAAAGGGATGTTTTGACGTTTTCGGAAAGTAAAATGACAACTGTAATATTTTTTTCTTCAAATATACATAAAGAAGACAATCTAAAGAAAACTATTCTTGACTATGGCTAGTCAAGACGCCATGTGAGTTAGTTACAATTAAAAAATAGACGGCAACATGTTACGTTAATAATTGCAAAAGCTTAACATTACATTCTTACATTCATATGTAAGAAAATGTAGGGTACGACAAGTTTCTACTTAACATAAGAGACAACATAGCAACATTATTGTTGTATTTCCTTTATAATAGTGGTTACGCTTATGTCAATAAATATTTGCCCCTTATGACCGTACCTTTAGGATTTGCCATCGTCGGCACACAATCGTGAACATATTCACAAACAAAAAGAAATTAAGAGTTTGTGTTCTTCAGACACACCATACGTTCGTTTACAATTTTTATGTTAAAAAGGCCTTTTTTGTTGTTGTTGTGTGTGTGTGTGTGCGACTTTTTTTAATTTTATTTAACATACTGGATAAGTCTAGTTTTTCGGGAACAGGTGCAACTTTAGCCAAATGTGTTTTAATAAAGGAAAGCAAATGTTTACCTTATTATCTGATTTATATTTTATGTATTACACACATACCCATATGTACATAAGTATGTAGAAGGAACTGCCACCTGCTGGCTTAAAGTTTCTCACTGATTTCTGTATCAAATCGAAGGGTGAGCAAATTTGTTTGAGAGGGATATTAATTTGAATTTTTTTATTGTAGTTTTTATAGTCTTATAAAAAGCTGAAGTATTACTTTTGGGCAATTTCATTGGTACGGGTGGAAGGCACATTATAACCTATTTTTACTTAAAAGGTTCCCCCTTATTTGTATGGGACACTTCCACTATAGCCAGAGAGCTTAATTTTAGTATGCTACCTTTGGGAAATAAGTGCACAAAAAAATCTGAAAACGGCCATTTTTTATCTGGGTGAACTAGGGTTCCCCTTATTTGTATGGGACACTTCCTCTATAGCTATATAGCTAAAATTGGGTATAATTGGTATGTCGGAATATCAAATCAAGAATCGACCAAGTTCTTCATATGTACAATACTATCTAATTTTTAGGTGATAAAAACAAACACATAATTATTTTCCGTTGGACACAAAGAAAGGTACTGAAGTATTCCGGGTTCTGAAAATACTGTATTCCATTTAACTTGTCGAATAATTAAATTTTTCTGTAATGTAACAAAAATTAACAAAAAATGAATTTTATACTTACAACTTGGTACTGCAAAATGAAAGCAAAACTTGTATTATACGAAATAATATGAAGAGCAATTGTTTTACATAAAAATTTAAATAAAAACAGCTTGGCAAGAGTGTATTTTTCAGTATGCGTTGGACATTACTTGTTGACTGTCAAATTTTTCAGGCGTTATAATCAATGTATCTACATATTTCATTATTGGAACAGAGTACTAAGTGTAATATATTAGAGGGGAAAACGAACAGATTTATTAATTTAATTATTACCAATATAGTTCCAAAGATAAAACAGTTTTATGAATATCGATTAATTTGAGGAGTCGATTCGTAAGCAACATTAAATTATTTGAAAACAAATTGAAGATAAAACTTAAAGATAAAACTAAAACAATATAAAACAATTTATGCAACAGAAATTATCAGAAATCTATGAAAATATTAGGGAATTTCAGGTTTTCCGATATGTTGGTATCTGCGATATTTTTATTGCCGATAACAATATATTAACATACATATCGCATACTAAATCAAACACAGTCACAAATCAAAAAACTTAAAATGTGATTTAGTTGACGAGGTAATCAAGGCAAGTGACATAAAAACATGCATAACGCTTACTGTTTTTGATTTAGTGTGCGATGAGTAACATCGTACATTAGAAATTTTATTTAATTTACTTTGAATTCCTATCGGGGCATTACCCGGGAAATAACGAAACTGATCTTAAAAGATACGGAAAACTATGGAAAGAATTACAAAAGAAGAAAATAATCTTTAAAATTGCGTGAAACTCTGCTCTTTCAGCACTAACAATCAGGTCTCAAGCTTGTATCTTGGCAAGTACCTCAAAAGGTGGAAAGGTCAATAGCTGTTAATATCTGAAAAATAAAAAAAATAAACTGAGAAAAAACCACCGTTGAATAATGTACGCAAAGAAAATCGATTACAATTTTCTAGAGAACATATGACATGCGAAATTCAAGCAAGAGGTCATATTAATGATTACCGTACTGTTGGACAGCCCAGATTGCTACAATAATCACTTTTGTAAAAGACTCCATTCCCAAACAAAACATTCGCCTTCTTAATTTGCCACTCTATTATCGCTAATCATCTGATCGAGAGTGCATGTTTCTGAAGCAATAAAAGCTATAATGTATTTGTGTTTGTACTACATAATTTTATCGGAGAAATCTGTGGAAATTCTAGCTAAAACAAGTTTCATAATTGAGAGGCAGGCGATAAAAACTATCCTAAATCGTATTTTTATCATTATATTAAATAACTTTATATTTATTTACTACAACAATTTTCTCTTTTTGTAGGTTAAACATCATTTAAAGTTTTCATAAAATGGTGAGAACTCTGAATTGGCACACATTTCTCGCAATGGTGTATTTAGCGAATTATCGAACATTAATATAAAACAATTAACCTTAAAGTTTAATGTTATACATATCAAACACACGAAAGAGGACATGTCTATTACAGGATCATTGTTAACATATGAAAATAATAATCATTTTATAAATAAAGCGAAAAAGCCCAGTTCAAATATTTATTCTTCTAATTTTACGACAAGCATCTTATCTACCACTAAAAACTCGATGGGAAAAAAAGAACCTACTTTAAATTCGAGTACTTCGAAAACGGACGCACATATAAACCATGAACAACAACACCCAGCACATCCTTATTTTAATGGTCGCCATTTGCCAGCCAAGTGTATGAATTCGAAAAGAAAGCGAGCTAAATATAACAGTATGTATGCCCAAATGTATCCTGATCATAACAACTATTTGCATTTGAACTCCTTATGGTCAATATGGTATGGAGTATTGCTTACATTATTTCAAGGATATTTAGCAGTTCATGGTGCCTCGAGATTTTTAGGTAATTAGTTTACTAAATACATGTATTAATATTTTCAATTATAGACCATTTACATTAATATTAATTACTTTTCTAAACATATCTATGCTAAATTAGCTAATATATCTACACTGAGTATAACTTTTTCGTTTGTTTCGACATGAAAAATATCATAGACATGGCATTATAGAGCATAAAAGACTTATTATAACATATGATTTGTTTTCGAGGCCGTTAAACAAGTTCACCCAGCAGCACTGCTGAAGATTATATTTCAATTGTGTTATGAATTGCAACTTATAATTTGAATGTTTCCAAAAAAGGCGGGTGGGTCGATGTTGTTGTTGGGTTATCTGAAGTAGCAGGTCTATAACAGTAAGCCATCTAACCGGTACATTCAACGGTACGTCTTGGATCTGTGCCACCGTGTGAAGTCATAACGTACATTTGAACGATATCATATTTTATATATAATAACATACTTACATTGGACTTTTAAATAAAAACTTCGTTAATACCTCCTCCTTATTGAAAACCCCCTTTTGTAATGTTCGCCTAATCGAAATGCAAAAAATTATATACAAAGATATTAGACGGTAAAATACCACAGGAAGAAGTTTTAATTAAAAGATTTAATAATGTGTTCTAAATTCTAAAGTGTTGCTGAGACTATTTTATTATCACTTCAGTCTGAATCAGGAAATTGTCATGGTATAACAGTTATTATTATTAGCCAAAGATAATCTGTAAAAATTTATCAACAATTACATCAAACATCCAGAAGTTCTAGAGAAGACATTCTAGGATTTTACGTCATATCGTATGCGCCCCCTGGTACATAAGAAATGAAAACATACATAGGGATCTCAAAGTTCCCACTATCCACGAAGAAGTTAAAACATACACGTCCAAATACGTGAACAAACTAGTCGCACATCCCAACACTCTAGCACGGAATTTATTGCAATTTGACGGCCACCAGAGACTAAAAAGAACTGACACATTGAGCTTGGCGAGGCGGCTCTCTCTACACAATAGAAGATAGATTTTTAAGATTTGAATACAAAAAATTAGTTATTACATTGGTAAAAACTAGTAAATAATAATTTAGAAATAAGATTTGAATACTTATTGTGAATTTCTTTTAATAGAAAGATTCAATAAAATAAAATAAATAAAGTATAAAAAAAAAAAAAAAAAATTAGCTGTGGCTGGAACAGAATTACAACTGAAGAACATAAAGGGGACTTCTCTGTACAAACTTCAAAAAGACAGAAATTCTAGATATGGCTGTTAAAAATTATTGCAGCGAATTTAAATTATCTGGTTTGGAATTTCAGAGTGTTAAATAAAAGAAAATCGAAGCGACGAAGTATGTCGCAGCCACCACCTTTCATTGGATTTTGCGTTACCTACATATATTAGAGAACTATAAAAAAGTTCATGTCTGATGAGACTCGTATGGTTTTTTTTCCGCATTTTTCGAATTTATAAATAAAAAAAAGTGTCGGAAGTTTTTGTGATGTTATGGTTTTGTTTATGCTGCTTTAAGCTAATAATTTAAAAAATATATGAAAGCTCTTGAATGCTTTATATCAAACGTGCCAACGGTCAATATAACTTATAAGTGCACACAAATATTCGTTCTGGAAAACAACGTTTACGTTAAAGTTGTAGTTAACTTCGTCTACTAAATGGACTTGATACATTATCTTTTATATTCGTCACTCATGTCCTAAAGTTTAGATACATATGTACATATTTACATACAGAAGTATAAAAATAAGATATAATATTACCAATAAGGTGGTGATATATTTTGAGGTAGAATAAAATTAAAAATTATATTAAAAAAATGTTTTTTTTTTTAAATTTATGCGATTGTTATAAAATAAATTATACACTTACATATATGTCTATATTGAATACTTTTTAGGTTGTTCTTTGCTTCCATGGAAAATTGAACCAGTAGCTGAATTGAATTTACAAATTATATTATCAGGGTTGGTTTTCGTTTTACTACCTTTCTTCTTTACTTCAGCCGTCTTTAAGGTAAGTTAAAGATTAATAAAATAATAGCGTCATTTATATACATATACATATTTCACAAGCACTATTTTTAGCCTGGTGTTTTCTTTTCTGAGAGAAATGTGAGAGCGTGATTAAACATGATGTTCTTTTTCTAATTATGTTGCTCAAAGTAGTGTAAAATGTGTTACTCTACATTGTTTTAACAGCTGACTTAACTACATCACATCTGAATAATAATAACAATTTTTCGTTGTGGGGCTTTTTGTTAAAACTTAATGTTTTGTTTTGATTTTCTTTGGATTCTCATTAAGTCTAAGGAAGTTCGGTCATAAGACGTTTAAGTTTTTCTAAAAAGTTGGGTAAAGGTTTCCTGATGAGCTGGCCTAAGCAACCAGAGAAATGCGCATAGAGACTAGCTTATCCACCCGCAACAATAAATTGCATTATTTTATAATAAAAATGAGTTTGTAGTAAAATAATTAGCTTAAAAATAATTAATTTTAATTTTAAACAATATAAAATGACAACGCACATAAAATTTAAATTTATTTCACCTACATACTGAAATTATATACCATACAGATGGAAATCGATTTTGTAAACAAAACAATTTCATACTAAGAAAGGCTTTGATGTTCTTACTTTTTAATCTTCTATGAACATATTTGAAAATTAATTTTCAATTGTTTTATTGATTGTTGGTAATTTTTTATTCACTCATAACAATTTGAAATGGTTTTAAAAATGATTCTCAAAATTTATTAAAATAACGAATTTCAAAAATATTGTATCGAAGTCGATTTCCATCACATTCATGAATATAGAAAATTGGAAATATATGTACATATGTATATGAGCAAAAAGTTGTTAGTTCAAAAAGGTTTTTTTTACCAGATACGGTGTGAAGCGACCTATTGTACTAATGTACAAATACACAATATCACAAACACAAAGCAAAAACAAATTGCGCAGCAGAAATTCCATGAAGCGCGATTCAACAAAAACAATTTCAACAGCAAGCAAAAAGTAAACAAAAGATGCACACACACACACAAATAACAATATAAAGGCGCCGTCTACCGCAGAAGAGTTAGTTGACTTTGAGATTTCAAAGAGTGAATATCTGTGCGTATAAAAGTGTGAAGTGTACAGTGTAAATAAGTACTTATATAGTTGTAAATAGAGTCTTAATTGCCGAATAAAATTGTGTTCTGGTAAAAATCATTAAGGACTGTGTAATTTAATTATTGCAATTAAACGAACCCTTCAAAATCACGTTTATTGTGGTAATAAACGTAACAACTGGTGTCAGAAGTGAAATTGCGAAAAAAAAACATTAAAAATAAAAAGTAAGTAAAACAAAATGAAGTTTGACGAGCTAAAAGTAGATCAGCTAAAAAAAGAGCTGAGCAAGTTTGATCTGCCAACGGCGGGCAATAAGGCAGAACTGCAAAAGAGGCTGATAGAGGAATTCAAGCGACGTGGTATTGACATCGGTCTACATGAAGTCGAGAAAAAGGAATGTGTCATTGACGTGCGGCTGACCCAAATTAGCTCAGGGGAAGACTGGTCTAAGGAACAGAATGACGACCCCATTTTGGCAAAGATTATGTTGGCTAAGCAGGAAAACAAAAGACCGACCCGCAATGAAATATCGGCAGAAAGTCCATTTGTAAAAGCGTACTGGGCCCAGTGGAATAGCCTAAAATTAATAGATGGCTGCTTATATAGATCTTGGGAAAGTGCAGATGGCAAATTTACAACGGACTTAATTGTCGTGCCCACTTCCAAGATAAAGGAGGTAATGAAGCAGTTCCATAACGGTCCTAGTGGCGGCCACCTGGGCATTACAAAAACTCTGGAAAAGATAAAACAGCGATTTTACTGGGTTGGATGCCAGCAGTCTGTAGCCGATTGGATAGCTAATTGCGAACAGTGTATTGCGGCCAAGCGGCCAACAAGAAGAAGTCGCAGCAAGCTTCAGCAATACAACGTGGGTGCCCTTTTCGAGCGGATAGCTATCGATGTAGCAGGTCCATTCCCTGTCAGTGACGCTGGTAACCGGTATGTACTAGTGGTAATAGATTATTTCAGCAAATGGCCCGAGGTGTATGCCATTCCAAACCAAGAATCTAAAACGGTGGTAGATGAATTTGTCAACAATTGGGTGTGTCGATACGGTGTTCCGATAGAATTGCATTCAGATCAGCGACGAAATTTTGAATCTGCCATATTTAAAGAAATTTGCGACTTATATGGCATCAAAAAGACGAGAACGACACCGCTACATCCACAGTCTGATGGCATGGTAGAAAGATTTAACCGTACGCTGGAGGAATACCTCAAAAAAGTGGTCAGTACACACCAAAAGGATTGGGATGAGCATATACCTAAGCTGTTACTGGCTTACCGGTCAGCAGTCCACGATTCTACCTCACGTAGTCCAGCGAAAATCCTGTTTGGAACGGAACTAAAACTGCCAGCGGATTTAGAGTTCGGTGTTAAACCTAAACCTGTATGCGAAGACAATGGAAACACTCTTCAGGCACAGGAAGATCTTCACGAGCTTCATGAGTTTGTCCGTAACCGCATTAAAATGTCCAGTGATAAGATGAAAGCCAGATATGATAGAGCAGCAAACACGGAGGGATTTACCGAAGGACAAATGGTTCTACTGTTTAACCCACAACGCAAGAAAGGATTATCCCCTAAATTGCAAACCCACTGGGAGGGACCATACAAGGTGGTTAAGAGGCTAAATGACGTAGTTTACCGGATATAGAAGTGCCATAGCCCGAGGTCCAAAATGAAGGTGGTTCACCTTGAACGACTAGCCAAATATGGAAAGGGTGATGTTGAGCCTGTTCGGGACGAAAAGGCTTAAGTGGGCGGCAGTGTTACAAAGTAATAGTCAAAGGTGTGTGAAGCGACCTATTGTACTAATGTACAAATACGCAATATCACAAACACAAAGCAAAACAAATTGCGCAGCAGAAATTCCATGAAGCGCGATTCAACAAAAACAATTTCTACAGCAAGCAAAAAGTAAACAAAAGATACACACACACAAACACATATACAAGACTACTAAGCCAGCAACTGAAATAACAAATGCGCGATTTCGCGTATGTTCGGGACATTTCAAGAAGCAGCCGTGATTGTATATAAAGGCGCCGTCTACCGCAGAAGAGTTAGTTGACTTTGAGATTTCAAAGAGTGAATATCTGTGCGTACAAAAGTGTGAAGTGTACAGTGTAAATAAGTACTTAGTATAGTTGTAAATAGAGTCTTAATTGCCGAATAAAATTGTGTTCTGGTAAAAATCATTAAGGACTGTGTAATTTAATTATTGCAATTAAACGAACCCTTCAAAATCACGTTTATTGTGGTAATAAACGTAACAACTGGTGTCAGAAGTGGGATTGTAAAAATAAAAATTGTGTTCTGGTAAAAATCATTAAGGACTGTGTAATTTAATTATTGCAATTAAACGAACCCTTCAAAATCACGTTTATTGTGGTAATAAACGTAACAATATATTTGCTGCTTTTTATCTTAAAACTGTATTTTTCTATAGATTGGCTACGCAAAAATTGATGATAAACATATGTTTTGTGCCAAATTATAAACAAATTTACACACTTAGTTGTGGGTAGTGCAAAAAGCCCAAGATAGCGTCGAATTCTTTTGTTTCATGGTTGTTATATTTGCACACCGCAAGACTAAAATTAGTGATATAAATTGAATACCTTTATTATCAGGTATGTCACAGAAAACAAATTTGTGCGAAAGTGAAAGTGAAAACGTTTTTAGCTTCTCCAGAAAAAGCAAAACGATTTGTTTTTTGCGTATATTTTCACCTCAAATAATTGAAGTGTATTTAAGAATTTATGAGTTATTGCGGCAAAAGGGTGCTCAAAACAGATTTTAAATGGTAAATAATTTTGTTTTCATTTAAATTGTGTCTTAAAACAGGTAAAAGAACGTTTGTAATACAATTTTTGTATTTTTTCAAATGTATTTAATCAAAAGGAAAAAGTGTGAAAACGAACAAAAAAGCATTGCCACGTAGTTTTTTATTACTTCAAAAATACTTTACTTTCGTTTATTTGTATTCCTTTTATTTTATATCCATTAGCAACCAGCTCTTCATTAGTGCTACCATATTTTATGCCAAAAAATCAATGTTTTTATTTTTTTCGGATTCCTAAAAACGGTTGAAAGCTGGAGAACCAAAATAAAAACGTTACGAATTGAATAATGTGGAAATATTCACTTTCCTGTGACATACCTGTATATCACTATATTATTAAATACAAACATGATTATCACCACATCAATAATTAATCAACTATATAATTTTTGCATCCACGTGCATATACATACATATATCATTCATTTGCTTCTGAACTCATCATAACTTCAAAAATGCCATTTCAAGATAAACGCGGTGGAAGTTTTCCATTTGCTCACATTACCTACAAAAGGTAACGACATATTCTCTTGAATCGTGGAAAGTAGAAAATATAAAAAGATGATAGGTCTACACAATATAAAATATGACATAACGAACAATTCTGCATCAATAACTTCAAAATTGCTAAATTTTAGTCATGACGTTTTTTGAGTAAATGAGCACATTTCGATGGATTTACCTTTATTCTCCACTGCTTTAGCCAGTCTTCTAGCTCATGAATATATGTATGTATGTATATCGAAAAAGAGATTTACCGTTACTACTAATTTTATTTAAAATGGCACCTAATGTTAGGCAAATATTTGAAAACACTGGTGTGCAATAAAATTCCGCTTTTAAAAAAAGTATTAATTTATCACATTTTTTTTAAATGTACAGATTTTTTAATGGGTATGGCTAATATAACCTTCTTAATAGGGCGGTTACACTAGCTTAATTCACCATAATTCCGGAACGATTGGTCCCATTTAAATAAAAAATACAAAATAAGTTTTTATTTAAACCTTATTTTGAATTGTTTCGACAAAAGTATAATACGAGTATTATGAAAAACTAAGTAAATAAATTAATATTTTAGGTAGGTAACATGGCAAACGATGGCATAAAATTGGGAAGTGCCGCAAAAGACCGCCTTTGCTCTATGACACCACATGATGGCCTAGAAGAGGATTCACGCGGAGGTACTTTGCGAACTTTATGGACACACGGTGGACCTACCGCAGCATTTATACACATTATAATAGCTATGTGTCTACTGCTTCCACGTTTACTACTGGAAGGACGTATAATTGAAAATGGGCTACTGCCAAAAGGTAGGTAGTTTGGCAAACAGATATATGTATTAAAAAAATGTATGTATAATATTTATCAACATAGTACAACTTGCAGTGCTAATTAAATTAATATAAACATATTCAATAAGAAAACAGAAATAGTAGTTAAGTTGTAGTTGTTTATCCTAAAATGGATTCAACTCTAGTTTTATGAAAGATGATCTATAGGGAATACTATCATTTAAAAAATTTGCTTTAAAAAATGTAGATAACTTTCATCTTGAAAAAAATCAATAGTTGCGAAATAATTAATAAAGAAATTATCAATTTATTTACAGAAACAATATGGCAGACTGAAATGGATTTTTTAACAGTTAGCCGACGTAATTTAGTTTTATTGTCTCTTAAAGCTTCTACTTATCAAAACACCTCGTCAATGGAATCACAAGAAAATGACAATAACTTTAATGACACCTTATTTACAATTTCCTCAAATATTGACAAAAATAATAAAAATTTGTTAGATAATAATTTTGAGCAAAACAATAATTCTGTATTGACTGTGGAAGGAAAAAATGAATATTTTGAACGGTCTGATTTAGCTAATGCTACTAAGAAGCAAAATATCAAAGACTCAAATAAAGTCTTTAGACAATATGATACACACATATTAGCAACAGTTTCTCCAAGTGTTTTCTTTACTTCAACGTATAAGGAGGGGAATATAAACAAAGTTAATGCTGTCTTAAAAACAAACTTGTTAGCTTCTTCTGTATTAGACACTGGTAAAAATGATGTATACACAAATATAAATGAAGATCTTCGAACAACAACAAGTTCAAACTTTGTTTCCACATATTCAATACAAACGCCTGGTAAAATAAGTGAAAACGATAGCGCATTGATTTCGTTATCCACACCAAAGCCTAATCATATTTCATATAATATACATCATTATAATCAACATCATGGACAAAATTATCATAATGGTAAATCAATCCGAAAACATCACAGACAAAGGAAAATTGCGTCGCCTTTAGCACAACGTAAAAACCGCCAATATAATTCTCCAAACCAGAAATCTAGTCGTTTAAAAGATCCGCATCACTTAAATTATGACTTTTCAGATAATTTAAGTAATTCAGATGATATGAATTCAAATGAAAGACTTAATGGTGGCCATGTATATGAGCACAGACCCACATCTTATGGAGTATTAGATTATGGACATGCCAGAGCAGCTGTTTATCCAAAATCGTCAACCACAATTAGCACTACCACACGGGACAGCAATATTCATATTGTCAAGCCAGAAAAGCTTCCTGAGATTATACCTTCTACGCCACTATCACGTAATTCAAAAATTATTGAAATAAAACAAAAAGCAAATAGGATAACCAAAAGAGAAATTTCTCCAACCGAGGAAAGTCATGTAGAAATTGAACCTGAATATCTAGTTGGTGAGGTTTCTTTTAATGATTCGAGTGAATATATAGCTGAAATAAATCCGATTGATTCAACCACTGCAGACATTCAATCTGCATCCTCTGAATTTAATGTAGTACATCTCGATGGATTTGCCGGTATGTTGCAATTGTTTTTTGGTGTCGATAAACCAATAGATGTGGAAGTGTTTAGTAATCCACCTAGTGCTGAATTTATGAATTTATTATTTGCTCTTCTGGTTTGGTGCGTTCGTTATCCAGCGGTGTTCTGGACTACTGCCAAATCCTTTGCTACCATATTTAGCGTGCAAATGATAGCATCAGCTGCAGATGTTATATTTAGTTTCGCAGGAATATCTAGTCTTTTTAAACTACAAATTTATAGTCAAGTGCAGCCAATACATAATCTCGGCTTAGTTCTAAACGCGAGTGTCACACTAGCATTATATTTGCTTTCAGTCATATTGATTTTATCTTCATCTATGGTTTTATATTTATATGGACATGGCCGTCTATCAGCAAAAATGCGTGATCGATCTATAATTTCTTTGAGTTCTAATGAATCTTGGATTTATTTTGCCCATTGTGCTTCGTTGTGTTACGTTTTGGCTTTATGTGTCGTTAAAGCACCATTGTTAAATGACTTAAGTGCAGCATATCGAAACAATTTGCACTGCCCTACATTTATGGCAGGTAAGTAAAACTTTAAGATACTTTAATTGTCATTGAAATTAATATTTATTAATTTAATAAACTAAATATTTTACAACCATAAAAAAACGAATGTATATGAAGCCATTTAACTAAACGAACAATTTATTCAGGCGCTCAAGTTCGTTTTTTATTCTTTCAAAAAAGAAAAATTTTGTTATTTTTATTAATGCGATAACTTTAAGAATGCTGAAAAAATTAAGTTATTCGACACTAGCGGAATGGATGTTAGCTGAATGGATTGCATGCATTTTTCATCAGCATTATCTGTGTCTTTCTACTGAGTAGAAAGTACAGAAAAATGATCGAAAATATGAAAAATATGACAAGACTATCGTATTTAATTCTCATCATTAGGTGGGTCATTGTTAAAAACTACTCATACCCACTGCCAAAATAGAAGGCTTCGAATAAACTCAGCAAAATTTGATTGGCTTAGAAATATCATATAATATATAAAGCCTATTTTATTTATGGGTTGAAACAGGGTTTTGTTAATCGGACGATTTAGTGTATTCGAAGTTAAGTTCGGATAAAACCAATGAAAAGGTTTTTAGTAAACTTTTTTCTGAAATTGGCAATTTCAATTCCGAGATTCCATATCTTTGCAATCCCGATCCAGGAAACCCGTACGTGGCTTTGTAAAAACTAAAGAAAATAAATAATAGATTCATTTATTAATACACTTTTCCTAATTAGTCAAATACATTAATAATAAAATTACAATTTCTTTATTGGGTAATAAGACATTCCCTATGCGTGTTACGCTGGTTACTTTTGACAGCTCATCTGTAAACCATTACTCGTGTTTTTAGAAAAGTTAGAAATGACATGCTTGAATTTTCGCACTGAATAATGAATATTTATTTTTAATTAATATTACTTGTTTCATAAAATGTTTATTTTTAGCACTTGTTAGCGTTATGCATATATTGTTATGGATTATAATTTGGATGGGATTGAGTATCAAACGAAAATGGAGTTTCAAACTGCCGCCCTTGGATGCGTATGCAGTAATAGGAAAAGCTACAACACAGCCTTTACTCATGCACAACAGGGGAAGTTTAACAAACACAACTACAGCCAGCTTAAATAACTCCACTACCATAGGCGTTAGTAGTTCATCTGGAAGTGAAAATACGGAACATAAAATGAACTGCGGAAATTCCGGAAACCTGCTCAGTAACACATCGAGCTCAGATGTATTAAACGATTCGCACCCAGAGGATGTGTATTGGCCCAAAATAACGCCAGGTTCGCCGAAATTAAAAGTCACTTTTAATGAAGTAACGAGTACGTCTGACGATGATCATCATCATAGACTAATTGGTGAACATGAACAAAACGATGGCAAGCGGTAAAAAATCGTTTTTTAGCTCCGACATAAACCAATTGAATATGAAATTAAAATTTTCGATCGTTAACATGTAGAAATTAGTGCAAATTTATGAAGGTCATCTCATTTAAACGTTTAATTTGTTAATTTTCAAAATTTGCATTTATTAATCGCACATACATACATATTTTTACAATGTGTTCAGTTAGAACAAAAAGGGAGTTTTATAATTTATTCAAAATATATAAATTTGTTTTACGACAACAAAAATCGTTAAAATGAGTACCTATATACACATATGTATTAATATCTGTATACAAACGTTATCACATACACAATTAGTATATCCCCATTAATAAATACATCATTGTTTTTTAAGCTTAATGTTTATGATTTCTTACACCATTTTTCTAACAAAATTCTATTTGTACATTGATTTGTATTTTTCTGTTCATTTTTGCACGTTTTGTTTCGTTTGCATCTAAACTAATTTGGTTAATGAAACAACTCACCTTTTGTTATTTGTATTAGTGATAATGTATTTTATATGATAGTATGAAATTAACAGACGTGATGTTCAAGCAAAATACTTACATAAAGTGACAAATTGAATAATTGATTATAAAAGCATAAAATTTGTTGTTGAGAAACTATTTTTGTTCCGCTTGTCGCCTGTTTTATAACTATTATTTTTATAATTTACAGAAACATTAAACTGAAGATATGTACATACATATATGTATACATCTACAGCAGTAGACATTTGGTTAGCACATTAGTTATGTGCGCTCTTCTAAACCCAACTTTGATTATATACATATTTATTACTTTAGTTATTCCTATGTCCCAATGCGTTACGTCCTGTCCAAAAAACAAGTGTTATTAATCTGCTTCTATTTTGTTTGTGTCAATACCTTGGTTTTCTTCTCAAATACATCAAATCCCAAAGAAGGACTGAACAGGAATTTTAAAACTTGGTATTTGCATGCAACGTTTCTTTTGTTTTGCATACTATTCCTTTTGAATTGCCGTCCACAAATCGGTCAAATTTTTAGGTTTAACGGCAGTAATGTAATGCTCTACATCTATGAGATTGAGCTGGCATATTTAATACGTCGATATTATTTTGTTCCAAGCAATATTTCACTATGCGTAAAGTGTGCTTTGGATCGTTTCATCTCAGCGGTAGGTTTTCCTCTGCATGTGGAATCACTGTGTTCACAAGTATATTTTTGTAAGTCCACTGATCCGTTCGCATATCAATTTTGTGTTTGTCACCAACACAGTGCCCAGGAAAAGCCACCGTGCTTTACTGTGTTTGAAGGACGCCATGCTATCATTTGCCGTGTGATTCAAACCGACATATTTTGGATACGTCCCTTCAGAGGGCAATTTTGAAAAAAAAAATAGCATTGGCTTTTATAAATGCTCACAAGCAAATAAAATTTGGACCTACAGATTAACAAACTAAATATTTTAAACATAAAAACTATTAAAATTAGTGAAATGTGCTAACTTAGTGTCCAGCTTAGACTGTGTATTAATGCAACACATTCGAAATTTGCTAACCTAATGTCCACCACTGTTTATACATATGTATATAACTGAAGACATTTTATATGTACATACATATACATATGTATGTATCTTATTTATTTTTATTTATTTTATATGTATATATTAGAAGCCTGCACAAATGCATTTAATTACCAAACACAAGCTGGTTTTCAAATATAATTCATATGTATTCGCTGCATTACAACAAGAACTACTGTTTCTTGATATGATATTCCGACACGGTGTTTTGATGTAGATTTTTGAAAGGAATTTTGAGGGATGACGGAAGTTCGTTCCAAAAATTTAAATAAAAACTTCTGCATTATACTCTGCTTCCCTCGACGCCGTTCATATATAAGTACATATACGGAACAAAACATTTATATACTAAAAAAATGAATAAATTCTTACGGCCTTATTTTTTAAAACGTAACGCAACACCAGGGGGCAAATTACGGCATTCGATTTCGATCGAATTAATTTAGTGCAAATGGTCTTACAAAAGTGCAAATTCAAAGTAGCGGAGCTTTTTTATGAGATTTAACACAAATGTTGTGTATTTTGTTGTTCGATTTCATTAAAAAGCTACGGCATTTTACATTTGCACTATTGCAAGAGCATTTCCATCAAACACCGAGTATCGCTATTATATTCTCGTTTTATAATATAAACCCTCCATATCTATTGAAAGCGGAAACGGTTATGTAAAACAATTATTAAAAACATGTACATACGTATGTACTTCATTCACCTCAGTAAATTATTTGAAGCTAACCCAATTCTGAAAATGCGATCAAATGGTTTTGTGCAGGCCTCTACTGGATTATAATGTACATATATATAGTATATAACATTAATAATCAATTTATGTTTTCTTTTTTCGTTTTGCCTTTACTTTCACACAATGACATTAATGTTTACAAATTTCTATTTTGATTTCTTAGAATTTGTGTTTGTTTAATATGTATTAGCGAAGACTAAAACTGTCCCATTTCTTTTTCCTTTCTCGTACAGAAGCACTTAATCACAACTTAATAGTATGCTAAATAAATATTTTATTATTACAGCAATACGGCCCGTAGAACCTCGGTATGTTTTACCAGTATTGAGGGGGAAATTGACGATGGAGAATATGCAACATTAAGATCAGGCGCAGCAAACATGGTTGGCATCACTTGGAACAGTAGTACTGGAACAGAATGCAGCGCTTTTTCTAAAAACCATATACCAATTGGTGGCGTAAAACATTTACATTTAAGTGAATACGATGAGTTGCCCCCACCTCCACCTCATATGACATCTTCTATGACGATAACAAATCATACAACAATTGTTGCTGTAAATCCTAAAAGTACTTATGTTAATTGCCGTGATGACAGTGCTGGTAAAATGTTAGGAGATGACAACATATCTGAAGAGGGAAAGTTATTAGAATGTGTGCGAGATGACAGTGTAACATACGCTTCAACATGTGATTTAGAGCCACCGTTGCCACCGCCGCCACCTAAACCAGATGCAATGTCAAATGTTTCGTCCATATTAAGCAAAAACAGTAAGCTAATAGCCGATTGCATGCCACTTACTTCATCTTTAGATTATTTAATCAGTCCTTTGGCGCCGGTAAAGGTGTCTGTGCACACAAATGAAGCTCTTGTAAGTATCAAAAGTTTAGCAATATTAAAAAGTTACGCAATAAGTAAGTTGTTTTAGATTGCTTCCAGTTCCACCCCTCGATGCTTACGCCGAGCCGACTCTGGAGTTCCTCAAGAAGCTTTAACACCACGTAGTGATACAAATTCTTATGGTACTGGGAGTACAATATCGCCTCCGGAAAGACCAACGTCTGAATCATCGAGTGGTGTTCACTCAGCTGAAGAACGAGAAATGGAAGTCATAATTAGGCCTCGGGTCGCTTGTAAGCCTCTCACAAAGTTACCGCCCCCTGCCATTCAAGAAGAACCTAATGGCCGTTGCACGAATATGCGCATGTCAAGCTTTGTAGGGGGATGTAATGTAAATAGTGCAACACTACCCCTACAACGTACTAATGCTGATCAAAAATTTGATTACTCCCAACATTGCAGCACAATGCCACTGCCATTGAATTGTCAGAATCATAACGAACAACATATACAGCCTGCCGTATATGCTACATCGGCCCACTGCATGTCACAAACTCAAAGCACTGTTAGTAATGTAAGTTCTTTCAAAACGCCATTATATGCCAATACAGGAGTTGCTATTTCTGGTTTTCAACAAACGCAACTGCACGATCAATGTGTTGAAACAAGTTTGCCAACTTTGCCACCAAAACAAGTAACACATATAACCCTACCAAATGGTGTACGTTATTCTAACCCTAACATTTTAAGACGTCATCCCTTTTTTAAAGCTGCAGACTCACTATATAGCCAACAAACTTTTTCAAAACTCGGTTACGAAAATTCTTTAGTAAACCGAACTATACACGAAGATCGAGATTCTGCTAATTATTCAATGACCTCTGACCAAGAGAGTCTCTATGCCACAGCCAATTCTTTGCATTAATACTGAAACTAGTTTTTTTTTTGTTATTAATCACATTTCTATAATATACATATAATATTTACTTAAGTACAATCGTACAAATGCACAGATCAAATACCTATACATACATATTTAAATAATTAAATCATACAAGGCAACTAACTAACTCTATTTTACAGAACGGTATGATTTAATTATGTTCATTATAAGACTTATAGCAAATACTCCCCTCTAAATGCTTGATAATCTAAAGTTTTATATTATAAGACTCGAGTAACTAACGCAATTTATTTTACAAAGTTATGAGACGCTACATTTTTGTAAGTTTTTCATATTTCTTATCGTATAAAAATAACTATCTTTATTTTTATATTTATCGCACAAGTCAAACGTTCCATAATAACGCAATGGCTGTAATCGGCAATAGTTTTTTATTTATTATATCATATGACAAAATTTTAATAAAAGAATATCTTCCTGTACAAATACATATATTATGTAATCCAAATAAAAATATATAAATTAAACATATACATAAACAAATCTATTCTTAACCATTTTAGTGACATACATATGTATGTACATATGTATGTATGTACATATGTATATGCACAAAGCATTAAAAAATACTTACTCGTTCGTTCGCTTGAAAATTCTTTGCATCCGTCTAATAACGCTTTTTATGAGTTTATGTAGTCCGTAAATAAAAACAGATCATTAGATGGATGCAAATCAGTTTTTTTTTCTAATAGAATTCAAGCGAACGTTAACGTTCGATATCGTGCGCCAGGCTTTTAGTTTAAGATTCTTGAGTTTTGTCTTTGTAAATTATAATTTTCATTAAAGAAATGTAAGATACAAACTTTAAATTAAATTATGTATATTACTTAAATTACGTATCAATTAATCATGTTTTGTTAAAAAAAAACATATCTTAAAAATCGCTGAAAACAGGATTAAAGTTTATATATTTTATAATACAATTTATAGTAAGACAATTCATAAAACAACATAATAGAATCCCTGCCGGAGATCCAACTAGTACTATACTAGTATAAAAATTACCAGTACTAGATTTCAACTTTAAACATTCCTATAACATCTAGAAGCTTGTAAAAGCACTACTACCATTGGTTCTAGATGTATACTAGTACACTTAGACCGGACTGGGTGCTTTGGAACCAATTTATTGTCACAGTTGGGGATTTGCTCCATTGTTACCCCAGTAGAAATGGTTGATAAACAAAATTAGTTTTTTTTACGGTTGCGACGTAAAGGTTTCATTATCAGTGCCTACGTTTTATTTGTTCTTGAATTTTTCCAAACGGTTGGCTTTAAACATTCTTTTGTAGTTGAAATGCATTTCATCAGGCTCATTATCAAAAATGGCATTGTCATCTAAATAATGAAATATTTAAGGACGATGTAAATTTTTAAATTGTAAATTACATTTTCTTTTAACATCAGAACTGTTAACAATTTTTTTGTATTCTTAATTTACTATTCCGACAGGGTGATTTTATGTCGATTTTTTAAACGAATTTTCGTCATCTCTTTTCAAGTTTGGTTTAGAGACAAACGGATTTCGGCTATGTGACATCTTTAGTGTAATTTTTCGTTCTGAGAGAAATGAGAGCGGAGTTTACTTATATGTAGTCAAAATAACATTACGCATGCTTCCTTTGATGCCGTCTTGCAATAAATTATTTTATTGTCTAACAAATACTTTCGGTTTGAATGAGTGCCGATTATCGTGAATTCAGAGATATGCCAACCCTTTTTTAGAAAGAACGATCAAAACATTATATTTTTCATCATTAAAATTGCATGAATCAAAGAACAAATTGCAAAGATTAAATTCCAAAAGCTGTATTAAAACGCAAATAACCCAACCGTTGCACACAAACACTTTTTCTATTTCGTTTTCTGTTCTTCTATAAAACCTCTAACCCCGTTTGCACTAGTGCGTGCTGTTCTAGTAGTTGTACCAGTAGCATTTAGACAACTAACGCCTAATCTCCTGCAGGGATTTTATAATTAAAAAAAAAAATAGAACTTTATATTCTATTATAACTTATCGATGGTATTACAGATACACATACTAATATTACATATACTGCTAACAATAATATTAAATATCTGAAATCATATTACATACGGCCATGTTCCAACACTCGCATCTCGCACAAAATTTGCGATTGTGATTTCAACTCGCATGTGAGGTGTTCTGTAACTCGCATTCGCAAGAGTTTCAAGTCGCTAGAGTATACTGAAGTGAACTGCTGTATTTAAACTAAACTAGTTTTTAAAGCAACTACAAAGTTAAGAATAAATTAAATTAATAGTGTTTTCTTTTTATTTTAGTCAAAACTAATGACATTTTGTAAAAAAATTTTCTAAAAACATGAAATTTAAAAACGTTCTCTAAGTGCACGTTTTTTAATGCATTCACTTATTGATTGTAATCTTTTTAATGCTAACGCGCTTAACAAGAACACTGCTGGCATTTTAAATTATTATTTTATTATGTTTGTTTTGCTTTTGTTTTGGTTAAACATGTGTTTTTAGTTTTCGAACACAAGTTAGAAAAAAAGCAAATCGCAAGTAAAACGCGTGAGTTGCAGAACATGCAGAAATAAGTTTGGCGATTTGCTACTCGCATGCGATTTAACACTCTTGCGGTTGTCAGAACATGCCCGATAACTTGAATTTTTGCGTTCTTCTTAAAAATTCATTAATGCGAAAAGATTTGAGTTTAAAGTATTTTTATATGTGAAATAATTACTTTTAAAACAAAATGTCTATTAAAAAAAACTCTATTATAAAGACTTAAATGTGTGCGGAATAAAAACTTATGTTAAGTGAGCCGCACAGGTAAATATTTTAAAAGTGATTCGTTTTTGAAACGTATGTATGTTTCCTACCAACTTCTTACATTTTAGATGTTTTGCATAAGTTTTCTTTTAAGAATTCCAATGAACTGGATTGAATATGGAATTCAATTCAAGTTTGTTCGATTCATTTTATTTTTGCATTTTATAACGTCATTGAGAAAATTTGGAATAAACATCGTTTGATTGGCAATGAAAAATGTATAAAAGTATGTAATAAGTGGATTTGTCAATGTCTTAAACTTAAATATATAAATGCTAATTTGTAACTTTTTCTACATACTTATCGGGATAGAATTAGTCTTAGCTTGGGACAGCATTGGGCAAGTCTCTTTGTTAAACGTCGATTGATTTGTTTTCCGGCACACAATAATTCACAACACTTCTAAAATCTCGCACAATATTGTGAAAGTGAGTAATATAAAAAATTAAATTCGATTTCAATTACGAAAATTGTTTATTCAACTATTTTTTTTCTTGAAGTTCAACCTACAACTAATATTGTGGATTCAATTATTAAAGTTGTGGCAGTTCAAGAAAATTGTTCAATAATTAGACAAAAACAAAACTATTTAGAAAAAAATTAATTGATTATATTACATTAGTAATTGAAATCAGTTTGAAGCTTTGATAAATATAAATAAATGGCAAACGAATTACTGTCATCCCTTGTCAAGTTTGGTTTAATGGTTTTCAGAACGAAAAACGTCACTGACAATAGCACATAGCCGAAACCGGTTTCTCTCCAAACCAAATTTTATAAGTCATGACGAATATCAAATCACCCTGTCAGATTGTCAAATCAAGACAATATGTCAGCAGAAAAACAGTATGAAAATGTTTATGTTCATGCGTATGTATTTGAAAATGATTAATAATGATTTTAAAATCGATTTAAACACAAACTAAAATGCTTCTGAAAATTTTATTACTTGTAACTTATTCTGCAGATGCAGTGTCCTGACAAATTAATCTTAGTATTTTTAACACTTTCGTGATGAAATTTCAAAATCGCTGCGAGACTTTTTTTTGTCAATTAATAAAGTTAGAAATTTATTCACAAATTCGACAAATTCATAAAAAGAAATATTGTACGTAATCAACTCCGATCACATAAATAATCTCATTGTAGTATAACTTAAGCAATTGACGGCTTAAAACTTACACGCACATATAAAGCCAAATTTATTATTAACAAATCTTATAAACATACATACATAAGAAGCCCGTATTATAAATTAAATTATAAATTATTATATAAGTTTAATAACTAATCTGTACACTTAAATGTTTTTATTATAAACGCAGATTCATGAGAGGTAAATAAAAAATACCACCGCTTTATGGAAAATTCTTAAAAAATAAACATTTCGTTTAAAGAAAACGAGAACCATCATTGTTTTAAAACTCAAATTTATAATATATCATGTAGGGTAATTTTTAACAACATGTCTAATGGTGAGTACATACAACCATAGTATAAAACATGCAACCAAGCGACCCTGTCGGAATTTGAGTTAAGTTGAAACTAATTCATGGTTAATCAGATATAAGCCACAGGTGATTAAACAACTAGTTAAAAAGTTATAAAAAATATTTTATTTCCTGATGATGCTGCACAATGGGGTAGCGAAATATTGACAAAAATAGAATTTTTTCTATTAAAAATACCTTCATACTTTAAAAATTTAATAAACTAATATTTTAGAGTGAAAAATAAACAAAAATTTGTGTTGTATTTTTTTATTTTATGTGTAAATGTAAAAGAAGTACAGTCTTATGATATACAATCTGAAATATTATGGACTGTTAATTAACAACAAATCGCTTGCTTATAATAATTTTTTTCATATCTTAAGTACTTTACTTTTTTTTCTTTCAAAATTCTTAAAATTTTAACACGTGTCAGCTCAAAATACGAAATATGTATGTATCTTATTCCTTCACTTGTAGACAAAACGAATTCATTGACTGACTCATCTCTGCATAAGTATTGTACGGCTTAATATTTTACTTTTTAATTTATTTGCAATACATGAAGTACTTTTTCATAAAATATATAAATATCAAAATACAGTTATTTATTGCTTACGAATTATATCATATTACATATGGGTATTTCCATGAAAACCCTTAAAACCTTTTTAATGAGAGAAATAACACTCAAATTTTGCTATGTGGAAACTTCTATCCCTTTGACTCATTTAAAGAAACTGTAATCAATTATTTTCTCTTTTCTCGCAATTAAATTAAGATTACTGCCACGGGCAGTAATGAATAAATCAAAACTACTGAATCGATTTTACTCATTTTTTCAGTGCATGTCATAGGCTATATATTTTATACCCGTGCGAAGCCGGAGCGGGCCGCTAGTTTTACTATAAAACTGAGTACATATTTTTCATTTGTTCTTTAGTTTTTGTATACAAATGTATATTTTCAGAATATAGTATACATATATGTATGTATATCATTACTTAAAAATATAGGAGAAAAATCTTTCTTTAAAATCATCCAAGGAAGTAAACGTATTGTCACCGTGGTTGAGTGGAGACGTACATCACATTTCCCGCATAATTAATAATCGTAAAAGGTGACTATTTTCATTCAAATCATACAATGGAACAAGTAAACAGTAAAAAAAAAACAACAACATAATAAGTACATTTATTGTGCGTTGTAAACAGTAACAAATAGTGCATGGTCATTTAAACTGGTTTAAACAATTCCACTGATAGTCAGTGAATGACTGTACCAAACATACATGAAAAAATTACTCTTTTAGTTCAACAGAAATTAATAATACTATGAACAATTTAAATAAAAAAAGATGTTAGTGCTATTTTAAGCGCCAACCGCCGACCGATCGCGTTTATTTGCAAATATAAGTGCTTCACATCCGTCAGACAAATCACGTCAACTAGAGCCATCTCTACAGTGCATTAGCCACGTTTATACTTTACATTGATAATAATGCCGACATTGCCGAAACAATGCTAGTTCACCTATAATTACACACTGCTAAAATCCAGATTAGCCTATTTTGAGCACCTCTTTTCATTTGTGGTCATCGATTTTTCGATCCTTACTAGCGATCGTCAGAAAACATAAAGAAAAGAGGTGGGGCGTAATCTTCACTTGCCTGACACTGTGAGCTGTGCATTGAAATCGCCTACATTTTGGTTGCCAGCTTTTGTATAACGTATATTGCCAATTTCATAATACATCATGGAGGTTTACCAAGGGAAATATTTACGCACAACGGCACTAATTTCAAGGCCACTGTCAATACGTTTAAAGAGGAACAAAAAGGCTTTAATCAAAGCCAACTCGCTAATATATTGTATGAGATTAAGTGGACATTTAATTTTTCTGTCGCTGCACATAAGGGCGGGGCATGGAAACGAATGGTAAAATCTATGAAAACCTCTAGTGGGAGGCAAGTCAGAAGAGTGAAAGTAAAAACCGTCAACAGCACTTTCGAATAGCCCATCTCTAACATACCGTCTCGACTGGCCGGAAATCTAATAAGAATAGGTGTAGATGTTCCTTTTCAGTTTGAGCATAATTTTTTGTTTGTCATCGAGATTGTTTGCTTGTTCTCAGCATAGCTAATGTACGGCTTTTTACAGTCATGCGCATACATACATACACATTTTGTATTTCGGCTGTAATTTGTTTATGCGATGGGAGAACAGCGTTATGCGAACGTCTGGTCGTTGATTAAACACGAACAGACCATCAACAGCGATTGTTTTCACGAGCCAAATTCCTGTGCGAACAGGAATCTGTTCGAGAACATATTTATGGCTAGTCAAGACGGCAAATAAAGTAGTAACCTTGTCTATCGTCACTAAATCGAAAAATAAATTAATAAAGGGATAATATAAATGAAACCGATCACGCGATAACACAATTTTTTTTTTAAGTTAACTAAAAAAACCAAACAAAATGAACGATATTTAACGTAGTTTATTGAAAAATATTTGTTGTTTATTACAGCAAGATTTAGGTTCAAGTTAGAGACCCTAAAGCCGTAACAGCGATGTGGCGTCATTTTGCGTTTTAGGTGACATGGTTAGGTGCATCGTAAAAGTAAAATGTTTATATTAAATACTTATGTATACAGGGAACGTAGTCAAGTCTTATAATGTCCTTGATTAAATTATACAATACAATATTCTAATAAAGCTGAACAACTAAGGATTACTTTCATAATTAAAAACTATTTCACGTTCAATAGAAATTTGGCTGGTCTCGATAGAGTATTTAATGACAAGCGTTTACGGCACGATGACTAATTGTCAATGTATTTATGTATGCATACACTTTTTAAAATGTAACTGCTTTTTAACAAAAGGCATAATAAGAGCAGAAATTTTCCAGTTCATATATATGTATATTGTGAGAGCCTGTCCAACCTAATCATATACGAGTTCATGCATGTAAGTAAATATTAAATAGAATAGAAAAATAGAGTTAATACGTCTAAAGCCTTTTTTAAGCTTAAGATATAAATTTAAAATGGAGGACGGTGCCATATTGATTAACTTTATACAGATGTACGCAGACAAAAATACATCACTGCTTCGTTGAATACTTACCGAACGTAATATTCATCTGGGTATACCATCCCAAAAAGGAAACTAAAACAAACAAACAAAAAAATACGACCTAAAATAACGAAAGAATTACTGTTATTCTATCCAGCTAAATACTCTCTAATTGGATCAAAATCGTCAGTCAAAAGTAAAAGAATAATAACATTTTTACGAAATAATGACTGTTATTGAAAATTGTATAATTTTAAAAAAAGTGAAAGAAAGCATTTCTAAAAATAAGGGTAAAAATCGATTTAAGCATTGCATTAGTTAAGACCTTGGTTATTAACATATATGAGAATTTCAGAATAATTTCCCGAGGTAGAAATGAACAAAATATATTTTCAAGAAAGCTGTTATCTTGTGTGTTAAAAGAAAATGCCTGAAAATTTTGAATTATATCAGTTTGTCGACGGTTTTCGTAATAACGAAACCTCCAAACGTTGGATGACTCGAATGAAATCTAGATTAAATTTCCCGTATTTGGGTATTCTATTGGCCACATTGTCATCATTATTCTTTTCAATATGTTCTGTGATAGTAAAAGGATTAGTTGATATCAATCCTATGGAATTGGCATCATTTAGGTGAGAATATTTTTTATTTGTAAAATTGCTTAGTATAGTGATTTTTTTCAGATTTATTGGTGTGTTATTGCCAGCAATTCCTATAGTGGTGTATAAGAAACAACCTGTTTTTCCAGAAGGCAAAAGAGTTATATTACTAATGCGATGTTTTATGGGCACTACAGGACTGATGCTAAGTTTCTATGCATTTCGTCATATGCCCTTAGCTGATGCTAGTGTTATTATATTTTCTACACCAGTATTTGTAGCAATTTTTGCTAGAGTTTTCCTGAAAGAACACTGCAGTTTATTTAACGTCATTACAATTGTTTTGACCTTAGTAGGCGTGATATTAATAACTCGTCCTCCTTTTGTCTTTGGCGATGCGGCACCTTCAATAGAGGCGGAGAGGTATGAAGGAAAAAACTATGATATTTGGGGTCCTGTTGCAGCCATATCATCTACATTATTTGGTGCTAATGTCTATATACTGTTAAGAGCGCTAAAGGGTTTGCATTTTTCAGTCATCATGACTAATTTTGGAGCATTTGCTTTAATCTATACTCTAGCTGTGTGTGGCTCAATTGGAGCGATTTGTTGGCCAGCTTGTGGACGAGATAGATGGTTGGTCGTAATATTAGGTATTTTCAGTTTTCTTGGACAAATCCTCCTAACACTTTCCTTACAAATAGAACAAGCGGGTCCTGTTGCTATAGCTCGCTGTGCCGATATTGTATTTGCCTTTATTTGGCAAATTATATTTTTTGGTGAGACTCCTACGTTCTATTCATTGATAGGAGCATTGCTAGTAGTGAGTTCAGTTATTTTAGCAGCTCTTAAAAAATGGGCGTTATCTCTACCACGTGAATCTACGATTCGAAAACGACTGCGTTTTATAATATTTGATTAAAATTAAGATAAATAAATTGTGGTTTCTTTTTTCTAAAGTATGTAGTTGTTCGTAACATAATCTATTACCTTAATAAGAAAATAGTTTTAACTGACATATATTCCTCTTAACGCAAATCAAAAACAAACAAAAAATATCATACCAAATTAAATAGCTATTTACATAAACAAATAAAGTTAAAGCAATTTTGTAAGTTGCTCAAATCATAACAATTTAGATTGTTAATACATAGTAGTAATTTTATTAATTAAAAAAAAATTAAGATCTGCATTTAAATGCAGAAGCCTTGTATTAAAAGTAAATATAATAAATATGTGCATCAGTAAATGATATTATTACAAAAAAAAGAAAAACAGAAAATAATTTTACATTTATATCAAAACCTCGTCCTCGAAGGATTACCTTTTAAACCTCAGGAAGCGAAAATCAGAGGGAAATTTTTGGCGAACTCATTGGAGCGGGCAACATAATGCTGTTATTTTTTAAGTAGACGTAAGTAAAAACGTGGTAGATAAAAAACTAAATATCCGAGCACGCAAAATCACATTGTTTACTGGGGATAATAAGTTAAATACAATCGAAAATAATGCACCAACTCTGAACTTTTTAAAATTCCTGATAATTTTTTGAGCATGTAGATAAAATATAAATTTAAAATTTATAAATTGTCCACATGATTTATTATTCCAATTTTACACCGGCTACTATAAGATCTTCTTGATTAATTCTTCCTTCGCTAGCTCTGATTTCTAATCTAAATAAATATTTTGTGCGTTAATGTTGCAATGTTATATATGTATATTAATGTTTTTATATTGGAGTGGTTCAATTATAAAACGGAATTATATATACTGTGACGCAAATCTAAAACAAAATTTGTTTATTGGGCCGGTACTGTGAAAAAGCATGAAACAAATTATATACATATATATAATTTGTTATATATTTGTTATAATATAAATTTATATATATATATATATATATATATATATATATATATATATATATATATATATATATATATATATATATGTGTGTGTGGCGGATCCTTAAGTTTTGTTTTTTTCACCAGTACCATACATAGGTTTATAGACCGTACTGAAGAGTTAACTACAATCAGTTGTTTTTGTAATATTAAAATTCAATATTAGCAGTATGTATTAAGACAAGGAATACAACTCAGTTAAAGATAGCAACTGTTAGATACCTAGCAGTTTTACAGGCACATGTACATATACATATATGTATATGGTTTTGTCAAAGAATTTGAATAGTATCGGTTAGTTTTTGTGCTAGTCACAAAACGTTTTATTACAAAGAATAATTAAGTAATTTTTGGCTTGTTTAGTGTGCTGCATAGACTATTGGAATCATTGCTTTGATTAATGGGGACTTGGAAGAATATATTGGCTGCATTATTTCCGATATAACTACATGTCCAAATACCACTTAAAAATGAAATCGCAAATAACGCTGCGATGATTGCAATTAATAAAATTATCTCTTGCGTTTTTAAGTTTACATACGGCAAAAATACAACCTATGCATAAAATGTTATCTTATAAAAAAATTATAAATGCAAACGGTTAAAAAAGCACTTTCAATTGAAAAACTCGTATTAACAGCCTCTCCCACGAAAAAAGAATTGTGTCCCTCTAAAAACTCTCTTTATAAATCTATTTATTAAGTTCGTAAATAGGTAAATAAATTCCTAAAGCAGTTCCTTAGAGGGACGCAAATAAGTTTGTTTCCTGTTAGAATCCAAGCGAATGTTAACGCTCGACACCGTTCAACAGACTGTAAATATTTTAAATAGACACGTTTATTTTACCTTGTGTCGTGTATTTTATTTTAGTGTTTAATAATAATTTTTTCGAATATATATATGATACTTAGCTTGTTTTTTTATTAAAAAATTAAGGAGTAAATTTGGTGACTTTAACAACTAAGTTATTAGATATTTAACCAAAATACATTTTATCTAAACTGATATAACATGAATGTAAGACAGGATGAATAATTTTGTAAATCTACAACAAATGATATACTTTTTCCATTACAAGATGAACCACTCCAACATACAAAGCTATAGGTATGAGTTTTACGTGTTGCTTACCTGTTTGCATTATGATTTATATTCCAAAGCGGAGGTAAATATTTTGGCTTCATTGTGAAAACAAAATGCGTACGCCAGATTTTTTCTAATTCCAATAGCCCACCATGATCTGTTTGAAATTCGTTAACAACCTTTTCTCCATGCTGGGAATAATGTTCATTATTTTCCTTTGTATCAATTTCCGCCGCTTCTAGTAATAGGTCATAAGAAATTTCATTTTCCTCTTTATAATGTTGTAAAACGATTGACTCCAAAGTTTTTCTGCGCTTTTCAGGAATTTGTTCATTATACTTGATTAATGCTCGAGCAGCAGATTTTACTTGTCTAGAAGAAAAGATCTATTTTATTTAAATGTATTAAAATTTCTACATAAACATTTATATTTACTTAAGTTGTGGTATATCTTTTGACTTATATGCTCCCTGTTTATATGTTAAAGGTGCATTGCACATTTGACTTAATTTGTGACGAACTTTCAAATCAGAAATATTACTTAGTTGATGGCATTTTGGACACAATAACAAAACATCATGAGATGTATGCGATTTCATTATTTCTGTTTAAGCAAAAAATATAATAAAAAATCTTTCTTTTATCTAAAAATATTACAATACCGGGAAAATGTTTGCGGTATTCCCTCGGTATCACATTTTTCCTTATAAAAGTTTCCTTCTGACCACAAACGACACATTGATTCTCTTTTGGAGTTTGATAATATTTTCCAACTTCTCCTACTGCTCTACCAGCTGGTTCAAAATTAAGTCGTACAGTAAATGGTTCAGACATTACTTCAATTCCTAGACGTTGATCCAAATACCATTTTGCCTTACGCCTATCTATAGTGCATAACAATTCACCATCAGGTGCTTCCAACAAACAATTATCATACAAAGCTTTCGCTCTTGTACTTATACCTCTAACTTGCAATTTTTGCAGATTACTTCGTGTATATTTGCCTTTTGAATTGCCAACATGTTTAGAATTTTTTTTCACATTTAAATTAATCATAAAACCTTCTTTGTAATTAACTTCACAAAACGGTTCCAATTTAGAGCGAATGGTCTCAAGGTTACATTTTGACTGCCAAAAACTTTTAGGTTCTAGATCTTGGCACAATTTTTTAAAAATTTCGACTGCAACAAAAGCGTCGTTGGCAGCATATTGTAATTGCTGTTCACTAAGATCTTTGGCTTCCCAATCTGAGCAAACTAGACGCCAGTGTTTATCAAGTTCTATATTTAGGACAGATTTTGCCATCTTAGCTAGGCCTTCCGGTTTTTTCCCTGTTAACACAGCTAAGAATCTTAAATCGAATGTACTGGCTACACCTACGCCATAATCGAGAGCCAATTTCATAGCATCACCTTGCGGTGCAACACCTACTTTAATAATGTTATCATCTTCTAACAGCTCTCTTAGGCCTTTAGGTATTTGTTTCATACAGCAAAGTCGAAAGAGGGCACACAACCCATCACCAGTTGATAACTGAAGCATTGCTGTTGGGCGCCTTGTTCCTAAGACCGTTACCCATTCGCAATCAAATCCCAAAACTTTTAATTTATTACAGTGCCTAGAGAATATTTGTGGAAATACTTAATTAAGATTTTCATCAAGAAAGAGTTAACTCACTTTTGTAACTGGCTCACAACCCTTTGGCAATCATCTACTGTTTGGATAACTTCTATATGTTTGTGTTTCATAGGGTCGTTTATTGTTTTAAAGTAATGGAAAATACTTTTTCGTTTTCTAGCGACTACAATTAACAACCCTAAGCCAGCTGCAGTCAGCAAAGCAGTTTTAGCTAATTTATTTCTTGCTTTATCCATTTGTAGCTAAATTTTATTTTGTACTTTTTGGTTTATTTTGTTACTTTGTGCCACAGCTGAGCCAAAACTATTTTACATAAGACGGACTACCACGAAAGCAAGGCATATTGATAACAGGTGGATTCACTATTGCCAGATTTGTCGATTTTTGCACTTAAAAATTGCTAATTGACTAAGGCGAATTGAATTTGCAATGCTTTTGACTACCTTTTTGTTTTTTATCTACCGTTTACAAAGAAAATTAATTGCAAGAAAGTCGCAATACACTCACACTTTTTCACTAACACACTCAGACTTTTGTTACTTTCCACTCAGCTTTCAACAAAATTTTCATTAAAGCGATTTTTTGACGTTTTCTTGAAAGTAAAATGCAAGGGCTTACCACTGTTGCCTACTAAGAGACATATACAAATTTGCGAGATTGTGGTAAAATAATAAATGCAAAATTTAATTATTTTGTACACATACGAAAATATATTTAAAATTTGTTCATCAAATATGCTTTAAGAACAACTGTTGATTGTCTATAATGATATTAGAAAAAAAAAATTATCTATAATAATCATTTAAAATTATTGCCCTATAAATTTGTGTATGTGAACGGTTTGGCAACTCTACTTCAGTCTTTTCATTTGTAGAATTATTGCAACAAGTATTCTCTTCGAAAACATTTAACCAATGAACTTTCACTTTCCTCTGAAAGTGAACAAGAAATTTTCATGAAAGTTGAAGATTTCTTTGAAATTTTTATTTGTAATACGTATACAGAAATATCATAAAAGTATTTTCCTTTGTAAATGCAGAGTAATATGCTGCTTTTTTTGCGGATGTCGAACTACATATGTATATATAAAAATATATGCCAGAAGTGGCGAACATTTTTTATATCGAATGTGACATCTAAACAGATTACAAACTACATCAGCTACGTTCAAGGCGAATTAAAACAGGAAACTGACAACAGGGTAAACTAAACGGGCAAACTCAGCAACGTAGCTGAGTATTTTTTTTATTGATTGGATGTCAACTTTCATATATAAAAATGTTTCACCATTACCGGTACATTTTGTATACATAGAACACGACATCAGTAAAGAAGCCGGAAATACTTTGAATTCGCCGGTGAGTTTACCTGTTATTAATTTGCCTTGATCGAAATATTCCAGAAAGGTACAAAGCAAATTAATAACATAACGGGCTAATTAAAAGCAGTTTTTATGAATTTAAAGTTTTTAGTAAAGAATTTTTTAATTTTTGGTGAAGTTTTTAAAATTTTCAGGATTTTGGTGAAATTACAAAGTTTTGGATAAATTTAATTTTTTGAGGTGAAATTTTCTAAAATTTCATGAATTTAATTTTTTTAGTAAAATTTTGGGTATGGAAATAAAATTGTTCGTAATTTTTTTAAATTATTTTAATTTAATAATTTTCAAAGCAAAGAATATGAATGTGCTTCCAAATATACTTATTGGGAAACACATCCCCAATAAATTTGGCGCTGTATATTATTATGTACCTATTTTTGGACTAGTAATTTTTATTAAATATAAAATAGAAGAAATATAACAAAAATTTTGTAATAAAACAAAAGGTTATTGAATTACCCATGAGCTAAGCCTGACTGAAATTGTCCACACAATATAAGGTGGTCTTAGTGGCGAGTCCAACAGCGTCTGGTAGAAAACCAAATGTTAAAATTTGTGTCTTGCCGAATCGTAAATTTGTATTTATAATACTTTGTTGAGTAAAGGAAGTCTAAGATACAAAGAAAAATTTTGTGTCACGTAGATGTTTACTAATTTAAATTTGCTGTGACATATCGAAATAAGCAATAAACGAAGGTCAACTGTGCTAATGTTTATACCTACTATGATTACCATGTTATAAATATAAAAACATTTGGCAGCACTTAAACAACATCCACAAGGTGTACGCATAAAGGGTGGTCACTTTGTCACTCAAGTCTTGCAATATATAAAATTTTTGTGTAGTAGAGCACTAATGGCATCGCCTAAACATAATATGTATTGTATGAGAGACAAAACGGATGAAAACGTTGAGTAGAATGACTATTTGTTTTTTGAAAATTTTAAGAAAACCATCTTATCATATTAGATTAGGGAAACATTTTTTTTGTAAACAAATAAATAATCAAATAACAAAAGCTAATATTAAACCGAATGACACTTTTTATTAAATTTTCCATTATGTTTGGCAATATTTTGTATCACAAATTGATTTGTAAATAGGGATCGGTGTATTTTTATAAAATATTTTATATGCAATATTTGGTACTTTTGTAACAACAATGGTTTTCATTTTACTATATTTTGCTCTATACCAATGGTATAAATGCAAAAAAATCATACGTAAGACTTTTACACTGAATTTTAAAACACGTATGAATTTTTATATTGTTTTCTCTTGCATAAACGTACTTAATCTGCCGTCTTGGAAAATGGGTCGTGACATGTCTTAACTAGCCATAAATCTGTTCAGCCATTGTACAATTTGCTGCTCGAATAGAAATTTCTCTAGAGAAGACCGTTACTGTTGATGCTCTGTTCGTGTTCAAACAGAGCTGTTCCCACAAATCTGTTATGCCATTACACAAACAAACTGTAAGCTACCGTCCATAAATTATGCTACAAGTATCGACACAAATTGATGAAAGACAAACAATTATGCTTAAACTGAACAGGAATATCTACACGTATTATCCAAACAGAAGACCATGAACACATTTTCCCCGATATTATATCAACGCTCTCTCAATGTGCGAACAAATTTGGTGCCAGTCAAGGAGTCACATAGACTCCTATATATTTTTGTGAGCAATATTCCAGTGAACCGTTGTCAGTATCCCACAAAGTACATATTATCTATGTATGTACGTCAAACTGGGCTGTAGAAAAAATAATATCAAGCAGGAATGATTGATACTTTTATAAGTACTAAAAACTACTCAGTGTGATAAAAACCTTAAAATTTTTTTGTGTGTAGATAAAGCTGAGAGTTGATAATAGTTTGTGTTTACAACAAATAAACTTAAATTTGTTTGAATATTAACAAATTAGGATTTTTGCACAATGTGTGAAAATGTGTGTAGAATCTGTGGTAAAACTATTAAAGAAAAGGTTCCTGTTGACCTTTTCATGAATCAAAACAAAAAAATATTGCTTCAAATTAAAGAATTGACTGGAATAAGGGTAAGTGAGTGTATGTATGTATGTACTACATACAGTATATCTTAAAAGTTCTTGAATTTTACTGCCCGCCCAAGAAAAAAATATTGGTTCTTTTTCGGAAGGAAACTCATCTGTACATACATACATATATATGATAATGCATGTAGCTTTCACTGGCTTTTAAATTTTTCTCTTTTGGTTTAAATATAGTAGTAGAGAATTTATTAATTTTAAAGGAAGACCCGCCGACAACCCTATTTTCCGAATTACGGACTCCCTTATTTGTTACTAGTGACCCGGGCTGACGTTTGCCTGCAACATACCATTTTTTCGTAGACTGCATTTTGTAATCGACATCAGTTATTACAAATAAGCTATACGCGTGTGACGTAAGCTGACAATTTGGGAATATGGTGCGAGTTCCAAACCTAATGCATTTAAAAAAAGTTTGTGTATTTTTCCGATGTTCTAAAGTTATTCTGCAATTTGAGGCGGATACGAATTCAATAAACTAGAGATCATTAAAATCGGCTCAACCTATAGACATAATTTCAACTGAAACATTCGAGAACTAATGTAAAACAACTAAATATTTGTGTGTCTATATATGTATGTGGTTGCCCTCGACCCATGTTTAATAGGTTGGAGTGTATTATTAATGTTATTGCTAGATTCGTAGACAATATTAGATATATTTCGCCTTTTGCTCATAAGGTTCTTGGTTGCTCTTTCTGCGATTCCGTGAAGTATTGTATATTAAGTTTGTTTCAAAATGCTATTAGGCATGACTTTTCTCTTCTGCAAAATTTTTTTAATAAATGATTTAAATAAATATTATACTTTTATAAATTTAATACTATTTTTTAGCTAAAAAATAATTCGACTCTCCCAAAACTTATGTGTTGCGTTTGTAAAAATGATTTAAAAGATGCGTATAAATTTCGAGAAGACTTCCTCAGAGTGCAGGCATCTTTTAGTGAAAAGCCCTTAAAGGGAAACAAGAAGTCAATTCATAATGCCTTAATTGAAGCAACCGAATTCGTACAAGTCTTTGTAGTTAAAGAAGAAAAGAATGATAACGATGCAGGTTATGAAGAAAAAGAAATGAACATTGTTGATTCGGAACATTTTATCAGAAAGCAAAATGTATCAAAAGAAATTATAGACGAAGTTAATGCATTGGAAATAAAACCCAACGAAGAAAATACGCTAGAAAATACAAAAATTGGAATAGAAGAAGTAATTTCCGATGAAATAGATATTGCTTTTGACTCATCGAAAGCTTTTAGTGAGTATGATTCTTTAGATAACAAAGATAGAGACGACAAGTATAATGCAGAAATTGAAATATTGGCTACAAAGAAAACTAAGTGGATTAGAAAAAGCAAGAAGTCAGATTATCCTCCAAGTGAAAGAGAAAATATTGATGTAAAAAGAAAAAACACGAAATCGAAAACACGAAAGAAACGTAAGGATGATGAAGAACATACAAATATTTTTATATGCGATCAATGCGGAAATCATTTTACTTGTCGTCACCATTTCAAATTACATCTAAGACGACACTCAGGTGATAAGCGATGTGCTTGCGAGTAAGGAATTATTAATTATTTTTGTATGTCTCTAGCAACTAATAACATGATTTTTAATTTTGTAGGCTTTGTCCCGATAAATTCTTTACAAGTTCTGAGCTTAGAAGGCATATGAGAAGGCATACTGGTGAAAGACCTTTCGCCTGCAAATTTTGCGAAAGGCGATTTACTGACTACAGTACACGAATTAAACATGAGAGAACGCATACGAACGAAAGGCCGTTTATGTGCTCTCAGTGTGGTAAATCTTTTACGACTTCTTATATTCTTAAAAATCATATGTTAACACACACAGGCGAAAGACATTTTAAGTAAGTTTTAAACATACATTAGTTAATTTTAGTAATGTTTAAATTATTATTATATGTGTAGGTGCGATGTTTGCAATAGAGCGTTCACAAGAAGAACCCATCTGGTCGTACATTTCCGGTCAATTATGCACAAGCAGGCAGTCGAAAAAGAAAAACGTCGGGTTTCTCAAGAAGAATTGCCCCAGCCTCATTGCTTAATACAACAATCTCCAAATATTCCTCCCTTTCTTATCTAGAAAAAATCTGTCCTAAAGCATCTTTAGAATTTTAAATACTGTTTTTTTTCTTGCTATATTGGCAACAGTTGTTACAAAAACTACGAATTTTATGCAGTGTTGTTAGAAAAGGAGACACGTCTATCTATACACAGCTGAAATATAAAATGGAAACAATTTTCAGATTTTGAAATGTGTGTTTAAATCATTGTACTAACCAAACTATTCTAAATTTGAGAAAAAACTTGGAAATGAAAAATCATATTTCGGTAAGAGTTGTAAATCATAATCAGTTTGCTGTAAACAACTTACATATTTCAGTAGCGGTAAATGGAAACTTTTGTATGTCGGAATTCGCAATTAAATCAATAACAATAATAAATCAACCTTTGCTATCAGAAAAAGGCTGTGAACTTTAGCGCCATGAACAGCAACTAATATGTTGTTCACGTTGTATACACATTTATATTTAATTAAGAAACCATGATTACTTTGCGACGGAAAAGAAAGCTGCATCGATTACGTTTGCAAAAGAGCAAGGTGACCATGAGCTCGCAATTATTATATTTCGATTAATGCTAAAATTTGGACTGGTATTGGTTTGGTTACGCATAGCAACCGGCATTGGCTGGTTTGTTTTGAGAAGCCAGAGGACGAATTTCGGCCAAGAACGGCTACGTCCTGGAAAACCGGAGTTTCTTCAGGGATTAACCTCTCCACATTTTGCGAGGCTCTCTGATTCATCCTTGTAATAGAGAAAAAGATGTCCACCCACACAGAGCTCCATATGCACGGGTAAGTCTGCATTAAAACTGGAGATCGACTGGTATCCAGAGTTCGCATACTAGAAACCAAGCACCCTCTTGGCCACGCATCCCTGCCGTATGCTGTTCCACCGTGGTTTAGGGATTTTTTTTAAGTGTTAACTTCTCTCCGCTCGACTTATTTAGCCAGACTTCTAGTGGAGAAAGGAACCTGTTTATTGTTAATATTTGGCCACGAGATTTATTCGCGGATTCACCACACATTTTAACGTCGCTTAAGTATGACCAATTGTGAAAAAAAACGAATAAGAATACATTTTTTTACAACGAATTAGTCGAACTCCTATGTCTAAAAAATTAATACTTTTATTCAGGCTTAAGTTCGTTTTTATTCTTTCGGTTAAGAAAGATGAATTTGTTTTCAATAATGCGATAATTTTTAGAATACTGAAAAAGTGAAGTTATTACGCAATAGTAGAATGCAATGCATACAATTTAATAACTTATTTTGACCCATACCGTGGACCTACCAACACAAAAAGTATACGAAGGCGTAAAGCAATTTTATAGAAAGAAGTCTTTAAAATACGAAATCAAATGAGCAAAATGTGAACGGTACACCCTAATCCAATTTTTGAAGTAATTTCTAATAATGGCGGCAGTATCCATCACTAAACTTTGTTATTTTTGAACCAAACAACGATTTAATCTAAAATTCAAGTGATATAAAAAAGTGTTAATTTAGTATGTTAACTAAAACAATTTTATTAAAACAATAAATACAGTTCACGTTCTCTATTACTTGCATTATTAATTGCGAATACAGCCTTTATATCGGACAAATTCTGATTTACAAGATATATGCGTTCAAAATTGTTAAAATGAAGTCTTTTAATTAAGTGACTTGCAGTGAAGGTTTTAGTAAAAAAACTAAAAATTTTGTTATTTTAATTCCCATTGGTAAAATTTTTTTTTCCAAATTTGGGTTAAATAAATTGGTAGTCATGGCAAGCAACACTTATCTAGAAGACACTATTTTTTTTTTCAAAGCTGGGGGGTTACTGCGTAATTCGATTCGAAAAGAAAATCATTCGAATTTGTATGCCTAATACATTGTGTTTCGAAAATGTTTTCTTTCGAATCGAAATACAAAGTAGACCCCCTGTCTTTTTCGCGCCCCATAGATGGCATTGCCCCATTTTACTAATTTTTATGCTTTCATCTTATAGTTGTTTGTATACGATACTCTTTTGCGCCCTTGAAAGCAGTTGAAAATGTTGGCAGGGATTGTGTTTATTTATATAGAGATTATAGTTGTCATTTGAACAAGAATAATTCGAATATTCGAATACTTTTTTTGCACATGGAGATCTATGTTTAAATCTATAAATACGTTTTTGATAATTGTAAAAAGGTTTTTTATTTCACGCCATTTTCAGTTCCTAAAATCGTTTAAGTCCTAAAGTTTCATTGGTATCTCACAATTGGTTCTGATTAACTATTGTTCGCCAAATTTCACTAAAAAAAATAGAACAATAATACACCAAGCAAAAATGATTGATTTGTTACATTATTATTTTTCTGTTAAGTGACTCTTTAGTTATTAGATCTGTCACAAAATTGCTTTTTTTTAAAAATGATAAAATTTTTTTTAAGTTTCCAAATGAAATTGTTTTTTTTTTTTTTTTTGGCAACTGGTTTCGGTTATGTGCCATCTTCAGAGTCATTTTTCGTTCTGTCTTCTACAAACAGCAATTCTGATGTAATAAAATTATAATCACAAACGTCTACCAATCCATACAAAAACACCTGAGATGCTACCTGGTTACTATTGCAGAAGGCAACGTGATAAATGGGGAAAAAACTCCCTATAGCATTTACAAGCTACCAGCTGATATGCCAAATAGATACTTGACAAACAAACAAATTCCAACGAATTGATGCAAACGAAAAATGGAACATAGCCGAAAGCGGTTTATGTCCAAACTAAACTTGATAAAGGATGACGGTAACTCGTTCCAAAATCTACATCAAATCACTCTGTCGGAATAACAAATCAAGAATTAATATATATTTCTTTATTAATTTCTTTTTTTCAATTTATGCGAATAAACACTAGGGGAGATATTAACTATGCACATTTTACGTCTCTCAACATGTATATTCGACTAAATAAAATATTTTGTTAAAACTGGGATATAAAGAAAGCAACAGTTCGCTTTTATTCGACTTAATTTTTTTCTTCCAATAAGCTATCAAGGACATGCGCATAAAATAATTCCATCAGAGAGAAGTTCTTAAAAATGTGCACTTGAAATTGACTAGCAAACAAAAATGTACATGTATGTAATATACATATGTATGTATATTATACTAATTTGTTTCAAAGTACATACTCGTATGTTTGTTCATAAATGTTAAATATTTGTTAAAGTTGTTATGGCAGAATAGGCATTTATATATTTCCATTCATTTAATAGTTTCCAGGCTCGGCCTTTCAAGCCCAATGTTACCTTTTTTAGCTCTGGGGTTTCCTTAGATTTCCCCTTATGACTCGAAAAATTTCCCTGTTATCTTCTTTAACTGAATTTTAATAGATTGAATTTAAAAGATAAATTAAATTTCTCACTAAAAATAATTTAGAAAAATAGGGGGTTTTTTTTACAAGTATTTTAATTTTAAAATTTGTTTATTTTTTTCGATGTATTTTATATGAAACTAGCTGAGCTCGACATGCGTCGCTTTGCTTTCCGGGTAAACATGATATTTAGTTATAGTATTGTACGAAATTCATCACCATCTACCGTTGTAAAAAATAACTTCAAAAGGGTTTTCTTACTTCCTCCCAATGACATCTATCGGGTTAGCTCCATAGATCTTATAACTCCGGAGATAATCCGTTACTAAAAACGGAAAGAAAAATGAGGCCCCATGCTTCTTTCATAGGAGTTAATTTAAAAAAGTTATTTTGAAAATAAACGAAATATATGGCAGAACGTTCGTTTTATTTTTAAATTTTGAAGTTTTTTAAATCGGTTTTAGGTATAATTTAAAAAATTTAAATTTAAAATTTTTGTACTATTTAAAATAATTTGGGCATCGTAGGGTTAATTTGTATGGTACAAAGAGTTAAGTTGGAGATAAAAAATATAAGACATGTTTTGTTATTATTCTTGGTTTTATTATCCGCCCTCATAAAGCTTTCAAAAATACCTTCTAGTACTTTTCTGTAAACAGAAATGTTTTACTATCCACACGTTTTTGCTCTGTCACACGATGCACGTTTTCCAACTGCATGTCTAAATTTATGGCACAGATATATCTGTGATTTATTGGAGAGAGATGAAAGGCGAATGAAAGGGTGTACAGGCTGGCTGTGCTTGAAATTTGTTTTGTTTTCTCATTATTTTTTTTTTTTTTTGATAATCATTTTCGTATGTGAATATAGAAAAACGTTCGAAAGAGAAAATTTCACAAGAATTGTTGCAACGTCTGAACGGTAACTGTTTATGCATGTATGTATGTGTGCAGAGCCACTAAACTTTCCTTTTTTTGGAAGTTCCAGTTCCGGAGAAAGCTATTTGATTTGTAATGCTCACACATAAAATGCAAACAACCAAGCTGTTAGTTCCATTTCGACATCACTACTATACGGTGTTTGTATTAGCTTTATTTAAAACTACTGGCGCTAAAAAATGCCCATGTATTTTTTTTTGTAATAAAAATATAAAACTTTACCGACATACATACATACATACATACGAGTATGTATCAAGAATAATATAATTTGTTTAAATACAAATCACTAGATACTCGTACATATTTGTATAAACTTATGTGGATTTTAAAAAGTTGTTGCTACAACAACGATGTCCTTAAATGATTAGAGGTGTTTATTAGAATAAATCTATTATGGAATAGTTGTGGAAATGTTTTTGAAAACAGAATAAATAAAATCGACTCTAACTGATTGAGTTCTTTTTTATTTGTGAATATTTTATGAAAAACATTAATTTTAATATATGCGAGTTAAAGAAGTGTGCATAAGCCCACCAAACCTTGAGTTGAAATAAATAAAATAAAAGTTTGTAGTTCGTCAATGTTCTCAGTAGTTTGTGTGAATGTTTCAAACTTTGCATGTTTTAGTACAATGCGTTGCAGCATAATAAAGGATCGCTCGGAAGGTGTGCACAATAACAACAAACTTCTGAATGATTGGTGAGTCTTGCTGCTTCAATTAGTAGTTCAGCATATCAAATCGTGCGAAGCCTCTTATTTTAAATAAAATCATACTCGTATAGTTTCTAAACTTTTTAAAAAAACGCTCCGCCGTTGGCAATGAATAACACAAATTTGTTGCTTTTCTATCGTTCAAAGGGGACCATAGTGTTATTATGTATCTAAAATAATAATATGATTTTTCTTATAACCATAAGTTTCAATAATAATATTTAACTCTTAGATTATGGTTACCTCAACCATGTTTTTTTTGTTGCGTGCAAAAAGAAATTGTTGTCATTGGTCCGTAGCCGATGCTGCCGGCTTAAAGTTCACACACAAAAGTAACTTTTTGTCGAGGCATTGCCATCTGGTGGACTAGGTATGGTTTGTCGTAGTCCCATAAATGGTAACATATTCATACAATAATGCGCCTCATCGCCAAAAATTATATTTCGGCTACCTTTTGGAATACCTTTCTTAACGCTGTTTTCGACGTACTGAACATTGGTGAAACTTGCGGTGGTGATTTGCCACCAAAACCATGCGGCCGCCATAGCCTGTAAACGTCCACTCGCCCTAGTTGACAACTCCCCTTCACATTGTATGGTTTAAACTGTTAAAAAAACTGTTATTTTTTGTCAATAATTTTGATTTTAAATACGGATGCAACCGATACCGATGCCGATGCCGATATATGTAATGAAAATTACACAATGTTGTTTAAATTTTCACGTTAAACAATTGCTTTTCATATTATTTCCTACGAAAAAAAAAAATGTTGCTTAGATGTTTCGAATCATATCTCATATGTTTATCACAAATTGGACAGAGTGCAGAAGTCCAACAACATTATTCCATAAATATTTTATAATGAATTTGACTGCAGTTCGCGTGAAATGTTGAATAGAGTACCAATTTTTAAGCAAGTCATGCTTGTTTAGTTTTCTATTTTTCATGAACTTGATACAATTTATAATAAAATTAATACTGGCAACTCGCATGTGAAGTGTTCTGTAACTCGTATTCGCAAGAGTTTTGGCGAGTTACAGAACATCTCACATGCGAGTTGAAATCGCAATCCCAAATTGCGAGTGTCGGAACATGGCCGAAACACTGTTGTTTGTATTTTCTTGCTAGAATGTTGCAATACATATTGCATATGTTTTTCACAAATTTAAAACAGTACTACTACTGCAACATTATTCCACAGATACTTCAGATGAATTTTTATTAAATGGAATTTGACAGCAGTTTGCCTCAACTGTTGAACAGAGTACCAGGCTTTATACAAAAAAAAAAAAAAAAGAAAACAGTCTGTGGTTAAGGCTTTTAGTAGTTAGTTTTCTTGCTCGCACTACGTTAGTGGTTGGTACGAGCCTGCATATATGTACATATGTATTTGTAGCAGTTGCTCTTTACAGCTTAAACAAATCAAGCCTGATAAACTGACCACAAGGGTTTTGCCCTTTTCAAGTTCTATGGAATACCATCATAAGAAGAATATATGTAGATATTCCTGTTCAGTTTAAGCATAATTTTTTGTCACTCATGGAGATTTGATGCTTTTTAGCATAGTTTTTGTACGGCTTTTTACAGACGAGGGCACACACACACACACATACTTTTTATTTTGCCTATGTGTATTTTGTAATGTCATAACAGAGTTGTGCGAACGAACACTGTTTGAACACGAACCGACCATCAACAGCGACGGTGTTCACTAGTCAAATGCCTGTGAGAGCAGCAAAATAACCGATGTCTGAACAGATTTATTGTTATATATGATTTGTTTATAAATGATTTATATTAACAATTAACACTACCCTTGAAAGATGCCATACATTTTAGTTTGTCGAATAAATAAACAACACAATAATATTTGTCGTTTAGGCTTTACTATAATCGTTTAGATAACAACAACAGCTGACTTAACGATAGCTACTATTGTTACTGAATTAATGTTGTGGTTAAAATTTTTTAACAATACGATTGTCGTTAAAAAAGAATAGTGAATTCCTCTTGAGGTATTTTTAAGAAATCCCAGCACAGGTTTTCTAAGGGTCATTATTTCAACTTTTCGATAGTTAGAGTTAGAAATGTTTTAGGACATATGTATAATTCGATACACGGGAGTTACGTTCAAAAAAATTGACGTGTTATGCGAATCCGTGTTATACGAAACAAAGGACTAGTGCGAAAAATGGGATTGGGTTCCAAAAATTAAAAAAAACATGTTTTCATAATAAATATAAGTATCTCTATTGAAATTTTCTTAACATATTAATTTAATTAAACAATGTTTTCTTCGTCATCACTAAGCACTATTAACCGCAGGCGTTTTCTTTTTGGCAAGATATTCTTATCCTCTGAGCATTTTTCTGTATTATCTTCAGATCCATGCTCCTCTACCTTTTGCAAAAAACCTGTTACTTTAGATTGCTTGCTTTTCGTTAAAAGATCTTTATAAATATCCTTAAATGGTCCTAAGCAATTATGAAGTTCTCTTTTTGTGCTCCTTTCATTGAAGGGTCTTCATTTAAGAAATATGACTCTAACTGTTCGGCTAAGCCGAGGCTTCTTGTTTGTTTTGTGGAGTAAACTTTTTAACTTCTTCGTCTTCACCTATGCTATCATCCTCTGAGTTATCATGGATTCCTGATATCATTTCTACCAAACCTGCTTCATCGATTTCTTCTTTAACCAGTAATTCTTGGATATCTTGTGAAGTCATATCTTCAAAACCTTCCCCTCCTAGAGACTTAGCAACTCACACTATTGCCTCCACGAAATTTTTACTTTCAATTGACTCCGGCCATATTTTTTCCCAACAACCATTTAATGTCGTCGGTTTTATTTCTCTGATAGATGAGTTTATTAGATTAATGCAGTCCAAAATTGTGAAGAGTTTCCACGCCTCCTTGACGTCTATATAATCATCATGGATTTTTTTTTAAATCCATTGTAATGATCTCCTTATGTAATTGGTTTTAAATGTAGCTATAATTCCTTGATCGAACATCTGAAGTAAAGCAGTTGTATTTGAAAGTAAAAAAAATATTTTGACATTTGAGTTATTTAAATCTTGCGGATGGCAGGGCGCATTATCTAATATAAGTAGAATTTTAAAAACTAAATTTTTCTGTTTTAGGTGCGGGGATTTCCCTAATTTCAAACTAGATAAGTAGCTTTTATTAAATTTCACGTTTTATTAGGGTTTTGCCAAATTCTCGAACCGTGGTAGAGTGAATCCGTGCTATAGAAGTGCCGTGTTATACGGGGGTTACCTGTACTTTAAGATAAAACTGTCCGATTAGCTAAAGGGAAGATGTTCTCATACTTAACTTTTAACATAAGGTTATTATTTTAACAGGCCAGAAAATATTTTTGAAAATAAAGAAATCACAAAATCCTTTTTTGGATGGTAAACAAATTAATTAATCGAAAGAAGTCGGTTTTCGCTCTTGCACTGCTGCATTTTTAAAAAGATTATTTTTATTTTACAAAGAAGTTGTAGTAACGAATAATATCTAAAGCTCACTTCATTCCTCACGTTAGCTAAATTTACCTTTCATTAACTCGAACTTTAAAGGCAAGTTGTAATAATGGCCCTACGTATCACAACATTTCGAAATCATAAAACCGCAATAGGGAAAATGAAATGAAAGATACCTAAATTTTGCACTGTGTAATTATATTTGTACATTTACTCATCTCCTTGAGTTTAGCATATTTAATTTTGAAATTATCAATGTTAAACAAACTCAAGTTGTCTTTTTCGTTATACTTTTTTTTTTTAGTGTTGCAACAAGAAATAGTTAAGGAAATAACTTTAACATCTGTATTTATTTGTTGCTTTCGCCGCCCGTTTAAGACCCACAAAAGCATCATCTATCTTATTTACATTGTGAAATGAAAAATGAAAAGTCGCTCAAAAATATTAGACAAAAAAAAAATTAAGCAAGAAATGAAGAATATAAATATGTAACTGGAAAAGGAAATAATAACTGCTACAGAAGTGACTATTCAACAACCGGAATTTAAGTAAATCGCCCAAGACAGCAGAAGAAGAAAGAAAAATGTTTAATTTTATAAAGGAAATCGAACGAGAAACAAAACACAAAATTACAACTTCCGCTTACCAAATGGAGCAATAAATAGTTGACTCAAGAAAGTTTGTAAGTGTTCGAAACAAAGTAGAAGCAATTTTGGCTTATAAATCAATCGTTTTTTTTTAAAGTTTTACAACAAAGAAATCTTGAAACCAGCTGGAAAACATTATTAACACTCGTACATTTATGGGGCAGAGCTTTGGGATATTTCTGTGTGAATACTAAGTCGCACAGGAAATAAAAATGAGGCGAAACGGGAACCAAAAATATACAAAAATACTGTAAATTAATAGAGCGACAAAGGAATGTTTTGAAGATTGATTGCTGCTTAAAATAACATGGAAGAGTTTTTTAGGAATACGCATAACAAAAATATTGATTTTATAATTAAGAGCAACAGTTTAAATAGCAGTGCATGGCAAATAAAAACGCTTAGCGGCTCCAGTAAAGTGCAGCAACAGCAATTGCAAACATTATTCGTGTTACGACCAGGGCGAACATACAACGAAAATATTGAAAGTCACCAAACTGAAATCGATTACGATTATGATCTACTTTACCCAGAACCTTTGCATACTTTTGCCAATAGAACGGCGGCTTCGGCAACTCCCATTTCTCTAGCAACAACAGCAGCATCTACTCACTCATCCGCCGAAACGTTTTCTTCTTCCACAACTATTTTATTGGCCAACAGCCATTCAAACAACTATTGGGCTTTGTTAGCCATAATACTAGTCGTTGGAACAGCAGCCGGTAATATTTTGGTGTGTCTGGCCATTGCTTGGGAGCGGCGTTTGCAAAATGTCACCAATTATTTTTTGATGTCCTTGGCGATAACAGATCTAATGGTTGCAATACTCGTTATGCCGCTAGGCATATTGACACTGGTCCGAGGTAAGTGTTATTGAACATAATTTCCACGAATATAAAATGTTTTGTTCAAAATCCAGAGAAACATCATTTTGAAGAAATTATGAATAGAAAAAAAAAATCAATTGCTTCAGTAAACCCAGCACATATTCTAAAGTTTCAGTTTCTTGATCCTCAGACATAATATGACACTTTGTAAATCATCAAGTGTCTCCTTTAAATTTAGCGAAACCGTTGATAAAGATAAACTTAGAATAAAACCTTTCCCAATACTCAACTTAGAATAAAACCTTTCCCAATACTCAACTGGTGAGAACCTTAAGCTAAGGAACGCAAAGTTCTTGCCACCTTCATTAAGTGTGGAATGAAGTGTGGTGTGAACGTCTAAATGTAAATGCACTTTTGTTTTAAACGAAAATAATCAACAAACCTTTAAATACACACATACATACATACTAAGACTTTGTTCATAATTTTAAATTTCTTTATTTATTCTGCCAAATCAAAGTAATCCCCCTCCCCCCCAGCTGCAATACACTTATGCCAACGTTTTGTCCTATCCTCGTAACAGTTGTTAAAGTCAATTTTCGGAATAGCCTTCAATGCTCGTAGCGATTCACGTTTAATGTCTTTAATTGACTCAAAACGGTTTCCCCGGAGCGGTCGCTTGAGTTTGCTAAACAGCCAGAAGTCACACGGAGCTAAATCAGGCGAATACGGTGGTTGTGGATAGATATTGATTGAATTTTTGGCGAAAAACTCACGAAGAATCAATGCGGTATGCGGAACCAATCGTCATTTCACTTTTCTTAGGCCCAAATGATCTTTTAGAATGATTTTCATTGATCCCTCCGATATTCCAACGATATCAGTAAGGTCTCTGACTCTTAATCGTCGATTCTCGAACACCAATTCCTTGATTTTATTGAGATGTTGATCATCAGTTGACGTTGATGGCCGCGATTTCGACCCTCTTTGAATAATTTGTACCAATCAAAAACACTTACTCGCGACATACAATTATCTTACTTTGATGTAGAAAAAAAATTTGGACAAATGGATTTCCGCTCGAAATTTAAATTAAAAAGTCTTACTATTTTATGCCCACAGTAGTACATACATACACATACATACGTACATATAAAACATTGAAAACTAAATTTTATACTGGTACTTTTTTGCAATCTGGCAAATTAAAAATGTCCGATCTTTGTCTAACATCTTTTCTCTGGAGTCTAAGAAATTCTTTGTTGTCTTCATTACTTCTGTTGAATCGAAGACGACAACAATTTTTTTTATTGAAAACCAAACTGTAACAAAAATGTTAACCAAAATAAATCACCTAACTGCAATGTAAGTGATGTGTAATTAAGTTTTTTTAAGTTATCGATGAACAAACGATGTCGATATCGGCACTTTTAGATAATACAAAATTCGTGTCGAGGTGATCCTCTCAACGACACAGTGTGATGTCTTAAAATTGTCGTCGATAATGCCGTCAACACTCATAAGAGGGGTTAGTAGTAAATGTTTTCCGAAAATATAATTTTGCAGATACGAGCTCAACGTAGAAATGGAACGATATGGTTAACTCTCGCGCAGGTGATGTGAATTGTTCATTGAGATCATGCGATTTGAGTCTACTATGATTTTGCTTATGAGGTTTTCTAAAGTGTAGATTCTTGGAACGAATTTCCGTCATCTGTTGTCAAGTTTGGTTTGGAAACAAACCGGTTTCGGCTATGTGCCATCTTCAGTATCATTTTTCGTTCAGAACGAGAAATGACACTGAAGACGGCACATAGCCGAAACCAAAACAAACTTGACAAGGGATGACGAAAATTCGTTACAAAAACCTACATCAAAACACCCTGTCAGAATATCAAATCAAATTTTCTAAAGTCGTCAATAAGCCGAGCCTTTGTCAAAACTCAGCCGGATCTGTGCGGCAGAGTCATTGAAAATTTAACGATGTCGTATTTCTTGTATTATTCCATTTTAATATTGAACCATTATATTTGAAACTTTACGTGGTCTTCGTAGAATTATATCAATGATAATGTGGGTGTAGCCCACACTTGAGAAGGAGCAGGTTGTTTAATTATGGAGTATTGTCAATTTTGTTGCACGTGGAGAAGAAATATTGTTTGTATATTTACCTGCCCTATTATACTAATGACTGCTTTGAACGTGTCCGACAAAACAAAATTAATTTTATTATTTCGTTTGTTTGTTATTTGTATAGGGGAGATTAACTCCTGGCTGCTTGCATAGTTTTTTGTTCGAATATTAAAAAAAATATTTTTATTATTTTAATTCTAAATATAAAGGTACTTGCACTTGTAGACAAATGCATACAATTTAAACGGACAAGGAAAGCACGAAGGCCATTGCAATTATTTATTGATTTTGGCTTGAAGGCCGCATGGACATGCATAAGTTTCTGTGTGAAAATGTGTACGTGACTATGACTGCAGTTGTTCATGCATCAAGCTATTTACAATTTACCAAACAGAAACGTATAAACTTGTTAATAGCCTTAGCCTGCTGTGACTTAGGCAATCAAAACTTTATCAGGTGATTGTGTAGTTAAGCGATAGAAAATGTATAATTATTTAAGCTCTTGAAAGTGTCCTTTAAATCAAAAGCAGATACGAATATTTCTATTATTCTATATTTATCTATCACACACAATCTTAAGCTTTAATAAAAAAATATCGTCATTATCGCCTCTTGTAATATTCGTGAACTCTACTCATGCGTATGTGCAGGCCTAAGAAACAAAGTACAGGTAGCAATTTGCCACTTGACCCAATCTGTGTATAAGAGCATTCAAGATTGATACGAATTGATCGTAAACAAAATCTTCTCTTTTATTTAGTTCACAGAAAATTTAATTTAATTCTCACTTTCATAATTAGCCCATCACGAAAAAACTTTAGCTTCCATTAAACTTTTAAAAGGGCCACTAAAGTGTTAAAGTTCATAAGAAAAAACTTCAAAGTAAAAGGAACTGGGGGAAAATTACGGCAATCGATGTCGATAGAAATTTGTACGAAAAAATTAAAATTCAATAGATTATAATAGAAATTTTCATCGATTTCGAAAGCCGTAATTTTACTTTTTGAACAAAGAAAAACTTTAGACTTAGTAGATTCTTCAATCAACTATCCGTTTCTTAATTCGATTAAATCGTGTTTATTGAATTCCCACTCCCAAAAATTCAATTTTTTCTACTCAAGTATGATCCTGTAAAAAGCATAGGGCGGCCACAACAGATTGCTCATTCATATTATTTGAGGTTATGTTTATCAGAGTATCTCGGTTAAGGGGGGCGTTTAGCCTGCAGCATTCTAGTCTGATTATCAGGCTGCCATCTAAAGCTACAGACTAGCTGTTGATGTTGCATGTTTTTATAGCAAACTGCTTAATATATAGTTACGAAGTAATAATATTGTTTAATTAAATCATAACAAAATAATTGTCAGCAAGAAATTGGTGTGAAACGTCCTATTGTACAAATACGCAATGTTATAAACATAAAGCAAAAACAATTACCTAGCGAAAATTCCCCGAACCGCGATTCAATGCAAAAACAACTTCTACGGAACGAAAAAGTAAACAAAAGATACGCACACACACGAACACATACACAAGAGTACTTAGCCAGCAAATGAGATAAATGATGCGCAATATCACGTATGTTCGGGATATTTCAAGAACCGGCCGTGATCTCTATATAAACGCGCCGTCCACCGCAGAGAGTTGAGCGGACTTTGTGTTTTCATAGAGTTTTAAGTGTAATTTAGTACTGAAGAGTCGCAATTGCCGAATAAAGTTGTGTATTGATAAAATCATTAAGGACTATGTATATTTATTCTTGCAATTAAACGAATCCTACAAGTTAACGTTTATTGTGGTAATAAACGTAACAATATGTAAGAACGCCTGCTAGAGATGGGTCAATATGTCAGTTATTTTAAGTCTCTGGTGCCTGTCAAATTGCAATAAATTTCGTCAAAGAGTACTGGGATGCACGACTAGTTTATTTAAGTATATGGATGTGTATGTTTTTGTTTCTTCCTTGATAGTGGGAACTTTTAGAGATCTATGGATGTTTTCACTTATAACATATACCAGGGAGCACATACGTTAAGTCGTAAAACTGCATTTGATGCACAGCATTAACCCACAGCTGAATGCTGTGTCGTCTACAAACGGTGACGTGTATGTAGGTGGGCATATCTGCTGTATGAAATATATATTAGCGGCCCTAGTATACTACCCTGAGGAACTCCTGTAGAGATTTTATTAGTACTATGCCAAACTGATGGTCTGGAATAATGATTGGTTCATTAAGATGCTCCTCATCTTAACCTCGAGACGAATAATTTTTTAAATAACTTTGACAAAATAGAGAGTAGACTAATGAACCTGTATGACGGCTTTATTCGTACCAATTTCAGACATCTTCCACGACCATGAGAAGAAGCCAACAGGTAATCTGGCATTAAATATGAAGCTGAATTAGGTAAGTCTTATCACTGATCCTGTAATACGATCAGGTGTGCGTGATTTTCTCATATATATATTTTTAATTGTCGGCTTTAATAAAGAGAAAAGAATTGGATCATTTGCAGTGTCACTTATAATTGGACTCGGGGTAACTATTTATGCCATGAGGTGTGAAAACCTTCTCTAAGTGATTAGCGAATATATTTACCTTCTTAATCGAGTTTTTGGTCCAGGTGCGATTTTCAAGTCTTAGTGGAGATTAAGACACATTTGACGTTAGTTTTCACAAGTTTACAAAGACAACAGCGTAGATACGAGGTTTTTAAAATCGAACATGGAGATATGAGAGAAGAAAATCTTAAAAAAATATTCTATTATCTTTATTAACATTCGAAGTTTTTCACGGTAATAAAAGTGCTAAAGAGAGTTTTGCACTAATAATCTCAATATTGAAACAAAATTAGTTACGCGTTGTTTGGGGGTTACATACTGGTGTTGGGGGTTATATACTGAAAGGCACTCACTCATCTTGTCGACCATGTTACTTACCAATGCATATTTGTTTATGCAAATAACTTTTCTTTCTGAAGAGTGTTCACTATCAGTAACCTGTAAATAGTCCTGTTGACTTCAGAACGCCATTCCTAGGAACTTTCAATCATTAGAACTCTGGACGTATCGCGAAATATTGATTATAAAAAATTTACAAGGGAATTTCGAATGAATTGAACTACTCTGTTGCTGTTTTCTTTTGTTAAGGCTACCTCCTTGTAACAATTTTGTTATAAACAGTTTTTACCTGCTTTATTCAAATTCCAACATACGATAACATGCATATGAACTATTTCAAAATTTGTAATATTTTGTCCTCCTGAAATTATAAATATTGCTCCTATGGCTAATGTCACTTATCTATTCGTGCATACACGCACGTGAATAAATCCTCGTATTTATAGTAAATTTGAATTTTCTGAGATTTCTTTTATTACAATAAGATTTTTTTTTAAATTATGTTTTGTTAAAACAACAGCATATTTATTGTCAACATATTTTTGTTTCTGGGTCTATTTTCTTTGTGTTGCACAAACACCTTGAAAAGAAAAGCACAAAAGGGAGAAAAATAACTTAATTGTTTTAAGACATTTTTCTTACGGCAAAGAATACACAAAATAACAGTTAAATTTCATGAAAGACTTATGGCCATATTCATAAAAATTTAATTTTAGGTTTAAAGTATACAATAGTTAACAAGCACTTGTAGTCTATTGAACCTTTACATACCGTCTTGACTATCCACAAATTTGTTCGCACATGAAGAGAGTGTCGCCAGAATAACGAACAGAAGTTTGTTCGTGGTTTTCTGTGTGCAGAATACGTGTAGATGTTCCTGTTCAGCTTGAGCATAATTTTTTGTTTGTCATCTAGAGTGTTTCCATGTTCTCAGCATAGTTTATATACGGGTGTTTACAGAGGAGCGCATACACACACACATTTCTTATTTTGCCTGTGTGTATATTGTTTGTGGGTTAGCAGAAATGCATTGTGCGAACAACTGTTCGGACAACAATGTTTGACCACGAATTGACAATCAACAGCAACGTTCTTCAATAGCTATATTCCTGTGCGAACATCAATCTGCACGTTGGCAGTACAGATTCATGGTTAGTCAAGGCGGCATGTTAATAGGAAGACGTATTCATAAGCCGTTTTTAACAAGTATATATTTTTGAATTTTTGTACTTGCAACGCCATCATATTTTCAAGCTAATGTTGCACAAAAATGTTTCGAGTAGTTATAAAGTTTTTATTGTTTTAAATTTTGATTTGTTGAAGTTTTAATCTTGAAGGCAATTTTTCGATATATCCAAATTTTTAAATCGAATTTTCCATTTCAGAAATTCGCTTTGTGACAGTTTTTCGAATATATGATAAAATTCAAAATTTTCTGTTTTATTCGATTATGTGGTGAATAATAAAATTTTGGCGAGTTTCTTATATTTTCGAAATTCTTGTTGAACTCGATTTTTGCTTTAGTTTTCCGTTGATTTTATTTGTTTTTGAAAGATTTGGTTCATGTTTACGTGAATTTCTTATTTTTGTTTCGCAATTTTTTATTCAGTAGTAGAGATTCTTATACAAAACGGCAGTTACTTCCGATATATGGTTTGTTTTGAAGACATAATTTGCTGTGGGGTACTGCCTGTGCATCAAACATCCAAAAGTTACAGAGAAGACAGTCTAGGATTTTACGTCATATCGTCTGCGCCCCCTGGTACATAAGAAATGAAAACATACATAGGGATCTCAATGTTCCCACTATCCACGAAGAAGTTAAAACATACACGTCCAAATACGTGAACAAACTAGTCGCACATCCCAACACTCTAGCACGGAATTTATTGCAATTTGACGGCCACCAGACTCTAAAAAGAACTGACACATTGAGCTTGGCGAGGCGGCTCTCTCTACACAATAGAAGATAGATTTTTAAGATTTGAATACAAAAAATTAGTTATTACATTGGTAAAAACTAGTAAATAATAATTTAGAAGTAAGATTTGAATTTCTTTTAGTAGAAAGATTCAATAAAATAAAATATAAGTATAAAAAAAAAATAATTTGACGTTCTTTCTATCAAACTTTTTTTTTACAATACTTTAATAGGGTAGGGTTAAAGAGAGAGAGAGAGAGGATAAATACCAATGAGAGTACCGATTAAAATTATCATTAAAGTTACGAGCCGAAACCGCTTTATCTCCAAACCAAAATTGACAAGGGTTGACGGAAATTAGTTCCAACTGCTATTGAAGAACTCCTGCATTTTTTTGTGTAACCCAGTGTAATTTTTAGCCTGAGCTTTTAGGCATTACGCACAATGAAAGTAATAAAAATTAAAACAATGCACCGGACTTGGTTGGTGCTCTTACGACAAATTCGCAAAGAAAGGTTTTTCTTTGGGATACTGCACAATAAATGATTTACTGCAAGTTTTGTTCCCATATATTATAAAAAAAGAATAAAAAATTTATTTCTATATTTAATTAATTCAAAAAGGAATTCTACTTTACAGCTGCTCATTTTTATATTATACTTTATTTTTAAAGTAATTAATGTTTTATTTAATAAGTATTAATAATTTTAGACAGAACAAAAAAGAACTAACTGGAAAATCTATTTGTGTAGTTTTTTTTTTAATTAATAAAATTAACCTTCATTACATAAAAATAAAAGCCTAAGAAATGTTATTGATTTTCTACAAGTGGCTGTAACTAAAAATACTTTATTACTCAGGCAAATAACTTTTTTAATTTTGTGTTTTTTTCTTCTCTTTTGGGCCATTATAAATATTTAGGTAGATGTTTTTTGGAATAGCTAAACAGTTGGGGTGTAGTAGTAGGAATTTGTGCTTAAAAATAATAACAAACGCCAAGGCCGGGGAGGATGTAAAACTACGCGCGACTTCTTTAAATTCATTATAATAATTCATATTTTTCATGTGAACGTTAATAACAATGTTTTAAAAATGCTCTTTGTTCATGCTAAAGCTTTGAATTACTCACAAAAGAATTATACTTTGAAGTCCTAGAGAGAGTATTTCATTAAGACCTAATTATCAATTGTATTTCTCATATAAATGTTAGTTCTATATTCACGAAAAAAACGGCTGATGATATTGAAAATAACAGCAGAAAAGACACAAATCGCAAAACCAACACGATACTTACCTGATGACTGCATAACAAGCAATCGATATTTATTAAAATAAAAAATACATACAGATATACGGAAATAATTAAAAAGATGTAACAAAATATCGAATTTATAATATTTCTGTTAACTCTGTTTTGAATACATTCTCGGTGCTGACCATAGCAAATCGTAGAGGATCAATTCAGCGACACTGTCACTCAAATAATCACCGTGTTTTTATGTGACGATATCGACGACAATATAGGCCTCTTTGTCGTTCTCAACGATGTATGTAGACCTGCTCTCATGAAATGATACTTGTCAAACAAAAAAAGACCATCGAATTGATACAAATTTCACAGAACGAAAAATGACAATATAGCTGAAACCGGTTTGTCTCCAAACAATATTTGTGGAAATTCGTTCCAAAAGTCTATATCAAATCAACCTGTCGAAATATCCAATCAAGAATTAGACCACCTTAGTCACAGCCTTAACATATATATAACAACCATATTGGCGACCATTTCTCTCATATGAGTGAAATCATCATCTTGTCGCTGATGATGACAATATAAAATATCGTAACCGTTACCTAAAAAAGCAACTGCCTACAGCAAATTAAAAAGTTATTTTTTATTTTATTTTTAAATAAATTTTTATTATTAAGTTTTTAGCCAGGCTTTAAAAAATGCTAGCAATTGTTCAAATATGACCACAAACCCTGTGCTGTTCTATGCTGCAATAATTTTTTAACAGCACGCTCAATCTAAATTAAAAATTAACAAACAATGCACGATGTTGCTTTTGCTGTTTTTGTGCTGTTGAAAAAAGAAAACAGCACAGCAATAGTAAATGTTTGTTATCACCTTTCTTGCTCTTGCTATTTGTTCATTTTTAAATGCTGTAATGGGAAATGTTAAACAAATCCAGTACAACACATGTTCATTTTATCTTGTCATAAATTCTTATAACATAAGGGTTGCATATTTACCTACTTAATGAATATTAAGAAAATGACACTAAAGGATATACAAAAATTGCAATGGAATTACTGTGCGATGCTGTAACATTTCACAATGCTGCCAACGTGATTGCTGCCGTATTTGTGCAAGCATAGCAAAAATTACAAATAAATTAACGAGAAAGAAGTACTATTTTGTGACAGCAAATGTTTTTGATTTTTGCATTTGCTGGACTGTATTTATTTTCAACAGCTCAGTTACAGCAAGGTTATTCCTAATAAAACTAGTAAAATTTATAGCATAGGAGAGTATTAGTTCTATACTTTTGCTATTTCGCAACTAGCATTTTAGCTTTGCTTATTTATTTATTTATATATTTATTCAACGATTAAAAATACAGATATGAAGCAATCACCCAGACCTGATCGTATTACAATGTCAATGATATGGAACTTATCTAATTCAGCTCTGAGAATTTTACTATTTATATTTAATGCCATGTTTCGACTTGGTTTTTGCCCATGCTCTTGGAAGATGTCTGAAATTGTTATGAAAAGGAAAACAATTAAGTCAGATTACATCTTACAGGCTCATATTCGTTTCCTCCTTAAAACCTTATCATACTGAGCAAAACATTATCCCAGAACATCAGTTTGCTATTCAAGCAAGACATATCACTATTGATCGATTCAATAGAATTCGTAACCATTATTAGGTCGGCTTTTGAAAATAAGTAAAACTGTTAAGCTTTATTTGTAGAAATTTCGAAGGTGTTTGATAAAGTCCGGCATGATAAGCTACTCGCTAAAATAGGTCGAGTTCTTACTGAAAAGTCCTACAAGCTTCTTAAGAGCTATTTGACAGGTAGAACTTTTAATGTAAGATCAAAACGAATTGCTTTCAAAAACTGGGTAAATCTATGCAGTATTACCTCATGGTAGTATACTGGGGCTATATATATCCTCTATGCAGCGGATATGACAACAAGTTTGCCGACGAGACTGCGTTTATAAGTATTAATAATGATCCCAAGGTTGCATCTGAACAACTTCAGTTTCACATTCATTAGGCAGAGGACTGGCAACGTGGAGGATTAAGACGAAATTGGCGATCTATAAATGCCACTGTACCAGCGCAAACCGACATAAAATATTTGGGTATCCACCTTGATATACGCCTAACTTGGTCTCTCCATTATAAAGCCAAAATACCGGCCATAAAACTTGCAACAATTCAACTACACTGGTTAATAGGCCCTAACTCAACGCTGGTATTCATTATAATGCCATTATGGACATATGGCATTTAGCTCTGGTGTACTGCTTGCATCAAATATCCAGAAGCGACAACGAAGACAGTTCAAGATTTTAAGATTTATCGTCTGCGCCTGACGGTTTTTAGTTATAAGAAATGAAAATATCCATAGAGATCTGAAAGTTCTCACTATGTAGAACAAAACAACAACATACTTCCGAAAATATGGGAACAAGTTAACGGTCCATCCCAACACTCTAGCAGGCGGTTTACAGTAATTTCATGGGCACCACATACTGAAAGAAACTGCCGCATTGGCAATAAATTAGTTCTTACATTGGTGATAATTAATAAATAATATTTCAAAGATAAAATTTGATTCCTTAGTGTAAATTTCTTTAAGTAAAAAAATTGTATAAAGTAATATTAAAGTTTAAACAAAATGTATTCCAAACTCACACGATTGCAAGCCTCTACAGGCCCTCTTCGACTGAATATTTTAAGTTAATCTTGTTTTTTCTTGATCTGTTCTTTTCGTCGTCAAAATACTTCGAAGGGCCGACAACTAAGTTGTATATACGACAAATACTTGCATTATTTTGTGTCTGAACTTGTCGTCTTCGTCGCGGAACTTTTCCTTGACGGGATGTGTTATACGATTAGTTTAGTATTTTGTCATTTAGGTAGTCGTCAGTGCTAAGCTCTCGGTGAAGACAATTTCAGTGACAAATTGCGTGCGTGAAAATTTTTAAAATATTCTCAAGAAATCGATGAGAGGGATGTTTTTATGACAAAAATATCTACGGTATTCTACATGCGTGCCACTCCCACACGCAAGCACACACACACACAAGAACGTATGATTAATATTTTCAAAGAAATTAATCATGGGTCTTGTAAACAGAACAAACATGCAAACAGGCACTGTTGCCAGATTTGACGATTTTAGCAGTCAAAAATTACTTTCTGACAATTTGGCGATACATCGAATGATATTTTCAATACCCATTTTTCAGGAGCCACAAATAATTATTATTTTCCAAATTTCCAAATGTTACAAGATTAAGAAGTACACCAACGCAATCCTTGTTACGCGAACTACCTCTGGCTACACTCATTTTTATTTGTTTGAAAATTAACTCATTTAATTGTAAGGCTTAAGTTCTTTTTTTTTCTCTTTCTGTTAAGAAAGCAAATTTTGTTTGATATAAATACAGTAAAAGTTAAAATTTTACTAGACAACTAGTAGATTGAAATACATTCTCTAAGCCGCTACGCATGTTATCAACATTTTTTGTATCTTTCTTCTAAATTTCTGTCCACTGTTTGTTGTTGTTGGTGAAGTTGCATATACACTAATGTAGGGTGAATATCTATTTTATTATTTATTATTAATGTATGGGGGGATATCGAAGCAGACCACTTACTTTCTGGGTCCCTTTTCGACCCCCATCTCGCTCCTCAAATTGATTTAAGGGAACCGATCCGTAATCAGAACCACCTAACATTCAATTGAGTCTCGTGCTAGCCCTAGCCTTTACTCTTGAATAAAGTGATTTCAGACTGTCGACACTCTTCCTCATCTGTCTAAGGCTTAGTTTCCCCATGGCATTCACATCTAACAAGTGTCTGCCAGTGGTCTTAAGCCTTATGCTAGCCAGTGCTGGACATTCACACACAATGTGCGCTACCGTCTCAGCTTCTTCCAGGCATAGTCTGCAAGTATCATCTTCTACGACTTTCATCTTAGCCAGATGGTACTTGAAGTTTCCATGTCCTGTCACTAACGTAGTGATCCAGCTTAAAGTATCCCTATTATACCCGAGCACCTTGCTGGCCTTCCTGCCGAGGGGCTCGTTGAGCACCATTCTAGCCTGTCTACATGTGGTATTCTCCCTCCACCTATTCAGGTGTAGTGAGTTTACCCATTGAAGAGGGTGAATATCTAAGTAGATCGCTTACTTTATGGGTCCCTTTTTTCACCTCTTCTTTCCTCGAATTGATTTCAGGGAACCAATTTGTAATTTACAACTACCTTACTTTTTTTGAATCTTGTGCTAACACTAGCCTTTACTTTTGACTTGAGTGATTTAGGACTGCCGACTGGCAACTCTCAGCCTTCTTCCTCAACACGGAGTCAGTTGTAATTGCTAGCATTTGTCTAAGGCTTAGGTTCACCATGGCAATCACATTTAACAAGTGTCTGCCCGTGGTCCTGCTAGCCAGTGCTAGACATTCACACACGAAGTGCGCTACCGACCAAGTCTGACTCACCCGTCTACCTCTTGCGTGGTTTTATTGTCCATCTTTTCGAGATATGTCCATTACAGAGATAAACCTCTCAACCTCTTACGAGGCTATCTCAGTCATCCCTGTAATGAAGAAAAAGATGTCCGTCCACTCACATAGAGCTAAATATGCGCGCGTACGTCTGTATTAAAACTAGAGATCTACTGGTATCCAGATTTCGCACACTAGAAATGTAGCATCCTCTTAGCCACGCCTCCCTGGCGTATGTTGTTCCACCGTGTATTAGGGATTTTTTAGGGAGAATTAACTTCGCTCCGCTCAACTTATTTAGCCATACTCCTAGCAGAGATAGGTACCTGTTACCAGTCGCCACCACTTGGAGGTATAAGCCAGAACTTCTGACAGTGCACTCAGTTACGGCAAGCCATATCTCTGTGTCTGCCAGTTCACGGCCTTTCCCCAGGGCAAAATAAGTAACATAAGCAAACTTTCACTAAATACACCGTGTTATCGGAACAAAACGAAAATGAGTAAGACACCATTTTTTGTTACAATTCACATATTTTTCAATTCGTGAAATAAGGGTCCAGGTGAAATTGTTTCCGATATGAATATTACAGAAGCGAGGCATTGGTTTCACAACCGCTTGTAACACATCTTTTTTGTACACGAGATTGCAACGTTTGTGGGCTCGTTGTATTAAGTTGTGTCTTGATTGAGCGAAAAATAAAACTGTTAATGGGGGCACATGGCAGTACTGGAAAATCAAGATTTTAAAATGTAATTGAACTCAGCTTAAAGAGTACTTTTATCATATGAAAAGTACTATTTCAAAAATTCAAAGAGACCATTTGTCCTGTGGTTAGAAAACTTAAATCGTTTAGCAATATGTGATTTTAATATTATTTCGGGCAGTATATTACCTAACGTTTGAGATTAAAAAAAAGTACTTTTAAACTCTTGGGGGTACTACGGTAATTCGCAGTATCGAAAAAAGTACAATAGCATTGCCACGTAGCAAAAAGCATGTTTTGCGTAATTTATTTGTCATCTTTACTCCACAAGACTTGTTTGCAAAGTGAAGTTGTACACACAGTTGTATGGTGTACGGGCGAAATACCCAACTTGATTACCAACCGAGTTGTGTCAATGGTCGCAACGTCTATGACTTGCATTATAATATTAATTTAAACCTGTATTTAATGTTATTTTTAAGTCATCTTAAAATCGTCTTGTTTAGTACTTCTTTAGGTTCCACTGCAGTGTTTGTGGCTCCTAAAACAATTAAATGTGCAATAGCTAAATCTATCTTTTGTGGACGACCGCGAAAATTTCATGGGACTGATAATTTTTTTTTTTTATTTATGTATTTTATTGAGAGAAACTTTGTATTTGTTACAATTAAATGCTATGAAACGAAAATTTGTATATCTTCTAGGATGTTTCTCTTCAAAAGAAAATTTATTGCTCTTCCCATTATAAATTAACTATAAAGTTATTGAGCTACTATATTTTATTTTTTAACAAAACACAATTAAAGATTTATAGTTCCTGAATTTTATGCCACAAAGTCTATTGGAGGACAAAAATATTCATATGCTATATTTATTAGCTGCTTTAAAAAAAGACTAATAAAAGTCCGTTAGGCTATTAGTGAACAGTTTTGTCTAGTACTGTATTTAAGATTTAATGGTGAAAAGAAGCAAAAGACGTTTTATTTTCTTTTTTGCAGACGAGATAAAATTATTTTATGACAAGGAAATTTTTGAATTAAGTAAATGAATTTCGACAATGGTAATTAATCATATGAGTGAATATTTACGGAAATTGTATTAACTTTACAGCTCAATAGGTTCAATGCTATGTTGATGTTAACATGGATTTCTGATGTCTACTTTATTGTGTGTGTATAACTATACTAGCTGCCGTGTAAACAATGTGTTAATTAAGTAAAATGTACAAAATATATTTATAACTATTTTTTACCCTCTACGTAGGTCCTTTATGTAACAATTTATATTGCAATCACTTTCAGTTGACGAGACATGCATTGTGTAACTAAGAACATGTAAAATGAAATGAAGTAGAACACAAACACAAGATAAGCGCAATGATGGTTTGTAGTGGGAGTGTGAGTTTGACATTTAGTTTCAATAGTTAAAGTGTTGATACCCTGCAAACATTTTAAGTAAACAAAGGTGATGATATCGATAGCAGATTGTTTACGTAGTGTCCACACCTGATGAATTTATATCATGATGAATGTCAAATTGATATTATGATGAAAATTTATCATGTATAGATTCAACTTAGTATTGTTATAGCAGCATTATGATACAATCATGTAACCTCACTCATCTTATGCTATTTTTATCTTGAGATCAAATGTCATTTTAGCTGTTGTTTTGTATTTGAAGTTAATTAACTTCAAGTTTTTTTATTCAGAAAGCGAAAAAATAATGGCCTTACAAATATTATAAAATAAATTACAACTGAACTCATTAGTCAGGTTTGGTTGGGAGACAAACCGCTTTCGGCTGTGTACCATCTTTAGTGTCATTTTTCGTTCAGACGAACTCAGATACCTACATATATCAAATCACCCTATCGGAATATCATATAAAAAATAAACTTTTATTTAATTTTTTATATAAAGATCTTAAATTTCAAAAATCTTCCACCAATGTCATGAAACAAATTCTTTGGTGTGGTATATTTTCGTTTGTAAATAACAAGTAATAACAATTAATGCCATTAACATTTCTTCTTCATGCTCGCATTCAGATGATGACTCCATTAAAAACATAATTGTTTAAAGTGGCGGAACCTTTGCACGCATTTGCTACTGTATGAAAACAAACATTCTTTTGAATATTGAATATTATGATAAAATTAACATTCAAGTGAAGTATCGTCGTGAGACTCAAACTGTCACCAAGTAGGCGTTAAACCAATTGCTTTACAAGTGCACAATTTGCTACCGAGTAAATATTAATAGAAACATTTTCTTACGTTACTATGACAGCTAATACACACACATTGAGATGCTGGTGGCAACATCAACTTAAAGAGATTTTAAAATAATCTTCTTATAATTTTACACAATTGTAATAAAATTCAAGAAAACATATGGTCATAAAGAATAGGACAGTTAAGTGGCAAAAAAGTTCAAATGGCGTAAACTTTGTTTTAACTCAAGAAATTATTACGGAATTGAGTTCTGCTTAAAATAAATAGTCCTAAAGTGTTGTTAAGTTTTTTTAATACGACCGATAATCTTTTATTTAATTCCTCCAGCGATGTGATTAGCATTTTTTTTATCGCTTTTAGCATATTTTCCTTTCAAAATTCAACTTTGGCAACACTGTTTAACTAAGTCTTTGAAATTTTGAACTACTTCTTGACTAGCCATAAATTCGTGCGCACATGGAGACAGCGTCGGCAGAATAACGGAAAGAAATCTGTTCGCGGTGTTCTGTGTGGAGAATACGTGTTCAGTTTGAGCATAATCTTGTCTCTCATCGAGATGGTTCCCATGTCCTCATCATAGTTTATGTACGGGTATTTACAGTCATATGTGTACATATGTACACAGCATTGTGCGAACAACTGTTCTGTCAAACTTTGTCTGAACACGACCCGACCATCAACAGCGCAGATCTCCACGAGACAAATCCCTGTGCGAACAACAATCCGTACGTTGGCAGAACAGATTTATGGCTAGTCAAGACTAACACGCCGCTTGGATCAGTGTTGCCAAGAGGGGGAAAACTCCTTACATGTAGTTTTTTTAACAATCGAAATAATAGCGTTGGGAAAATCAGTCATAGGTACTTTTTTAAAATTTAATAAAAATTCAAATTTTACTGCGATTTTGAGGGAAAAACGATTTAAACTTTTAATGCATTGACGGCACTTAAAGGCTTTTTTTTAACGGTTTGGCAACAATAATTAATGTTGACAGCCTATTCGAAGTCAAAGACTATGGGCTAAAACTCGACCATTTCTAGTTTCGTTTTGCCAAGTTTATATAAAAGAGATAGCCTACCTTAATGTTTTCAATTAAGCTACCTCGTTCATTTTATCGTGGTAAATGATATTTTGCTGGTATAAAATCATAACACATGATAGCACGTCTTTTTAAATCTGGCATTCTGTTTCATATACTGTGATGCCGTTTTGTTTTTGTTTTCTTTTGAATTGCATATCGTTTTGAGCTAAAGGTAATTATTTATATTTTCAAAATTATAGCAAACTGCGTAGGTTTATTTAACATAGTAAATAATAATAATTGATTGATTGAAATCAACCAGTCTTATTGTTTCCAAATTTATCGAGATCGGTTACTCAGACTTTACTTGAATTACCGCAGGCTAACGCCGATGCGGGGAGAATGTTTTCAATTATGTTTGGCTTAGAATTTAATAGGTCAACATTTTCGTAAAACATCGCTACTTACTTAATAATGTCGAAATTTATTAATTTTTTTTAGTTCAATGGATGAAAAATTATATTTCCCCAGGCTTGCGAGGTATACTTACACACACACGTGCAAAGCTGTGTTTGCTATGCACACATATACAAAACACTCACATACGTTTTTATATACATATAACGACCGCATACACGGTCAAGGTGTAAAGTTGCCAACCGGCCAACAGAGCAACAATATGAACATTATCAACAGTTTTATTATTGACTCCCAGTAACACTGCAGTTGTTCAGTAAATGGACATTAAGTGGTTTACATGTCCATAGCAAGCAAAAACATTTTTTTATTTACTTTTTATGTAGCAATTATGTCTACTGTATTTTATGCAGGGGCATATTTAAATATATATTAAGGTGTTCGGAAAACAGTTGAGCAAGTCACCCTAAGGGGTCAAACAAATTTTTAGCACACCCCAACAGCCCTTTGGGGTTTTTATGTATTGCTTCGCCATTTGAATTTTGATCATCGTTTTTTGTCTTGGAGGTGACTTGTTGAATTTATTTTGGCCTGTGGTGACCTAATATTTGTTATTGGCTGAATGAATCAAGTGGCAATTAAGCAAAAGAAAATCATGGTAAAATTCGAATAAAATACTACATTTGAATCTCTCTTTAAATCTTCCAAAAAAATGCTACAACTCGAACAAGGAGCAAGCAAAAGTAAATGTGATTTTAAAAACTGAACTCATTAGTCAGGTTTGGTTGGGAGACAAACCGCTTTCGGCTGTGTACCATCTTTAGTGTCATTTTTCGTTCAGACGAACTCAGATACCTACATATATCAAATCACCCTATCGGAATATCATATAAAAAATAAACTTTTATTTAATTTTTTATATAAAGATCTTAAATTTCAAAAATCTTCCACCAATGTCATGAAACAAATTCTTTGGTGTGGTATATTTTCGTTTGTAAATAACAAGTAATAACAATTAATGCCATTAACATTTCTTCTTCATGCTCGCATTCAGATGATGACTCCATTAAAAACATAATTGTTTAAAGTGGCGGAACCTTTGCACGCATTTGCTACTGTATGAAAACAAACATTCTTTTGAATATTGAATATTATGATAAAATTAACATTCAAGTGAAGTATCGTCGTGAGACTCAAACTGTCACCAAGTAGGCGTTAAACCAATTGCTTTACAAGTGCACAATTTGCTACCGAGTAAATATTAATAGAAACATTTTCTTACGTTACTATGACAGCTAATACACACACATTGAGATGCTGGTGGCAACATCAACTTAAAGAGATTTTAAAATAATCTTCTTATAATTTTACACAATTGTAATAAAATTCAAGAAAACATATGGTCATAAAGAATAGGACAGTTAAGTGGCAAAAAAGTTCAAATGGCGTAAACTTTGTTTTAACTCAAGAAATTATTACGGAATTGAGTTCTGCTTAAAATAAATAGTCCTAAAGTGTTGTTAAGTTTTTTTAATACGACCGATAATCTTTTATTTAATTCCTCCAGCGATGTGATTAGCATTTTTTTTATCGCTTTTAGCATATTTTCCTTTCAAAATTCAACTTTGGCAACACTGTTTAACTAAGTCTTTGAAATTTTGAACTACTTCTTGACTAGCCATAAATTCGTGCGCACATGGAGACAGCGTCGGCAGAATAACGGAAAGAAATCTGTTCGCGGTGTTCTGTGTGGAGAATACGTGTTCAGTTTGAGCATAATCTTGTCTCTCATCGAGATGGTTCCCATGTCCTCATCATAGTTTATGTACGGGTATTTACAGTCATATGTGTACATATGTACACAGCATTGTGCGAACAACTGTTCTGTCAAACTTTGTCTGAACACGACCCGACCATCAACAGCGCAGATCTCCACGAGACAAATCCCTGTGCGAACAACAATCCGTACGTTGGCAGAACAGATTTATGGCTAGTCAAGACTAACACGCCGCTTGGATCAGTGTTGCCAAGAGGGGGAAAACTCCTTACATGTAGTTTTTTTAACAATCGAAATAATAGCGTTGGGAAAATCAGTCATAGGTACTTTTTTAAAATTTAATAAAAATTCAAATTTTACTGCGATTTTGAGGGAAAAACGATTTAAACTTTTAATGCATTGACGGCACTTAAAGGCTTTTTTTTAACGGTTTGGCAACAATAATTAATGTTGACAGCCTATTCGAAGTCAAAGACTATGGGCTAAAACTCGACCATTTCTAGTTTCGTTTTGCCAAGTTTATATAAAAGAGATAGCCTACCTTAATGTTTTCAATTAAGCTACCTCGTTCATTTTATCGTGGTAAATGATATTTTGCTGGTATAAAATCATAACACATGATAGCACGTCTTTTTAAATCTGGCATTCTGTTTCATATACTGTGATGCCGTTTTGTTTTTGTTTTCTTTTGAATTGCATATCGTTTTGAGCTAAAGGTAATTATTTATATTTTCAAAATTATAGCAAACTGCGTAGGTTTATTTAACATAGTAAATAATAATAATTGATTGATTGAAATCAACCAGTCTTATTGTTTCCAAATTTATCGAGATCGGTTACTCAGACTTTACTTGAATTACCGCAGGCTAACGCCGATGCGGGGAGAATGTTTTCAATTATGTTTGGCTTAGAATTTAATAGGTCAACATTTTCGTAAAACATCGCTACTTACTTAATAATGTCGAAATTTATTAATTTTTTTTAGTTCAATGGATGAAAAATTATATTTCCCCAGGCTTGCGAGGTATACTTACACACACACGTGCAAAGCTGTGTTTGCTATGCACACATATACAAAACACTCACATACGTTTTTATATACATATAACGACCGCATACACGGTCAAGGTGTAAAGTTGCCAACCGGCCAACAGAGCAACAATATGAACATTATCAACAGTTTTATTATTGACTCCCAGTAACACTGCAGTTGTTCAGTAAATGGACATTAAGTGGTTTACATGTCCATAGCAAGCAAAAACATTTTTTTATTTACTTTTTATGTAGCAATTATGTCTACTGTATTTTATGCAGGGGCATATTTAAATATATATTAAGGTGTTCGGAAAACAGTTGAGCAAGTCACCCTAAGGGGTCAAACAAATTTTTAGCACACCCCAACAGCCCTTTGGGGTTTTTATGTATTGCTTCGCCATTTGAATTTTGATCATCGTTTTTTGTCTTGGAGGTGACTTGTTGAATTTATTTTGGCCTGTGGTGACCTAATATTTGTTATTGGCTGAATGAATCAAGTGGCAATTAAGCAAAAGAAAATCATGGTAAAATTCGAATAAAATACTACATTTGAATCTCTCTTTAAATCTTCCAAAAAAATGCTACAACTCGAACAAGGAGCAAGCAAAAGTAAATGTGATTTTAAAAAATATTTCTTTACATGTCCACAAACTAAAGATGGCCTGTTGCCCAGGCCATAAACAATTGATTAAATAATAGTAATGGCAATATTTATCTAAAAACGATTAATAATCGATTATTTTGTTGCTATTAACGGCTGAATTGTATCCAAAAATTCCTCCTCAATTTCCAAAGTAATCGAAAAAAATACATTAACAATAAATTCAAATTCAATTAAAAATAACCGTTTTGGGCCGGCTTAAATGACGATTTAGCACAACGGAACAACCATTATTACTGCCAACACAAATTGTTCTAGACCTCAGGTTTAAACAAAATCCATTAACGCTATCTTCAATTATCTTTTCAATAAAGCCAACTTCATTATAATTAATATATTTATCTGCGATAAATAAAAACAATTTTATGACGAGAAAAATCTCTACTTGAAAGTACTTTTCGTTTTTCATGTTAAAACTTATTGTCATTGTGTAAGTGGCTCTTCTCTTCTTGGCTTTTTTTTCTATTTTTGTTATTTCTTTGCGCTTTCGTCTTAAAAATACACACACAAATTGTATTTATACAGGGTGTTTTTTTTTAAAGCAAAGAACTCTGTATTGAAATAAATCAAAGGTAAATGGTGTGCATTGATTTAGTTGAAAGATAATTCATGAAGAGTTTTATTTGAATATAATTTCCGGCATATGGCCACATGGACTGGTTTCGAAGAAAGTAAAAATTTCGATCACTTTTTGCTGCAATGGAGGTCGGTTGTCAGTGATTACGTGGTGAATGTTGTCTGCCAAATCATTAAACGGGTGTGGTTTATCGACGTAGACTTTACATAAGCCCACTAAATATATTCCAGCGGTTTTAAGTCGTTCCTTGACCGAACGTTTCTTTTAATTGTGACTCGTGCTGTGTGGCATGTTGCAACATGCTGTCGATGCCATAGCTCCTCCACATTAAGGGTACAAAGACATTTTGTGATTGTGACCCTGTAGCGGGCATCAGTAATTCTAACATTCTGGTTAGCTTCGGATAATTTATTCCACCGGCTCATAAAGGAGTTCAAACAAAAACTTTATCTGGAAGTAAGGGCTTTCGGTGATGGATCCCAAATGTGACAGTTTTGATTCGTGCGTAGTATTGCCAATGTAAAGTTCTATGCCTCTAAAAAAAACACGCGATATTACAGAGTTCAGTCAATTACAAATACAATAACATTTAATATCGTGCTGTACACTTGGGTGTGTTATTGCTTTATCTGGCTTATTGTAGCTTTTCCACCTGTAGCGGAGGGTGCAAAACTATTTAAAAAATAATTTGCTTAATCGTATCTAATAAACTTGTTGTAATTACGTTGTCATTTCTTAATTATTATTATTATTTTTTTTTTTCATTTTAGGTCATTTTCCTTTAGGTTCAGAGCACTGTCTGACATGGATTTGCTTGGATGTGTTATTCTGCACAGCCAGTATAATGCATTTATGTACGATATCAGTGGACCGTTATTTGTCCTTGCGTTATCCCATGCGCTTTGGACGTAACAAAACACGAAGGCGAGTCACTTTAAAAATACTTTTTGTCTGGCTCTTGTCGATTGCCATGAGTTTGCCGTTGAGTTTGATGTATTCAAAGGTAAATATGCAGATTATCATTAATTAAGACAATAACAAATTTAAATATCTTATTATTTGCGACTAGATGCAGTTTGTAATTTTTTGTTGAAAAAAAATTTTTTTTGTATCTATTGTTACAAAACCAATCAAGGTTGGTAATATCAATCCTGCTTGGGTGAATATTAAAATTGTATTTTACGCTTTTTAAACAGCCCCTAAATATTTTTTCGCAAAGATTGAAAAGTTATGCCGGGAACTTCTAACATTTTATTGAACAGCCTTTTGGCCCAATCACAAGCTTCTTCGGGTTCAATATTTTTTAGCAATTGGTTTTTTAATATGCCTGAAAAAAAGTTAATTTTTAATAATATGACTTTTCTTCTACATTAGAAGAAAATAAAGTCCGGTTAATGGAATATACATATGTTTGTTTTTTAATACTCGTAACATAAAAATTAAATAAATGGTTGTTCTGTTTAAGCATTTCAACTCGATGAAGAATAAATTGAATGAATTAAACTTAAAGACTAGCAGCGGTATTCATGAAAAATCTTAAATCAGGTTTCAAATACGGATTAGTTAAAACACATTTAAAGCTTAAAAAAGGTTTATTAAAAATTCGTATTCATAAACAAATTTAAGTAAACATATATCTTTGAATTGTTGTGCTGGCAACACCACCATACTTCCATGCTAATCTTGCACAACAATTTTTCCATCGAAGTTGAAAGTAGGCTTTTATAGTTTAAATATATTAACTTCCGTTTTTATAAAAGTCCCTATAAATTGTTGTATTAAGTGAAGTTTACAATTCTTTAGTAAATCAAAAAATAATTCATACAACTTATTTTTGTAGGGGGTAAACAAAAAATTCGAATAACCACCGTTTTTATTTGTTTTGAAATTTTCTACATCACTGAACTATTTTTTATATTAGCGTTGATTTTTTGTAATAAGCTAGCAAAAAAAAAACTAAATTATCCGGCATGTTCTGACACTCTCAAGAATGTCAAATCGCATGCGAGTAACAAATCGGCAAACTTATTTTGGCATGTTCTGCAACTCACGCGTTTTACTTGCGATTTGCTTTTTTTCTAACTTGTGTTAACCAAAACAAAAGCAAAATAAACAGAAGAAATACAGCGGCAAAAGTTGCGGAAGCAAAGAACGTTTTTAAATTTCATGTTTTTAGAAAACATTTGTTACAAAATGTCATTAGTTTTGACTAAAATAAAAAGAAAACACTATTAATTGCATTTATTCATAACTTTGTAGTTTCTTTAAAAAACTAGTTTAGTTTAAATACAGCAGTTCACTTCAGTATAATCTTGCGAATTGAACTCGCCAAAACTCTTGCGAATGCGAATTAATTGTGTGGAGCATTTCCACTATAGGTAGAGAGCTGAAATTTGATATAACCCCCACGGTCTGTAAGCTTTATGCTGGGAACACAACTGGGACGAACGACGAATTTTCCACCGCAAATATTCGTCGTCAAAAATAGAACACATTTGTGTATGCCAAAATGCACACAAATATGACGTCGGTCGAAATTCGTCATACGCGGCGAACTTTGAATTAGATTTATTACTATTTCTTACGACGAACAAACAGTACAATGTGGCCATGTTTGGTTTCAGTTTCCAAGTACATATTTTAGTAAATAAAGTTGTTTTTTCAATAATAATTAATTTAATTTTGTTTTATAGTATTTAATATAAGTTTACAAAATAGTAGTTAAGTATAAAATTACTTTTTGGCTGTGTTTTTGTTAGTGTTTAATTTTTTAACTATTTTTTTTATATGGTCACCCTATCTATCTATATATAGATAACAGCTGTTATTTTTTCGTCGTTATTGTGCTTCATACGACGAATTTACACATCGAATTTTTACCGACGTATTCGTCGTGTGGGACGAAATTCGTCGTTCGTTCCAGTTGTGTTCCCAGCATTAAGTTAAAATAAGTCTAATATACATATTAACAAACAAAAATAACTTGGAAAAAAGGATTCAGATCCGCACAAAAACATAAATGTGAAAGTAAGGTCAGGTTCCTATCCAAACATGTCGGCCGTTAAAAGTATTGAGGTCCAAGTGAGGACAACTTGCTAGTTTGCAAATTTGTTTTTTCTTTTTAATATGGGAAAGAATTATGGAAAAAATGATACCAAACTAGCAAGTTTATTTACTTAAGAACTTGGCCCTCATGTTAATCTCAGTACTTTTAATGGGCGAAATTTTTGGATAGAAACTTTACCTTCTTTTCACATTTATGTTTTTGTGCGGCTGAATATACACACCGGTTCGGTATGAAAATTGAACTGAAACTTGTTTATGATATACCCACCTACTTATACAACATCCGGTACAGTCGAATATAGCGCCCTTACTTGTTTTCTTTCTTTAATGTCTCGTATACTTTTATGAATGGTTTATGAAAGGTAGAGAGGAAAAGAATGCCTTTCATCTTATTAATCACTTAAATAAGTAACTGTGAAAAACTCTATTTATTATACACATATGTTACATATCTATGCATGTGTGTGTATGAGGTAAAAGAAAGCGAAATGAACAGAAACGCTTTGCGCTTTTTTTAATTAAAAGTTTTTTCTTTGCTTTTGGAAAATTTATTAACGGTAGTTATTGCTAATATGTGAACTTTGTTTGAGCGCTTAAGTTTTTATGTTCAAATGTTTTGTAACTTTTCTCGATTGATTGATTACGAGTTATACGAATATTGTTGATTAAAGTAGTGAAAACTTTTTTTCAAAGTTGGCCCTTTTGGCGTTTGGCAAGAACCAAACATTGAATTTGTCAAGTTTTTCAGTTGCCCTCCATTTGTGCATTCACTTACACACATACATATAAGTATTTATTTATGAATTATTAATCTGCCAATGATAAGCTTCTTTTCTTTGTATCTTCTGAAGAATCATGCCTCTGTTTTGGTTAATGGTACATGTCAGATACCGGATCCTGTGTACAAACTAGTAGGATCGATAGTTTGCTTTTATATACCTTTGGGTGTCATGCTGTTGACTTATTGTCTGACTGTTAGGTTATTGGCACAGCAACGTCAGAATCTTGGTGGCACAAATCAAACAGCAACGCCTGGCTGGGCAAGTGGGTGGCTGGGCCAAACACCGGCGCTGGGTAAGTAATTAGAAATACACATGTCCACACATATGTATGTAATATTTCTTTATAATTCTGAGAACATATTTTCCGTTTATTCATTTGTAAGTGTTTGAATACACATGTAATCAAGTATATACATATGTACATGTCAACGCATCGCACACCTACTTTAAAAGTGACACAATTTAAAGTGATCAATTTCGGATTTATGTGTTAATATTGTGTACAGAACTCATGTCTATTAATACTCAAAATCTGAATTTATTTTATTTTGGGTAACTCTGACTAAGGAACTTGAACTGACTTGATATTCCGTTTGACAGTCAGCTGCAGTTTACACAATAGCGTGATCTAAAAGGATGTCTGTTGCTAAAAGTTAATTAGTTCTTTTTAAAATTCTGAAATTTTTGGCGATGTAAATAATAAAATATACGACTATTTTTCATTTCCATATGTGAACCGTTTATTTTGAAAATGGCATAAATCACTTAAAAAAAGAAAAAAAAATCAAGGTTTCAAAAAATTCAATTAAACACATAGAAGACAGCAGGCTACCGACTACAATCTGTCAAAATTTAAATACACATGTTTATATAAGAAAGATTAGTTTGAAGACAACAAGGCATAAGGATGCATGTGGTTGCACATGCTGCTATTGTCGTTGTGGTTAAAATAAACTAATTTCTATTTTTGTTGGCTACAAAAGAGAAAAAGTGTTAACAATAGAACATAATATTGAAAGCCAATTAGTGCTTAGAATTACACATCAAATGAAAGCTTATTGTCTTAGCTTTTATAATAAATGCACAAGAAGATATATTCGATTACATTTTTAACTTTGCAGGCCCGACCATCCATAAGACTTTTTCCTTAAAAAAATACTTAAAAAAAATAAAAAATCTAAAGAGGCACCACTGATATATAAATGAATCCCTGCAACAGTTGTTATTATTTTAACATTACTATGTAGCTGTCGTTTTCAAAATAATTAAGTAGCTGGCTATAGGGCGTGCATCCCGATGCGGTCAATGTGTTTAATGCCTAAAGTTGAGTTTTGAAAACGTGGGAGGCAATTGTATTCGTTAGAGAAAAAAGTTCGATTTAAAAAAACAACTTATGTCCTTTTAAGATCTTATTATGAACGAAATTGTAAGTTGAGTAAAGTTAGCGTTCTAAATGAAAGACATAAGCAGAAATTCAATATAAGTACCCGAAAAATAGAGCTTCATAAGTGCAATTGTTCAAAGGGGAGGTAACTGGTTTTCAGCTTAAGTCGACTTAAGTACTTATTCCTTATTGCCACAGGTATAATCAAGTCACTAATTTTTCCAAAGTATTTATAATGAAAGTGGCATAAGTCATAATGTAAGTCAGCGATTTCACTAAGCAATTTATTTTGAAAGTGACTTAAGCCTCTTTACCGTACTGAATTTTTGACTATATAAAATTATTAATGCTGAGAAAAATTGTAAGCATCCTGAGATAACACACACAGATAAATTTTTTCGAAAATACTCTTACATATCTCAATTTCAAAACAAAGTGACTTATGCCACTTTCAAAATAAACGGCTCCTATGTATCTTCCATATTCCATTATGCAGTATTTTTTTAGTAATAAATTTATTTTATATATTTGTTTATATTTAAAGAACGACGTTGCACGTGGCGACAGCTGTTAAAAACTGGACACAGCGGCTCTTCCTCGGCTGCGCATGCACATTCAGCCAATTCTACAGATACCGAATTATCAACACTAGACAATCATGAACTGTGGTTACCAGAGTCAAGGTAAATTATATACATAAAAAGTAAATTAGCTTTTGATACCCTTCAACACGCATGGAAAGTTTGTCGCTCCGCTTATGCTTTATATTCATTTTCATTTTCCTTATACCTTTTTGATCCCCATAAGTAGGAATTCTGTCCATAGTCTCATACTAATGTATAGGGTAATGCTGAAGTCTCTACATAACTTCGAAACTCATGTGGTTAGCTGATCTATTAGTTTCGAGAGTTTTGCTATTAAAAATCGGTCTGACCATGGTTGAGATGTGGAAGCACAACGAAAGCCTCTTTTATTTTCTTTCATTTGTTCAATCTGTTGTTATTTTATGTTGCTCTTTGTTAAAATAACTTAAAATTTATTTAAACAAATTTATTAAACAGAGGTTGAATATTTCGCTAAAAAGTGAAATATCACCAAAAAATCGAAACTTTTTCAAAAACTCATGAATTTTCCTGAAATCAGCAAAATAAGCAAATAGGAAATGCACCAAGAAATTAGGTTTTAACAAATAATTGGAAATTAATTGATAAATCATAGCTCAATCGAGTAACTAAAATACAAGAAAACAACATTAAAACTTAATTATCGTATGCTAGAAGGCTTCATGAACAACTCTCATTTTGTTTACAAAACTACAAGCATAAGGTACGAATATTTCTAAATTTTCGAAAATTTAGAAAAAGGTTCCTGATGAGCTGGCGTAAGCAATCATTGAAAGACGCATAGAGACCAGCTTATAGGCCTCGTTACTTATATGTAAACGTATACGTTGCGAATCAGCTGATCCATTTTGCTTATGGAGCTTGTATGCAAATGTGTACTCTTTCGTAAAGTTTGCGTAACGTTGCGAACGAACCTGAGAAATTTATAATTTCTATTCGTATTTACGTATCAGCTGTAAATTTTCAATGTGGCTTTTATACAATGTTGCCAACAGACTTTTCTAAGCTGAATTTGTTAACGTTTTTTTATCTGTTTAAATACTTAGATTTGTTGACATAATTTGCAAAGTCCGTCTAGACTGCCAAAAAATTAACTATATTAAGGTTAAAACTGTGAATAAACAAGTAATAGTGCTATACTCGGCTGGACTGAGCCTTAACTACCCTTCAAAATAGTTACGTCCGTATATGCTAAAAATGCTTTATTATTTTTTAACCTTTAAATAACTTTCTTTTATTACTAGAACTGCTTTTTAGCAACAAAAATTGTTTTACTTCGCCTCAAAAGTATATTTATCAAAAAATCAGTTTGTACTATATCTCGGCTGTACATAGATATGTATGGAGCAATATCGCAAAATTTTGCTCTTTTGTCCTTAATTTTGTTATCCGAGCAACATTTTGGTACCAAAAATTGTTTTAGTTCGCATAATTGTTAAAAAAAATCGGTTTATGCTATATCCCTACTATATATACCCCGATATAGCAAATTTCCATTTATTAGACCCCAATATCCAGTTTTTTATGACAAAAGTAGTTTTCGTTCTCATGTATACGAAAAAATCAGTTATAGCACAAACTGATTTTTTCGTATCCCGGCCATATACATATGTGCTGATATTGCAAATTTTGACTTTTTGACATACAATAGCCTTCTTTTACCAGACATGTTTATTAGCACCAAAAATTGTTTTATTTCCAAAAAGCTAGACTTTTTCATGTTTTTTATATTAGCGTTTTTTTTAACATTAAATTGTATTTCAAAATTATGAAGTAAGCAGCATCGTTTTAACCAGTTGTTTACTTTAAGAAATTAAAAATATATGAAACGTAAACAAAAAACATATGATACATTTCCGTTTATGAGTAACTAAGTAACGTCGAAGCTGAACGTAAAATTTACGTATCCCCAACATTTACGTTAGAGTAACGAGGCCTTATCTCCTAACAATAAATTTATAATTTTATTGATAATTTACTACTTAGCGCACTTAAATTATATTAAACAGGTAAGAGAGTAAGAAGAAAGAGTTAATTTTCGAAATTTTGTGAATTTTCTTCTTTTCGGAATTTATTTCTTTTTTCTAGTTTTTTAATCTTATGATGAATTTTCGAAGTTTGGTGAATATAAAATTATTCCCAATTTAAAATCTTTCATAATTCTTTGGTGCAATTTCGGGTTTTTTAAGCTTTGCTTTTTTGGTAAATTTATTTATTTTATTTTGGTAATTTAAACATTTTTAGACTGTAGTTTGGTTTTGTGAAGAGTTTTTAATTTTTAGTGAATTCCTAAATTGTGTTGATATTTTTTGTGATATTTAAATTAATTGTTGACTTTTTAAATTTTTTACTTAATTCCCCATTTGTGATAAAATTAGATTTTTTTATTTGATAATTTTGTTTAAGCACAAATTTTGTAAAATTTTTTCAATATTAATTTTTGTGAATTTTCCGCTTTTTGTTGAAATATCAAAATTTGGTGTAAGTAAACTTTTTGTGGTGAAATTTTAATATTTGGTGAATTTGTTTTTCAGTATTTTTTAATGTCAATTTTGGTTCGTTATTAACTATTGATTTTTTTTAGCAATTAAGTTATTTTCATTCCAGTTTTTTGATTTTGTGCAAAATTTTAAATGTTTTGCCATTTAAATTTTTTTTAATTTTCGATTTTTTAGAATATGATATTAATGTAATTAAAACTTTTTGAACTATAGTTTGGTGAAGTTTCGGATTTTGGTCAACTCCGAAATTATGGTCAAATTTGGGTTTTTTCCATTTTCCAGATTAGTGGAGATTTTTTTAAATTTAAAATTTTTATGATTTTTAAATATATATTTTTGGGCGAATTTCAAAATTTTTTTGGGAATTCACCACTTGCAGTATATTTTTGATTTTTATGTGTTTGTTAAACATCGGGTTTGTTAAATTTCGACGTTTTTTAATGCAATACATTTCTTTATTGTGATTTTGAAAAATTTTTTTAATTGGTCCAACATTTCCGTAGGTCCGTAGATTATCTCGAGATAAAAATTTATGTATGGGGATTGTATAGCAAATTTGATAAGGTTTAATGTAATCATTTGCGTTTAAGAAAAATCAGATTTTCTACTGTGCTGGAGGGTATAAAAGATTCTAGCATAGCCGAATGTCCGCTTTTTAACTTGTTTCACTCTTCATTTTATTTCTCAATACAGTGTACCTGAACCTGGTCATACAACTATGACGGCACTACAACAATTTGGTGCTGAAATGCTGAAACTATCAAGAGGACTAGAATCAGTAGCTTCATCGTCGACGGCTTCACCTACCAAATCTGAATTATCCACCGGCCACTTATTGCCTTTTCCGCATATGCCTTTACAACATCATAACTCTATGCAATGCCCCTCCCCTAAGCACCATCAACAATTTCATTTCATCAGTCATCATCCCCGCCAACACTCACATCTGCAGCAATTCCAAACGAATAATACAACTCGTCAACAACAGTTATTAACTGGCCAGCAGCTGAGTCATCAACAGTCACTGCAACCAACCAACCAACGGCAAGAGTTTTTTATAGTTGACCAACAAAGGTTTGCAAAAAACCCTGAGAACCATAAAACTACTGTAGCCTCATCATTAACGAACTATACAAAACCATTTTTACCAGCCATTCATTTCTCACAGGATTTTAAAACACGAAAGCGGTAAGTCACTAATTGCACAGTGTCATAGAAGACATAAAATATTTCATTTGCAGTTTTTAAATTATATCACACGCCTACAGAAGTTGCTACAGCAATATTTGTTTTGTAACCATAAATAAATGGCATTTTTTGGCATTAACTTAACATTAAACATGAAGAAATTGTCTTTTAAGCAGTGTTTGAAAACCTAGACTAGAAATAGCAGTAGCAACGATAAAAACTTAATAAAATAATATAGCAAAAATTTTTTTTCATTTACTATTTCTACTGCTGCTTTCACATTTTGGTTGCAGAACTTTTTTTTATAAAGTTGGGGGGGATATCGAAGCGAACCGCTAACATTATGGGTCACTTTTGGACCCCCTTTTTTTCTCAAATTGATTTAAGGCAACCGATTTGTAATTTACAACTACCTTACTCCCATTTAAGCCTCGTGCTACCACTATTCTTCACTCTCGACTGTAGTGATTGCAGACTGTCGACTGGTGACTGTCGGCCTTCTTACTCATCATGGAGGCTCTTGTCAATTGCTAGCATTTAACAAGTGTCTTCCCGTGGTCCTAAGCCTTATGCTAGCCAGTGCTGGACATATACACACAATGCGCGCTACCGTCTAAACCTCTTTTGCATGAGTATATTTCGAGACTGACCAGTCCACCCCTTGCGAGTTTTTATTGTCCATCATGTCAGAATTCAGACGCAAATCAGTTGTTTTTCTATTAGAATTCAAGCAATCTTTAACGTTCATATATACGATTCGCTTTCATATTGCTTTCGGGTTATAGCCATCATACTTAATAGAAACAATTAGCTTTTACCAAAATAATAAGTTAAATTGTAAATTGTATTTATATTGCCATCTCTGGCTGAAGAACAGCTGTTTAGTTCAAGAAAATCTCGTACATTCAATCGCCCATAACTCTTTTATTTTTCTTAATAAAGCCAGAGCTATTTTGGAGGAATTCATTACAAAATAAAACGTTGCCTGCATATGAAAAGTAAACAAAAATTATGATTTTCATATCGTAACTAGATCGTACTGATTAGTATAACGATTTTGTTCTGGCCGATATGAACCGTAAAATATTGTTATACAATTTGGCGATAATGGGAACACTCAGCAAGAAATCTTACAATGTTTTGAAATGTGTGCCGACTTATCACGATAAAAATCATTATTTAAGCTGATAATGTGATCCCAGCTTAAATTTTTAGAAATTTTTCAAAAAATTATGGTGCCTGTCAAATTTCTATCAGATTCATAACATATTGCTTCCACACCGCAGCATTTTCCAATTTTATTTGAATTTTTGACAAGTAGTTTTGCTCAATATACTAGTGTCAATGCCCTTAAGCATCAGTTTAAAGTCACAAAGATAATTTATTGATTAAAATAAATGTTAAATAAAAAAACAATATTTAAATGATTGAATTTTTAATTTTTTTTTCAGTTCTTTACCTGCAGAATCGGGAAGCAGCAATTACATGTTTAACAAAAAGAGGAGAGCTTCTATGGCAGCCCATATACCACCGCCTAATACTCCAACTACTCCCTTGCCTCCAAGACGTAATCGTTATTATAGTTTACCTAAAAATGTCTTATTAACGCCTACAAAGAAGACCGCGAGTTCTCCAATTAAAATTAGTCATTCCGATTCGGAAATGAAGAAAAATGAAATGTTCAATTCAGCTGAAGAAAATGATTCCGAATTACTTCAGTTGCCTCCAATTTGTACGTGCCCATATTTTGGCAACAGGTCTGTGCAAAATTGCATAAAGCCCGCAGAAGTTAAGATAGTATCAACTTCAAAATTAACAACAACACCACAAAGCGACATTGCGACCAAATCAACAGCTGATGAGAGCAGTTTAACATTAACTAACACTACTGCGCCATCCAGTTTAAGTCCCCATACTTTATCAATAATCAATAGCAATCATTCAGAAAGTTCACTGACGGTACACTCTAGCAACGACGGTTGTTATTTGACTGCTCCCCACACACCAAAGCGAAAACTGAGCATATCGAAAACTGCATCCATTATAACATGGGATGCAGGAAGACATCGCAGAAGAGGTTCGAGTTTCGGAGGAGCCCATACCTCTTTGCTACTGACACCAACTAAAACAGGCTCGTTAACTACATCTACGTCAGCTACTCCCCTAAGGAGATCAGCTACCTTGAGAAGTCATAAGAACATAAATTACAGTGGCGGCGAAATGGTGTTTTCGAGTTCGCTTAAAACGAAATCTAAATCACCTCATTCCTCACCATGCCTTCTGCAACGCAATCAAACAGTAAGATCACAGCACTCACGAAACTCAAGTGTCATTTCAAGAAACTCCTCCCGACATGGTCGTATAATACGGCTCGAACAAAAGGCCACTCAAGTATTGGGTGTGGTGTTTTTTACATTCGTAATTTTATGGTCACCATTTTTTGTTCTCAACCTTTTGCCCACCGTCTGTGGAGATTGTGAAGATAATTTGGATCACTGGGTTTTCGATGTCGTCACTTGGTTAGGCTACGCTAGCTCTATGGTAAATCCAATATTCTACACAATCTTCAATAAAGTATTTAGGCAAGCGTTTAAAAAGGTTCTCCTGTGCCGTTATTCAAGTAATTCGGTATGGCATCCACAGAGGTAGCATATGCCATCGGTTGCACCAACAGCTGTGAAATTGTTTAAAGAAGAGAAGCAAATTGACAAGCAGCACTTTATAGATATTATTGGGGCAGCGCGTATGTCATGGGTTTCAGGAGTAGCAAAATGTTTTAAAGCGAAAGTATCTCTCGTCAACACTATCGGTTGATGTTGGTCTTACAGTCGTACGAGTAGCAGATAAAATACCAACCAAAGGTAAGTTCTAGCGCAAAAAACTTTGTAATAATCGAAACTGATATTAAAACTGTTTGGCATAGCGTGCATTGCATTTTTCTGAATAGGTTAAGTCGAGGGGAGGGAAAATTTTGCTCTCCATTTCTGATAAAGTCTGTACCCTCACTCTGTTTCCCGAACAAACCGGCTAAGAGGTTGCCAGTAAATGCATATCAAGCGAAACACGTTCGTTAAACTGTCGACCGCGAAATATCGGGTCCTCAGCCGTGCGGAAGCCTGGCAGTTGCATAGGAAATGTTCCATCGTCTCGACGTCCTCCCTGCATGGACTGCACTCATGACTATACGCACATCCTATACGGCGTGGACGCGCTCGCAAGCCTGAGAGACCTGCCAATATACTCACCATTTTACTAACATCAGATTTGCTTAGTCTCAGCCCCCTTCTTGTTTTATCACTATTTGGGTCTCCCCATATGGTCTTTGGTATTCATTCCACAGTGCTGTATAATTCCTCTTTACCCAGTCTTTCAGCGCGGTTTTCGTGCCTTCATCGGTGTTCGCGTTACTTAGGACCATCTCCTGGAGATCTCTGGACTTAATTGCTAGACCGTTGGTTTGTTTATTTCCAACCACTTCAGAGTGACCCGGCACCACCAAAATGATGTGCAATCTACCATGCGTTGAGTAGACGTTTATATTTATTTCCATTCAAGAATCACCTAGGTCCACCCTTATCAGATTCTAGTGCCCTATTGTGGTTTGGCTGTCCGTAAACATGTTTAACTCCACACCCATTCAGTCATTTCTTGATCGTAGGAACTTCCGCTGGGAGGACCGCGTTATCATCCGCTAGTCGGAAGTATATTTCGGTCGGTGGTTCATGAGTAAAAATTCCTAAACGCGTCCTATCCCCTAGCTTGGAATCATCTGTGAAACAGCTGATTTTCTGAACAAATAAGTTAAATTAAAATATAAAAATAATTGAATGCAAAAACGAATAAAAGAAGCCAATGCCAAAAAGTAACTTGAAAAAACCCATTTTATATCTCATATAAATCGTTGGATAATTAATCGCTGCCTTCATTTTATTTATTTATTATTATTATAACCACCCCCAAAGATTTTTTATAAAAAATATATTTCAGGGCACTTTTACCCATAATTTTATAAAACCTACAAATTTCCTACATTTAAAAATTCTTTAAACTAAATGAGAGTTCTAAGATTTCGAACACATTAACAACAACAACCATAACGAGGTTTTAATTTCTGTATTTTTTAAATCAAATCCGGTTTATCCAATTTTAAAAGTACAAGTTATAATGGACAAAGAAAATAACAAATAAATAATTAAATTTACTTGTGAGTTAGAAAATTTAAATTTATTTTTACTACCGACCAATTTAAAGTGGTCTCATCCTAGAATCAAGGTTTCCTGTGTTTCAAACTCAAACGAATGTACGGATTTTGAAATTTATTTAACATCAACTTGATTAATTCTATTGAACTTTTTTATAATTTACATCGCTTAATCATGAGTTCCAAAAATAAAATAAAAATAAAGAACTAAAATAAATTTTCGACTGACATCCCTCGTACGTACTTGCATTATCGTAACATAACACAAGGAACGCGTGGTAAACAATAAGGTTTCATACCGTTAATACAAACACAAAAAAAGCATCAATATTTCCATCGGCCTGTACTTTTTTCCTCGAACAGTTTCTCGTTGTCTTTATTCTCCAACAATTTGTGAATGAACCAGTTGTCCTTTGTATTTCTCTAACAATGAATGTGTGAATGAAGTAGAGAACAATATGAATGTTGCATGAAGCCTTTCCTCTACGTTCCATATGGAAACAAAACGCAATTAATCTCATGGGTTTAAGTCTTTGTAGCAAAACAGTAGGCAGACATAATTGAACAGGAATTTATGTAAATTTTCAATGCAATAATTATCCGATTTGTGGAGCATTTTCGAAGCGCACAAACCGCCTTTTTGACTAATTTTACAACTGCTTAAAGGTTTTAACTCCGTTTTCTTTCTTTTCTTTACAGCACTGGATATGAAAAGAACGAAGAATACAGTTTTGAAGGTCGCTGGTAAAATATTGTGGGAATGTTCTTCGAATACAATGATTAACAGCTTCTTTTTTTTTTATCGAAACCTGGTGTGCTTCGCTACCCCCATCGCATGGAAATAAATAATTTGTATTAAAGGAGCCGTGGCGACTGTAGGGTACTCCGCACAACTTTGGCTTAACTACAAATATCAAAGAGGGAAAAATTAGTAGTCCAGATATACGGCGTAAATATTTCTTTTTAACGCGAGGTATCACGCCCACTGACCCCATTTCGCCTATTTTTGGGTCGAGTAGTACGAGTGCGTACTTTAGAAACAAAGTTATACGCAAAATGCTATAGTTTCGATCCAGTTTATTTTTCGCTCATCTTCGTATAATAACAAAAAGATTTAGACAATCTCACTGCTGTAGCTTTCTGGATATATTTAAAAAAATAGAATGTATTATATTTGTAGTTTTTTAGTTTTTATTATTGCCTTTATCGCATTCAAAATATTGATGGTGTAGGGGTGCAGATTTGACTTTGTATTTATGAATGTGGAATCTGAAAATAATAAAACACTTTTCCTTAGCAAGAAAAGTTCGATCTCGGGTGCAAAAGTATGCTAACTTTCTAGCTGAAACTATCTTTAGGCATTCTGTAAATTACATTAAATCCGTTTAAGCGATTCAAGAGAGCAATGTGTAAAAGTATAGTTTCATTCGATTTTCATACATTAAGAGAAAGAGAAAAAGGCAGGAAGATTAAATATTTATTTAATTTTTCTTACTTTCCATTTGTTTGGTTTTTGCCAATCTCTTGGTTTAATGTTCTTTAAACATCTCATTTGATTTGAGGATTTTCAAGCATAAGTCATTTAATATTTTTCTAGAAATATTAGCTAAGGTTTCCTTATAAGCTGGCGGCATAACCTACCAGCGAAATTCGCATAGAGGCTAATTTTTCTCCCCATTAAATAGAAATCAAGGAAAACAGCGTTCATTTGAAATAACCACGTCTGCGCTTCACCTTGCTACGAAAGGATGGAAAATTTTTACACCCTCCAAAATGGTACAACTTACACAGAAGCTTAAAAGGCACAGAAGTATTTGAGAGCGTCATTTCCCCCTTTACTGATGCCCCACTTTTTTTTAAAGAAACATTATTTTTATTGTTTTAAGGCCCAAAATAATTTTGTTTTTATAATATGAATGAACTAGTTTCAGCATTACGAGCAGCGTTTAAATATGCAGCACTAGCAACGTCTTTGTTATAGACGACTATGCAATAAATATGAAAATTTCTCATTTTTCATCATTCTGTTACACGAAAAATTAGTTCAATATGTTCGTGTTAACACTAAAATTTTAACTTGTATTTGCAGTAGCGGGCAGGAACATTTAAAAAGCAATAAACATATTTTTTTTGTTTTGCTACAGCAGCTCACCGAAAATTTTCTATTAATGTCACCACTATCCATTTTGCTTTGTGCAGCAACGAACAGCGGTGAATAGATTTTTGTACTGCAACAATCGGGGGCTCTGTTTTACTAATAATATCGTGTGTGCGTGTGTGAACTCAACTGACCGCGTGATAATTACTAATTGTCTTTAAACTCTCAAACTCCGTAAGTAGAAAAAGACACAAATGCTGTATGTTAAGTTCGATAATTAACGTGGGACGTCGTAAGGTACCGATACCTGGTACAATTTCGCCTTGCAGTATTCAATATCAAAACACAATATTAGCAAAACACAGCAACAGGCAACAATGCAGGAACAATTGTTTAACTGTTCAGTGCTGCAGTAACATTAGCAAAAACATTTCGTGTGCGCTGCTATAGCACAAAAAATTTCTTAATTGTTGTAAAAGAAACAAAAAAAAACTAATGAATATTAATTGTGTGTATGTTATCATAACCCTGTTGACTAGCCATAATTCCGTTCTGTCATCGTTCAGATTGAAAGTTTGTTCGTGTTCAAACAACGTTGTCCGAACAGTTGTTCGCACAATGCGTTTCTACCATTACACAAACAACATTCTCACAGGCAATATGAAAAATATGTATGTGTGCGTACGATTGTAAATACCCGTATATAAACTATGTGGAGAACATGGGAACAAGTGAACAGAAACATCTACATGTATTCTCCACACCGAAGACCTCAAACAAAATTGTTCTCGTTATTCTGCGATTGATTTGCCCATGTGCGAACAGATTTCTGCATAGTCAAGACGGTATGGTATGTATTAGAAATTGTAAAGCAACGTTGCAATTTTACAAAAATTTTTGGTAACAAAATTAATGAAAATAAAAAAAAGATCGCATATTTTTAACATGACGATCGATAAATGTGCACATGTCACTCACACAACATACTTGATCAATATAGCTGCACTATTAAACCCTGATTACGAGTATTTGTGTAAAAAATAACAGACTTATTGCAAACATTCGTATATGTATTTATATATCAATCTTTACACTTTAGTAATTTTGTACAAATGTATGTATGTCTTATTTGCCTATGAATCCTGTAAAGTTTCTCTTCTTCTGTGGTATTAGAATTATAAGTTGCATGTAAGAAACATAAGAAATTATTTGTGAAAAATTAAGAAAAAAAAAACTGTATACAAAGGATCAATAAAACACAAAGAACAAAAACTAAACTTGTTCCTTATAATTCAAAAACCCGATGGGGAGTGTAAGTATTGTTACGTTTAAGCTTTTTAAAGATGTTTTAATTTTTTCGCTAGTTCTTTTAAAATTTTCTTTAAAATTTTCTTTAAATAACACACAACTGAAATATTCTATGCACTTAAGTAAAATACTATGGCCACTTTTTTTTATCAGGTTTCACTGCATACTAACTTTAACTTGACCTCCCAAGTCTCATCCATTTCCTCGAAACTTCTAGAACACTTTAGAACCCAGTAGATACTTTTATAGCTATAAAACTCTGGTTTTCCGCTGTTTTTCCTATAATCATGTCAGTAGTTACAGTCTGTTTTTTTCCTTATAGTGCTGGATGCTTTACGTTGTTATTGTTTCTCCACAGTATTCAATGCCTGGATTCGCGTCCACGTGTTGATGCTACAGCATTGTTGTTGTTCTGTGTGTACTCAATTTCCTGATAACTTGTATTGCTTTTGTGTTTGTTGTTGTTGAAGTACAATGTTTTATGTGGAGTGGGTAGCACAAGTATTCACATCCTTTAATGTCTAAAAGTTTGTGTACAGTGAGTGCCACAAGTATTCGTACCATTCCAAATCTTACAGACAAAATTATTTTTTTGCACGTATCTTCGTAACAACATTTTATTTTTATATAAACGTTGCTAAGTGTGTTCTTGTATTAAACTTCTCGTTAAATAATATGCGTTTTAAGAACTTAACTGAACAGTGAGCAATTTGGCTTCAGAGCACTTATAAAAGCATTCGAAAAATAATAGCCAATAGTATTTTTCTAGTCACTTCTTGTTATCTATCTACAAGTGCTATTTATTTTAAGCCGCCTTCAATTAATCAAATCAGCAATATGAAGAGAAAAATTACACTACTACGATTTTAATTGCAATTCCAGCATTTTATTTACGATTACCTCGTCCAGTTGAAGCTTAAATAAATTAAGCAAAAACACCAAACACAAAAAAAAACTTTTACACTATCTATAGGCGGTAAAGGCGATTGGTTAAGAAGCCCTTCATGGAATTTTAAATCTAATAAATGTTCAAGATTAAATGATAAATTCTCTATAGACATATCCGTATGTATGAGCATATTTGTCTTGAAATGAAAAAGCTTTTGAGAAATCAGTTAATTGAAAAAATGCTTCTATGGGAGACAGCTATTGTAACTTTCGACAACAAGACTATACAACAATTTTCCAAGAAACGTTAAACCTAAAACGTTATTAATCACAGACTTCAAGGCTTTCCAAGCTTTTACTGCCTTTTATGTCAGCTTTTCTTTGAAGGTAACATGTTTCATTAAATTGCGAATATTTGGCCCAATTAAAATACCTGGGGCCAAAATACGGCATTCGATATCGATCAAAATTTCAACAAAATTCAATAGAATAAATAGAAATTTCTAAGTATTTTAATGGGGTCACAAGGCAGGCAATTTTAAAGGAATTGTTCAGGATATTATAGCAGTTATTCTTCAGATAATTTGTAAGAAGTCTTCGACAAATACAATGAGAAGTTTCACCAGGAAATGCTTTAAAGGGAAACAACCCTCTTCGACGCTGCCTAAAATGGGAAATATTGATTGAGTGAACAGTAGGAGCAAAACCGGACGTGACCCGAAAAAACTGACTTCATATTTCGATTAAGCGACTTCGAAAAACATTAAAAACCGTCATGTAATCCTACAAGATTTTCAGTACAGTGTAATTGTATTAATTTAAAATTTGGAACTTCCAAAAGCTCTCAGAATATTGATAGAGTTTTAAATTTTATTGTTTTTCGCACATCACTTTCACATCATCGCTGCAATTCTATTGGAACACCGTTTCGACACACCCAATTGTTAACAAATGCGTCTACCACCGTTTTGGATTCTTGGTTTGGAATGGCATGCACTTCGGGCCATTTGACCGGTTATCACCGTCACTGGCGTCACTATTTTATTGCGGAATTTGTCTCAAGTTTGAAAATTTTTTAATCGATTTTTTAATTTCACTTATAGTCTTTGTGATGTATTTTTTTTCGAACCAAAGGCCTAATTTTGAATTTAATTATTAAGACAAATTTGAAATGTTAATGCCTTTAAAATATCGCATGTTAATTTTTAATTTCCATAATTACAATGAGCGGCTGTTAAAGTACTTTCATAAAATTACGATAACTAACAGATAAAAGCGTTCACATGAATTTCTCTTTTTTTTAAATCTAATTTAAACATTAATTAATAAATTCCATTTCCGTAGGTGAAAAATGCTTTTAAATATTGAGCTGATACTTGTCAATCAAATTTAATATTTAAATGAAATATAGAAGCACAAGATAATATCATTACGGTTTTTAAAAAGTTTAATTCTTGGCGATCGGCGACGCCACTGTGCATTCTACTAGGAATGCTAAGTATGTATTAGCCATTCACTGTTCGCCGGTGCGTATGCCCGCGTTTATTGGCAATTAAAGAATAATAATCATACGCCACCCAGATAATTTTTAATTTATTCGTATCAGTTAACAAAAATATCTTACAGCTTACGGCAAATAAATCTCTAAATATTAATTTTAGGAAGATTATTTTTTCATTTTCTAATAATTAGAATCTTTTGAAGAATGCGAAAGTAGAAAATTTAATTTTCATTTTTTGATATCTTTAAGTGACATATGGCAGCATAAGGTTTGGGGAACACCAGCTTCACTTATGTAAGAAGTGTAACGTAAAACTAGTGGCGGATACAATCTCCAACGGTGCAAAACGTTTTTTTTTACTAGTACAGAACTTAAAATTAAAATAAAAGACGGATTAATGGTGTTAATTGTCATGAATTGTGTTTTATTCGAAAGATAATTCTTTGTCATTTTCTTTTGAATATGATTTACGACATAAGTATGTCCACCTGAGCTGGATCGGCTAAAGTCAAACTTTCGTGTTTGCGGATGGCGTTTTTTGTTGGGGTTGAAACAAGTCAGTAATGATTGTATTATGAATTTATTTATTATTGTGTTTTGATTGTTTTGTGTATCTTGTCCGTTATTTTTGTTGTGTGTTTGCTAGATTAATTTTAGAGGTGCGAATATAACGTCTGAACTGGACTTTATTTGTTCGTTTATGATGCGTTCGTCAAATGTCTTTTGTTTGTATATTCCCATGTATTTTAGGATGTTTAGTCGTCGTCCCTTGCGCTATATGTGTAGTACCCTTTTAACATTTTTCTAATCTGCGCTGGGTTACATTTGTTCGTTGAACATATGCTTGGCAAAGTTAGATTCTGGTGTTGAGCCGGGATTATATATCTTCTTGTTATAGTCTCTTATATCTTTTTCTATTTTGTGTCCTGTTTATTCTAAAGGGCTGTATTGACATGTGCACGTGAGTTTGTATACGCCCTGTGTATACAGTTGGACGTATTTGTTTGTGTTGGTCTGTAAGATTCGTCCTAGATTGAATCACATTTGAAATACTATATCTATGTTGTATTTCGTGACAAAGTTGGCTATTTTATGTCTTGAAGTTGTCCAGGGTTTTCCATCGTTTTCATTGTTGTGTTCTCGGCACCATTAAAATTCTCTTTTATATTTATCTACCTTGTCTTTCTTATAACCGCTGTTCGCTGCTATGGTATACAACCATGTTGTATACTACCACTAAGGCCTATTTAGGAATCCGTACCAACAAAAATTCAGTTTAAAACTAACAGATTTTAATTGAAAGTGACCTTTAGAAGCAAGAACTTGGAGCAATTGGTATATGGAGGAAGATTCGCAAGTTCGACCCCACTACGCTGTGGCTTGCAAGTGAAGTTTAGTAAGTCGTTTTTCTAATTTTGAAAAATTCATTTGCATTTTCACTCTTTCCTCTGAAAATGGTCATATTCTTAATATTGCAATATTGTGGCAGATTTGTGTTGGTTATATTTAATGTTAATTTTTATTGTGTCTGAAATTCTTAATCAAGTAAAAAAGGCTTAGTTACAGTTTTATTTATAGTTCAAAACTGCGAACGTCCCGAATAGTGAGTGCAATGAACTGGCTAAGGCTGGCTAACTGAACATAAATTAATTAAAGACGTGACGTCACGATTTAAATTTGCATTGAAAAACACTTGCGAAGACGAACATTTGTTAATATTATTTGCAAGTTTCAAAACGAATATTGCATATGAGTATTTATTCATGTTCTTAAGTAAGAAAAAAAATAAATACCTTTAATTCGTTAGTAGTCCTTGCACTAAATCCTATTAGTCCATTTATGAACATTCTGGTTCCAAATATATTTTTAATTTCATAACTCAGCAGACTTCCAAGTCGTACTCATACGTTCCTGTCCTGTATTCCGATTAGACTGTCAACGTGTGGAATTGTAAAAACACTCTGAATTAAATAATTCTGAAAGTAGCTGTTCTACATGATTCCACATAGTTCTACTTTTTCACAATTTTTAGTCAATATTTATGAAAACGAATGTTTGCACTTGCCAAGCGTGCATCCAGCTTAAGCTCTTGGAGGAACAATTGTGTAATTTTTCTGAACTTTTTGTATGAGAAATTGTAAATTTTTAATATTTTCGAGGTAAAATTTCCTTTCACTCCACCTAGATGCGTGTCTGGGGCATATGATTACAAGCAAGAGTCCTCAGTACTATTCTATTGTATACAATCAAACTAGTGTGTTCAGATGTCACATATGCATTTTAAAATTGATGGTAAGAAATAATTGAAATTTTAAAGAAAATCTTTCAAATTTTAATACAAATTCATTGTCATTTTACTATTTAAATAAAGTTTTAATTAAAGAAATTTGATTAAAACGAATGAAATTATTCGGAAGTGGAATAGAGAACAGCTAAAACAAAATTCGAATAAAATATTGTTTATTAGTAATTGTTCTATATTCCTAACTGATTGTTTTTTAGTTTTTTTATCTTTCGAAAAGAGAAAAAAAATTTTCGAATTTTGAAACAAATTTCCGTCATTCCTTGTCAAGTTTGGTTTAGAGACAAACCGGTTTCGGCTATGTGCCATCTTCAATGATACTCAAGATGGCACATAGCCGAAACCGGTTTGTCTCCAAACCAAACTTGACAAGGGGTGACGGAAATTCATTCCAAAATTCTACATCAAAACACCCTGTCGGAATATCAAATCAAGAATAAAAAAAAAATTTATTTGCACAAAGCAAACATAAAAATGTTTTTTGACTTATGACGTCACGAGAACCAATTTTGCTCTCAATTTTCCTCCCACAGTTTTAGCGTAAAAAATGGGAACAGCGGAATGCGTAAATTTTTTTAATTTTATTCGTATTCGAAGATACTTCCCTTACACTAAAGTGCGCTTGATTTTAAGGCACAAAAATATTAAAAGCATTTAGTGGTTTTATACGATACTACGCCGTCAAAAGAGCATGTTCTTAACTTATACGTAAGACGTAACGTAACTACAGCTTTCAATAAATTTACAGCGATAGCAAAACATTGTTTATGTCAATGACTATTACCTTTAAGCACAGCGCTTTGCTTTTGACTTTTGCTAAAAACTACCAGCAATTAATGAATAACCAAATTGGATTTTTTTGTTAGTGACAGGGTTTGCGGTTTTCCATTTAAGCTAACGATAACACAATAACAATAAATTGTACTAAATAACATACGATCTTAAGATTTAACTTATTAATTCTTGTCGGCCAACTTTTGTAATAAGGTCAAAAATGAAAACGCTTGTGTGATCACCTACAAAACATGTTAATAACAAATAAAATAAAAAATCTATGAAAGAGTTAATAATGCGTTCATATTTACCGAACGTAAACGTTGTATATCCATCAAATAAAATTTACCAGCAGTTATTTGAACAACACGTTGCGTGTTAATCAAGAAAATAAAAACATCTCGTTTTATGTAATGCGCATGCGGCCACCAACGTGAGCGGAACAAGGCGTCACCAGCACGAATGCTATGGCTTCCAAGTACTTCACCGAAATATGTAAACATAAACAACTCAGACAGAGTCAAGACTAAATATTGTAACAGATTTATTGTTCTCATAGTCGAACTCTCACCCTGGAAAAAAAAGAAGAAAATTAAATGTAACACGGCGCAAAGGACGACGATTAAACCATTCCTAGAAAATATGGAAATATACAAACAAAAAACATTTAACGCACTCATTACAAATGAACAAATAAACTCCAATTCAGATGTTATATGCGAAACTTTAAAATTAAAGTACAAAACACACAATAAAAATAACGGACAAGATGCACAAAGCAACAAAACAATCAAAACACGCTACCAAAATAATAAATAAAGTTATAATCCTATCATCACTAACATGTTTCAACTCCAACAAAAAACATCATAAAAAAATAAAAAAGCTCTGCCTCTAACGTTTACCTGCCATCCTCAAACAGCAATAAAACAGTAATCATTAATGCCTACCAATCTTTGCAACAACAACCGACCTACGAGCTTTACCTGCTGCCTGTTCACACCTAACAGATGGCTACGTGATAAACGAGGTTCACCTGATACCACCTGATACTTGACTAAAAATGAAACACCTACGAGTTGATACAAACTTCTCAGAACAAAAAGTGACACTGAAAATCGCATATAGCCAAAACCGGTTTGCCTCCAAACCAAACTACACAAGGCAAGACGAAAATTCGTTCCAAAAACCGACAATTTCATTTTGGTACTTATAGTTGCGGACTGCACGCAAAGAAAAAACATGATTGAAGCAACCATAAGCATATTATGGATGAATTATTTAGCACGAACACAGGCGACTAAAGCCATCGAATGCTTAATAGTCAATGTGCTAACCACAGAACCCCTATACTTTGATTACAAAGTTATTATATTATTTTTGTATTTTTAAAATACTTTGTGGTCCCAACCATGTTGCGAGTTTTTTGGATGGCAAATATTTAATGTTTAAATGTTAACAATAACTTGTTTATTGCAACTGAAGTAATGTTGAAAATATTTTCAAATAACCATTATATGTTTGCCACAACAATATATTGCTTGTAGATAACATAATATGGTTGTTGTGAGCATGTTTTTTCTTTGCGTATGCCCTTAATAAAAAAAAATCGGCGATATACGAGTACCGTCACTCCCACAAAAGCCAGCAAACATAATTGCAATGTTATTTGCAAAGATTTGATCAGACAGTAGGGGCTGTAGAGAGCCTCCAATTTATCACAGGCCCTCAAAATAAACTGATGCAACTGCACGCATTCCACCAAAGACTTATGTAGAGCTTTTTGTAGTGATTGTTTTTTGCCCAACAATTTTGTTTCAAATACTTTTAAATTTGTCACATATTCATGCGAATAGGCATACTGATTCACTTCATCTGCATCGCCTGACAATAATTCGGATTGTAGTTTTCTGTAAGATGGTTTAAAGAGACTTGAAGCTTAATTCGTAATAAACACAATTTTCGTACTTACTCAAGCTGTTGCAGTTTACCGCCTGCCATCAGTTGGGCATGATAGTCTAAATTCTTTAAACTGCAAAACAGCACATCGAATTGGCCCAGCATAATAATGATGATGGAAACAAAGAGGGCAGAGCCATTGCCAAAAATGCAGCCCATTATAAACTGACACCAAATTTGACTGGCATAGATCATTTCATAAACCAGGGGTTGCTATTAAATTAAGACAAAATGTGTATTTTTCAGTTACTTATTCGCACGATTACGTACCAAAGGATTAAAAGGGTACCAGCATTTTAAGGGCAAAGAATGTGAACCCAGTAGCAGGGGATTTAGAGCCCAGAAGACAACACCAACCATGCAGCTAGCCAGCCAGTAGAGAGTTATTTTATGCGCCAGTCGGTAAGAAGTGTGAGCACTTACGAATGTTAGCCCAGCCACTGAGTGGTGGCGATGTTGCTCATTAATATCCGCTAGAAAACTGATCACAAATTTTGATCTCCACAGCCAGTAGCATGTTGCAAACGTGGCAAAAGAATATATAATGGTCATGGTGAGAGAGTCCGTAATTTCCTCCAATTCACCAGTTTGCAACATGTCATAGGTAGTTTTCATAGACAGCAAGGCCAAATGCAATGTCGACACGGCCGAAAAGGCACAATAAAATTTGGCCAACCATTTTGCAACCTCTTGCCATTTCTTTGACACGTACTTTTCTAAGTTTATTGGTACTTGACCCACAACTTTCATAAAATTTAATTGCAAATGAAATAAATCATTTCGCCTGACATGGTCTTGCTGCGAATACAGCAACTTCAATGAGCCACCATGCCAGAATTTCGAGGACATTTTCAATGAAGGCAAACGTTCTTTTTCTAACTGAGAGCGAAGCAAATCAGTTGCAGGCTATTTAAATGTAAATTTCTTCCACAAAGCACCCCTACTAATTAGTGAAGTTTGTGTTGTGCTTAAACTTTTTGTTCTTAAAGTATTGCGTTTGTAATTTCGTTTTCTTGTTCGAGTGTTAAATATTTTTAAATGTTTAAAGGAGGAAAACGAAAGTTGAAAACGGGTTCTCAAAAAATAACTTTTGTCGAATTGTTACTTTAGACTGCATTACTTTTTTGTTGTTGTTGTAATTACTTAATTACCACCTGACATTAGACATGTCACTACTTGCCGAATTTTACAAAGTTTCGCCTCCTAGTTTCTTTGTCAACACCCATTATTTTCTTTCAAAAATTCAGACATGTCATGTCATGGCAATTTCTGGTAAATTATGTTTTTCTTTTTCATTTTTCATTTCAATTAAGAAAAAGTTTTAATCGAAATTTAATTTCATTTTAAACACATTAATTTAATTGCCTGCACTCGTAATTGCTCAAAGCATTCACAATCACACAAAATACTATAAATAGTTTTTTGAGTGCTTTTAGCAAAATAATGCTCACAATTATTTGTTTTAAGTGAAAAATCAAATTAAAGACCGCAGCTAAACGTTGTATTCATATTAATACTCGTCGTAGTTGCATGAAGAGGCCAGGTGTTTGCTTGTAGGTTGTTCTGTTTGTAACAAAATCACGCCCAAGCTATTAGGCAAATTTAAGGGAATTTTTTACACAAAATGGCTGAGAGCATATAAAAATCGTATCATCAGCTTTGTCTAGACCAACAGACGGGAAGATATAATATTTTTTTTATTTATTAAGTAAAACTTTTAATTTTATTTAAATAAAATTTGAACCCTACCTAGACGAATCAATATTCAACTTCAATATTTGAGTTTGTGTTTATTTGTTTAAAAAAATCAGTCAAGCATTTCTTTAATATTTTATTCTTTATTTTAATATTCATTTACAGTGTGCCTGTAAATTTGTGTGGATCTTATCAAGCAGATATTACAACAATTAATTAAATCGGATACACAGTGTTTTTGTCTAAGGCTGAGGGTAGCTTGGTAGTGCCCGTGGCCAACTTATGGATCTTCAAACCTTAAGTAAAAACTAAATTGATTTACCTACTCTGGCCCACTACTATATGGGTAATCTTTATTCAAACGTTTTAGCAACTTCACAAATATTTATTAGGGTTCGAAGGTAGCTTATGTAGATTCAGTTGGATGTCTTTGACAGCTTTTCGGGTTCTGCGAACTGACTTCCTGCGAAACAGAATTCGGGACCTCTCGGGATTTATCAGTGGTTTTCTTATTAATAATAATAATATTCTCTTAATCTAGTCTTTTCCTATGCTTAAGCTGACTTAACTAACAAAACCGTCAGCCGAAGGCGCTGTACCACAATTAAATGCCCTTAATATCGTGGGGATGCGCGTGCCACAATTGATTTATCGAAAGAAACGTTGGGTGAATGAATAGTTTCGCCTAATGGAACCGTAAATATATCTACGCCGATAAGCCACAGTCGATTGACGCATTGAAAGCCAACATTCGCCACATTATTACCGAAATACGGCCTCCATTGCTGCAAAATGTGATCGAAAATTCGACTTCCAGATTGAACTGCCTTCGCTGCTGCCCTAGTGGCCATATGACGGAAATAAACACGGCAGATAGTTTTCTTTCCAATAAAGTTTATTTGAATGTCTTCAGCATTTTTGCAATTCTAAATGTAAATTAATTAATTAAAAATGCGAATTAACTTTTTATTGAAAACTTTCGAGTGATTGTACTAAAATTTGAAATAATAAAAATTAGAACTTGAATCAAGAAGTAACAAAATTATTGGCAATAATTATTTGTTGGATAATCAAACATAATTAATAGTAATTCATTAATAGCTCTAATAATATTTAATCAAGTTATTAATAGCTATAATCAATAACGAGAGCTGCAAACATGCGTATAAACCATGTTTAGTTTTGCATGATCTTGCTAATAAAAATTGCTTACACTTGTATGCCTGAATTACAAATAGCTTATTTTAAAATATAAGCCAGCTTATGGACGTGAGACATATTTAAAAAGTGTTTGTATAGCAAAATATGCCCAGTGGGAAATTTCCACAGAAAGAAGTCACTTGTTATCCATAACGGCGATATTTTTGGGTTAAATAGTTCTTAGCTGGAAGTTGTGAATATTTTTATTGTAAAAATGTGAATAATAAATCCGCACAAAAACATAAATTTGAACCGAAAGTTAAGTTCCAATCCAAAAGTTTCGGCCTTTAAAAGTGCCGGGATCAAAATGAGGGTCAAGTTCTTGATATGTAGGATTCGATTCCATTTCTAGGCAACTTGCTAGTTTAGTAACATTTTTTTCATAACGCTTTCCCATAATAGAACGATAAAAAAAATGTTGCCCTGCTAGCAAGTTGCCTCGAAATGGTATGGTATTGTATATATGAAGAACTTGGTGCTCATTTTGATCTCAGGACTTTTAGCGGCCGCAACTTTTGAATAGGAACTTCACCTTCTTTCCACATATGTGGCAGTATATGTCAGAGCCTCTGGCAGTGCACTCAGATACAAGCCATATTTTTGTGCTTGTCAGCTGACGAGCATTTATTCCATTATTCATGAAATCTGCTTGAAAATTACGGTACAAAAAAGTATATAAAACCTGTTCGAACAGCTGATTGTGGTAACTAAACATGCCATGTTGGGTTGCTCACACCTGGAATTTATCGTATCATGAATAATTTTCTTGATGTGTTTGGAGAAGATTTCCTAGCAGGGCATTATATTTTTAATTTATTTTTTACTCTTTTATTTTTGTGTGTGCATTGGTCGCAAATTGATTTCTGGTGGTATAATTGGTTAAATACATACTGGGATTGTTAATAAAAATATTTAACAATTAACGACTTCTTTTTACTTTAGGTTGCGAGTATTTGTTTAGTCGTTAATAATTTAGTGTGTTTTATAAAGTTGAATGTTAAAGTTGTTCGATTTGGGAGAGACAATCTTCATATAAATCAAAATGTCGCAAATATTTTTATTATTATTTGTTGCTGTTGTAGCCCTGTGGACTTATTTCTTATGGTCAAGGCGTAGATTCTACAAAGTATACTGGCAGTTAAGAGGACCTTTGGGTCTGCCATTTATTGGCTTGGGATTGCAAATGATGAAGCCTGAAAGTGAGTAAACTAACTGACCTTGATAATTTTTTATCATTCCATAATACTTCAACGTCAAAGTAATTGTTTTCGCAAAGTTTTTTACGTTTATAGTTGAAAATTTCCGGGATATTTTTTTAATAAAAAAAAAAAACAAATGGTCTTATAAAAAAAATTCTCCGAGTTCAGTTTTAATTTCTAAGTTGATGAATTTAAAGTCAAAACCTTTGGGATGGTGCTGCAGAATTGTCGTCTGGGGTACTATCGATAGTATCGATATTTTTATTTTCAGTGGAATAACGGCGTTTTTGTCGTTAGCGATACTATCGACACGGCAGCTGTGAGTTAATTTTGTTATAAGTTAATCACTGTGCTCGCCCATATCTTATTCCTCTTACATACATATGTATATTATTATCTATCATTTTAGTTTCTTATTTATTTTTATTTTTTGTATTTGCTTTAGAATTTTTGCAATACATGCACGATAAAGGACAAGAATACAAAACGCCATTTATATCTTGGATGGGTACCAAATGTTTTCTTTACGTTAATGATCCGCAAACAATCGAAACGATTTTTAATTCTGCCTGCTGCACAAACAAAGGGGATCTCTATCGTTTCGTGGCCACAGCCATAGGAGACGGTCTATTCACGTCCAGCTGTAAGTTATTTATAAACAACCTAAAACAATAAACAAACAATAATAAACATTAATAAGTATTAAATTGTTAAGTAAGTGAGTGACATAAATAGAACAATGAACATTTATTTGTGTTTCTTTCAATTCACATCATTTGTCAATTATAGCACCGCGTTGGAACAAGCACAGACGTCTTATAAATCCATCGTTCAGTCGACAAGTCATTCTTACATTCATGCCCATATTCAACCGAGAAACGAACGTATTAATTAAAAGACTGTTGATGACCGAGGGTCAACCCTTAGAAATTTATGAAATATTAAAGAGAAGCGTCTTAGAGGTTGCCTGTCGTAAGTTTAAGTTGATTTATTTAATATTGTCTTACACATTTTATTATTAAGTATCTATGATATTAGACCTGGCCGTAAAGTTATTAATATTAAAGTCAATAGGCTGCTTTTATTGTTTATAAAATCTATTTCAGGCGGTGTAAATAGAGTATTTAATTTCTGTATTTTAATTCCAAATTGAATTTTTTCAAATAAGCAACAAACCGAATTTAAAGCCGAAGTGAGGTAAAAGTTGTCACTTCAAGATATAGAACTTTCTGATTTAATTTAAACTCTATTAAGGCGCACAGTAGTGCGCCAGGTCAAGTTCAGGCCTAAAGCACACAGTGTGTATATTACACGAAACCATTCGCTCCGTTTTCCCACCTTTAATCATAAAATAATGAAACTTGAAACGTAGGAACTTTACGTATAAGTAACCTCATAGGCAAGTTGTACCATAAAAGCTTCTCGAGATATGACGGTGTAAAAAGTGCATATTTTGGTACATATTCACTGACTCACTCAACAATATAATGGGACTAGGGTTTCCCCTTACTTATATGGGACACTTCTGCTATAGCTAGACAGCTGAAGTTTGGCCTTGTAGAATAAGTAATGAGAAAAATGGGCACTTTTCATCTAGGGGACTATGGTTCCCTCTTATTTGTATGGAGCATTATAGAGCAATGTAATTAGCAATGAAAGTCGACATAACCTAACCGTCTGTAAGCTTTAAGTTAAAAGAGCTTTTATACAGACATTATCAAACAAAAATATCTTGGAAAAAAGGAATCAGATCCGCACACAACAATAAATATGAAAATAATGCCAAGTTCCTATCAAAAAATTTCGGCCGTAAAAAGTACTGAGATGCTAGCTTGGCAAAAATTTTTTTAACTTTCTAATATGATAAAGGATTATGGAAAAAAAAAGCTACGAAACCAGCAAGTTGCCTATAAATATGGCATTGTACATATCAAGAACTTGGTCCTCATTTTGATCTCCTTTCGACCTTTTACGGCCGAAATTTTTGAATAGGAACTTAACCTTCTTTTCACATTTATGTTTTTGTGCCGATATTATATTTCATAACACTTAACAATTTATACGCCTACATAATTTGTTTATAAAACCTCACGCCTTTACATTATGTTACTAGCACGTACCCCGTTGTCACCAGGCAAGTGACGGTTAAGCGAATTGATGGACAAAAGAGATACCATTATGTCGCATACATTTTGTTAATTTTCTTCAAAAACTCACCTCGAAAGTTTAAAACAAAATTGTGTTTTTGTTCAATCTACCGTAGTGTCGGTTTTACTGAACGCAAATTTTCCCTCCAATTAAAATCAAACAATAACATAAGCTTTTGTGCATTTCAATTTACATCAAAATCTTTTTCGTCGTTTTTTAATTTTAAAACTGCTCCAATGACAGTTACAAATTATATTGTTATTTAAATTACCGAGCATGGTAACGAAGACGACCTTCCCATTAAGAGTCTTTGGTGGGAATCGAAACCACCGACCCCCAGACTGATAGACTAGCACACTACTAACTAGCCTACCGGCCTGCTTTAAAGTTAAATTGGCATTTCGAGTTAATATCCTACGATTCTGGGAGGAATTTCTTTACAATAATGTTGGTTTATGTAGTTTTATTTTCTATTATTGTGTCCTACTGGGGTAAGTTAAATGAAGTTTCTTCATAGATCGTTACATTACTCTTTTATTTATCTGACCAAAGTAGATTAATATTATAAAATAAAGGGCAAGCCTGTGGTATGCAAGGAGATACGAAAAATTTTAGAAAACTGACTTTGATACAATGGTCACTTGTCATATTTTTGTTATTGCCTTTATTTTAAAAATGTGTCTTTAATTTATTAACACTTATTCCCTGTCTGTCTCCCTCTCTCTCTCTCTCTCTCTCTGTATTTTGTAATTAATCTTCAACAACTTTATAAATTTGACTTTAATGGGAAACGATTTGCAACAAATAGAGACCACAATGGGTAAGAAGATGAGCTTTCAAAACGATGGTTCAGCCGCAATATTTGAGTCGTACAATGGGTAAAACAAAACATATTTAACTTAAATATAACAAACAAACATACAAATACATACATTTACGAGTATAATAGAAATATCAAGTATCCCTGCAAATATTTTCTATTGAAATAAAACACTAAATCGTTGAAATCAATCGTGTTTACCTATCCTGTCTGATTACATGTTTTGCACACACCTTGAATTTGGTGGCTGAGGGCACCATGCACTGAGTGGAAAAATATTGTTTGTAAAATTAAAGCAATCGTGACGTGGTTTAAACAGAGCATAGTTGCTACAGCAGATGTCTAAAGTAGGCGGAAGTTATGGCATTTTAATTTTGTAGTTCAAAAATGATAGTTACACCTTACAGTCATATACTATACTATGTTAAATGCAAGACAGTCGTTTCGAGGTACCTTGTATTCAGGAAAAATATCGGTTAAATATGAAGACTATAAGATAAATTCGGAAGACCTTACCTTAAATACTCCGCCATGCAACTAAACTACGATTAATACAAAATAATTTCGGAAGACCTTGTGCGTTCGCAAAAACTGCGGTATACAATTCTACTACGGGTGGAACAAGAATCGGTAAAGCTGTCGGAGTACAATTCAAGTGCCTTGCTTTCAACTCGCATAGTAGCGATAACTGCTCCTCTTCGCACGGCAAAACCTTCACCCTACATCCCATATTTATTATAAACTCAATGAGAATTATAACGTATCAACAACGTGTATTTTGTATTTTTTAGTATGTTGGCTACCTCGTAAGAGCGGTTGGTGCTATTATGCAATTAAAAGAATTTAACATCAGCTAATATAGTTTGAGCGGGAGCCGTCGCCTAAATGTTCCTAAAGAAAAAAAAAACAACCGCCAAAATACTTAATATTTCTTTTGTACAAAATCAAACATTTTTTCAATATTTAAATGAATAATTTTTGATATTACACATAAATTTTTGTATCTCTTTCTTTAATTAGCTTAACTGAGGTATGTGTTAAAAGAATGCTATCGCCTTGGCTATATCCGGATATAGTCTACACCAATTCTTCTCTCTTTAAGCGCCAACAAAATTATGTTAAAGTTCTCTATGAATTCGTGGAAAATGTAAGTTTTTTTCTTTCTCTTTTTCACTTCGAAATAGAAAAACTCATGCTTGCCGCGGAATTAGCTATGTATGTATGGGTGGTTGATAAAGTGGTAATGGTTTGGTTTTTCTCTTAAACAGCTTTTGCAAGTGCAGAAAAGCATAAAGAAATCAACAAAGTCAATGGTGACAAAGGAAACAAAGGTGATTAACAAAACAATATATCAGCGTAAAAACAAAGAAAACGAGAAAGTGTGTTACAGTTACATTGATGAGCATGAAAAAACTGATGATAAGGAAAATAATGATGAAAATAAAAAATTCAAATCGCGTGTGTTCATAGAACAAATTCAGAAGCATATTGAAGAAGGTCAAATAACATGGCAGGACGTTAGAGATGAAGCGAATGTCATTGTTGCAGCTGTAAGTATTAAAAATGTTACAAAAACAAAGCACGTTTGTATACATACATACATGTGTAAGTGTGTACTTATAAAAACATTCTCATTTCTAGACATATGAAACCACATCCACTGCTTTGTATTTAGTTTGCTTGTGCTTGGCAATGCATCCGGAATATCAGGATAAATTATACAATGAGCTTCTCGGAATCTTTCCCACAAAGACTAGACCACCAGGAACCAGCTCCGCAGAAGAAAGCGAGGATCTCATTCTCGATGACATAACATTAGATCATCTTGGGCATATGAGGTATGCGGAAATGGTTATTAACGAAGCAATGCGTCTTTTTGCCCCCGTTCCGATGGTATTGCGACGAGCTTCTTGTGATTTTCAGTTATGTAATGGTACTGTCATACCCGAAGGCACTCAAATTGGAATCGATATTTTCAATATGCAACGCAGTAAGAAAGTTTGGGGTGCACACGCTAGGACCTTTAACCCAGATAAACATTTCGCCACAGACCATAAACCGCACCCGTTTGCATTTATACCATTCACTAAAGGATTGCGCATGTGTATTGGTTACCGATATGCCGTCATATTGATGAAAATAATGTTAGCAAAGATATTTCGCAACTTTCGCATACATACCGATGCAAGAATGGACGATTTGAAAATAAAAGGAACTATATCTCTAAAATTATGTCAGTATCCATTATGCGAGTTGAAGAAAAGGAAACCTTGCAATGATGGTGAAGGTGCATGTCCAGAAAACTCAGTAGCATAAATTTATTTCGATAAAAACTTTTGACTTTTTAACCTATTTTTAATCCTCATTGAAGTTATGTACATATGTATATCATATATATCGTAAATCTCGTATGGGTTGGTGTTGTCCCATCTAAAGAAATTTTGCTTGATAACATATCCATTCTGAAATTAGTTGTTCATTTTCACCAAACCATGGTTTTAGACACTTCCAAGGTCGTTCCAATTTGACTGTTTGATTGTCCATCCTGGTGCAGTTATATTATAATCTTGGGAGAACGGTCGACACATGTACATACGAGTATATTTACCCATTACAAGCACATCATTATAATAATTCAAAAAGCACGTAACTGACCTTTTTCCAGAATTGCTTTTTTTTGCTTCTTTTGGTAATATACATACACTAAGATATGACATTAATATAATAATTACTGTCCGGTACAACAAATTTCTTCACATAAGAAGAAAAGCTATTGTAATTTTTGTAATTTTGTATTCAAATCGGCAAAAATCAAACGGAACTTAGAAGATCATAAAACATGCTACCAGACTTCTAAAAAATTATTATACGTATTCAAATTTTTAAATTAAAACGGGGTTTCCAAAATTAATTTGCCCAACACACAAATTCCCTACCAAAAGTGCAGTGCAGTTAGTTCAAATTTCAGAAGAGTGCTTTTTGAGAAAAAATAACCAATATATTTTTTGCCCATAATTCCTGTCTATAACATTCCGTCTTGACTAGCCATAAATATGTTCTGCCAACGTGGTATCAATTGTTCGCACAACAAAATACACACAGTCAAAATAAAAAATGTGTGTGCATGCGCTCGTCTGTATACATCCGTATGCAAACTATGCTGAGAACGTGGAAACAATCTCGATGACAAACAAAAAATTATGTTCAAGCTGAACAGGATCTTCGACACGTATTCCCCAAACAGAAGACCACGAACACACTTTCTCCCGCTATTTTGCAGACGCTCTCTCAATGTGCGGACAAATTAATGACTAGTCAAGACATAGTGTCAGCTGATATTGGTACCTTCAGAAGAAAAAAGTTGGGTTGTTGTATTTGTTAGCCTGTGAATTCGCCTTAAATCTACATGTATAATTGACCATGAGCTTTTCATTAGAGACTGCATTAAAACGAGGCTTAGATTTTTAAGGATCACCATATTAATAAGTTTTTTTTTCTCTTCCTATTCCCATTTAATAAACATACATATGTAAAACACTATATAGCCATTAAGATAAGGATAAAATGACAGAATTTAAAAAATCAAGAAATATTTTACTGTGTCTTATATGTATTATTGTATCCACTTTTACTCTGCATTTACAAAGCAAAGTACTTTCATGAAATTTTGGTATACGTATTAAAAATAAAAATTTCAAAGAAATCTTCATTTTCATGAAAATTTCTTGTTCACTTTCAGAGGAAAGTAAAAGTTCATATGTAAATTGTTTTCGAAGAGAAAAGTTGTTGCAATAATTCTAAAAATGAAAAGACTGATGTAGAGACACAAATTTATAGGGCAATACTTTTAAATCATTATTATAGTTAATTTTTTTTTGTAATATCATTATAGACAATCAGCAGTTGTGTTCTTTAAGCATATTTGATGAAAAAATAATTAAATTTTTCAATTATTATTTTACCAGAATCCCGCAAATTTGTATATGTCTCTTAGTGTTAAGCTCTTGTCAAAACGGAAAAAAATCACTTTCATGAAAATTTTGTTAAAAGCTGAGTGGAAAGTAAAAAAAGTTTGAGTGTGTTAGTGAAAGTGTGTGAGTGTGTTGTGACTTTCTTCCAATTACTTTCCTTTGTAAACGGTAGGTTACGTCTAACAAAATATAATTTAGCCAAGGACAGTGTTGTCGTGTCCGTTATTTCAACTTATTGAACAATCAAAACTATCTATAAGCAGGTTTAAAAAACTGTTAATCCTAATTATTCTTATATATGCATTTTTATTATTTTGTTGGTAGCAGTCTTCTAATAATACGTTGATGTAAAAAATCCACTCCGGGTGATCGAGGATTATATGCACGTTCTTCGTACTGCCCGTGGATCTTTACAAGCCGTGACGACGCCGAATCCACCGGCTGATCGGCGGTGTATTTTCAAGCCGATTTGATTGGATTGGTAAATTTTTGTGGGCTTATTGTCAAATCATTGAACATATTCAAAAGTGATTTTTTTATTTATAAAAATTAACTTTATATACACAACTAAATGAACCACGGCGCAATCGGTTAAGCTGCCGCCCCGAAGAAATTTAATAGACTCAATAGAAATAAGAAATTTAATAGGTTCAAGCTTACAGACATATTTTCACTAATAACACTATAAAGTAGTTCAAGCATTTTGACCGTGTATTGACTACTTAAGCAATTTAATATGGTTTATGAATTCGCCTTGTTTATGAATGTGAACAGAGTAGAATAATTAGGTACAACAGATAGCACAGCTGATGGTTTTACCTTAATTTTCGTTTCCTACGTCTCAAAAGGATACAAAAAAGACAAATAAAATTTTTTATCTGTGGATTTTATGTGACTGTTAGAAAACAAACAAATTTTTTGGGTATTCATACATATTTTAGTCTACCCTGACCTTGATTAGTGAGCCTTGATCAAGACAAATTGATAAGAAGCTGTCTCACGAAATCCAGGCATTTCCAGTTTAGTGTCGGAAGTCAACCTCCATAAAAAAAAGATGAGGGAACGGCGAACAGTTTTTTATCGTTTAAATAAATAAGATTGCTATTTTGAAAGAATATACATATGTGTATTGAATATAGAAATAAATATATTTGCATGTGAATGAACATACATATTCTTAATGATATTTATTGATACAGCAGAAATTAAGGCGGGGGCCTAGTAAATACCAATTTTTGGAGCTTTAAATAAGTACGTTTTTATCTTTTTGCACAGAAACAATTACTTAGCTATTTTCCGATACCTAAATCAACCTGTAACGGTTCTGTTTTTTGTTTTCAAGTGAAACTTTCGTAACTATTCAAAAATAAAGTTTCACAATTTTTGTAGAATTTTTAGAAATGTTTTTTTCTCAAAAAAAAAAAAAACAAATCAAACGTAAACTTTGACAACCTCGACACCTGATGAACTAAAACTACCTGTAAAGTAAATGCCCTTTCTGACTCCTATTAGTATTATTTATTTCCAACAAGGTTAACCCATCTCTGCAACGAAATCAGTATTCCATGTATAAACATTTTTTTTGTTTGTACGGAGTTTGACATTAAGGAAACAAAAGGTGAGGAACTGTGCTAAAGTATTTGCATGAATAGTGGTTCTTGCATTATATTTTAATATTTATTTAGTATTTAGTGATCATTAAAATTATGACTAAATTCATTTCGCAAAATTTAAATATTAATTCGCCTTATTATTGTTATCAAGTTGGTGAATAAACACATGCTGGAATAGCGATCTGGCAACACTACGTTTATCTAATACCTTTTATTACGCGTCGTGATTGTGTTTTTGCTCGTGTTTCTGCAGTGGTTTTTTTTATAGAAAAAATTGCAATGAAATAAAATCTAAAATAATTTTTAGATATTAATATACTTATATATTAACATATGTATATTTGTTATCTTTTATTTATTAATATTTTCAAATAAAGTAAATAATAAGGTTGTGAGAGCTTATCAGAGCTAAAGAAAAGTTACGCACGAATATTCATAAGCAGAGCAAGATTGTATAAAAATCTTCCATTGTAAATAAAAAGCGAAAAAGTTTCTTCAGTAAAATCAAAATTGTGTCATCGTGTTAATTATTTTAAGTGTTTCATTAAGTAATATAAGAAGTACATATTGTCAAGTTACAAACATACAACAACCAGCAAAAGGTAAAATAAAATATACTGTCAAGAAGGTATAATCACAACTAAAGTAATATACACAAAAATAGATTGGTCGCGTTTTAAAATCAATGCTAACATGGCCATAATTTCTTTTCTTCATGTTTTGATTATACATATGTTAAAATTTTTGCAAAATGTTTTCAATGTTGGGGGCGTTTACCAGAATGTATATACTATATACATATATATATATATATTTACAAAATTGTGAAAAAGTTAAGATAACCTTTTAATAATTGAAAGTATGTTCCCACGATACGTATTTTTTAAGTATGTAGATAAAATGATGCTTTTGCCATTCATTTGTAATTTCTATTGTCATCCTACATTGTAAATGTATGTGTGTACAAAAGTGAATAAGTTTTTTTATATTTACAAAAAGGCGAACAAATTTTTTTGTAGGAATGCTTATATAGGGTGGTCCAACCAAACCCCACGAAGTTAAATTGTGAAACAAAATATTGCCCAAATGGTCGCCACAGCTTCGGTGGCATACCTCTATTTAAAGGTCGATATTTTCAATGACTGAGACTTAATTCATGTTCAATGTCGTTAATGGGCCAAATTATCCCATCCTTTAGCTTTTGAATTGTTCTTGTCTTATTGACGAACTCTTAACGTTTTAAATATCCACAAAGGAAGAAGTCTAACGGTGTCAAATCACATGTTCGTGACGGCCAATTAACATTGCCACGACGTTAGATAAGAAGGCCATTAAATTTCTCGTGCAAAAGAGCCATTGTTTCGTTGGCTGTATGGCAAGTGTTAGAATCACATATCGTCCAGGTCATTATCCTCAATTTCTGGTGTAACTCACAATTAACATCGTGCATTATGGTTTGACTACCATAATGCACAAGTACCTGTTATGAATGTACCTCTGCTTGGTTCTTTATTATAAGTTACTCTGATAACAAAATTGGTCACAATTACTAGAGGAACATATAGCAGCGAATCAATAGTAGTGGTTTGGTTCACATAATTATACAGCTTCAATTTCACAGCTTAGAAGAATAGGTACTAAGAACAAATCCAAATCTAAAACTTTTTATTTATTTTATATAACATAAAATAGCGAACAACAAATTAAAAGATAATTAAAAACAACGGAGATATATACATATGTACGTACTATGAAGTTTCGCACGCGTATTTTTTGGTATAGTCCTTAAAAATTAATAAAATTGCCGTTATTAATTTGTATTACTATCGGTTGATCTTGTTTGAATATACGACTGTTAAGGATACAGTTGAACGGCGGCCTTTCATGAACAGTTTTAAATTCAGCCAGTGGTCGGTGGTGATAAGAGTTAAAAACGAGAAAATATCTCACCTAAAAAACAGCCCATGAAGGTAATAAAAGTAGTTGCATTTTTGACTTGCTAAACTTGCTTTTTAAAGCCAATAATGTATAGACGCTGGTCGTTGGTTGCATTAGGAAACCTTTCCACAAATTTTTAGAAGAACTAGAAAATTTGAGAGTCATAAATAAGTTCAAAATAACAACATTATGATTTTATTTCTTTTACTTTTCTTTCGTCATTTGGTTGATTTTTGTCCAATCTCCAATTGTAGAAGTAAGGGGTAACATAAAATAAAAGCTACTACCTTTAAAGGTTTCTTATTATCTGACTTAAGTACCCAACGAAATGCGCATGGAGACTATCCCCCAACAAATTAATTGATTTTGAAATATAATAAGCAACAGGATTTTTTAAATACAAAAACTATTTTTATTATTTGGATCCTTTTTGTAAGATTTGCATTTTTTAATTAATATTGTAGTGATGAGATTGTGCATAAACGCATGAACACAAATTGATAAAATTCAAATTCATTTGCGCAAAATAATTTGTTCGTTATCAGTACAAATCGACGGGCAGTCAACACGGGCTACAAAGTAAAAACTAGGTACCTATTTGGTTTTCTATGAAATAGGCCTTCCAAAACTATTTTTATAAAGTTTTCGGTTCAATCAAGGCGTATCTAACTTAAATATGCCTTGGATTCAATGTTATACAATTATTGTTGATAAAGAAAAAAAAAATGCCAATACAAACAAAAAAATATGATAAAATAATCGAAAATTTGTTTTCTGAAAATCGGAACAGAAGTGTAAAATGTCCCTATTAGTTTTCATTTCACTTATTTAGAACAACACTGACCGAAATACCAATTATACAGGAATAAATTACCAGTAGCCAAAACTATAATAAAAATGAAAAATACAATACATAAATATAATTAAAACCAGTGATTTTGCTTCATCAGCCGCAACAAATGATAAGAAATTGCTAATAAGTTACACTATTATAGGTCTACTTAATAGCAAATCGTAATAAATGCTGTATATTTGGCATGTGATAAAAATTTATCGATTTGAATAGTAAGACAGATAACTGCAAAAGTTTTAAACGAACAAGTTATAATGAACTACAATAGGAATATGGCAAATAATTCCCAAACCATTGTAATTTTTAAAGTAAACTATATATGTGCATATGTATGTACATATGTATATAGGTAAAGATGTATTTTTTTTCATTACATACCACGTGCCAAGTTAGAAACAAAAAGGGCACACGATGAAAGAAACCACACATACAACACACTGTTAAAATTTTAAAATTAAAAAATAAAATAAGGATTTAATTTTTTTCAAGTACATGTTTAAAAAACGGCAATTATCAAAATAATTAAAATTCATACTCAATCTTAAACTGTTCGAATACCTATTTATGTATATTTATGTATATATAAAATATGTAAAAAGAAAAACAGTTCAGTTGTTGTTGTGGTTGTAACACTGCTTCCGTCGGATTTATTTTCCCTGAACAGCTGTTGCTGGGTCGTTCCGGAGCGAAAGTCCACTTGTTGTAGAAAGCAAACAGTTCAGTACATTTACCTGCTTTGTAAGTCAGCTGATTTTCTTTTACTTCTTTTTTATCACTAGAGACATTTTGGGATCAATACTTCCAACATAATTTAGTACTTTTTACTCAATTTTTACTTTTCCCTTAGCACTTAAACAAATTTGTGTGCATAATTAACGTGCTCTGAACTTTATGTGATTCTCTGCTTACATATTTATGTATATGTATAAAGTTTTTCAAAATTATGATTTTGTAACATGCATGTACGTATGTATATAATTTTTACGTACTATGTATAATATACTATCGCGCTAAACCCATATTTTCAGACACTTATGACAATTTTGTAGTCAATGAGCTGAATGTTTGGAAAACACGATTAAGAATTTGAAGGAGTTTTTTAATGTACCACTATGAAGATATGAAAAATTGTGTTATCCGTGTTCATTAATATTTATTAATTGTTTCAGTCTACGGACATTAAAAAACCTTACAGACTATGACAACAAAAATATTTAAAGACCTCGATTGTTATATAAATATAAGGCAAAATAAGAACAATTTTATAAAAAAATACAAGCAAACATATACTAAATGAATTTAATTAACATTAAATTAACAGTTTATAAATACGATCATTTGATGGCATTAAAAAGACTTTTGAATTCGACTTTCTTTGTGCTACAATCAATAAAAGACTTAGATGCGTTTTGCAAACTAAAGTTAATTTCATGGATAGGACGGAGGGACGAGTTAATGTTCCCTTACCTGCATAATAAAATTTTCATGAAACAGCTTTGACATGATAACATTCCAAGCAGGCACATAAAATAGTATAGAGTTAAGCAAATCGGGATAATCAGTGTTACAATTAATAATATCATACATCAGTAGAGCTAGTTAAAATTTACGGCCTGATTACAGAGAACGTAAACCAATAACAGACGCTCAATATGATAGCGAGTATATACATATATAACAAATATTAAAATGCGTTGCTTTCGCTCAACAGGAGAAAAAAGATTAGGAGGCTCGAGGATTGCAAATACAAGCATCCTTTTCAAAATTTAGATCTTACAATTGACGTATAAATAATCTGGCCAATTTCACAGGCTTTTGGAAGAATGTGATCTGTGTAAGCTACGAATGGCAAATGGCTATCAAATACTACGCCTAAATCAAGCTTTTGTTTGACCAGTTCAAGTTAATACCTTTTACATTAAACACCAAAATGGTAGCAGTTAAGAATCTATTAAACGACATGTTTAAACATTTACTAATAAATGCTGGTTTATTAGCTAATAGCATGCACCAATCACGTAATTTATTAAATTGGTTTTGCATAATATTCGCGTTACTCATTGAATCTAATTTAATAAAACAATTACTAACATTAGCATATATAAGATACTTTGAATAAATTAAATAATAATGGCTCTCCTGAGGTCACACCCGTTGTTTGCATATAAGATTTAGATAAATAATTTTCAATTCTAACTAAGCACTTCCTGTCAAATAAATAAAACTTAATCCCTACTAACAACTTCGTTTGGACGCCCAATAAGTCCAACGTTGACGACAGCTATGTATATTAATGTAACATGCGATATTTTACACATTTGCTTATTTTAAGAAAATTTTCTTTTCTTTGGTAAGCGATTATAGCATAAGACATACGGACTTACCAAGTGTAACTACCGAAATTTCAACTTAATAAATTCGGATGTTATGTCTACACTTTGACATTTACCTGGTTAAAAGCTTGAGCCACACAATAGCAAAACTAGTTTCAAGTATGGGAAACACAACATGATGGTGTGGATGACGAACGGAGTTGCACCATATACAAAAAAAATCCGGAAACAAAAGTGCTTCCGTGTAACATGCCACTACGATGCGTGTTTAAACACGATAATGATCTGAACACATCGAGGTTAGCAAAATAGTTCCTAGGAGGGAATGTAGTTCAAGTCTTCAATTGACATGCTTAATCATGAGAGGAGCTTTCCAGTAAGAAGTTCAAAAATCGAAACGAGTTCTTTGAAACTCTTAAAACTGAATGGAAACGTATTTCAGAAACTGTTCTCACTGAAACTATTCCTCGCATTTGTACCAAAGTTATAAAAAAAATGGATCATATACGAAATGATAACTGTTGCTTTTGTTTCGCACACCTTAATATACAGACCTGAATCGTTTTAGTTTGCTTTTGAAGAAACTGTTTGCTTAATTGGGGTTTTAATTAATTTGTTTTTTGTAGAAAACGAACTGTGTTCAAAAACTGTGGTCCAATAAAATAATTTAAAAAAAATTAAGCCACACAATAATATTTTCGCAGTAAATATAATTTTATGTGAATCACGAAATAAAAAAGAATTCGAGGTATTTTATTAAAATTTGTATAAAAATTCGTAATTTTTAATTGAATGTAATTTTTTGTAGTATTATGTGATATTTTAAAATAACGCAACGTAGGTGATGTTTGGTTTTATTAATAGTTCTTAAACTTTCTTTGCAGATACGTACATACATGTGAGAAGAATATATCCCAATAGCGTAAAACTGCTATTTGTATTTAAGAAAAACAAGCTAACATTTTTAAAACTAAAATGCAAAACGACGTTGTTCGATGGTGCTCAACAACATGCAATTTGTATAGATATGTCAGTAAAAATAATTGTGTAAATAATAAAAAATTCTATAGAAAAACCGTTCATAAGTCGAGTCTTCACAAAACGCAGCAACATCGAAATGTGTGTAAATCAACATCGCATTTCTTACCAACCGTAGCATTTAATGAATCAAATAATCAATCCGTCAAATGTGATATTAATGTCTATGATTTATATTTAGTGCAAAACATAGTTAACTCTTGTAGATATTTTAAAAACAATTGTGTAAATGGCAGACGGAGAAGCTATAATAATATTAATAGCTATTGTAACCGTTTATTGTTATTATTGCAATTAAGTCTTCTAGTAACTTTGTGTTCATTTAATGTCGGTTTCGTAACGGGTGCCAATGTCGCAGAAAAAGATCCACACAAATTCATCAATGAATTGAATAACGAAAACATTGCTAACGACATTGCTGGACATTATACTCATACGTGGGCGGTTCATATACCGGATGGAGATAAGGATGGAAAAGCAGAAGCTGTAGCATATGATCATGGATTTGTTAATTTAGGAAAGGTATGTAAAAACAAATACAATTTTTTTTATCATGCCTAAGTACTATAAAAAGTGTTCGTTTAAAGTACATATGTGCTTTATAGTATTACTATACAAATACATATACTTCTTTTTTAGAACACGATTATAAGAACGAATTATAACCTTTTCAATACATTTTTATGACTTGAGGTTTAGATAGTATATAAAAGTGCTAAGGCGCTTTAGCGCGACAGTAAATCAGTATATTTCGAAATTAGAAAACCCAACGTTTCGTTTTAAAATTGTGGAATTTCAAAAACGAAAAGCACACTTCTGTTAATTAGTGCATTCAAAGTTAATTTCGGATAAAATATCTCAAACATCTGAAAGATAAAAATCCAATTAAAAACTGCAATAAGTCAGATTTCACGAAGTGGTTTGCGGAACCTGCACGACTATGATTTAGAATTAGTTGCAAACTGTCACATATCGAAATTCATAAGCACACATTTTATTTGAAAATCTAATTACCTCCGGGGACATGTATTCTTGGTGAACCTGCCACCTGAAAGTATTCCTATATCGCGGATGCAGTCCCCAAGATTTGTCTGGGATGAAACTGAAAGATAAGGTTTGACCATTAACAGGTTGGGGACGTGACTGCTAGGATTCATTTCCATTACGATGATTTAATGCAAAATGACATGAATACTATAGCTTTTTATTTTAATTATTTTGCATTTATTATTATATTATCTTAAGGTTTTGCAATTATTATAACTGTCCTAGTTGATATAGCGTTTATTGGATATAACGATTAAAATATGATAATCAGTTTTCTTTAGAAATGTTATTGATCAAATTAATTTTTTAAAAAAATTTACGATACATTTTTGCATTCACATTCCCGAACATGTTAAAAGGGGTTTGATCTAACTGCTTACAATGTAGTACTGTAGCCAACAATACAGAATCCCATTGAATTACAAAAGTAAGACGCAAGTGTCAATTATAAAGAAATGCAATTTAAAAAGAATAAATAGTGGAGGAGTGATTTTTCAAAGGGGCTTATTTCCATGTTAAACAAAATTTCAGTGAAGAGAAAACAGTTTTAAGAGCCGTTTATAATTTATTTTATTATGTCTTCAGTGTTATAGTGTGTTGATATAATATTCTGATCCGCATAAAGCTTTTATTTTAACTCTTTTGGTGAGTTGTGCGTGGCTACCTTAATGAGCGATTTTCGTGCCGGGAAGATAATCAATGGCCAAAGGCGATGTACGCAAATAAGCAGTTATAGCGTCTTTTTATATCAAACTATAATAATTCTAACATTGATACAAAAATTAGGTGGAAATGTGTTGCTATGTATTAAACTGCGAATATTAATCATGGGCAACTCAAATACCTCAACAACAAGTGTAAATTAAACACAAACATTTTGTAGTTGTAAAAAATAAATTAGCAGCTTCCTAATGAAATTCATATACACATAAAATGAAGTTTATTTAAAAAATTATTAGAAGCCAAAAATTTGTTTGTAGATTTTGCACATTTTTCCAGTTTTGTTGTTGTCAACTTATCAGTAGTACCACTGTCTGTGGTATCATAATTTCTTTTCTCTTGTTGGCAGCGTTGTTTCGCTGAATTATAAATTAAGAAAAAATTCGAAGACAATCGATTTGGATAATATTTACCCATCATCAGGGCCAAGTCCTTCGAAAATGACAATTTACTTCTAAGATAATTGTAAAAGGAAATGTCCTTTTTTTCAAAAAACCTGAATTAATACTTGCTTAAAAACTCAATAAAAAAAAAGTAATTTATTATGAATAAATACAGATTTTTTTATTTATTTCAAAGCTTCAAGTTTATTGTCTCACCCGTCCCCAGCTACAGGACGAGCTTTTATTAGGTTTTTAGCAAACTTTTTTCATTATATATGATTTTAGAAGCATTATATCAAAAACTTTTGAATCGGTTTTCAAATTATACCCTGAGTTAATCAGACAAGTTCGTCCATTTGATGGCTCAGCCATCATTATTTTTAATATAAATAATTGTAAACATAAAAAATAAAACTTTATCTAAAAAATATAAAATACAGATAGTTTTGCATTTAGAATAAAAATAAGTTAAATTTTAAGCGAAATTTGGTTAGAGTGTCCCAATTAAATTTGAAATACCTTTTTTTAATAGTGTTTATTGGGTCTGTGGGCTCAGTTATTTTTATTTATAAAAGTATAAGTTTTAATTGTTAAGTAATTTCAATCTTTATTTAATATGGACGATTTTTATACGCTTTAACGCTATGGGTTGCAATCAACAGATTTTGTGTCTCCTAACGATTAATTCGCTTTGCAATACGATTATATAATTAATGTTGCAAGGAAATCTAAAATTTCAAATTGTTTTTAGACTAAACGTCTTGTTTTATATTTACATACATATGTATGTATATTGCTAGAAGTTTCGGAAAAGTTTCGGTTATAAAATACAGAATTGTTTCAATCAAATTTGTATGGAAGCTCCTACAATACTAAAACATTTGTTTTAAAATAAACACTATTTTGCTTGCTAAATATTAATACAAACGGTCAAATTTACATAGTGAACATACCGACATTTGTGTTAATCTAAAAATAAAAGTGACAGTAAATACAGGCTGTTGGTATATTAAAATAAAGAGTAAAAAAATAGTCAAAATGGAAAAGTATACATTTCCTACTCAAAAATACATTCTTTTTCATCAACAAAACCCAAATATGTATGTACTCGTCCATACATATGTATCTAGCACAAAGTGGGTGGAAATCAACGAAATTAAAAGTTTGGATCAAAATAGGAATAGAATCAAATATGTGCACAAGTAAAACACAAATAACACAAAATCACAGAAAAAAGCAATAAAAACATATTTAATTGAATTAGATCAAGTGATCACAACGGATACATAATTGTAGGCAAAAATACGACCATTACGAGTTTATTTCGCTTGATATTGGATTAGTGCTAGTACATAAACCTGGTAAAGAGGGAGAGGCGTACGAACATACACATATGTAGTTAGAATTGTACTCGTACTCGTATTTAACATTTAGGACAATAGGGTTGAATGGTTCATTCATTAATTTATAATACGATTTTACGTAGACAAGAGATTTCAAAACTAACGTTTGAATGGGGGAAATTTTAAATAAATTTTTAAATTTTTGCCTGCAATGTGAATGGCGTGATGCCTTGAACATAACAGTTCGAAAGTTGTGCTCTCTAAGCACACATCGTGGACGCGGTTTACCGCTTTCAAAAACGATATGCCTTTTTAAGGTGTAAAATCAGCAACAAAAAATAAAATTAATAAATTGGAGTATTTATAAATTCGATCAAATCGATTTTTTCTAAAATACTAATTGAAACATGTATCAGTTGAAGTTTGCGTGTGGATATTTTCTAATTCTTCTGGTTAACCATGTCTTTGGCGGGCAATTTCGAAGGATATGGATGCAAGATCATTGTCAAAAAGGTATTTGCAGTGGAATTGATATTGGACGGAACGATTATGTTATTATGTCGCACGTGCCATATGAAAAACAAACAATGCTCACTTTCGTAAATTCATCTATTAGGAAAATACCTCATTTAATGTTTGATATTTTTCCTGATCTTCAAATACTGCGCATGGAAAATTGTTCTTTGGAAACTTTTGAAAAGCCACAATTTGAGGGTGCCAGCAATTTAATGAGCTTATTTTTGGGAAATAATTTACTAAAAGACATACCAAAGAATATATTTTTGGGAGCGGATAATTTGAATTCTCTAGATCTAAATGACAACCAGTTGAAGGTGTTGACTAATCAAAGTTTCAATGCGTTAAAAGAGCTGCAAAAGCTTTCGTTGGAAAACAATTATTTGGATGTATTGCCAGCGGGAGTTTTTAACCATATGAACAATTTATTGGAATTGAATTTAGCTGGAAATCAGTTGGAACTACTTCCATTGAATATTTTTAATAAAAATGTGAATCTTAAACGAATTAGCCTGGCAAGAAACCGCTTTAAAGTTTTTGAATCGAAACTTTTCAAAATTCAATCTCATTTGTCTCATTTGGATCTCTCGGGAAATTTTCTGCAGGATTTAACTCTAAACTTTACCCATTTAGATTCGGTCAGTGTTAATAATTGCGATTTACGTAAGTTGGACGTTAACGGCATAGTCAAACAATTGGAGTTGCGCAACAATTCCTTAAGAGAAATGCCACATATCCCAAACGCTATTAACGTCACATATTTGGATTTATCACTTAATCCTTTGGGGAGTCTTCAGGGACATCCTCTTCGTAGGTACACTAACTTGTTACGGTTAAACTTGAGTAGTACTAACATGCACGAAATTATTGAAGGAGTTTTTAAAGAACAATCAAAACTAAAAATGCTCGACATATCATCTAACTCCTTGTTCAACTTGAAGTTAATCATATTCGATAGTTTAAAACACTTGCAGTACTTTTATTTTCAGCAAAATAATTGGAATTGTGATTTCCTGCAGCTGCTAATGAATTCTTTTGTCAAGAAACGTAATATATCCTTTATGGAGGACTCGGTTGCTGCGGAATTGGTTGATGATTACGTTGAGGGCGTTGCGTGTTGGTATGAAAATAATAAAAATCTTAAGAAATGTGACGGTGGCCCAGGTGCAGATGCAGCCCTTGAGTTGGCGATTGTTCGAAATGACATTAAACAAATGATAGATACTATGGAAAGAAAATTTGTCAAAGTCTATCGATTGCTAGAAGAAATGAAATTACGTTTGTAACCAAAATAACCAAAACAAATACATACATACATTTCCTGTATGTAACGCTACAATATTATTTAATCTTATTTTAACCAGCAACAATACTCGCATTTTATCCTTCTTTATTTATAGTCAACATGTATGTTATTTAACTATCTTTCTATATTTTGTTAATTATTCAGGATCATTTAGTTTTAAGGGCCGAACACAATAAACATATTATATTACAACTTTTTATTAGTCGAATAAAAAACCTTGTATGAAACGGTTTTATGATTTAAATCTAAAATAAAAATACGTTATTTTTTAGTGTTTTATTTTGACGTCTTTATTCGTTCGCATATTTCAGTGCTTACTTTCACTTGAGTATTCATTGCTACAAAATATTGTCTGTCATTCCCAAAGGAATAAATGCCATTTGAGTGTCAAGTTAGATGTGGAGGGAATAAAAAATAAAAATTAATTGTGAAAAATATTTTTTTTAATAATTAATATGAATTAATTTAAAAAGTTAAGCTTTGAATACTTTCAGAATAGAATACATACAGTATGTCAAGAATGAGTTTTTACACTTTAAAAATAAATCAAAATATTTAGCATCATTAGCTAAAAATTGTACATTTTGGTTTATTACACAGAATTTTTTTAGTTTATTGTATATATATGCAATGCAAAGACCCCTTTCAGAATAGCAAAGTCTGGAATCTGTGGGGGTGAGAGGAAAAGAGAGCGGGGGTTGGTACAAAACTTGTTGTACTCGCAAATTCCTTTTGTGTTTTTAGTTCGTGAAGCAAATTAATATGGCTGCTCTTTATATTTGACAAACATACAAACAAAAGAAACAGACTTTGTCAAAGTAAAATTATCCTGTCTGAACACAAGACAAAGTTTAAAAGAGAATTCAAGAAACTTTGTCAAAGAAAACTTTGCTGGTCTGAAAGGGGACTATGCAATGCATACAAAGATATAAGACAAATAAAAATCCAAGGACAGCGTAAAACAGGAGCAAAATAAACAAAAACTATTATTACTTAATTTTGTTAGTGTCAAGTAACTGTTTACACTTTATTTGTGTTACTATTTTATGCATTCACAAAAAAGATAACTATGCATTTTCCTTTATTTTTTATGTTCGTGGTTAATTTCTATATTTTTTTTTTTCATTATCAACAAGATTTTGTTTTGCGCGCATCGGGTTGTTAAGAAGTTTGTTAATTTTTAAAATACCCGGAAAAAGGCTAACTTATAATGTAATTCAGTTAATTTACTACAATCAACACTTGGGAAAAAGCGCGAGTGAATTATCGAAAATGTTTTCAGTGTATCGTAAGACAATTTACAATATTTTAAACCGTGCGAAAAACGAGGGTAGATTGGAGTTAAAGAAAGGTGGTGGTCCAAAACGAAAACTAAATAAACGTGTCGAGCGCATAATTATTAGAAACATAATTAAAAACCCCCGAATTTCTACAAGAAAAGTTGCAAGAGAGCTTGAGGATGAATGTTATGTTTCTCATGAGACAGTTCGCCAGGTGATATTGAGCAACAAATACTCATCTAGAGCAGCATGAAAAAAACCCCTGCTTTCCACTTCAAATATAGAAAAACGGATCTCTTTTGCTACAATAAACGTTAAACATATTGGGATAACTTTATTTTCTGTGACGAAACAAAGGTTATGTTATACTACAATGACGGGCCAACCAGAGTATGGCGCAAGCCGTTGACTTCACTAGAAAATGGCAACATCATCTCAACAGTGAAATTTGGAAAAATTTCGATAATGGTTTGGGGATGCATCTCCAGCAAAGGTGTTGTAGACCTAGTATTTATAGAATCAACTATGGATGCATCCCAATATTTAGAGATTTTGAAGAAGCATTTGAAAAGAAGTGCTGAAAAATCCTAAACATAAATCGCATATGGTTCGTATGTGGCTCCTTTTTAACTGTGGGAAAGTTATGGATACCCCTGCTCAAAGTCCCGACCTTAACCCCATTGAAAATTTGTGGGTTTATTTGAAGAGAGGAGTCGCTAAACGTCAACCAACAAGCAAAGCAACACTAAAAACTGTGATACTGGAAGAGTGGCAGAATATACCAGCAAATGATGATTTTAAAAAGCTTGTTAGGTCCATGCAAAAGCGCCTACAATGTGTGGTAGATGCCAATGGTGGCCATACTAAATATTAAAAGAAGAATAAATGTAGTTTTTAATCACTTAAAATAATATAAAGATAAATTTTTAATTTTGTGTAAAAAGTTATTTGACAGTACCAAAACTCAGTTGTATTTATTTTTGTTTTACTTTTTGTTTACTTTGAACCGAACTTTCTCATAATTTTCATATCTTTCAATCATTTTTCTGCTGGGTTAGAACGAAGTTTACGTGCCACTTTAACTTTTTACTCATTGTAGTCTTTTATCCTACTCTTTTCAATGTTTGCCTTAGCCAGCTCTTCGCTGGCATTGCAAGCAAACTAAGCGTGATGAAGTGAACATGTTTCACCAGGTCCTGCGATTTTTTAATTATTTGTTTTTATGACTATTGAACTAAAAAAAAATTATTTTTCACGAATTTTATATAACAGACATTTTTGCGTACAACTTAATATATTTTAATAAACTTTTTAAATTTAATGAACGTAGCAAATTCATATAAAATAAAGTTTACAGACAGAGAAACAATGTTTAGGGAGTATTTTAACTCATAAATCACTTCCAGTTAAAACAAAACTATTAATTTACGGATTTCCAGTTTGGTTATTTATTTCACCGGTAATAATGAATAAGTTCGAAATTTTGGGAAATTAGGAAAAATGTTTCAAGAACTAAGAGAGTCTCAAATTTTATGGTATATAAGGTGTCAGCAGTAACTCCCTTGAGTTCCTTTGTTATGACTATAATAAGATAAAATAGCTCTATAATACTTGGTCATGAAAATGATATTATTAAATATCAAAGAGCCGTTACAGTTGGGGATGCAAAGGGTACAAAATGAAAGTGTTAAGACTTTTTCAGTACTTGATTTCTTTAACAACTCTTTTTCTGGCTCTCACAGAAATTAATGTAGGTTTCATTTAATTCTTAGTATGTAATTTTTAGTATTAAGTTTATTTGATTTTATACCAGAGTTTAACACTCGAGATACTCTTAGCCTCTTGAGCAAAGGCGTGTACATTTACATTTTGTTTTTCTAAAAATATTCTTTTGTTGATAAGTATGGTGTTACTCATTTCTTATTTATTTTAAGACATTACATTATAATCTTGAGTTTTAGAAAAAAATTGTTGTTGTTTCCAAAAGATATAATAATAATAAGAATATATTTAGAAAAAAATCATAAATTCTATATCAGATTTGATTACAAATCTCATACCTGGAAATAAGTTTAATTAGTTCGAAAAAACAGCTGTTTTTAAAATATAAGGAAATGTTTAGCAGCTCGTTAGCCAGAGTTTAACAAATGTGCTATGAACAAATCGTAGACGACTAACTAGTAGCGACAACTTACAACTCGATTATATAAAAGAGTTTACAAATCTTATCGCCATCTCTTTCATATAATCGTGTTAATTTAAAACTTCGTGTGTAAAAAAGTATAGCACCTGATTACACGTTTTTTCAAACGTCATTGTTGGGTATTTTGTTTAATTAATCACATGGATTTTAACTGGATATATTGGTGGCAACCATACAACTCTAGGAGTGGAACTAAGCTGCTACTTGTTGTATGTCGTGGCTGTATGCCTTCGAATTTTGCAATTTTACATTTAAGATTCCAAGCAAATAAAAAGAATTAACTAAGTACATATGTATATGATAACTTTATCCTCACTTTTTGTTATGCATAAGCCTGTTTGTGCATGATTGGAACTAAAGTGCGCTGAATTGAAATATATCACCAATTACTATCAAATTTAAAATTTAGCCGTCATATTTGTAGTGTTATTCAATTATAGTCTTTCAAGCATACAAATTGGCTTTCAAGTACTATCGAAAAATCCCTGTTAAAAAATCCCGATTAATAAAAATCTAGAATATAGCGATAACCCATAATTCTAATGAATTAAAAACAAACATTTTAATTTCAGATATTTAATGATCATTATCATTTTGCACACCATAAGGTTTCTAAAAGATCTTTAACTCCAGCTGCGGCTAAACAAATTCGACTTGATGAGGACGATCGAGTAAGTTGGGCTCAACAGCAAATTGCAAAGTCTCGTAGAAAGCGCGATTTTATACATATGAGACCATCACGTACCTCATCTATATCTGCCCTTTCTATTGTTGATGCAGTTCCTTTTAACGATCCTAAGTGGCCGCAAATGTGGTATTTGGTATGCATTTTTTTTAATATATCAATAAAATTATATCTCTATTTTAATATATCAATACAAAATATTACAATAAATATTCTACAGAATCGCGGTGGTGATTTGGATATGAACGTTGTCCCGGCCTGGAAAGAAGGCATCACTGGCAAAGGTATTGTAGTGACAATTTTGGACGATGGTCTTGAATCTGATCATCCAGATATTGTCAGTAATTATGTAAGTTTTCATTAAGATATACATATGTATGTATATAAAGTATTTATAATTTATTTGTATTAATTTTTTAGGATCCGCAAGCATCTTATGATGTCAACAGTCATGACTCAGATCCAATGCCCCATTACGATTTAACTGACTCTAATCGTCATGGCACAAGATGTGCTGGAGAGGTAGCTGCTACTGCCAACAATTCAATATGTGCTGTAGGTATTGCGTTTGGTGCCAGTGTTGGCGGTGTACGAATGCTAGATGGAGATGTGACTGATGCAGTAGAAGCACGTTCGCTGTCATTGAATCCTCAGCATATCGATATATATAGCGCTTCTTGGGGTCCGGACGATGATGGGAAAACTGTTGATGGTCCCGGCCCGTTAGCTTCAAGTGCCTTTATTGAAGGCGTTACCACAGGGCGAAACGGAAAGGGTAGCATATTTATATGGGCTTCTGGAAATGGAGGCAGGGAACTAGACAATTGTAATTGTGATGGTTATACGAACTCCATCTGGACACTTTCAATATCTAGTGCCACCGAAGAAGGCCATGTACCTTGGTATTCGGAGAAATGTAGTTCCACTTTGGCCACAACATATAGTAGTGGTAGTCAAACGGAAAAACAAGTTGTTACAACAGATTTACATCACTCTTGCACTGTCTCTCATACTGGTACTTCAGCTTCAGCGCCATTGGCTGCAGGAATTGCTGCGTTAGTTTTAGAATCAAATAATAATTTAACGTGGAGAGATCTACAGCATATTGTTGTCAGAACCGCAAAACCAGCAAATCTTATTGATCCTAATTGGTCTAAAAACGGTGTGGGACGTAGGGTGAGTCATTCATTTGGCTACGGCTTAATGGATGCTTCTGCAATGGTAAGGTTAGCAAGAAATTGGAAAACAGTCCCGGTACAACAACGCTGTGAATTTAATGCTCCACATCTGGACAAGTAATTTTTATACGCTAACCTCCCTCCATCAAAGAGAAATAAGATATTTTTTTAATTTCAGGGAAATTCCAGCCAAAAGTCATATAACCTTACAGTTATCAGTAAAAAATTGTTTGAATATTAACTTTTTAGAACATGTTCAAGCCAAAATAACTTTAACGTCTCAGCGAAGGGGAGACATTCAACTTAACCTAATATCTCCGGCAGGCACCAAAGTCACTTTATTAACTCCACGGTAAGTAAATTTATTGCATTTTTATTGCAGTAGATAAAGGGCCTTTAAAGTTCTTGTTAGTGAAAGGTAACTCTAGCTAAAGTGAGGCTACCTCAACTTTTAGATTAGCTTCTGAATTTATTCAATTTATTAATTCATTTTCATGAAGAGTATTAAGATATTAGTGGTCGTTAGTGGTTAAAAAGAGAATTAATATGATTCCTGATCTCAGATCTATTTGAATCAATTGACGACGTTTGTTTAGCCCGAACCACAAGAGTTTGCAACTACTTGAACTAAAACTGAAACTTTTGGAAAAAAAATTATTATTAATAGAATGAAATGCTTTACTACAGTCCAAAAGTGCATTTTTGTTCTCTATTCATCAACATTATTTTTGTTCCTGTTGTCTAACAAAGTTCCGCTTGTGCTGTGGTTTCTTTTGAAACATGACTAAAAGTGTTATATGTAATTCCAGACATGAGGAACGGTGAAGGAAGTAAATAATTCCTTTATATATTTGGTAATATTTCAAAATTTTAGTCGAATTCAAAAAAAAAAAAAAAACGTTAAGGATAGAAGAAAATCTCTGAATCAATGCAAAATCTTTATTTATCTTTAATTTAGACATTCCTTGCAATACCTGTAAGATATCCTGAAACATAGAATTTGTAAATACTTAGCTACACATAGCCTGAAGTCAACCTTTTTATCTTGGCTCAAAATTTAAACTGTTCATCATCAACATAACCATAAAAAATGTCAAGGAAATATATCTGTAGTGCGATTCACTATTCTTTTTTAACGACAATTGCATCGATAAAAAATTTTAACAACAAAATTAACGATGTTGCTATTCAGTAACTTTTCTTAAACAACATTCGCAATTGTTTAGTCAGCTGTTATTGTTAGCTTAACGATTGTAGACAAAAATAAACGACGTGTTGTTTAATTTTTCTACATAATATGTTTATACTTCATGTAGAAAAAGCCTCATATGTTTTTTACTTTTGCAAAAATAGCTAAACGCACAAAAAATTTTTCCAAAATGTCTTTGTTTTTTTCCATTCTTCTTCGTGTTTTTCGTTTATTTGATATTTTTTTGACAGTGATGCCACTTGATATCAATTTGAATAAACAAAAAATTAACAATGTCTACTGTCGTTTACGAGTAGTTAATGAATCACACAATCGTTAATGCAAACAATTTTGCATCGTTAAAAGTTAGTGAATCGCACTACTGTGCAATTAACAAACCCCTTATATTCCTTTTCTGGATTGTTTTATTGTATTACTTTACAATAGTGTAAACTTTCATTAAAATGATAAAACTTAATTTGATTTTTGTCAAGAAGCATACGCAAGTTTCTATTATAATCCGCATTAAACTTTCATAAACGTAACTTAATGGGAAATATTGCTCGTAATGAGTTCTTTATCTCACTATTCTCGTAAAAGTACAATAATAAATTATTTATTTATTTAATAACTTAACTAATAAGCTATTACGGCCGGTACCCGGAACATATTTCACAATTTACTTGAGATGTTACGAATCAGTGAGCATTAAATAGTATTTACTTGAAAGCTTTCAACAATTATTAAGAACTTTTTTATTCTTTAGAGAGGGACTTTGACTCTACTAGTTTCCACGATATTATAAAAAAAAAATTTAACACTTTTTAATATAGATACCCTATAAAGTTGTAATTTTCCAGCAAGAAAAAGTCCCTGGATTTTTTATTTGATTTCAATATAACCGGTTACGAAATCTATATCGATATTTTTTTTAAATATTAAAAAATGTGATAAGAATTCAAATTAGTTTGAAGAATACTATTGTACAAAACAATTAATTTCGATAAATAAAAAAGAGAAATACGTACCTGTTCTGTATTTCGAGGGGAATTTAAAAAATATTCGGAATTAAATAATTCAAAAATTAGCTCTTCTGCATTCCACAACTTTTTTTTCGATATTATTATACAATCTTTATGAGAACGTATGTTTCCGCTTACATTAATAAGCAAGAGTCCTCAAACAAGTCTGTTTAGATGCCCCAGATTCTCATTCATTCCACCAACCATTTTTAATATAAATAAAACGAAAGAAATTAGTCGGAAGTGGAATATAGAACAGCTAAAACATTCAGAAATTTCCTTTCCCGAATAAAATATTGCGGATTTAGACTACAGAACTGCACTGATAATTTCCGAATTAATAATCGTATTGATTTTTTCAGAGTACACGACACATCACACTCCGGCTTTACTCAATGGCCCTTTATGTCCGTTCATACTTGGGGTGAATCACCACAAGGAAATTGGCAACTTGAAATACATAACGAAGGCCGATATATGGGTAAGTTATAATTAATACTAACAATAAATAAACTAAAAAAAACATACAAACTGACTAATTCGTTTATACTCGTATTATATCAAAACTAAGTTTTCGAAGTGGTAGTTTATTTTTCCTGCCAAGTCTGTTAACTAAATTTTCTTTTACTTTTAAAACATTGCGGCTATGGAAAATGTAACAATATTGTTGTAAATAATAAACTAAAAAAAAACAAAAGGTCATGCGCTACTGAGGGAGTGGTCGCTTATATTTTATGGCACAACACAGCCTATTCATCCAAATGATCCTGTATCAACTGCACGTACTGCACTTGTTGATATCACAACGCCAAATTCTAGTTCCGCAAGTAGCAATTTACATCAAATATTTTCAGCGCAATATCCGCGATTAATAAACAACAATGTTAATTTATCGAAATTGGGTTTAGCTGGAAAATTTTCTTCGTCAAAATTACCTTTAAACAAATCAGTATATGTTGCGACTAACAGCGATATAAGAAATGATCCCTTATTTAAAGCCATTAATCAAGGTTCCAATACCAATAAAAAACAACAACAATCTTCAAAAAATGTCAAACTTAATAAAAATAACAAAGGAAAATCGCAGGAAAGTAACAAGTCGAGTAAAACTTCGAATAACAGTGGCAGGCCTTTGAAACACAAAGAAACTACAACACAGATCAACCTGGGTTCGCAGAAAAATAAATTATATCGTATTTCACAGCAGAGCAGAACACAAAATCCCCTTGAAGTTAATCTCAAACAAAAAGTTAATAAACTACAAAAGTCAAATGAGAGATTACAATCCCCTGAAGACAAACTTGGCCGAAAAATTATTGGGGATTTTGAGTCTGTTTCTGGAAAATTAAATTTAAAATCAACAGCTTTATCATCCAAATTGGCTGGGAAAGCCACAAAGCAAATAAAGGAATCTAATACTACAAGACAAAGTTTGTTAACCACAAATATTTTAAATCCCATTCGCAGTGGATCTCTGGCTATGCAGCCTAATCAAAGGATAACTAAACTGTTTGAACGATACGAAAAAATCCAATCAATATTTCCAGAACTGCAACCTTATCAACCCATTTTGAAAGATACACGCACAAATGATAGAATAGCTGTTTTTCAAACTACTCCAAAACACGTACGTTTAGAAATGGGAACCAACATAAGTGGTGATATTGGCACGGCTATAACAAAACCTTTACGCGAAAATACCAAAAAATCATCTCCAAGCTTTGTTCCTGATAAAAAAATTCTGAAGAAACAGCAATTACTTTTGGCTGCAGCTGGTGTTGATGGAACGCTAGGTCCCACTGTGGCCACAACTGCACCAAATAAAAAGAAGTCAAATGGTACAGGAAAATTAAATTTTTTTCTTAATTGTGTTTAAAATCTTTTTATTTTTGTCACCTTTATACCTACAAAGTAGTCTATTTGTTTTTTCTTATGGTCTAGCACATAAATAATAACGACATATGCATACATATGTACATGCAAACATACTTGCATATGCATGTATGTGTATGAATATTAAGTTTTCTTTTTATTATTTTTTTTAATTTGCCATTTTTATAGCACAATTGACGCAATGGGGCTTATTATTCTATGGTACCGAGACTCCTGCCCAACCAGATGATCCTGCGCCTACAAATTCTAAACAATTTAGTCCATTTAGAAATGAAATGGGTCATAATGCTATTGACTATGAACCAAGTGACCAGTGGAATAAAATGCAGCAGGTAAATAAATATTTGATTTTCCACAGATTTTTTATAATTTTACTGAATGAGTTGTAGGTTTCTTTATTTAACTGAAGAAGAAAAAATATATATTGACTCTTAAAAAAATCTCAAAAAATCTTTAAAATGTTATAAACTACTGACACTCTCTTATCGCCTTTTCGGCACCATCTTGCCGCACAAGCAGCCTTGATGATGAAAACCACTGGTTGGTTATATCATATGATATTCAAGCATTTTTTTTACTAGAAAGTAAAATTTGTTGTCAATCCCCTTTTTCACATATATAACGAAAATTAATACACAGAATTCTTTGGGTCTCATTTTTAAAATTAAAAATTTAATATGCTATTTCTATACCAATTCTTTTAATAAACAAATTGCAATTTATTTGTTTGGGGATAAATAAGTCTTAGCGAATTTCGCTGGTTACTTAAGCCAGCTCATCAGGTAACCTTTATCGTCGTCATGATTGAATTTCTATAAACCCAATGAGAGGGTTAAAGAAATTCAAACAAAACTTTTTAAATTTTGTAACAAAAACCCAACAAAGAAATATTTTTTTTTAAATTTTTCTTCCTTTGTTAGCTCTAGGGGAAATCACTCTTCGTTGCATATCTGGAATTTTTGAACACTTCGTATGATTTTCTGCCACAAAGCGTGAGTGTCTTTTTTAAGCGTTTAGAAAATTTATTACAGATTAACATAAAGTAACTTTGCCGCATGCTATAAGCTAAGCCGCAGCCAGTATATAAACGCTAACGCCATTTGGTGTGTGCGTATACTTTTATCGAGTGGAGTTTGATATTTTAATTCTTACTATTTTAGCAAAAAAAAATTTTAACAGACGGTTCTACCGCAGTACAACTTTTGTAAGCACAGGTGTCTAGCTGCTTTGATTTTAAAAAGAAAATGACATACACAGCTGTTTTATCATTGCAAATTACCAATCTGCAATGATTTTTGCCATATTTGCAAGTTTTAGTTTCATATATTTTGTTGTTATGGTTTTGCAAACTGTAGCATATTTGCTAGACTTGCTGCATTTGCAAGGTTTGCAAAGGTTGTTTACAACCAAGCGTGAGTACCCCTTCTATTACAATAGTAACTGAACGTTTTTAAGGAATATTCAACCATATGAAGAGAAAATTTAGTTTTCGTTAAAAAAAAGTAATTGATTCAGTTATAAAATAATTGAAATATATTTCAGTTTTCAATAAAACACATTATTAACTAATTTTCGAACTCCAATAATCTCTGCGTACGAATAAAAAAATAATAATCAACAAATTTTACAGTTGTAGAATATATTCATCACAAAATATAACAGTTTTTATGAATGTAGTTTTTTAAGAAAATTATTTCATAAATCCTCGATCCTCAATTTCTTATTATGTCCAAAAAAAAAAAACTGTTTTATGTGTGCAAATCATCAACTGATTTAAGAAGCTAAAATTTTGATTAAACATTTACGTACATATTTTTTTATTTAAATTTATATTTTCAGATGGGAAAACCAAGCATGATGACACATGACCGTACCAATACAAGTTGTGTCAAAACCACAATAAATCAGCAGTGCTTAGGTTTGTCTTTGTTTATAATTTTATGTCTACATTTCCTACGTATTAGTCACATGAACTATTTAAGTTAAGATAGTTTACTATAAAAACGCGCAATTTTTTAACAACCAGACGAAAAATTTTAATATTTTATAGACTGTATATTTATAATAGTAAATATATATTATATATATATATACATAAATATGTATATATGCATTAACAATGTTTTAGAAAAAAAAAACAATTTTGGCAAAAAAAAGGAAAACAATTCCCAAGTTGAACTTTACGATATGCTAAAATTTAAAATGTAGGAATATAGTATCGATATCATTTATTATATCAGCAATCTGCTTGTTAGCTGGTAAAACTTAGACGGTAGCACCATTTGGAAAAGGTGACAAATCTGCGACTGGGGTGTTCAACTTATAGAGGAACTATTGAAAATATGATCGAGGTTAAGATTTATCAATGAATAAAGTATATGGGTTAACTGAATATTTAAACTTTTAATGAACAAAAATAGAACCACAATATATAGAAAATGAGATCTGAACTAATCCTCTAGGAAACGTTTATAATGCAAACGTTTAGCATTTAAATAATTTTCCAATTAGTCGGGACTGGGAATTTTGGGTGGAAAATTTAAATTTCGCCCTTGGTTAAATCCGTTTTTTTTTCTTCTGCACGACCCGCATTTGGATTTTACAAAACTTAGAAAGTCACGGTCGGCTGCGATGTTCTTGGCCAATACTTTGACATACGGTCGTTGGTTGTTTACCGTTCGTGTAAAATTTGGTCACAATTTTGAAGAGCCGACTTTGAAGCACCACCGTGTCTGCTGTAAACTAGGCTCAAAGCAGATGAAGTTTGCTTTAATGAAGACTCATTTTAAAATAAAAGTTTCATTATTTGGACGTGCAGTGCAGTTCAACCATGTTGTTTGACATGAGTCAGTGGCTGAATGGTAAACAATAGATTATAATATCAACATCGATCCGCTTTTATTAAAACCTCTTTATAAATAATCTTTCATTTTTCAAGATTGTTATTAAATTGTGAATATTTAATGATTTTATATAGTTTTTACTATTTTCATTCTATTGTGACGTTCATATCTGATAAATTTCAACAATGAACATTCTAGAAGAGTTTATATCTAAATTCCTTTCTAATTTATTAAAATTGTCCAAGCTTGAAGGTCTTTTTTAAAAATTATATTTTTATTTTTCGATATTTCGCTACTCCATTGTCACAATGATTTTTTCAAAAATATAATGATGCTACACAATGGAGTAGCTAAATAATTAAAAAAAGTCAAGAACAGCTATAATTTTAACAAATTCCTTTCTTTTAGTTTTTGTGCTTTACAAAGATACGTCCGTCCCTAAGTAAAAATATTGAAAATTAAAAACGATACAAATTAAGAATCAATCGGGTGACCAATTTACGTTCATTCGATTGAATACCCAAATATCCACTCAAAACTTTAAAATGTTCAGTTTTTTCCAAAAGCGCCGTTGCGACGTCTAGTTTTCAACTTACGCCCAACTTTAGAAGATAATCAGTTTAGGTACATTAGGGTAGTATTTTAAGTTGTTCTTTCAAAAACTCTGAAACATTCAAAACTATTTCTTTACGATGAAGTAAAACTTGTTGAATTAATTTGTATGTGTTTACTGAAACTTTAAAAACTGTTCTTTACACCAATTTGTTGAACAAGTGCGATGTTTTTTCATCATTATTTTATTGCATTCATTAAAAATGATTTTGTGGTGTTTAGCTTCAAAAATGTTAAGCTTTCAGAAACTCTGTAACAAGACTAAAGATAAAGGTTAAATCACCCTTATTAAGGCTTGAATGCTTAGATCATTGTTTAAAGTTACCACTTAATGTAGTTAAATTTTTTTTCAACAAAATTTCAATTTTTATATTATGTCTTTCTAACAATCTAATTAGATAAGTTCTTCCCCACACATCTGCACACTTATACATTCCGTTATTGCATTTAAGATTAGCATTACAAAAGGTTTTAATCAGTGTTTAAAATATATTGTTTTGTTTATTAAGAGTCTGCCAATATATTTTTTTCTGTAACATTTAGTAGCCCAGCAAATGTTTGCTGCCACTTCTCCTCTATAAAACCTTCAATATTCTCTTTTATTTTTATTGAAGATCAGTAACATTTTTTCCGCCCTAAACCTCGCTTCCCAAATCTATAAAGAAGTGCTAACGAAATTTGCACTCTTTCAAAGTTCTTTATTCTTATGTAAATCATGCCACTAGAATTGGAAACCATCAGAATCATCTAAGTGAAAATTATTTTCATCGCTGAATACCATTTTATCTCATTTATCGCCAAAATCCATATGATCCTTTGCTCACTATAGCCGGAGTTCTTTGTGATCATTGAAAAGTGCTATACGAGCTTTAGTTCTGAAGAAATAATTTTTCATTGCAAGTGTTTTTTGGCATTTGGAATTGTACAGGAACTTTTTTTCAACGATTTCACACATGTTTTAGAAAAACCGTTTAAAGATTAAATTGAACAAATTTTAATGCAACAATATAGCAAAAACTAGGAAAGAATATTAAATTGAATTTTACCTGCTTTTCAGATTTTTTTTAAAACGATAAAATTTGAATTTTGTTAATCAAAAAAATGTGATGAAATCAGTCATGCCCCAATAATTAGGTATATTAATCGGCTCAGCTGATTATATTTTTCTACATTAAAAAATAAAAGAAATCATGGACTGAATATAAGAATTATCAGGGATGTGATAGAAAACGATCGATTTCAAAACAATTTGATTGAAATTGTGTTATGAATTTCGGTCGATTTCGAAGTGTTTAAAAGTATTGTAATTGAAAATGCAGACCAATAGATGAAAGTCATATTATAACCGAATTCAAACAAACAAATTATGAGAAACTAATGAAAATCAAATAAATGAATTTTAAAATATTTAAGAACGAACAAAATAAGCACATCACAATTTTTTTCTATTTTAAATCGATTTGTTTTCAAAATCGATTTCCTGTGTTTTTTGAATTTTCGAAGAAAAAAAGCAGGCATCAAAAATATCGGAGAACCATGTCAAGCACACCATTCATTTTATCGTTTTAAAGTAGATTTTTATTAAATATGCTTTTTTCAGAATTTTTTTTTTTTTGGCAAAAACAATTATTATTTCTTATTATTTCTTTAATAAAAGAAACCCATTTAAAAAACGTTCGTTGTTTGTTCAAAAGAAAAGGTGAAGTTTGAATTTTTTTGAAAGGTATTTATTTATTCAACAATATCCATTTTGTCCCCTTCAAAGCAATCCCCCTCAGATACACTGCACTTATGCCAGCACTTCTTCCAATCCTCGAAGCACTTCTGAAATTCGCTTTTTCGTATGGCCATCAGCTCGTTTTTCGGTTCTGACTTAATTAATCTCATCAATTGTGGCAAAACGCTTTCCTTTCATTGGTCTTTTCCGGTTTATGAATAGAAAAAAGTCGCAGGGAGCCAGAACTGGTGAATAAGGTGGTTGCGACATGATTAGGGTGTTGTTTTTTTTTGCCAAAAAATCATATTCTTTGATCAAATTTTTTCAAAAGTCAAAAATCGAAGAACACAAACAAACGTGACTAACCTTTTCAGTTGTCAACAACAAACTATTAATCCAAATTGGCTGATAATGCCAACATATGACTAACACATGTGTACCGACATAAGGAAAAAATTTCGATAATCGAATTTACTCAGCCCGCGAAAATTCAAAACTCACCTTTGGTTTTGAACAAACCATGTATATATAATTGCAAGTTAATTCAATTGCTCATGTATACTTCGAAACTATTCACACGAGCATAATTTACAAGTAAAATACATTTTTAAAACAGCAACAATGCTTCTAGAATTTTTGCCCTTTAAATGAATTTTACTTGCAACTTGTACTTTTGGGAAATGGACCCCTGCAGATTAAAAGTTTTATTAAAGCTTTTCTTTGAATAATAGCTGGTCATGCCAAGCGTTGTTTGGCCTTTGTGGTAAATATGATATTGATTTGTAATTATGTTCCCGGTATATAAATTCGAACTAAAAATGCGTTTCTTCAAAACAACTGAACCCCAGTAGTACTTATTGGAGATATTCTCTCCAAACATACCGTTGGGGTTTCAACTGTTTTATGGTCGTTAACCTATACCGGGTAACTTTCGACATTTTTCTTTTCATAAGATCGGTTCTTACTCGGACTTCAAGGAATATTTCCAACAACAATTTTTTTCTTTTTTGCTAAATTGCTCCGCTCTTTTGTTTGGCACTTACCAACACATTTAGGGGGTTATTTGTATTTATATAGATTTTAATATATATCGTATCTTTTGTAACATTGTAGCAACATCTTACATTTTAGATTAGGTTTAAGTAGGCAACTTTCTTCCATAACATTTGCCATTTGTAGCAAATTTTGTTGTTCATAAGATGTGTAGTTTCATTATTCTTTTAAACAAAGTTTTTTTGAAAATGTTTTTAGGTTTAGCATTAAACAGCCAATAAATTAATTCACTTAAAATTTTTATTTTGTTGTAATGATGGCGTTAACTAGTATTTGTTTTTTTTAATAATTATATTTTTTCCCTCAGAAATTTTTTTTTAAATTTTATACATTTTTTTAGGGAAACAGATTTTCATGCTTTAATTACAGGTTTTATTTTATTAAAAATTTGTGTATATCAATGCATTGATTTCTTAAAGTTTGTTCAATTTCAATATTGTATAAATTTTCCAGTTAATAAGTAGATTCTTATCATCAAACAAAAACCTGCCATTGCTTAAGCTTATCACTCTTCCTTGGTATTTAATAAATAAATATACATTTATAATTATAAAACATCATCGTCCCTTTACTTTTTTTTTAATCAAATTTAATACTAAACATTTCGAAAGATAAAAATTTATTTACTTTATATTAAAATACATACATATATAATTAAAAATTATTGCAATTGAGATAATAAATAACTCATATCATTATTAATTAATTAAAATATAAATTTTAAAAGCTTAATACGTACGTATAACCCATCCTTGTATACATACATATGTATATTATATACATATGTATATGTACATACATATACACTCACATGCATATGCATACAATCATACTTATGTACATGCATAAAAGGTACAATAATGTTCAATATATATATCATATTTATGTATATGAAATCAAAGTTACTTATGTGCAATATTTTTATTAGTACTTCATACATTTATATAGACTTTATATTAGTTATTTGTTATGAATTATATTAAACTACATACATACATATTTATATTTTAAAAACACTAAAAGAAGTTAGATTTTTCCTATGCGTAATATACAAGAGCAATAGTATAGTTTCATATATATATATATTTATATTTTGTTTTAATTTTTACTGACTACACTGGAGAGTGAGTGACCAAGATTTTATTTATTTGATTTATCATTTACAATACAATAAGCCTATGAAAATTGCAAGTAAAATTATGTAACGAAAAATTGCTTATTAAAATTGAAGTTGGTTTTAGAAATTTTAAATTTGATTTGTTCATCCAAAAGTTTTATAGAAATTTTTCTTGAACAGACCAACATGAATTATTTCGCAAAGGAAATTTTGCGTTCCTACTTTTTTCTAACGAAAAGCAAATTTGCGGAATTTTGCGTGGGCGAATCATATATACAGACATATAATGCGACACTCACTCTTACAAAAGCTTTTCGGTATTGGTCGAATACATCGACTCCTAACCGCACAAAATAACATAACTGACGCCTTTGCGGAATTTAGCTTTTTGATGAAGAGTTGTTCTGCATCCTTCAAAACATCATCTGCTAAAAAAAAAAAAAATAGTAACAGAAATACGTCAACGATATCTACGTTTTGTGTGACAGCAAGCATCAAGTAGTGACTGACATAAAAAAAAATGTAAGAAATGCCGCCGAATAACAGCGAAATAAACAAATGAATTAATTGTAAAGCGTAAATAAATTTTGCACACGCACAACTTAAATAATACTAATGCACGCCAATTTCTATTTCGTTTGCGTAAACTTTCTACAAGAGCACGAGTTTTATAACCTTAGACCTCTGTGACAATAAAACAAATCTACGCTCACATTGAACAAATATTTCACGAAATTATTGCATGCAAATCTAAATCTTTATTTTATCTATCATAATTATTGGTAGAGAAAGTAAAGACAAAACTTTTACTGTGATTTATTCTAAGTTTCATTTTAAGTGACCACGCCTAATTCAGTGTGATCTATGTTCAAGAACCTGTAATGCGGCAAATTCTTGATTGAGGCTTTTATTTTGTAACTCTGCCTCTCTTATGACTTAAGAAACCACTTGGGGGCCCTTTATAATTCAAAATATTCAAATAGTTTTGTAAGTTGAATTGATATTTAATCAACATATACCCAGGAAAGTCTAAAGTCGGATTTTAAGCTTAAAATATTTCAATTACGCCTTCTATCGAAAACTGAAAGGTATTTCGATTACTACCGTAATTGATACAATTACTTTTGTATTTTTGAAAACAGCATTTTCTTTCAATATGATTCAATATTTCGTAAATAATTTCTTATCAACTTTGAAAAACGATTTTAATATTAAGAACGAATTTGGGGAGGAATTAATTAATATATTGAGAGAATTTTGTTTCGGATCAAAAAAGTAATTGATTCAATTACTGCGGTTATTGGGATAAGTTATAGTTTTCAATTGAAAAAAAAAACGCAATTCAATACTGTTGAGCTTTATTTATTATGTCTGTGTAATCAACAAAATAAGCCCTACTCCGGGCAAAGTTCAAGGCGTTTTAAAAGTTTAAACAACTTGCCGCTCACTATGTGATTTCTATATGTACTTCATGTGAAACGTTTGCGCGCAATTTTTGTTGCAACGTTTGCGCCCAATTAAAGAGAAAAACTAAACTCTCCAATGTCAAAGTATAATCTAATTTAAAAAATTTAAAACCTTTAGAAAATTGTACATATCATTTCGCTTTGTCAATTAGTATTAGGAATACTTCCCTTAGCATTAGCAGCCAACACTCATTTTCACATAATTGCAAGTGCACATGTGTACATACGAGTATAGGTATATAATTGTTCACATACGTACAAGATATGCTTGTAAGGCATACGCGCACAGTAGGCTTCGTGTTTTACTTAATCTCTTTATTTTAAAAGTAAAAATATAAATAGACAAAGAAGATATAGCACAATATTTTTTGTTTTACAAGTTACACATACCTACATACCTATATTAACAAATAGACAAATTTTATTTTTACGATATAAAATTATATAATTTATATAAAATTTATTATTGTAAACTAACATCGTACTTAAGAATAAGTTAAAACAAACGCCAAAATGTTGAACAAAAATGATAGGGAAAATAACGTTTACTAAATAAAACATTAATTATTAAAATAATAAATTTAGGATAAGAAACAACAAATTGATAAATAAGTATGTAAGTAAGAACATGTGTAAATTAAAAGCAACAAAAATAAATAAACTACTGCATAACAAATTTGTAAAAGGAAATAAATATAGAATAAATTTGAATATAAGTAAGATTTTGAAAAACAACATAAAATACACAACACACTATAGTATGATAAAAAAAAAGAAAATGTATGTAAATATACTTACATATGTAGTACACTATAGTAATTTTAAAAGTATTAAAAATAAAAATTGACGAATGAAAATGTTTTCACAAAAATGCTAACGTAAAGATGTTTATTAGTTTCTTGTTTGTCCCAAGGTAAGCGAAAATATGCTTAATAAAAATTCTTATCATATCGTTACAAATTGACCGTTTCCAGGTCAACAGTTCAGAATCGAATCCTGATAATGATTCTGGTGTTGCTACAGCACTTAAATATTCAATAAAAACACATTAGCCACCAGATAAGCAAGATGTTTTACATAAATAAAAGGTGAGTGGATTTTCTCAACTGATGATTGTCATCCATACATATTTCGTTAACATTCTTATTTGTTTTATGTTTTCTCCCCCCCATAAGTTCAACTCAACTTTTTGTTTACGAATTCTTTAGTATTTCCATTGTAAAACTAAACTCACCTTTTTATTTAGTGATCTTCATTTTAATAACAAATGATATGCTTAATTTTTCTTTTACTTTTCTCCCCCTTTTTTTCGGTGGCTAATTTTTATATTTTATTTTTAAGTTTTTTAAAAAGCATGTTTTCGCTAATTTGTGTAAACTAAATTTTTAATTTGCTTGTAGTTTTATATTTGTTAGCAATGCTAATAAAGCTTTTGTTATTATTTAGGTAAAGCTACTGCTTACCGCATAACACTCGTATATGAAAGTTTATTTAAAATCTTTTTTTTTTTATAACAAAAAAAAAAAAAAAACATTTGCTTTACACATACATGGTGGGTGGTATTAAGTGAAATCTTATTGGTTTTAAAACATTATATAACGAATATAATAGTACGATCGATCAAGCAAGCACCTTAATTAAGTCAATATTGATTTTAAAGTTTAAATTGAGTTATGAAATTTGGTGTTCACACATATGCTTACTCAATTAGCATTTGTGTTAATCGTTTTTACGTACACCAATTTTAATTACCACTATAATATGGAAGAGATGGCTAAATAGCTAACAAAAAGATTTGTTAAAGCTTTTGTATAATCGTGTGATATAGTTGTAAGTTGCCGGGTCTGGTTAGTGGCCTGTTACAGAATGTTATGCCTAATAAACCCACTTCGTCAGGGTTGCATTGGCAATTCGACGCCATCTATTGTGTAAATAAGTATTAATTGCTAAAATTGTTGAGTTCTTATATGGTAAATTGAGCTCAATTAAGGCATAAATTGCGAAAACTTTGTGATTGCACAATTAAGGTGCATGTCTGAATATACTACAACACGGCTCTAGTCTATCAATTTTGTCTGTTAATGGAATATTTTGAAGAAGCCACATAAGACAACATTTTTTGCCATCTACCCAGACAGGATGTTGCGCTGTTTTAAAAAGTTTAACCAAAAAAAAATTCTAAAGTGCTCCCTTTTTGTATTTCGCTACCTTTACCCAAAACACTCGAATATTGTGACTCATTTTATTATAAAATGCTATATTAAAACTATAAATGACATTATGGATTTTGTTTGACTTTTTTAATTTCAATTTATTAAGTTCTTCAAGCTTGAAGGTCTTTTTTATATAAAAACTCTTTTATTTTTCTCGATATTTTAAGCTGCAGGAATTTAATAAACTAAAACTATAAATGTGTTGTGCTTGAAATTCCTCAAACCAAATGAGATGTTTGAAAAAGTTAAAACAAAAACATTAAAGTCTTAACCAAACCCAACAGAAAAAATTTTTATTTTATTTTTCTTACTTTTCTATCTTCGATTGTTGTTTTTTCCATATAATTTAATATATGAGACTGCATTCCGCCAGGAGGATTCGATGCAGATTTTTGGAACTAATTTTCGTCATCCCTTGTCAAGTTTAGTTTGGTGACAAACCGGTTTCGGCTTTGTGCCATCTTCAGTGTCAATTTTCATTTTCGTTCTTAGAACGACAGTGAAGATGCCACAAAGCCGAAACCGGTTTGTCTCCAAACGAGACTTGCCAAGGGATGACGGAAATTCGTTCCAAAAATCAATATCTAAAACTTTAAAACTCTGTGTTGAGGTTCATACCCGAGCCAAAATTAAGCGAGATTGTGCTTCACTATTGTAATAAAAGTCAAGGCAAAAATGAATGAAGTTGCCACATGTTTTTAATGCGAGGGGGAAAGTGAAGCACAGTGGGTTGCCACTAATTTTGTTATAAATTAAAGCAAACCTACATTGTTATTTTCATATAATAATATAAAAAAAACTTTGTGTCTTTCGGCTTGCTTCTTCAGCCTTTCATGAAGCCTATGAACCAATGAAATCAATTAAATATTTTCTAAGGCTAAGAAATACAGATTCAAGTAGGTCTAATTTACATGAATATTTTACTAACATAGAATAAGTAGAATATATTTTTGTTCTAAGCAACTCGTAGTATAGAAAAGTTTTTTTAGGCAGGAACACAGAAGAATTCTGTCTTTATTTGCAGAGATATGTAAAACCTTTATAAATTGAATATGCAAATTTTTGCAGTACATGATGCTTAATTTATTTTAATTTTTTTTTTTATATATTCTTGTATATAGCTTGTGCTCCGCCCACCCGTTTCTACAAAGGACGATGTTACGACATATGCCCGATTCGCACTTACGCCTTTTATTTTACTGCCAACACAGAAGAGCTCAAAAACGAGGAAATTAATCGACCAAAAAATTTACAGGATGATGATGAGTTGCAATCTGTCGAGCGCAAAAAGAGAACCAATCATTTGTATCGGCATGCAGAATTAAGTGATTTCCGATATGAAAATATTAAAACTATAAGTTGCGAGCCTTGTGATAAATCTTGCTTGCGATGTAATGGCCCTCTTAATTCACAATGTGTCTTTTGCCCGTTTGGAAGCCAACTGAAACGAATGGCAAACACAAACGAAACCTATTGCATTAACTTTTCGGAACGAAGTTCTGGAAATGCTTTTACGAAAACATCCGCTCGTGACCTTAATGATAATTTATTTTTGTTAATTTTAGTTCCTTCTATTATACTTATCGCGTTAGCTTTAATTTTGGCCATATATAGACTAAACTGTCCAAGAAGTCAAGTTGAGAATGAAGTCAATACAACTTATACATATGATCGGGTTTCTCTGTTCGCCGACGATGACAATAAGCAAGACAAAGATGATTTTTTAAATTCACTTCCGCCTACGGTGAAAACTTATACTGACGATATTGAAAACGACGAAATTATTGACACATAATGAAGAAAATTTACTAAATCATTTTAATCTTGTGTGTAAAGGGGTTTCCAATAAGAGCGAATCGATATTGACAGTATGTGGTTTTTATAGCAGTATTTATATCGCTACTGATCGATCTTAGAAAGCCCTTTATCTTCTTTCAGTTTCAGGCCCAGGAAACTGGTAGCCCCATATCCCCCGGTAACAATACATCAAGGTAGCGGGATCACCAAGAAGACATGCCTCCGGGGGCGAACGCCGCAAAGGCTATTTGCAGGTATGGTTATCTCTCGTTTGGAGTTACGTAAATTAATCGCCAAGGTCGTGCGATCTGACCATCGAACTACCCTTATACTTGTCGGTTTTCCTGCAGTCGCAGGTCTAGGCCATTAAGCCGGAATCGACCGATCCCCTTAATGTGAACATAACCGAGATCATTGCTCAGATTTAGCAGAATTTGGATTGGAGTCATTGAAAATTTGATCTCTTGGATCGGTGCGAACCTACGCCAGACGTTTGAATAACAACGGCATACATGGGACTTTTAAATAATTTCGTTAATATCTCACACACGAGCGTTACTGCGCAATTCGATTCAAAACGTCATTTAAGCGAATTTGTATGTCTAATACGTTGGTTTCTCGAAAAGTTTGCTTACAGATAGAAATACAAAGTAATCCCTCTACACCATTTCAACATCGTAACGTACTTATTGGAAAACTCTTTATTTGAGTAAAAACATTGATTTTTTTTTTAATATTTTATAATAGTTACATATGTGCTTTTACTGTAGTTAAGACTGAAATAAAATTAAGTACATAAATAAAATTTAAATATTGATCCATAAATCGATACTCAATTATAGGACTCGCCATGTTTTTCGATCTTTTTTTTTTTGGGAAAAGTGCATTGCGAAGTATTTAAAAAATCAAAAAGATACACAGAAATATTTGTTGGCGAAAGTTTCCACAGCATGAACATTTATTGCTGGTGACAATTTCAGTCAAGGTTTAGGCGGAAAATTGGAACGATTTCATCGTAACTTGAATATATCATAAAATTTAGTTGCTGTACTACATATTTACAGTGGTCGGCATATTTATTTTGACAAAGTATTGTGAAGAATTGTTTTATTGTTTTTTAATATTGAAATTCCTATAACGGCACAGTTATCATAATATTTTCTTTACACTAATTCTTAAGTATACGTATGCAAAATATTTTGTTAAAATCTTTACCCACTCTCATTCGGAAGAGAGAAATGCAATTTGGTACAAGAATTTGTAACGGCATAATTATTTTGACATTCTATAATTTCGTCTCATTTTGTTTTTTGTGTTAAGCTTTAATACAAAGCGGTCGTTGTTGAGTATTAAGTATTTACATTCGATGAAAGATAAATAAAAAAAATTCTATTACTATTGTGTAAATATGGGAAAAATATCGGAATTAACTAACACCGTCAGGAGTGAAATTGTCACCAAGTATAATCTTGGAATATCTGTAACAAATATTGCCAAGGAGTACAATATACCTAGACAAACCTTTTATTATCAAATAAATAAATGTAAAGAAACAGAATCTGTCATTAATTTGCGTCGAACGGGAAGAAAACGTAAAACAACGGCAGTGGAAGATCGACAAATTATCAGAAAATTTAAATCTAATTCAGGTTTGACACCCAAAGCTGCTGCGTTGGAATGGTATTCGCACTCTGATAGTCATTTAAGCGAAAGAACAGTTCGACGGCGTCTAAAAGAAGCCAACATTAATACATATGTAGCAAGATCAATTCCATGTATAGCCCCAAGGAACCAAATTAAAAGGCTAGAATTCGCAAACAGATACGTGGGCAAGCCCCAATCCTTCTGACAAAACGTCTAATGGACCGACGAAAGTACTTTTGAGTATCACTCGTCAAAGACTAGACCAAAAAACTCGAAAAAACCGCACCTGTTGTCGACAAAGTTAGTCATGAAGGTGGCACAGTCATGTTCTGAGGTTGTATAGCATATAAAGGCTTGGGAGACTTGGTTGCCATCGACGGTTCGATGAACCAAAACCAATATTTGAAAATTTTAAATGAACACGCATTTCCTTCTGGCGATAGGTTGATTGAACCGTCATTTATTTTCAAACAGGACAATGCGCCTTGCCACAAGAGTCAAATGATTAAAACATTTTAGACAGAAAATTGCATTGAAACTTTGGATTGGCCACCCCAAAGTCCGGATTTGAATGTGATTGAGAATGTTTGGTCATATATAAAGCGCCAAAGAACCGCAGATCTCACAAGAACCAGGGAAGGAACAATTTCAGAGGTTAAATCTCAGTTCCATTCAGTTCCTAAAAGACTCCGGAAAGTCATTGCCGCTAAAGGAGGATACACGTTTTATTAATATTAAAAATAGCTAAAAGTATTACAAAAGTTTGATTAACATATTTTCGTTTAAAGAGTTAAAATACTATATGTCAAAATACTTATGCCACCTCCTAAACTTTTAAATTAGTTGCATAGAATGCAAATTTAATTTAAGAAGTTATGATTTTATGTTTTTTAGTTATTAAATAAATGCTACTTTCATTTAAAAAAAATTGGAATTTTTAATTGTTTGGAAATCTAAAAAAAATTCAAAATGGTAAAAATTCTGAGCTGTGAAAACAAATATGCCGACCACTGTATTTTGGACAATATTTTCTATATTAAGAAGATATTTTGATGACATGTTTTAATACATAATTGTTAAGAAAATGTACAAAGTATGCCTAGTGTCACTTGAAAGTGAATTCGAATGCTTTTAAAACTATTGGACAACTCTCTAACCACACTATTTGATCACCACCAAATTTGTTCTCTTTATTCGAGGTGGAAAACTTTTATTTATAATAGTCTTTTCTTCCCTCAAAAAAAATTTTGACTTATAATTGTGCGACACTTGTTAGAGTAATAATCTCAACTTAGAAAATGCTACCATTAAAATAAATTGAATAAACATAAACTTCTAACATATGACAGTGTTAACTTCTTTTAGCTCGACTTATTTAGCGAGACCCATTGCAGAGGCAGGAACCTGTTAGCCACCGCCACCTCAAGCTCTGCTATTTGGCGACGGACATGACGACATTAGAAAAATTATTAAAAAGTTCTAAAGTTGAAAATGCTATTTAAAGCCAAGTAGGCTGCCGGATGCGTTTTACCTTGTTATTTTCTTCCTAGCCTGACGAAGCTAAACAAAATAATGATGAAGGATTCGTTTTCTTGAAACAGTTTAATTTTATTTAAAAATAAAAATTTTTTCGCGCACAATTGCTGTTTAACTTGCTTGTTTTTATTCATTTGTTTACATTTACAATTTACTAAAATTTATAATACGATATCGAAATGTTATTCGATACGATACGTTATGCGCTATCGAATGCCGTAGTTAGCTCTGAATTTGTCGTAAAAAATCTTCTACTTTCCAAAATGCACTTCTGGCAGCAGTGTTTGTAGCCTTTCTTGCAATATGTATTTGAAACTGAGCTGTTTTTTTAATAAAAAATGTTACTCATTTTTTTTTCTTTTTGTTGTATTTTCTTTTAATTTTTTTTTTTTTTTTGTACAATTAATTGATTCGCATGGATAATTTAATAAACTACTGCTACTAAATGTTACTACAAAAATGTGTTTTCAAGTTTTTATTTTAATATTACAAAAAATATTGCGGAATTGTTGGTTTAATTTGGTGTTAACGCTGATTTGGATTGAACATACTACCAGCCCTGTCATAGAATTCAATTTCGATAGATTGAAGTTGCAATTCCACAAATTGCTTCCTTCAGTTTTCTAAGTGGAATTGGGTTTTTAATGACTTAAACTGTGGATGTTTTTAATTTTGTTTTTCATACTCATGCGTTACTATGCCATATAAAGGGATTTTTAGAACTTTTAGACCTTAACAAAATCGGTTAAAAGCTGAGGGAGCAAAATCGCATTCGATCGGAATTGAAACCACGGAATTAAGCTCATTACGATTGGAATGTGTTACCGGTCAGTATGAATGTCCGTGTGTTTACGCAAATTTGCCAAATACATATATTACCAATTTAGGAAAAGAAAGAAGATTTTAATATGAGAGGGGTTTCAAAACAATTTAGTGAACTAACGTGAACATTGTTTTGGGAAATTAACAGATAAATTTTCTTGGATTTAACCATTTTTAAGAGCACTTTAAAGTACAAAACCAATCATGGTGAGGATAGAAGCAGTGCTTAGAAGTTTATTTTGAATGGAACTGAAAATATTCTCTGACTAAATTTCCAAGTTAACAATACTCTTAGTTTTGGATTAACTCTATTCAAAAATATTAGTGCCATCAAAATTTTTCTAGTACTTCGTTAGTTAAGTTTTACAAATGTTCAAATTACACTAAATATTGTGAGATTTATTTGACATAAAATCGGTTATCTTCATGCCACCCAGAAAATGCAATAAAATTCCTCAAAAAATAAAGCCGATAAAAATCGCGTTTCTTTGCATAAAATGGCAAAATTTGCAAACTAATTTGGGGTACTGTATGTATTTGAACTACACTAAAAGGTAATAATTGTATGTATAGGCAGGCAAACCATGATCGACAATAAATATTTGTATGAAAAATTGGACGCATGCATTTGATTGCTTTCATTGAGGCTTTGTATTATTTGTTATTACTTTTATAAAGATTATTTATATTAAATAATTGTATATTTATAAAATATGTTTTTGCTTTTATTGTGTGTACAAGACAAACAATTAAAAAAAAACTGTTGAAATCTATGTTTGCATGCACTCGTATGTATGTATATTGGAAATATATGCTAACTAAAAACGTTCACACAATTTTCAATATGAAGCAACCTGAGATAAAGGCGTATAAATAGTTAAGAATAAAATAAAGAATTTTAATTAAGTCAGCTCCTCTAAGTCAGGACTTTCACATTGAACTGATAGATACCTATAAGTATATCAAAAGTTAATTTATATAGTGGACATTTAATTGCAAAATACATACTTATTACTATTGCAATTACTTAAAATTAAATGGATATTATTATGTGTCTTTATAAAAGCAGTGATTTATTTTCTTACTGTCGGAATGATTACTTAACGATATGATTTGTTTTATTTTACATTTTTTTTTTTAAATTGGTGTTTCGTTTATTCATTATTGGTTGGGAAATGTGTTTCAAAAAAATGCAACTAAAATATATTTATTGTAGTTTATTTTTACATTTTTATAAAAAAAAAATAATTACAAGGCAGACCATTACTAAACTTTAAGCTTAAATTTTCAAAATAAATTGTGACCTTTTTAAAGTCTTCTTATTCCTGTCTATTTAATAATTCTATATTTTATTTTATAAAGCCTACAAGCTGAATGTGTTTTTTTAAATTTTATTTTAAGTCTAAACTACAGTTTTTAAGATTTGTTAAAATATTTTAACAACTTCCTAGCAAGTAAACAACAATAACTTTGTTTTCCTAAATGGGATGGTTTCTTTTTTCTTAGTTTGACGCTTACTTTTACCTAAATTTCTTTCCAAATAGTTTTGTTTTTTCTTAGTTGTAGGAGCTGTTTGTTAAAAACAAGTTTAAGAATTATTTCCATTAACTCTCGGCTGGTTGATTTGTGGTGAACTGTGTAATGCCGTCTTGCTCCATGGCCTCCAGAATATCGGTTACATATGCTGCGACATCGGTGTTTATACGTTCACCGCGCAATATAAATGGCATTTGAAGAAGACGATCATATTTAGGACGTTCACTTTCGTTTTTAATTAAGCTGTAAAATAAATAACTATTATTGCAATAAAAATAATTATTATATTGCACATATGTATTCGTGGGTACAATATTTATGTATAGTCAAGAAAAGAACCATTTGTACAACAACCACTTCTTTTCAAGTCGAAGTATCATCATCTATGATATTTGCACGTTTGGAAGACCATTTTCACTAAACACTGAATGCTAATATGCGAAAAGATTATGGGAAATGTTTTATCAAACTAGCAGATTGCCTAAAAAGAGATGGTATTGATCATATCAAGAATTTGGTCCTCATTTCCATCTCAGTACTTTTTACAGCCCGAAATCTTAGGATAGATACTTTGCCGTATTTTCACATTTATGTTTTTGTGCGGATATGACATTTTTATAATACGGGTATTGTATTTTTAACCTTGTTTTTTTAAATATGAATTCTGGTATTGCATTGCGTTTTATTAAAAAAAGCTCTTTAAAAAATTTCTTTAACGCCGAATTTTTCTCCACTTTAATAAATTTACACAAATTTATGTGAACAAAAACAAATTTTTATGAACACAGTTTTAGCTGTCAAATGCTAATTGAGTAAGCTAAATTGCATATGTGTGAAGACCGAATTCTATGACTAAATCTAAAATATAATTCTCTCAATAATGCTGCATGTCTAAACATAGCATGAGCATCCTATGAAGTGAAAGAAAATTTGTAAACCAGCATATAAACACAGACACAGACAAACAGTACTAAAATTTAAGAAGGATTTTCAAACTTATTTGTTTTTACCAATTTTTTAAACAATTTCTGTATCATGCACTTCATTCACGTTAAAATAAAACTATCTTTTTCCAACGCATTTTCGTTTTGCCAACCTTCTATTACTTCAAATGAATGTGGATGTGAAATATAAATAACAAAAATGGGGGCGTACGAATATCGAGTACAGAATTTATTCAATGAAAATACATTAGCCGTATTCAGCGTTTGAAGCAAATGTAAGATATCGTAGCTTTTTTATGAAAGCAAACAGAAATTTTATTTATTTGTTGGATTACATACAAAAGCTACGAATTTTGCCATAAGCACTTCTGCAAAACCATCTACATCAAACTCTGAATACGGCTATTATATGACAAGTTTCTGAGAAATTTGTACACGAACTTGTGCGAAAGGAAAAAAGCTATAACGACATGGCTAAAGAACGAAAAAATATATTTGTATAAGAAGTGTTTTCCTTTCGGATGAAAAAAATATTTGTTTCTATGTAGCTCGTCTTATTAATTACTTGATACTTACCAAGTATTAACAAATTCAACGAATTCGGTGGAAAATTCCTGTCCTTGTTTAAGACGAGGTGGATCTCCTTGAACCACCTAAAAATAGAGATAAAATATACTGTCTAGAAATACAATCTAGAGATACAATATACATATACATACTTGGCATAATTGTTCAAAAACAGAATCCCATCTACGATAGGGAAATGTACCAGTGGCTACTTCCATCAGAGTTATTCCTAGTGACCAAACATCGCTTCTAACATCATAACCCTTCGCGCGTTCTGGATCTATTCTTTCGGGCTACACAATTAAAATATAAACATAAAATCACACTGACAAAAACTTTTGAAGCTCTACTTACAGCCATATAAGGCCTACACCCAGCGTCTTTAGTCTTTGCTATTGAATCAACCAACTGTCCAGATATGCCAAAATCACACAACTTAATATCACCACGTTTGTGTAGCAAAATATTACTCGGTTTAACATCGCGATGTATGATTTTCAAGTGTTCTTTGAGATAATTTAATGCATGTACGGTGGCCACCGTAATTTTGGCTAAAATTGATTCTGGTATTCTTTGTTTTTTGTGTTCAAATATATATTTGTAGAATTTATCTAAAGAAGTGTCCATTAATTCCATACAGATCCAACAATCACCTTCTTTAAAAAGAGCACCATAAAATTGTACAATAAAATTGCAGTCATTCGATTTCATGACCACTTCAAGATCCATTAGAAGTTGTTTCTGTTCTTTTTCGTCAACGGTAGATCTGATACGTTTCACAGCCATTACCATATTATTCTTTCTAAACACCATCTTGTTCACAGCCCCAAATGCACCGCGACCAATTTCTCCCAGATCTTCTAAGTCATCTGAAGTAAACTGATAAACATCACTAGGGTATGGTCCCAGTTGTAGTTTTCCACACGCTTGTTGGCGTATACGTTCTCTTGTTCGTTCTGTAGGTATGCTCATGGGAAGACCTACCGGTGGAATACTATTTGCTGATGAAGCTGAACCGGATGAGTTGGACGACGACTGCGACGATGGTACATTTCTTACCACTAGTGGATTTAGATTTAATTCGTTAGGAGGGGCACTAGCTCGACCTACACGCATTAAAAAATCATGTAAAAATAATTTCATATTAAATAAAACAAACTTACCGGCGAACAAACTCTTAGGACGTTCGGCCATATCGTGGTCAATCGGAATTCAATTTCCCACTTTTAAGATCGAGTTATAATATAACTCTTGTTCAAGTCGTGTTCTTTCTTCCGTTTGTAGCAATTAACGTCTGACGATTCAAAGGGGTGCGACCGACAGGTTTAATATATGTAAAAACAAAACCTTTGCAAGTTAAAAAAAGAAATTATCCTTTTAGACGATTAATTCTGCACGACTGAACAGCAAAATAAAAGCACCCTCACATTTGCTTAAACAAAACAAACATCTGACTGACTGGCACACACTTATTTAGTTACTTAATCTATCACAATATTCCCTCCTCGTTGTTGGGAAATCGATAAAACATGTAAGTTTAATTTTATGTTGTTTATATAGACTACACTAAAATATTAAATACCCTCAAACTTAATCTTGATCATATCCTCCAAAAGAACTTCGATTTTTGGAAACACAATACAAGTTTATATGCTGGATGCAATCTCAGAGACAATTTGTTTTAGTCGAAGGAAAATACATGCATATATGAATGAGAATATAAAAACCAGAAATGTCAAAATAAAAATGACAATCACATTTAGTTTCAACTAAAAGACGTTCGGATTTTGTAAGTTAATTAAATATTTTCACAAAAACAAATTTATTGTTCTTAAAAGCTTGCAAATGTCTATTAAATTTTATTCTGTTTTGATAGAAAACTGAAAACGGTTGAACTCCTGCAAACAATTTAATCGTAGGGTTGCCAAGAATTCTTATTACGAGCGTTGTACAAATTGGGGATTAAAGATTTAGGATATATCAAATGTTATCAGGGTTAAAAAAACGGTGTATAGTTTTGAGTACTTTGCCTTTTTCCGTTTAGTAGTATATTTTCAAAACAGAAATTATAAGTTATGCACCCCGGATCCCCCTATTAACATAAATGACGATTTTTCAACAGGTAAAATACCTTTCCAGTCAAAGCACATTCAGAAGGAATTACTTTTCTAACGTTAATCCACATTTTATATTTATGTATTATTATGAAGGCAGTTTCGATATGAGCACGCCTGTATTATGTTTGATAATACTATTCCAGTTCTCACCTTAGGTTCAGCTACCTGTGAACTTATACTCGTTGGTTATATTTCAAGGAAGCGATGTTGCCAGTAATCAAGGAACGATTTCCTCTATTATTTTATATAATACTGTTTACATCAGTATTTAATGGCTTACCTTTCATTCAATTTTTATTTGTGTCTGCATGCAGACGCATTTGTATACACTGTTTTGACATTTGGGCTTTATTTTACTATAACAAAATTCTAGTGGTTTTTGTAAGGCGAATTGACTACAAGGTGATCTTACTTCTACAACAAATACAACATTGCAATAAGCACATGACTTTAGTTTTTACCGTTTTAACTATTATTTTATTTTTAATTTTAACATACATAAATATGATCAAGAACATATTTTTGACTCTTGTTGGTCTGCCAGATGCGGTTGAATTCGCTACTGAGACCAGCTTGTAATACATGGTCTTTATTGTACTTATTGTGCTAGTAAGGCCACCTCAAGGCAATTTCGTTTTAAGGAGTCCTCATAACCGCAGGTGATTAAATCGACGGGCACAATCTAACGGCAAACACTCTCAAAATATAAATATATATATATATATATATATATATATATATATATATATATATATATATATATATATATATATATTTTTTTTAAATTGAATATATGAATTAAAAAAAATTGTTTTTTAAAATAGTAGATATATATTTATGAATTAAAAAATTTCGTTTGTTTGCTTTTGTTTTAAACACATCGGTTGACATAATATGAAATAAGTTTTGACAATTTTCTAAAACCGAATTCATTCCCGCTTATAATTAATTCGCTTGGGATAGCTGGTATTAATTCGCATTAATTATTTTATTACTTTCCGCAATTTTCAGTGCTTTTTATTTTGTTAAAGTTTTCCGCGAGGCAAATTAATAACTCCACATAAAAAAGTTACCGAAATGGCGAAAATTTTTCTGTATAGAATTTTACATCTTATAACATAAAAATATAATCAGCTGTTCTGGTGAGTTCGCCTTGAATAAAACAAAATAGAGATGAAATCACAGGGATCAAAGAAACCGCACTTATCCCACGAAGCTTAATATAATCCCCAGACATTTTGTCATTATTAAATTCATATTAATGTTGGCAATGCTTTAATTTGCATTTTAACAACTGTCTTTTCATTGTTTTATATCATATTTGTTTATCTCATGCGAAGAGATAGAAAAGTTTTTGGTCTATAAAACAATGAAACATCTAGAATAAATTTAGTGAAAAGTAAACACAAATTGACGATAAAGTATTAATAAATAAAGATAAGCGTTCATAATGAATTTATATTGTTTAAGTAATTTTATCGATTTTTCTTTGGCCATTCACCAACCTCTTAAACACAGCAATCGAATCAAGGTAAAATCGTTGTTTAATCAATATCACAATTTAATTAAATTATCCTTAATTTTCATTTCTGTAGTATACCTGCTTTGATATATCTGAAAACTATATCGTGCTTGGGGCTACATCAGGGTCGTTGTATCTTTTTAACAGGAAGGGCAAATTTTTACATCTTATCCCTAGTAAACATGGAGCAGTGAATCATTTATCTATATCGGCTAATGAAAAATATGTTGGGTTTTCAACACAACGTTCAGTCGTTTGTGTGTACGCAATTAACTTATCAGCACAGGCGGCGCCACAAGTAATTTTTACTAATTTGTGTAGTGACCAGTCTGTTCAGGTCACTTGCTTGCATTGGACTCAAGATGAAAAACAGTTTTATTACGGTGATTCAAAAGGGCAGGTTAACTTGGTTCTGCTATCCACGTTTATCGTAAGTTCTCTTATTCGACATATAAATATTTTTAATTACTGCCCTATGGGTTAGTATTAGAAAATGTTCCTATTTTTATATTTGGCAATAAAGAAGTGATCTCAAAAATCGTAATGCACTTTACGCATTATTCATACCCAGCAATAACTACTGCTTTGCAATCAGTAGTTTTTTAAAGGAATATAGGGTTGGCATTGCACACGAACCTGCTTACGCATGACATGCTATTTGTTGGCGACTTCCCACTTTATACCATTTCCTTTTAAGTGTTTATATCAGCGTTTGTTTCTCATTTGGAGATTCACTGAATGATTGCTATCGTTTTGTCGTGTTTTCTCCGTAACTCATCGCGAAATGTATAATATTGTGTTAATTGTCTTACAGTAGCGTGTTCTGAGTTGCACGGCTGTAAAAAGTACTGGGTTTTCCTTCATTGCTAAAAAATATACTTACAAATATTGATTAAGAAAACATAACTGCCAACTATGAAGCGCTGTTGCGCGCCAGAAAAAGTACGCTGGGTATTGATCTTGATTTTTTTTTGTAACAATAGTGCTTTAATTTTGTTAGCTGATAGAACACTAATTGTCAGCAATACAGGTGTGAGTAGGATGAGTTTTAATTTCTTTTTCGTTTTAGGGTACAAGCCTTATTAACATGTCCATACATCCGATACTATTTTTGGAATCTGCTATAGTACAAATAGACGACTTTGAATCATTACTGTTGGTGTCAAATTGTTCGAAATGTATTTTGTGTAATACAGAATATGAGGAATATAAACAGGTTTGTACTCATATTTGTAAGGAATGTATTTCAATGCATCTAGAATATGTTTTGGTTTTCTATATTTTTTTTTTTAAATTAATACGGCAATCTTAGATTGGTTATAAACCTCGTGATGGATCTTACGGTGCATGCTTTTCAATTTCGTCCAATGAAACACAGCAACCATCGCGAATATTTTGTGCTCGTCCTGGTTCGCGTGTATGGGAAGTCGATTTTGAAGGTGATGTTATTCAAACGCACCAATTTAAATTTGCATTAGCATGCCCGCCAGCTAAAATTCAGAAAGATGAGGATAACGATAATGACACCTTATCAACGGATAATGATGGCAACGATGAAATGCTGGATTATCAACCACAAAACTTACAATTTTCAAACTTGCAGAAACTAACACATGATTTCTTATTAACATATACAGAATTAGGTCTGTATATATTTGATGTGCGGAACTCCTCGGTGGTTCTTTGGTGTAATCAATTTGAACGGATTGTGGATTGTAAAGTTAGCAACAATGAAATCATTGTGTTTACACAAACAGGATCTCTATACTCAGTGCAGTTGCGTTCACTTCAGTCACAGGCCTTGGCTCTAGTTAGACAAGGTAAACTGCTTGAATGTGCTTGGTTAATGCGTAAGAATGTTAAGTATTTTGCTGATAAGGCTAGAGAAGACTATGAGTTGAGACAATTAAATGATATAAAAAACTTTTTGATGGATCGCCATCAATATGAAATGTTAAACGACCTCTCTGTAATATTTGACGCCATTGCTCAGTGTGAATCAAATGGCGACAACAACAGTTCTGGAGGAAGCTCTGGCACGGCAGATAGAAGTTGTAGTTTGGGTGCAACTGCAGCACAAAATAGGTCACCAGGTGAAACGTGCCCAGAAGGGGTCTATGTTTTGGAGAACTCTTTTTGCGAAAATTTAAAAACACAAAAAGGCGAAAAACATTTCAAAGACGCTCTTCTAACTGTTACTGGAAAATTCGGTAAAAATATAATTAAATATAAATTCAATATATTCGCAGAAGAACAACAAAAACTCGTGAGAGATTTGATACCAGCAAACGAGAGATCTTTACCATTTAAAGACATCAAAGCAATATATGAAAACGACGAAGAAATTGTATGTCGCGCAAAGAAATCCTCCTCGTCATCGCTGAATCTTCAGTCAACCAGCAAAAGAGGAACAAAAACCTCTAATGGGATATCTAGTCAACACATTACAGCTGAGGAGAAAACAATTTACAATTTGTATTTAATATGCAAAAGCTCTAAATTTAGCAATACCAATTTTGTTGAACGCTATCGTTCACTATTTGATGAATATTCAGCTGCCGAGCTAATACAGCTTTTGGGAAAATTGTCTCAAGTTATGATAGAACATGGTGATGACCGGGAGCAAGCCCAGCGGCACTGTTATGAAATGTATTTTCATTATTTAAATCCTGAACTTATCTGGGAAATGGATGACTCTTCTAGGGACTATATAACGCAAGGATTCGTACTCTTGAATTCTTCTGATGACATTGTACGTTGTGATAATTGTATGTTCCCTTTAAGATTCGATAACTCATGTGCATTCCATGAATTGGGTTCAGTGCTGTTGCGCTACTACTGGTCACGCAATGAGCAGGTCAAATGTTTTGATGTGTTGACACGTGTCCCGGCGCTTTTTGATGTACTAGCCAAGCTTTACTTGGCTGAATACAACATGGACAAAGTATTACCCATTGTCTTGAATTACGGGCAGCCTGATTTACTTGTGGACATAGGAAGAGGGTTTTCACTCCATTCCTGGTCAAAATGCTTTGAACAATTTGTCGATTTGCAACAAGGTCGTTTAACATGTGTAAACTGTGAATGTGTTACAGCAGTCGAAAATGTGAATCGTCATTTCTTTTACACTTGGAATTGTTTCTTGTCAATTATTTTGGAATACATGCATGCCGATGACATTCTTGCATTAATATTAAAATGGTCCCATGAAATCCCAAATGATGCCATCGATCGAGAATTCTATTCTCGTTGTCTTCTAAAGGGTTGACACACGTATCAAATTACAGTAAGCAGAAAGAAATGCAACCAATTACAAACTACAGCTACTCAACGTTACAGGCAAAAATCAATTTAGGTTTTCTGCATTGAAAAATTTCAAACGAATGCATCTTGAAATATTTTAAAAGTTAAATTTGTTCAACTATTTAAAATAGCCAAATTATACAGCATTTACTTAATATGTATGTTACGCACCTACATTAAAAAATGAATATACATGTACATAAATATAATAATTATATCTATTGAAACGTTTAACTTTAAATAACCTAGAATATCCTATTGTAATGACTTAGATGTTTTAAATATACATATACGTGTAAAACGGTCATGTACACGCATACTCATACTAACATACATACATAATGATACATATATACTGAGCTTCAATATTGAATAATATTGAAACGTCTTAAAAAAGCTTTAATATGTCTTTAATAAGTTATTCGTTATTCGAACATACTATGATAAGGAAGTTCTTACATACAAATAAAAACAGCTGATGTATTTATTGTCATTCCACTTCTCTATTCCCTATTAGAATACATGTCTCCCTTGCACACGGCCCATACATATACTATAAAATTACGTGCATATACATACATACATACATACATACATGTGTATGTCCACCTATATCGTGCTTTTGCCAGTTTAAGTTCATACACGCTTTTATGCATAAAAATCACTATATTAACCGAATCTTCAAATTGTATTGTTTTAATAATGAAAATCTATACTCTTAAATAACACATTAATTATACATTCATATATTGATTTAAAACGAATTCATATAAATAAAAAAACCCAAATTTATATTTACAATTTTATATTTACACAGCTGCTGAATATGTGTGTTAATAAAAAATAATATTTACCATATTTAAATCTAAAATTTTGTCCAACATTTTCTTAGAAAAGAGGAGTTTCATAAAATATTAAATAAAATGACAAGTATGCAAATAATATGTTACTGCTAGAAATCATAATTTTTTCTATTCAATAGCGGAAATCACTCTTCGTTGCATATCTGCAATTTTTGCACACTTGGTATGATTTTCTGTCATAAAGAGTGAGTGTCTTTTTTAAGCGCTTAGCAAATTTATTACAGAGATGCATAAAGTAACTTTGCCGCATGCAATAAGCTAATGTTTACACAAAGAAAGTATTTAGTGTGTGCATAAACTTCCTAAAAACTTTTATCAATAAATGGAGTTTTGTTTAATATTTTAATTTTTACTATTTTAGCAAAAACATTTTAACAGTCTTCGCATCAGTTTTAATTCTTCACAAGCAATTGTTGAGACGGTTCTACCGCCGTGAAACTTTGTAAGCGCAGGTGTCTAGTTGTTTTGATTTAATAATAATAAAATGAAATAAACAGTTGTTTTAGCATTGCAAATTACCAATCTGCAACGATTTTTGCCATAGCATATTTGCTCAAGTGTAGCAAATCTTAGTTTCATACATTTTGTTGTTATGGTCTTGCAAAATGTAGCAATTTGCAAGGTTTGCAAGGGTTGTTTGCAACCAAGAGTGAGTTCCCCTAATATTTTAATTTATATGTAATTCAAAATTATGTATTTGTGCAAGAGCCCTCGAAGACCGGCTTATCCTTATCGAGCTTCTAATAAAATTGTATATTTTATTCATTATAATGTGTAATAATACAACAAAGTGTCTTAGGGTAAGTTTTAGATTCTTAGCGAATTATCGGTTTTTTTGGTGAAATTAAAATGTTTGGTGAACATTTCGATTAAATGTGGTTATACAGTGAACATTGGTAATCGGTAAAGATTTCGTAATAAAATTTCAAATAACTGATGAAATTTAGAATTTTGTTTTTGTAAAGTTAAGATTTTTTGTGACGTTTCGATTGTTGATTAAAATAAAATTTTTAGGTTAGACTAGGCTCAAGTGCAAAAGAGAAAGTCGAAAGGTGAAAAGTGAAGTAAACTAGAAAGATTGGAAGAAATTAAGTAGAGAGGGAGTCAATCCCGAACCAATCGATGATCTTGATGAAGGAATATATTTCCTGTGATCACACATCCGATAGTTCGGAGAAGCTGACTGTGGGTGAATCTAGCGTTGGTCTTTTAAGGCGGGGCAGGGGCATAGAAGATGGAATACTGTCTCCTCCTCTTCCTCATTGTGACAGCTCCTGCAGTAGTCGCTCGCTGGCTACCCAAGTATTTTTGAGATGTTGCCAAATCTGCATTGTCCAGCAATCTTGGCCACGATATCTCTTAGTTTTGTATTCCGAAATCTTAGCAGATTTCTGGGTCTTATCTGGGTTAGTTTAGTATGGCAGTTCAAGAGGGCAATACCGCAGAATTCGTCATATGCGAGCTCTGCAGGTTTGCTTCCTTCCCTCCATGGTAGTTCTTGAATGCCTTGCCATCCGGGTTAGGGTTGCCTGGAATTTCTAAAATTGAGATATAAAGTAGACATTCATCAGAGACCATGATCCAAATATATCTTATCAAATATTCTGGCATTCTGCCGCCTTTTTTTATATATTGTTTTCATTAATAACCCGCTGATTCATAGGGTATTTCGATGGACATGTTAACTCGCAGTTCTGCAATGTAGACACCTCCACCTACTGTGGTACCCGATTTGAATTTGCCTTCCGAATATCTCGGGTTTTGCGAAATCGAGAATTTGATACTTTTCGAAAAGCAAAATTTATCCAATTTCCAATCTTTGCTGGAATGACCCCAATATTTGTGGCTCCATTTATTAGTAGCGTTGAATCAATCGTACTGCCGTATTTAGTGCCACTTTTCTGGTAAATAGATCCACTGCTAACCAGTTCAGCAAGGCAAATAGTGCCTTTGTTGGCAAGATGGATTTTTAAATTTGTTCATAAAATTTGGACATATTTTTGTTTTGGTGAAATTCAAATTTTTCCAACATTTTTGAGACAAAAAATCGCACTGAAGATGGTACATAGCCGAAACCGGTTTGGCTCCAAACCAAACTTGACAAGGGTTGACGGAAATTTTTTCCAAAACTCTACATCTAATCACCCTGTCGGAATATCAAATCAAGAAGTAAATTTTCTGGTTAAACTTACATTTTTAGTCAAATTTAAGTTTTTTTGTGAAATTCCATAATTTTAAAAATTTACGTTTATTACACAAATTGTTGGACATTATTAACTTTAACTAACAATTCCAGTTAGGTTCATGACAATGATATTTATTACAGTGTTGAAGGGGGAAAAATAATATTGAGAAAATCACAATATTTTACAATATTTTATTTATTCGTTTGTGCGTAAGTTTAACATTATTAAATTCATATTAAGTCCATGCGTACCTGCCATTATAATAATAACTACACCCCCGAGACCATTAGTGATTTAAGACATGTTTTGTTGCAGCAATTACGAAGAAATGTAATTATGACTGAAATTAATACTGGTTGGTGGCTGCTTGCTTTATTGGTTGAACTAAAGAGGGTTGGATGAACGGAAACGGAATCTGCATGCAATATAATCAATAAGCATTTGACATATGTATGCACACACACAAACACACACACACATACAAAGAAATCCAACATATACCTGTGTGAATAATCAGGTAATGTTAGTTATTATACGAAACAAGAAGAGTTTGCTATTCGGGATAACCTGTAAAATAATTATCGATTTATTTTCAGAAAGTCTGCACAATTAAGTTCCATTAAGTTTCAAATAGTTTAAATTGAAATAAAATAAAGATAAATGGTGTTAATTGCCTTTGACTTTATTCGAAAGATAATTCTTTGCCAATTTGATTTGAATATAAAATCCGACATGTGGACATTGGCTGGCTCGGAGGAAGCTTAACCTGGAAGTCTAATTTTCAATCAGTTGATCTTAAAAAAAAATAACTCATGTTTTTTTAAGATTCTTGATTTTATATTCCAAACCAAACTTGACAAGGGATGACGGAAATTCGTTCGAAAAATCAACATTATTTTAAGATCTTATTCCTAACGAAATTGCAATTTGGCTGAGGTTCACTTTTGAATTGGGAAATCAAAATGGTGCTATTTACTCGTTTCCAGCTAAAGTCGACGTAAACACTTATTCCGTCTTGATGTTATACAAAGGCGTAGCCAAACACGGAATTTAATAAATAAAATTATTTTATTAAAAATTGTTGAACTAAAATATTTTATATAAAGAATTTTGTTAAAGACTTAGATGCATGAGTGGAAGGAAATTAGTCGAAAGGCTGCATCGGACACTCATTGCGAAAAACGTTATGCACATTGAGTGTATGGAGAACGACATCAGCATTTTTACTGATGGTTCTCTTATGATAGGCAGGGCAGGAGCAGGTGTATTCTCAGCTGATCTGAACTTGTCCTGTAGTCTGCGTCTAGGGAAATACGTGCCAGTTTACCAGGCAGATTTGCTTGGGTTGCTACATGCGTTCGATCACCTGCTCGAAAGTCGGGTGCGTGGGAGAAAGGTTATCATTGCACTTGACAATCGGTCGGTTATAAAACGCATGAGGCAAGTAAACCTCAATTCCAAACTAGTGCTGGAATGTGTTCTGAAACTAAACAGATATGCCTCGTTGAATGAGTTGATGTCGTTGGTGGTTAAGGGACATATAGGAACAGCTGGGAATGAAGCATCAGACGAACTAGCAAAAAGGGGATCTGATGTGGATTTTTGTGGACCAGAACCTAGAGTTGCAATGGGGAATGGCCTAGTGCGAGTTAAATTCCTACAACTCAAAAGAAGGACGGCAGCTACCACATGTTGATAGGTTGAAATGGTGCTCAAAGAGCTCCTCGGTGAGAAGGCCAGTAATGTGCTTAGATATAAAAGGGCTACCTTAAGCTGGATCTCTGTGTTAGTGACAGTTCATGGAAAATGTTTGTTTCGCTTAAAGATTCCTGACAAAGTTGTTAACTCATTGGTATTATCTGTGCAATTACTTTGTTATATCGTCAGCATCATTATCATCTGCAATAACAAGATAGATCGTCATTATCATTAGCATCGTCATCCTCATGATTGTTATGGATAAACAGTTTTTATTTAGTTGGTTATTTTCGTCGTAGACTTTGTCTTTCTCAGCGAGTATTTTGCATTTTAAAAAGATTCTTATTGCAGAATTTTGGAACGAATTTCCGCCATCCGTTGTCAAGTTTGGTTTGGAGACAAACCGGTTTCGGCTATGTGCCATCTTCAGTGTCATTTTTCGTTCAGAACGGTTTGTCTCCAAACCAAACTTGACAAGGGATGACGGAAATTCGTTCCAAAATTCTACATCAAAACACCCTGTCGGAATATCAAATCAAGAATTCTTATTGCACTTTATCGATACGAGTAGGTCTGGCTAATAGAAAATTGTAGAATCACTAAAAAGGTGGTGCACATTGTGTGTGAATGTCCAGCACGGGCTAGCATAAGGCATAGGATCACTGGCGGACACATATTAAATGTGAATGCAATGGGGGACCTTAGCTTTAGACAAATGCTAGCAATTATAAGAGACTCCGTGATGAGGTGAGTTACCAGCCGACAGTCTGCAATCACTAGAGTCAAAAGTAAAAGCTAGGGTTAGCACGAGACTCAATTAAAGTAAGTTAGTTGTGAATTACAAATCAGTTGCCTGATACCAATTTCAAGAGCGAAGGAGGTCGAAAAGGGACCCAAACATGTAAGAGGTTTTCCATCTTCAACGGAATTGCAAAAATTTTCAAGAATCGAAAAAAAATTATCGGTTTCGATATTTTATATATATGAATTCCTTTACGAAGTCGCTAATGTATTTTTACAACTACATTGTCGATTTCGATGGAACCAACTAACCAACAAAATGACGAAAAATTAAGGATTGAATCTAGAAAGATGTGTGAAAATTTTCACACATTTACTCACAATCTATACTGGAAAAATACTTCTCGTTTAAGAAAGATTTTAATTTTAAATCATTTTTAATTTGGAACCAAACCCACATGTTGACTGGGTTAACCTAAAACTTTTACATTATGAAGGCAGGCTATTTGCTTATGATATATATTTAAATCAAGCTTGAATTTCAGCATAAAATGTTTCGGGAAATCATCAATATTTATATAGGATTTACTCAACGTGTCGAAAAGGGACCCAAAAAGAGACCCCCTACATTATACTCAATGTGTTAATAAAATGACACAAATTTATTATTAGTCGAACCCATTTATAAATATCTGGGTTTACGAAAAAAAGCCGTTTTGTATGAAAATAAAATTTTACACATTTGCAGAAATAAGGTGAAATTCTTTAATTCGAGTATCTAAAATTTTTGTAAATCCAAAGTGATAAAATAACGTTTAATATACGAATAGTAGCAAATATGTACATTCCCTAAAACTTCTCGCCGTTTCGTTTTTCCCATACGCTTGCTACAAGTTGCAATAAAATCGGCAAATCCTTATGATCGAAACTTCCCAAAATACTTTCCAAGCAGTGGCGCGTAGGTGGTGTATTTTCACATGAACTTTCCATAGAAAACATTTCGGCTGTGTACTGGAAGCCATGCCAATGCAAATATTCCATTATTAGCTGGTGTAACAAGTTTATACGGCTATCACGTTTGCTAGTTGATGAGTGCGTTTTTTGTAATAGAAAATTTGACTCATTTTTCCCCTTCATCATACCAATCATTCTGGACTGCAGCAGACAGCGCACTTCTCGAAGAACACCATCTTGTTCGAATTTTTCTCTAATGGTCGCGTAAAGCTGATTTATTGCTAAATCTTCTTTTTGCAAAGAATTATTTGACATCTTTCTGTGGGAACTGTCTAAACGCAATCTCCTCTCAAAGTGTGCTGCAACTAATAATCCTTAAACGAGAGTAGTTTTAGTTAATTCAGTAAAGACAACGATTTTTAAATTATTTTTAATTTTAATTTATCTCTTGACAATTGCTTTCTTTTTTTACTTTTAATTTTAATTTGTCTTTTTTATCGTAAAGAGTTTCACTTCAAAAGTTACATACATACATACATATATATGTATGTAAGCCTATTAAGAAATAAATTCCCATCTCTGTTGAAAAAACGACTGCTTAAGAAATATTTAAAAGGAACTGTATAAGATGCGGAAACAAAAAAAAAGACATCGAACTAATTTTCCACATAAAATTTGTTTTAAAAGTTTTTAGTAAATTAAAAATTTTTTTGCCCGGTTTGACTAGCCATAAATCTGTTCAGCTATCGTATATTTTGCTGTTCGCACAGGAATTTGGCTCGTGAAGGCCGTCGCTGTTGATGGTCTGTTCGTGGTCAAAAAAAGTTATCCGAACACCCGTACATAAGCTATGCTGAGAGCATCGAAACAATCTCGACGGGCGGAAAAAAATTATGCTCACACATAGCAGAAACAGCTACACGTATTCTCCACACAGAAGACCACGAACAAATTTCTTCTCGTTATTCTGCCGACACTCTCTCTATATGCGAGCAACTTTTTGGCTAGTCAAGACGTAGGGTAAGGCTCTTTTTATAGGGTGATTGACTGCATCCGAACGCATCACTAAATTACTAAAATTTTCCAATTGCAATTACAATTAAAATATAATTGCGCTATGGAATGAAACCGCAGTGAGGCGAATAACAAAGACGGTTGCTTAGATTAAGCAAATCTGAAATCAGTATGCCTACGGGCAAGAAGCGAAGGCCCCTTCCCCTCGACCTGACCTAAGCTGCTGCTATCTTTCTGAAGTAGTCTCTTAATTTAATGAACTAGTTCGTGACCGGCACAACTCTAGCATGAACTACTAAAAATGTGGCAGTATTACAAGTTTTTTTGGAATTATTTGATAAAATTTGTGATGAAATTTTAATTTTTGTTATTTTTCTCAGTAAAATATCAAATTTTACTTAGTTATAATTACGTGTAATTACAACTGAAAAATCTAAATTACAAAGGTAATTGTAATTGGGAATAATGTTATTACACTTTACGAGTAAGTGAACAGTAAAAGTTAAAATCAGTATACAAGCCCATAATTGTAATTGTTAGTAGACAACAAATAATTACTTGTAATGGAAAGGAATTCTATTTCATTTTGAAACAATTAAGCGTGTTCATTGCATATACTTGTAATTGAAAACTTTAAATTACAATTACGTACGTTTGTAATTTGGAATATATTAATTACACTTCACGAGTATGTAATTGAATATGTTCAATTACTAATTAAAAGTAATTATAATTGTAACTAGGAATCAAATAAATTATTACTAATTGATTATCTGACAGGTTGATTTTTCCAAGTATTGGGAACGAATTTTTGTCATCCGGCTTAAAGTTCGGTTTGGCGACAAACAGGTTTCGGAAACGTGTCATCTTCAGCATCAGTTTTCGTTCAGAACGAAATTTGTTGTAAATATCCGAGAATAGAGATGTGTAATAAGGCGTTAATTAAATAATATTATTATTCTTTCTAAAATCGTTACTTAATTTTCCTTGTAACTACTTCAAGAAGGCATTAGTTCTCCAATTACATGTAATTACAGTTTCTATTACAACACAACTAAACATATGTAATTTTAAATTGAACATTTTCAATTAGAATTATTTACAAAGAGTAATTGAAATATTATCAATTACAATTATTTCTGCTTAAATCACAATATCATGTAATTGTAATTGAAAAAATCGAATTATAATCTCATGTAATAGTGTCACTGCATGTTTGATTAATTACAAAATGTAGGAGAGTTTTCTTATTCTATTTTGGAGATATCGGTATTTCAATATAGGCTCGACTCGAATAATATGCGTTTCCGCCAGATTTTGTACATAATTTCACTCTTTAGAAGTGATTGTTTTGTAGCATCTAGAGCATTTAATTTAAATTTGAAGGTGCTTGGCTGAACTAGATTTAAACCACATAATCAATTTAGTGCGACTGTGTATTTAACAAATAGTCGTTGTAACTACGAGCAGGCAAAATTTTTATGTTTAAGAAATTTGAAAAAAATAAAACACTGTGTGTTTAAACGGTTATCCCCATTGATTTTGCCAAAGACCCCAGGCAACCCTAACTTTGTATCGGCCCCCCGTATCAGTTACAAAATTTATAGCGCTTAATGGAATTCCAAACTTTATGTAGTTCATGCCGGTGCAGCTCGCATTTGTTATAAACTACAGCCAGCGAACAAAACAGATTCATTAACGTGCAAGTAACTAGCTGATGCAAGGTTTTCCCACACCTTTAAAGGGGGATTAAAAAAAATTATAACTCCATTCCTGCATCTGTAGTTTTAAATACCAGATTCTTTAAACGATATCTTAGATATAGAAATCGTAATTTCTTTCTGTGTCCACACATTAAATAAAAATATTGATTTGATTTTTCGCCAGGGTGATTTGTTGATATAGATATCAAGATGGCACATAGCCGAAACCAGTTTGACTCTAGACCAAACTTGACAAGGGATGACGTGCCAAATATCTACATATATCTACATAAATATGATATTTAATAAATGGAAATAATTGTCGTATCAAATAGACACTTTTTCTAGTTTCCCGAAATTCAGTAATTTGTGCATCGGCGAGCTTCCTGGCAATCACACGACGCAGATGCTTAAAATACAAACAAACAAAGTTACTTGTTTTATACGTCCCCACATACCGGTATACATGTTCTTATCAAAAGGGGTTTCCTATAAGGGCAGGTCAATTTTGAAATGAAAATAAACAACTTGCGTGGTGACATAAACAAAGTTCTTTTTATATTTTAAATGGCCACTTGTGCGATTATTCTTGGTATATGGCATCGTTCAAGTGTCCAACGCAGTTTCGCACGGATCCCTGAGGTGTAATTTCCAAAGATGCGGCTGAATTTGAGCAATGGCCTGGCTTATGTTAATGTTAAAGCTCAGCCGATTACGGTAGCGAAAAAGAGCTTAACGGAGTCAAATCGCACGATCTTGGTGCAAGAGATAACCTCACTCTCAAATCATTCATGCAGAATGATCGCAGTAGCGCCATCCTGCTGGAATCACATAACGCACACTTCAATTTCGTTTAATTTGGGCCAACAAAAGTTGCTTATCATTGGTATGTAGCGTTTACTGTTCGGATGACGTGGCTTTTGAAGAATTGCGAACCAATAATTCATACTATAATCCATACTAAGTAATAACTTCTTGTGAATTCCTATACTAGTTGTTACTAAACATAATTTGCCGAATTCCGAATTCCATTCAGCAACGAATAAATGGCGTTGTCTGCGGTTATTAGCTTTGAACTCCTGGCTCCAGTTAGGTCAAGTAGGAGTTCAGACACAAGTCCTGACAGAAAATTCGACACGGTGATCTTTGCAATCAATCGAATCTATCCACGTCGGATTAACCTGCACACTTTCACGGACGGTGGCAATGTTCTCGGCCGATGTGGAATTCTTTCAACGTATGGAATTTTTTTGGATTTAGCCAGCAATCGTTGGAGAACCAACACGAACGTTTGGAGCATTACACGTTATGTTGACATTTACAGTTTTATCATTGAGACATGCTGCTTAATCGTGTAACCTTTCACGGTGATTGGCATTAGTCTGACTGAATACAAAATAAGAGATCTGATATAAGTCGCCAGAACAACATGGCCGTCAAGAAAAACCATTTATAACACGCAATACATGGCAGACGTCTTCTCGCTACATTCATGTACACACTGCGCTGCATGTAACGTTTTAAACGCTCCTGCACAAACAATGTTTGGGAAGTTTCTTCAATTTTTAAAAATTTCTTACATGCAGCAAGGTGAAATACAATTTCCTATTAAATGAATTAATGGTAGAAGCGATAATCATGCAAATTAATAGTTATTTTTTGTTTTGCACAAACTTTCGTAGATTTTTCTTTTTTCGATTACTTTCTTCTTCATATTGCGCTTTTTGGGAATGATAAAAGTTTTATAGTTTGTAGACATTTTATTTACATTTAGTTTATAAAATTCAAATAGTCTAAATATGTATGTACATATGTATCAAAACAAGTAAAACAGCTAGGCTATATTCTTATATACCCTTTTCGAACTTGTGTGACATCGATTCTGTTGAAGTTGCGGCGTATTTTTTTTTGTTAAATATTGATTTTTGCAAATTTTTGGCGAAACTTGACAATGTTGGTGAAATTAAAAATTTAGTTTTGTAATTTTAAAATTTGTTCGAATTTTGATATTTTTCGATTTTATGGTAAATTTTCGGAATTTTGGTGAATTTAAAATTTTTTAAAATTATTAATTGTTTGTAACTTCCGGTTACAAACCGGTTTTCTCGAAATTTTAATAATTAGAAATTTTTAGACTACAGTTTGATTTTGTGAAGAAATTTTAAATTTTAGTCTGATCTGAAATTCTGTTGAAACTACGATTTTATTATTTTTCAGGTTAGTTTTGGTTTTTGGTAAAATATTAAATTTTTGTAATTTTTACAACTTTTGGTAAATTACCGATTTGTGGTGAAATCAGTATAATTGTAAAACATATTTTGACGTTTTCAAAAAAAAAAATTTTTTTTTTAATTTTCGGCTTTTTGGTGAATTTGCAAAATTTTGGTAAAATTGTTTTTGTTCGAATTTTTGATTATTGTGAATTTTCGAATTTGTGTCAAATTTAAAATTTTGGAAAAATGTCGAATTTTTCACAATTTGTTTGGTTGGGAGCCTCGAATTGATCATTCTGTAGAGGGATTCCATATTATATTTCATATGGATTCATTTATGGACTTGTGTATAAGCGTTTCCCCGTAAGAAAAGAAACAGCCAAGAGACCAAACTTGACAAGGGATGACGGAAATTCGTTCCAAAAATCTACACCAAAAGAACCATATCTCGGAAACTTATGGACCGATATGGCTCTTTTTAAATAGCGAAAATTCGGCGAAAGAGGTTTACAAATAATCTACGTTTCAAGATCAGAGGTTTTAAAGTGCCCTCAGAAAGAGGGACATCGTTAACCAGACTTCCCCACCTATAAGGATCCAGAATATATAAACATGTATATTGTAGAAATTACAAACGGAATGACAAAACTATATATACCATTTCCATTTTTCTGAAGGGTATAAAAAAACAATGTGTATAGCTCCTATTGCATAAAACTGTCGCACATAGGAGTATTTTAGCAATCTAGCTGAATATTAGGCCAAACATTTGATTTAAATTTCAAGGCTTTTGCTTGAAATTTGTCGTTTTGAGACAGTGTTTAATTGAGGAAAGTTGAGTAAATTGCGTACGTTCTCATTGACTTCTAACGGTTTTGAGACATTTACAATATATTTTTTTTTTGACTAAACGAATAAAGATTTTACATTGATTTTATTAAAGGCTATTTTAACAGCTGCTTATAATAGTTTTTGAACAATTTCATTTTAAAGTTTTATGATAAAAAAAAAATCGTTCGAAAAAAAGGTTTTTGAAAATGAAGGCAGTCGCGATCCTAAAAATGTTATAATTCTTACAAAGCTATACAAGAGGATAAAGTAAAACAGCTCTAAACCAGAGCTCTAGAGGCTCTTTCTATATTTGTGTAAGCTGGTCTTGCTCGAAATCAATATGAAATAATCCAAAGTGGCGATAAGAAGGTTTTCCCTAGCTACAGTATTCTGCAGAGAGAAAAAAGTGAGTGCTATCCTCTAAAAGAATCATATGAAGTAACGGAAACATGTGCTCAAGTGACTCAAGAATAGAAGAATGAAACTCCTTGAAACTAAAAAGCAATTGGGGATGGGATGGATCACAGCAGGCAAAATTTAAGCAAAAGAAGGAAAATTATGTCTTAGAATCTCATATTTTTGGTACCAAAGAAAAAAAAAATATTATGGCAAAATCCAACCATATCATCACCAGGATATTGCCGACCTATTTTTATCAGATTTGTTAAAGAAGCTGTGGATGTAATCCAAGAAGAAATTGACTATGTACAAGATGCTGTTAATAAACAAAAATTTTTTACTAGAAGGAAAGTTGTATCCCACAAAGCACACAACGGTACTTACAATGATAGACACAAAAGTATCTAACGCCACTACACAAACCACATCCACAATGAAGTGCTATATTTGTGGCGGTACCTCAGAAGAATTTAAAAATTTAATCTTTCTTGCGGATTATCTACCTTCCACGCCAGAGTTCGTCTATTTGGGAGCATATTACGCCTTCCACATAAACTCATAGTGAAAAAGTAACGAATAAGATCTGAGGCGGACCAATGCATTGTTAAAGCGAGGAAAAAATATTCAAGTCAAATTTTGAACTGAATTAGGACGATGGTGACACTATCAGAAGATTTTTAGCCAATCCTGAATTAGCTGCAGAAATAGAAATTGAATTTGATTTCATCTAACGAATCAAAGTTGTTATTGAAGTAATATCAAGTGGTCACAAAATACATTTGCACGAGTTTGCCGTTTCTTGTTTAGACTCTACAAAACTTTATGTTACTCTATATCCCTGGCATCCTAGGACACCTACAGTGCACACAGTTTTAGTACATTGCGCAACTGTTAAGAATGTGGCATAGTTGCCTATTGGGCTGTTATTAAAACAAGCGGCTGAGGCACGAATCAAACGTTTACGTTACAAATTTGGTAGAAAGTTTTCAAGGGTTCAGTGTAATTTAGATTGTTATTAATCTCCCAAATCAAGACTCTCTAACTGAAATGTTTTGTACAAATAAACACTTGACTGCGGGATTTAAAAACAATTAAGAACCTTCTCCTCCTTCTTACCTTGTTAAATTGCAACGAGATATTAACAGATACTACATTCTTAATCTAATAAGATGAGATAAAATAAAATAAAATGAAGGTGAAAAAAATATGTCTGCTTGTTTTCCAATTTGATTGTTCTACAAAGTGTAAGAACGTATTGTAAGAATATTTACCTTGACAATTGATGATTATTATAGAAATAGCAATTGTTCCCGTAATAGCTGAATGGCTGGCATGAAAACGCACGAAAAAAAAGAAACATAAATATACAAACATCATCCATCCATCCACTTCAACAAGCAAACACTTCTTACTTTCTTCATTTACTCCATTCAATTTCACAAACCGTTTTTAGACGATGCTGTTTTCTGTTCTATGCTGTCTGTCATGTCGTTATTTTTCAGCCATTCAAGTGTTTTATTTGTTTTGTTGTTGTTTATTTATCCATTTATTTGAGACAAATAATGATGACAAGAATGAACAAAGAACCTAAACTTTACGAACAAATTTCTAGGGAGCAAATCTAACAAGCAAATACTCGTAAAAGATACAAAAATGAGGAAACAATAAAAAAAAGAGAGGAGGTCTAACACCATTACAATGCTCTCGTATTCACTTCTTTTTTTTTATCTACTCGTATTTATTTATTTGCTTGAGTGTAAATAATCAAATGAGCATTTGAACAAAAGATTTGCTTAAAGGACTTTGTTAAAGGTGCGCGTACACACACACAGCCTCAGACACATATTTATGTGAAGAAACTCATCTGCTTTCGTATTGTTTTTATCATGGACTCGGCTTGGGTATTTTGAGAATCTCGTAGAAGGCCAATAACATCGGCTACGCCGTTTTTTGGACATCCCTTTTCAGATTTACTGGCTAAACTATACAGTACGCCAGCACATGCGCCACGTTTACCTTCCCAGTTTTCAGAACTTGGATCGAGTCTTTAAAACACAAAAATGGAAAAGAAAAAATAAAACTCGGACAAATAGAAATTTATGAATTTCCTGCACTTACTTTTCCAACATGTTAAAAGCCTTTGCTGACACCCAAAACTCCTCGCATTTATAGCATTCATTAGCGATCAGCTGGAGTAATGTAAATGACTCCGAGTTGGTGTCCCTAGTAAGAAATGTATTCCAAGCCTGGAAAAATAAATTTCATTAATTCCTTTTCAATTTCCATTTTGCTCTTACATACCATTTCCGGTCGCCCAGAATGAATGTGACATTTGGCCAAAACCATGCAATAACTATGTGGGTTTTTAATATCGGTATCGGTTATTTGCATTAGCAGCTCTTCGGCTTCCTTGTAATAGCCAGTAGCGCATTTAGCCTGGGCAAAATTGTAGTTGAAGACATCATCATTTACGAAATAGCTGCGTATTGAGTTCATGTAAACCAAGACTTCCTCGAATTGGCCATACAAAAAGAAAGCGGAAGCCATGCTCTGTCTGCCCGGTATCGTGTCACATTCAGTAGCTGAACTACCCACGAGATGAAGATTTTGCTGTGCTGTTTTGATATGTTCCTTCTGCTTAAATGTAGGTATATACGAAGTTATAAATAATACATACAAGCGTAATAATACTGTTTAATTTCAACATACCGAACCCAATTGCTGTCCTAAGGCTGCATGCACTACTCCTTTTAAAATATACTCATGCGGCAAACTGGGCTGTATTTCCTTCATTAAGGCATGCGCTTCTTGTATGTTGCCATTTTTCAAATAAAATATTGCCAAATTAAGTCTGGCCTCCAGGACAATATCTAACAGGCCTGGTAATACCTGCAAAGCTCCTTCCCCATTACGAAACACTACCAAATTATGTTTGATAAGATCCACCCCGAAAGTTCCGTTATCGACAATATTTTTAATTTCCTGCTCGGCTACGCGGCCATTGAAAAGTCGAAATCGATTGCATGCCTTAAGATTAATAGCAATAGTACTATCCGAATACTTGTTGAGATAAACCTCCAAAACTTCCTGTGACATGTCATAGTAGTCGAGTTTGTAAAAGCAAAGTGCCAAATATACGTTGACGGCTGCATAGTCTCTGTAAATGCAAACAAATAATCTCTGTGACAGTGACAACTTATCATCTTATATGTAGATCGTCTATAACCCTACAAAAATCGCGTGTAGTTCATGTACTTATGCAAAGTATGGTCCAAAGTGCTCAGAAGTGTGCCAAACATAAGCCAAATGCATAAAGTCATGTTATGGTATCTCAGGGGCGTACTATATAACCCAGCTTTGCATAATATGGGAATAACTTGCAGCACCCCTAAATCCCTTTCATACTACTATGCAAGTATTTAGAATTTCGCTTGATTTTTTCAGAGACAAATCTAAAGATAATATTTCTAAATGACAAAAAAAAAAAACAAACAAATATTCTCATTTCATCATTGAAAAGTCTAAGCTATCAGAGTGTAAAATTTGGAACCGTACATTTATCCGATTCGTAACATACTGTTTTCACACGATAAAACTTTCTCATATTTCTTGTAGCAAAAATGGACCACGTAGTCCATCGATTTTTGAAGGGAAATTAAACTAAAGAGTTAAATTAATAATTTTAAAATTTAAATCTCACAGGATACAATTATTACTTTATTACGACTTTATCTTTGTTCCGGTATTATGTCCTCCCAATATAGTGGCACTCAGTATAATTTGTGACAACCAAAAATGTGGTTATCGAGCGGAAAACTCGATAAGTGCGAGTCGATAAAATTTATTGTCTTTTTTAGTCAAGTTACACGCTTCATCATCATGCCCAAATGATAAATTTTATTTTAAAAATTAGGGTTCTAGCCCGATCAGCCGAGAACATCACTCTGCCAATTTCTCGCCATGCGGAATGTATCGATTCGCTCAAAGTCAACATAGCCTTGACCATCGCTCTCATTCCGCCAGATGTATGAGAAAAAGTAATTAAAGCTACATCCGTGTCACAATACGAAGCTGGGCTGGGTATAGCGGCATACATGCGTCATTATAGTAAAGAAAGCTCTTTGTTACATTCCCACACACAGCTCGTTTAATTCCATTTTCACATTGACCACTTTATTATTTTTCGATGGTTAAAATCTTCTGAGTTCGCGTCACGAATATGTCGTAATAGCAGTACAGGTGGGTTGCGCTACTCAAAAATACCATGTTGAGTGATACAAGGAACGAGTGAAAAGGTGGGGGAGGGGGGGGGGGGATTGGTTCCTAATTTAAAACTCAGCATTCACTAAAGTTCCGTTATAATTGCAATTATCCGATAACAATGCAAGACAGAACACGCCCTGGCGATTGCACGAGTACAAAGAAGGAGTAAAAGTGAATAAATAGAGATGCCCAAAAAATAAAGATTTATTTTATGATGGTGAGGATCGAGGGGAAGAAGAAATACAATATTATACCCACCTCCTAAAATAATAGTTTTCCCAATTAAACAAAACTGAAATTTTGCCCACCTGAAGCTCAAGTTGTATCCGCATTTACACGATGCCATTTTTCATGCATTTTGTGGTTGATAAAAGAGAGGAGTGGGAAAAAGGACATATTCTGAACATTCAGACATTTTTGTATGCGCGAACACCTTGTGATTCGTGGCAGAGGGAAAATATTTAACATAAATATTTCTAATAATATACTTACTTGTTGTCTAGCAGTAGCCTCTTGTAAATATCAATTGCCTCCTGATAATGTGCCTTTAAGTAGTGCATAGAGGCAACACTTAATTGATCCTGGACGTTATCTTGCAAGGATTCTTGCAATTGCATGACTTCTTCCTCATTGTTAAATTTATGGGCCAAATGAAACATTAAACGCAATTTCAAGGAAGTATTTGGAATCTGTTCTACCAACTTTTGGGCATCGTCATACATGCCAAGGTAGAACATACAAATTGCCATATTCAAATTAACATCCTCTGTTGCTGGCTCAACACTGTAAATATGTTTATACAACTCTAGTGCCTTTTGATAATCTCCCAAATGGAAATAACAAAAAGCAATCCATTGATCAATTGAAATAGTTTTATCCTCTTCTTCAGAGTCATGTGAAAATTCCAAAAATGCTTTAGCTCCGGTGTAATCGCGTTTAATTATAAATTCCTCCAAATTAGGCAGTTGTCTTCTTGAGCTCGAGCTTGTGGCACTGAGTACTTGATGAGAACGGGCAGAATCGTTTTTACCTCTCGATAAGATCTAAAATGTGAATTGAAAAAAAATTTATAAATTCTTTTAACTTTTAAACAATTATTTCACAATTTTACCATTTTGCTTTAATGCTGATTTGTTTTGGACTTGAGCTCTGCTATACAAACAAAAACTAATTGCTACATTTCCATGGTAACGGAACAAAGGCCACCCCTGTATTTATGGTAACACTTTGTTATCCTTATTTTTGTATTGAAACTAAAGTGGTGTCGGTAATGCCGTTTAATTTTTAAATTTAAATGAAACTCCAGGTGATATGACTCATCACTTATGTCGGCATCACTCCGACGTGGGGTCTTAGCAGCAGGTGTATTAAAATGCGACCACCAAAACTTCTATATGCAACACTCGTATAGGCAACACCCTGAGCCCATCTCCTACTATGGGGTTTGGGACTATACATTCTCCCTCTGTCACTAGCTATTCTATTAACAGACTTAGTTGTAATGCAACGCAACATTGACCCTAACCAATATCTTTCCACGATTTGGATGTAAATCACAGCCACCACGTGCACTCCCGAAGTGGCCTCACCAACAACCAGTCTTGGATTTGCGGCCCAGGGGCTACTTATTTCCCGTGGTACAAGTGTTTAAACCTTTACTGGTCGAGCTGAGAAATTTCTACCTTCTTCCAATTTCAGTTCCAAGAGAAAGCTCCAGGACTTATTCCCCCATCTCCCCTGGTAACAATACATCAAGCTTGCAGCTTCGCCAAGAAGACACGCCTTTAGGGGCATTCTTTTATTACAAAGAAAATACTTCAAATCTTACCGGTAATATTGTTTTGTTTGAAACGATATTTTTGTAAGGATTTCCAATAAGGGCGGGTCCAAGTTTAAATGTAATAATACAAGCTACATGTGCGATATTAACGAAATTCTCTCTTTCTGTGAAAGGTACATATATGCGATTATGTATGTAATATAGTGACACCGATCCGGAAAGTAAAATTTTCGACCGATTCGGGTTAGTTGCTATAGACCACCATCTTTAGAAAGCCCAAAAAGATATAATTCAGAGTTGTCAAAAAGCTGGATCATCGTGAATAATTTACGTTATCTCCACTAAAGATAATTGTACCCTGAAATCCTTCATGCGGAATGTCAATTGTGACATTCGCTTTGACGTAGCGTTGTCCTGCTATAACCGTGCATTGAACACATTCATTGCGTTTAGCTCGTATTACGACACATTAGGTATCACTGATCTATACTACTGGCCGTCGGTGTTGATGCCCTTATCATTCAATTTTCGGAAGGTGGGCCTGATTAGAACTTAAAGAACTATAAATCTCGTTTTATTATATCAATCAATACCACTGTATGGTCTCGTTTATGAGCTATTGGAGCCATTGGTCTATGTTTTTTACCATCACTAATTTTTAGGATTTCTTTTGCCACAAAAACGTAAGACCTGGATTGGATTGTCGTATGCTTTCAGCAAGACAACGTTAAACACAGTTTTAAAACTAGTGAGTTGGCCAACAATTCTGCGTGTTCAATCGTTAGCGTGTCACATGTCCACATGTCAGTAATAATAAAACAGACAGAAAATAAATACCAGGTGGCAGAGCTGAAATTATACTTTTTTAAGCTTTGCCCAGAAAGATTGCTTTTGGTTAAGTGCGGACCAATGATGACACCTGATAAAACTCTTGTAGGTTGTATTCGCCCCGCATACGTCAATTGGGTTTATTGGCAGGACCATTCACCCGATGACCATTCACTAAAGATGATTTTATTACTTGGACGTACTGTTCAAACGTGTAACTAACCATGGTGATTTATTATTTGATATTGACATCTTGATTGTCGTCTTTAAAATTGTTAATACGTTAAAGTTTCTCTGCCAGCTACTTACACATACATATATGCATTTCAAATACAGACATATATATTTCTAAAAATACATGCTGATCTGTCTGCTAAGACTTTTCTCAAGCACAATAATTTTTAAAGCTTCAATTTTTTACTACAGCAACGAGTATTTAGAATAAATGAAAGTTGGGAACATCATTCTGGCTGGCATAATCCTCGTAAAGCTTAAATAAAGAGGCCGCCTGTTGTGTTCGTTTCTAAAGGAAATTATAATAAAAACTCATAAACCGCAACAAATTTTGCCATTATTTTTTATGAGAAACTTTTCCTCATTTTTGTTGTTCTTCCTTCTTTATATTTTCTTAATACTAAGTGGCCCTATATCACAACTTGAGTGTGGCTCCAACAACAACTAAGTGACGCGACTGCACAAACAGCTTGTGCATGCTGACTGGCACACATACATGCATGGACACACACGTATGTGTGTACGTATTGTTGTGTTTGAGTTTCGTATTCAAATGTAAAGCAACAAGGCTTTCTTTGCCTGCTGGTTTAATGTTTTGTTACTCATGTTTTATTATTTTTTTTAAATAAATTTGAATATAAAGCCCAGACTTTCTTTCTTTCTTCCTACTGGGTTGAGTCGACATTTGTGTGACTATGTATGTGTGTGAGTGTGTTTGCCTTCTTATTATTTTCCATTTTATTTGAAATTATTTGAAAGGTATACAAAATTTATAAGCCGCCTTTTTATTTAAGAGTGTCAAACCATAAGCTGACAAAGAACGCCCTCTTCTAACACCAGGGTCATTTACTTTAATTGCAAACTTTGGAAACCATTGGAAATTTTCACATTTTTCTTTCTTCACCTTTTGTCGTTGTTGTTGTTTATTGATGTTGCTGTTGTTGTTTGTCTTAGCGTAAACAAAGTTATGACAATTTTGCTTAACTCTGAAAAAACATTCGATGGGGGTTCAAAATGTGAAGGTGATTTAAGTTTTTTCCTAAAGAATTTTAATTTATTCTTCTTTTTTAGTTCGGGCCCTCAGCTTCGGAGGAACATTTTGAGTGGGGACCAATGTGGTGTGAGCGCACATACAACCTTTTTGTGAGCCGAAATTGAACTAAACATTGAACAACAGTTGCTACTTTAAACATAAAGTCGGAACATTGAATCCTGTTAATAAAATAATCCCTTTAGTTCTCTAACACACCTCGTAGGAGATGAATAAAAAGTGGAAGGAGAAAAGTAAAATTAAAAGAAAAATAATGAAGAACAACAAACAAACTTCTTTATGGATTTCTCGTTTGTTAATGTGAACGTTAAACATGTTTTAAATATTCTTTTAATCGTCCTGAATATAAAGGGATTTCCAACAAGAGCGGGTCGATTTTAACAGTTTGTGGCGGCCAGGTTATTTAAGCTGCGATTGTCAAAATCGTTATTTTTAATTCATCCCCTGATGCCGATTGTGTAGGGCATCCAAATGATGACCACAGTTTGGCTGGAAAATTAACTTTAGGTAAATCATGCTGTAATGCAACGACAGACAATTACGCGGTTACGGATATTGTTCATGATCAATTTGTGAGTATGGTTATGTCTCGTTAAGATAAACTGAATTCCTCCTCACAAATCGTGTGCTTTGCCGACTCCACTAGACTTTCTTCTTATTTGTCGTGTAAAGACGCGGAAGGCATTTGAATCAGCATTATATTTCATGGTTAAGGGTAAACATGGGTCTTAAGAAAAGAAAAGTTTTATAAACATCTCACAGACGGCTTTTTGTATACCAATTCACCATCGACCTGTCCTTATTGGAAAACCTCCTAAGAACTTACGTATTTATGTACTCTTATTAAGTGAACAAATTTTATTCTCTAACGCTTTTCAGTGAGTAGTTCTGGCCTGTATGCACTTTTAAATCCCCATAACACGATCGTAATGCCCGTCGTAAGTCAAAGGTCGGTAGTATATTACCGCCGTATCAGTTCTAAAAAATAATGTAATTTATAACTCTAAATATACTCTAGTATCAAAGGAATAAATTAAAGAATTAGATGTTCGTTCGCACACGCAAAGAAGCAACAAAGTTGAGGTAACCATAATCTAAGAGCACCCTAATATGATGCTAGCTAAGAAACGATAACAATCATGTAATTATCGCTTGCTTTCTTTAAGGCCTTTGCAACGTTTAGAGTTTCTGACATATATCTCCTCATGGTGGCAGCCGGTAACAGGTTTCTATCTATGCTAGGAGTCTGGCTAAATGAGTCGAGCGGACAGAAGTTAACACTCTTATATGAAATTCCTAATCCACGGTGGAATAGTATACGCCAGGGATGCGTGGCCAAGATGGTACTCGGTCTCTTGTCTGCGAACTTTGAATAATGTGGAGCTCTGTTTGGGCAGGCAGGTTAATCTCTAAAGAAACCCTGGCTTTAATTTACCAAGAGAGGAATCCGAAAGAGATGGATAAGAATGCCTCGCGAGTGATGAACGGGTTCAAATTTAAAGGTACTTCTAAGGCGTTCGACCGTGAGTGTCCAAAAGGGATTGGCAATGAAACCTGGCAAGAGGCGGAGAGATGGAGAGGGGTTTTTTGACCAGTGGAGGAATTCTGAAGAGATGGATAAAAAAAACCTCGCAAGGGGTGGGCTGGTCAGTTCCAAAAGACACTTCTGAGTTAGTGCGTAAATGTCAAGCATTGGATAGACTAAGGCTTAGAACCACGTTAAATGTGATTGCCATAGTGAACCCAAACCTTAGACAAATGTTGGTAGTTAAAAGGGACTCCATGACGAGGAAAATGGCCGACAGTCTGAAATCACTACAGTCAAGAGTAAAGGCTATTGGTAGCATGAGGCACAAATAAGAGTAAGGTAGTCGTAAATTACAAATCGGTGGTGGCCTGAATTTGAGCAAAGAAGTGGTTCCAAAAGGGATATATAAATTTAGCGGTCTGCTTTGATATTCCCCCTACATTACTAATAAATAACGTTCAAATCTAGAAAGATAATTTATTGTATTTTTTCACAAATCCTCCCACTGTGCGCTATTTGTTAATAACAATATAATTTTGGATTTCCTTTATGCGTAGGTGTCTTCCATTCTTATTCTGATTTCTTTTCTCATTTACTTTATTTAGCATTTTTCTTTGATATGAAGTGACAGAAATGACACTAAGGAAACTCTAAACAGCATTAAGGCATTTTCGCCTTTGCAATCCTGTCCTTTGCTAGTTCATGCAGTTGAGTAGATAGAAAAAGCCTTTAGAAGGAAAAACAATTTTGAACTTCATTATATTTCTTTATTTTTGCTCTAAGAGGGGGAAAATCGTCGTATACATAAATTTGTGTTAAAAGAAAAGCAAGAAATACTAAATAAGTCATATTGGCATGCAGACGAATTTCTGATTTATTCCTTTGTTATGCGAGTTTTTCTTTTACCAATTTGTGGGCAAATAACAAATGAAGATGCAAGTTAAAAACTTTTTTAAAGGACGAAATATAAAAATCAAAATATTAAATTATTAAGAAAGTAAAAAAAAAAAATATAATTGAGCTGCAAAGTTAATTTGTTTGAAAAAATAATATTGTTGTCATTTGCTTGAAAAATATAATGGACAAATTTTTTAATAATCTAAATAAATCGATTATTGGATTAAAATATTGAAAAACCAGGGGCCAGAAATAGTGATGAGTTATTTATTAATGAAAGTTTTCATAGGACACACTTAATGGGGCAAGTGTTTTAGGGAGTGAAGAGAACTTGGTAGTATTTTTAGAAGTTATTTCAACTCGTCGAACTGTAAATTTTTACACAAAAAAGGTGAAAAAACAATTAAAATTCACCCTGAGTAGACAGTTGGTACCGTGGTAATCTGCTCCATGATCATTATATTTCTGCAAAAAAATGTAATAAGCTCTTCCCAGTTAAATTTAAATGGCAGTAAATAATTGAATGCTCTAGAAGCAGAAATCAAATAAAGTAGTAAACAAGTTTTAAATTTTTTTCTTTGATAAAAATCTAGCAAAGTTTTTACCAAACTTTTTTTTTTAACAACTTTTCAGCCCCTAACAAGACATAAATTTACACATATGGCAATACTGTTGTTTAATAATAAGGATTAAAATTATAGACACATTTCTTATAGTATGTTTAGACATGCACCTTAATTGCTTAATTAAAAAGTTTTCGTTATTAAAGCGTTAATTGAGCTCAATTTTCCATACATGTATTCAATTAATAAATTAAGCAATTAGTACTTAATTGCACCATAAATTGAATTGTGTTGTTTATGTAACCATGGTGAAGTGTGTTTAGTGAGCACATAATTCTGTAAAGTGAATGTAATACAACTCTAACTAGACCCCACAACTTACAATATCATTACTACGATTAAAAGGGACAACTAATCATATTGGCACACAATTTAGCTATCTCTTTTATATTATTGATAGGAATTGGAAATTTTGTACGTACAAAGGCATAACAGATGATTGCACGCGTTTTTGAAATCGTTGTCACATCATGAAAACATTTTCAGCTATCAAGTGCTAACTGAGTAAACGAAATTGCATATGTGATGTGTCAACACAAAATTTTAGAACTCAATTTAAAATTTAATTGACTTAATTAGCTTGAACAAAATTTTTAATGTAAATTTATCTTTGAATTAAAACGTCTTTGCTTCAAAACAAAAAACAAAATCAAGAAAATTTGCAATTTTTGTTCAATTAATTGAAAATTGAGTTTAATGTATTGGATTATAAAATTTAATTTTAAATTGCTAGAAATGGTATCTAACCTTGACAGTTATTGTAGGGATGCGGAATGTGGATAAAAAAATCATTGACAGGAAAATCTTGAGAAAATTTAAACAAGCATTGAACTTTTATAGATATCAAAAGTCGTTTTAAACCCTTGGCCTAACGTCTGAATTAAGAGCAGGCCCAGAATCAACTTGAGGTTTTAAGGGCGAGAATTTTATAAGAAAATAAAGTTTAGAAATTTGCTTTTTAAAAGATATCAAGCTTTAATAGTTTTTTTGAATTTCTTCTGTTCTAGGATCCACTCCTAATCAAATGTATGCCCATGGGCATGAGAATAATAAAATAAATTATTTTTCTGTACGTGTATTATATACGTATGTAGGGCTTAGAGTTACAGTTCGACCCGGTAGGTGGGAAAGCGATCGGGTCCTAGGATTTGTTTTGGACATGCGCATGCAATATTCATCACCTAACAACGCCACATGAGTAACGGCAGTCTGTAATTTGTCAGAAAAATAAAACATTCGAGCTTTTCAGGGATACAATTACATTAAAGTACCTTAAAATTCTTGTGGATAACAAATGTTAATTACGACATAATTCTTCAGAATCAGTAGTTGCACTACCAAGTACCAAAACTGGATACTTCTTAAAAAGTAAAATAAAAGCCTAAAACTTGCTCGAAAAAGAAAATTTTTATAACAACCAATCTGTGTTCTTGCGTAAATCATTTCCATGGAAACACTCAGAAAAACAGAACATTTCAATGCAACTACGAATATAAAATGTTCAAAAATATTCGTACCTACCCATACATGCAGATTTGGTTCAATTGAATATTTTGCAAAAGTTTCATTTCATTAAAACTTTGTTTTCTTCGAGAAATTTATTATTCATGTTTATTGATTGCAAATCTTTTACAAAAACTAAGTGATTTAAACTCCAATTTCGTATTGATGAAGAAAAGGCTGACGTTCTGTTTCGCTGTTGTTGCTTTAAACTCTTTGTTCTTTTTTATTCCTTTTTGTTGATAAATCTTAACAAACTCGTAACAACGAAAATCGTGTGCTTCACTTTAAGCTGTTATTCTTCGTATTTTATTTCCTTTAAAAACGGTTGGGAAAAGTTTTGAAAACATGGCCGTTGCATGTGTCGCCACCTCAACCACAACTAAATGGTTGGTAAAGTTTCTACAATATTTGACGTTCAAGAAGTTGAAAATGTTTCCACTTTGCCACGAACTTTAAACTACAAACTTTTTGCATTCGCTAGCGCAGCAACTTATTTGTGTTCTTGCATTCTTTTTTCGTATGATTTAGCGGTCTGAGTTGTTTGTTATTTCTGTTCGTTAATATTTAAAGCGAAACCGGAAGTCAAGTGCACTTTCTGTTATTTCCTATTAAATAAGCAAGAAATGGGCATGAAAAGAGCACTTGCTTTCACTTAGAAAATCTTAAATTGTAAATTTTCTAGCTCAGCAGCATTGCGAATGCAATCATATGTACGCAAATCTATTTAGACGCCTAAAAATATGTGACACAAAATTATTCTTTAGTGGTGAAATTGAAAACAATTCCACTGAAGTTTCTTGAATGTCAGCTTGTAGCCAATTCTAAGTAAAACCAAAACCATTTTGACTAACTAAAATAAAATTTATTACTTGCAGATAAACAAATTGGAATTATAGGTTACTAAGGGCAAAAACGGATTAAGTCTTTTTTGTTTTAATTATAAGTTAAGAATAGTCAAATGAAAAAAGGATACTGATCCTGGTCTAATTTTTCTTAACATTATATATTCTGCTAACGGGGTTGTAAACGTTTGTTAAAGAAATATTAAAGGCCCGAAAAATGCAGGAATGTTTAAATAGTCCATAAAACAAAATTTAACTCAGTTACAGGATTAAGTAAAATTGAAAATAAAAAACACACACACACGCACACATTCTTAGACAAGTACTAGAGAAAAAAATTTAAGTTTTTGTTGGATGTGGTCTAACACAAAGTGTCTTCTACAGGATGCAAAAGAAAAGCATGTAGAAACCAAGAAAAAATTCTTGTTCGATTCGAGAAACATGTTCCTGCAAACATGAATGCACTCGCACACGAAGGCACACGCATACATACTGACAAAAGCTGTATGGCAAAGGACGTTTGCATTCACATCTTAAGATTATTTGTCTAATTTTTAATATTTTTTTATTATATTCTTTTTAGCTTTAAATGAAGAAAAACTTTTATTTATTTACTAATTAAGTTTGACTTTTTCACACAAATAAAGCATCATCACAAACATGTCTGGGAACCCAGTAAATAAAACTCGTACGGAATATGAGGAGAAGATTATTTTGAATTATGCTCATATCCAGATGGCACCTCTCCGGTTTATTAAAAATACAAGAAAACCGTAGAAGCTTTAACTGCAAAACTGTTGCAAGCGATTATAGTTATGGATGGTGACGGAAATAGCATAAACGTTTTAAATATGATTTATCTCTATTGGTGATGGCATTAAGGTATTAATCGATTAATTAATCATATGATTAATTGAAATGGGAAACTATTAATCGAATATTCAATTAATTTAGCTAAGGATGGCCATTATCATTTGCAACATAAAAAATTATTTCCAGCATTACTCAAAATAAAAATATGTTTATTAAAATTCTTTCTTTGGTTTAGAATTTAGAAGGTTTTTTAAAATTGATTTGTATAAAACAGAAGAATTAGAGTTAAGAAAGACGCTTTGTAATCTGTCTCTTTCTTCTTTCCGTAGGAGATGCACCTGCTTAGGTACAGAAGTCCTAATCAGAAAACAATATTTTTGCGCAAGTGTGTAAAGCTTAAGCTGAAGGCTCTACCACACGTTCTACGCTTTTTCGCAAGTTATAGAGCACAAGAGTGTAGGATGCCCTGAGTCGTAAAATGCGAATCACCCCTATCATGAATACTTTTTCCCTCGGAATTTTTCCGGGTTCCCTAAATTTGCAATCGTGAAGACATTCCCCGTGAATGATTTCATGCTAACATTAAATTCCCCTTATCGTGAATGATTTTTTTCCCGCGAATTTTTTCGCTTTTCCCTTTAATTTATTCGCTTTGATTTTGGTGGTGAACAGAACAAAAAATTGAAGTAGTTTTTATTATTACTTGAATATTTAACTTTGCAAATTTTATTTTAAGGGCAAGATCTGTTCATAAGGAACAAACTGACATTATGCTTCAAAAAAGGCAAAGCAACCGATCAATTGCCTGCGGCTTTTTGAAGCTTTCAAAAGACGTGGTGGCAGATTTTCGGAATTGCCTTACAGAAGACCTGAACAGTGCTGGCCCTCCCATCAAAAACATAACGGAATGGAAGAAGGTAGTATTTTGTTTTGTAAACCAATTTTATATTTTTTTACGTTTGATTTTATGTATTGCATTTTAGGTATGGACAGATCAAAAGCGGTATGTTCGCTCAAAAGCTGCAGAGAACCTAAAAAAAAGCGTGAGGAGGTGGCCCAAATAATTTATATACGAACTGGCAGGCACAAAGTTACTTTGTGCTGGCAGGCATGAAGGAGTCCGCAGAGGGTTTGGATAACTCCTTAATTTTTGAATTACCAGAGTGTTCATCAGCTAGTGAAAACCAAAAGGATATACAGACGCAGAAAAAAATTGTTCACGATGAAGAAATGGTGGGTAGTAACGCAACCGTCTTGCCGGAACAGATGACACCACCTAGACAACACTTTTGTTGTTAATATTTTTTTAAGTTTAAAAATATGTGCAAATTATTTTAACACGTGTAATAAATTTCTTAGATTTTGTATGTTTTTTTTCAGCTTATTCCCTTTTTTACATTCACTGAGAATTGATAGCGGGAATAATTTTTCACGGGAGATTCACGATACCATTTTTCCATTCGAGTGGAATGAAAATTTCACGTGAACAAAAAATCCACTTGCTATTCACGATAGGGGTGAATAATTTTTGTTAAATTCAAGACTTCTAGTAAAATCTCAATTTTTTTTAAATATTTATTTGTTGATAATCACGGACAAGTCCTTGTCGTTATGCTTTGCACAAGGTGAAGTAGCCACAAACCTGCCACCAGCTATCAGAAAAATTGTCTCTATAATAATTGCCACTTCTAGAGTGGCAGTTTACCTTTGTTTTGCCCAACCATACACGTACATTTATTCGTACATTTATACATAACCCTCACAAGGGGTATCAAAGGACTTTGTTTTCAAAATAGACCTTTATTAGTAATGAAAAATATTTATTATTTCTTTTGCAAAATGCAATATCATTCTTTAGAGGGCCGTTAACCGGAATGGCCGTAGAAAATTTAACGTTCTTGTGTTTATTTTTGTGGCAACAAGTGCTGTTAGTTGCTTTGTCCATAGCTGCCTTTAGTTATTATTCCCTTTATCCGTTTGCCTGACTGTTCGTCTAACTGTGTGTCTGTCTGGCTTGCAGATGTTTGCGGTTAACTTACTTACCTAATGAAATGCGTTATGGCGGTTTGGCAGCATCATTGTGGTCGCTCAAATCGTAAAAATAAATCAATTGTTGAAAATATGGTGATTTTGTGGTGTCGTTGTCGATACAAGTCAGACATTGTTAAGGTCAATTATTATTGTTTTATCTTTTCATTTATTTTCTTTGTTTTTGAGTTTGAAAATTTTGTTGGGAATAACAAATTTAAAATAAATCTAAAGATTTATTTGCCAGTCAGGCATGAGAAGCAAATATAAGAAATAAAATTAGAAATAAGGTTATAAATAATTCAAACACTGAGAGTCGATTTTTTTGAATTTCTCGCGCAAAAGCGCCGTTGTTTCGTTGGCTGTGAATCACATATCTTAAAGGTCCATGTCCTAATTTCTGGCCACAGGAAGCCCGGTATCATCTTGCGGGTGTGACTCACAATTAACATTGTGCATTATGATTGGACCAACTTATAGTTCCCATTCATAAGCTCGTGAGATAGTGGAGTATCGGAACGGGCTCAGTGGTACCGACAGTCCCATGGAGATTAAAATTTTGACATAGAATGAACCAATAATAAGGACGTTAGAATCGCATACGGTTAGATCCAAAATAAACAACTACTCCAAGCAAGGTAGAGCGCACATCATATGGGTGCCGGATCTCTATGGAGTGGTTGCAAACGAATTAACCAACGGTCTGGCAATTAATGTCAGAGAGCTGCTGGAGGTGGGTTCCAGTGCCGCAAAGTCGCATTAAAGCTGAGCTGAAAGGTTGGACGAAAAGAGCCCATATAGCACAGTAGAACGTAAACACCATGAAGAGAATAACAAAGACCCCGTTTGGTATACCTAAATGGGAATAAAACAACAACTAAGTAAATCTTAATGCAGTAAGATGATGTCACTTGCGGCGCTAGCCCACAGAAAAACGATTAACCGCATACATATTCTGAATCCTTATCAAAATTTGCTATCTACTTACCCTGTAGAAATTATATACCTTGTGCCGCAGATAACTTGCAGACATTAATGTTGAAACAAAATTAAAATTTAATAAAAATTTAAGAAACTTAAAAAAAGAATTTCCTCCAAAAACCGAAATTTAAAAACAAAATGATAAAAAACCAAAATTTTAGTAAAAAAAATCAACAAAACAACATAAATTATGAAATTTTTTAATTTCTTCTCATACATTGAAATTTTACCAAGAAGTCGGAAAAAATCACAAGAAGTCTATATCCTACAACTCGAGAATTCACTAATAAATTGAAATTTCACTAATAAAATTTATTATGGGTTTTACCAACTTTTCAAACATTTATTAATTAATTTTTTTGTGGCAAGTATTTTTTGTTAAATTATTTTTTTCTAATAATGCTACACAAAGACGAAATGAAATATCGATAGTAAATCGATTCAACGAGCACAGCTCTTTTATTATTATTTATCTTCATAATCGATAGCTTATAATTAATTAATGTATATAAATTATTATAAGTGTTCAAGGGCTAATGAAGTTAATCAAAAAAAATTAAGAATAATAAAAACTATAAATTTTAACTCGAATCCAAATTAAAAAGAAAAAAAACAGAATCGAAATTTCACCAAAATTTGGGAATTCACCAAATTCTCAAAAACACCAACAAAATGGGCAACAAATTTCAATAGCAAATAACCTCATCCATCAAAACATACTTAAGTCTGAAATTTCTTTAGAAAGTCCAAATATCAATAAAAAATCGAAATTTTTAGTCTTTCAACATTTTTAGAAGTTTTTATTGGGTGAAGGGTATATAAGATTCGACACAGCCGTAAGTCTTATTTTTCGGGATTTATTTTCTCGGAGTTGAATTGTGGACCGACGAATAGTTCATGTTTAGCACTGCCAACTAGATAGTGGATAGCAGGTACTTAGAAATAGGGTTGTAGGGTACCCCATCTTGTCGGGCTTTCTCTCCAGCCGGTTTTAATTTTCATTCCAAGATAAGTATGTCAGTCTATTTTGCTTTTGTGGCGGCTGCTTATCTAATTTTCCAAGTTTCCATAGTTTTCGATTAGCCTGGCGTCTTTATAGATTGGCTTGCATTCGTTCGCCAACATTTTTACTGGAATCATCTCTGCTCTGCTGACGAATGCTGCTTCATCCGGTACGGGTTTACAAGCACACAGGTGCCAGTGTATTGAGCTTAGAACATACATACGTATGTGTGTATGCAAGTATGTGAGCATGTATGTGTGTATTTCTGTATTCCTGTATTTTGTAAAATGAAATTAAAAGTAAAAAAGCAAACAATATTCACTGAGTTGGAAACATTTAATAGTCTGTTAGTGGTTAAATGATAATTTGTTGGTTTTCGTTCCAAAGTCCGATCTGAATGTAGTGATGGAAAAGCTAAATTTGTATCCATATTCGTACATGTAATACTCGTATATGTATATAGTCTTACTTGTAAATGAAACAATTTATTTTTCAATTTTAATTTAAATACTTTTTAAGTGCATTAATTTTTCCTTCCTGTTTTTATTATACAAAAAAATAAAACAAAAAAAATGTTTTTTTGAAATGTCATTCATTTTTATGCTTGTGACAATTTGACAAATAAATGATATTTTCTGGTTGTTGCGGTCGACCAGGTCGATGAGGTTCGTCATTTTGTTACGTTAATGGTTATAACCGCAGTGCAAAAAATGGAAAATACGCCGGCAATTGTTTCGGCAATGTCTCATTCGTTCCAAGCACAACGTAGGCGGATAAACAAACAACAAAGCAATAAATGTGCCTGTGTAAATGAAGGGCATGTTTGTGTCCCTACAGTGATAGTTTTAATGCATGTCACACAAATATATTTAAAAATATGTTTGTATCTCAAAATTTTAACCTTTTGGTTATTTGAAATTTCCAATTAATTTCCAATTTTGCAGTCGGAAGTGAGGGCCCTCGTTATTAGGATTTTTCTTTAACAAATTTGAATTGAAACTATTTATTGAATTTTAAAGTGGTTCGCATTTTATAATCAAACATTTCTACTCTACTAAACATTATTTAATTTTGAAAGGAATAAAAAAAAAACCAAATCAAGCCAAATCAATTGGCAATAAAAATGCCAATTAACTTGATCTTAATTGCTTGTGGTAATTTTATGGCTGAAATAAAACTGTAAAAAGGAGAATGACGGAAAAACCTCCAACAAATCATAGAGTTTCGACATTTTTTCTTTGCACGCTTTTCACTAAAATCGTGGGAAAAACTCACACCGCCAAATATATGAAGTCAAAGATGAAAAAAAAAACAAGGAAAACACTGTGCGAGTATTTTACTACTCGTGCATGTATTGAGTGACTTAATCACCAAATTGTTGCTTTTGTTGTTCCTTTCAAATTTTTTTTCCGTTATGCTTAGTGTTCTTGTGTGTATTTGTGTATTGATTCCATTTATTTCCTTTTTTTTCATTATTTAATTCTGCTTCCAATAAATTGAAAATTACAAAGTTTTTTTAATTCGCAAGAAAATAATACGGAAAAAGTGTCATAAACATACCACGAGTACAGTGAGAGAAAAGGGAGGAGATAAGAGAAGCAGAAACGAGAATCAAATCAATAGAAACATACTAACATGTGTATGTACATGTATATAAATGTTAGATGGGAGAATGTATAAAGAATTGAAAAGCTTTTGCTTAACAGCAAAAGTTTTTCCATTATTTGAAGATTAGAAGAGTCTAAAAAACATTTACCATGACGCTAAATTTACCACACTTTCATGACAACACATACAAAGTGCCAACGAAAAAAGGAAAGAAAAAAGGAAAAAATAAGTCAAAGAAGGAAAAAAGTATAAAAACCATTTTTTTTCATACTTGGTATGTGTTGTGTCGATTTTGTTTTTATTTACTCAACTACATATGCATGTACGTGTGTATGTATGCGTGTATATGAGGATGTGTGAAAGTTTCTTTTGTGTGCATTTTTTAAACATCCATTGAATTTTCTCTTTTTTCACACCAAATGTTTTTTTTCCAGTTTTTTTCAGTTTATAGTTTCGTACAAAAAAAAAAAAGAAAAAAAAGAGAATAAACTACATAGTAGCATGTCCATCAAAAAGAATATTTATATTAATTAATTATGTCTGAAAATTCCTGATAAAAACAAATTGATTCAAAAATATACAATCATACACATGTGTTTTAAGACTTACTTTCTTCCAAAGTCTGTAACTTTGTAACTGATTGGAATTTTATTTAACACCCCGTTTCCGCTTACCACATTACTGCTAGTAGTATAAACGTATTATCAACGAAAATAAGAAAAATTGCAAAGTGAAAGTTCATTTTAAAAATGTCGTCGACAACAAAATTTATAGCAAATTATTATTAATACAGTATTGCCAAGTACTCAACCGTACCTAGGGACATATACATATCTTGCTATTATATATTTCTTTTGTCACCACGTAAAAAATATTCTTAAACTTACCTCCCAAGGGCGCCTTGATGCCTTCACAAAAATATAGGTTTGTCCTACCGTTTGTAATTTCTACAAAATTCATTTCCGACCGAACCAAGTATATATATTCTGGATCCTTAAAGGTAGGGAATTTATTTTACCGATGTCCGTACGACCGATCTTGAAACCTATTTTGATCTTGAAATTTGGACCACATGGTCCTGAGATATGGGTAAAAAACCTTCTTTCTGGGGTTTTTGTGTATTATTACTCTTGCGGCAAAACGCGCCCATAAAATTCTGAATCTGAATCCTTATGAAATTTGCTATAAAGTTCCCTTACAGAAATTATCATCCCGAGGCCCTCAGATAACCAATGGACCTAAATGTAGGACAAAATTAAAACAATTTTTAAGAAAACCTAAAAATTTAAAAAAAACTAACGAAACCAAAAATCGAAATTTCACAAAAAAATATTCAGAAATTTAGCCAAAATTTTAAATTCACCACAACTTCAAAAATTTACTAGAAAATCGAAAAGCTAGAATAAAAAAATTATTTCTAACAAACGAGAATTTAATACAAAACCAAAATTTTACCAAATTAATAATGACAATGATACTAGTAAAGAAAATTGTAATGGTATTGATAATGGTGATGATAGTTATAATCCTAATGATAATGGTAATGACAGTGATAGTGATAATGATAATGAGTAGAAAGGAGATAAGAAAAAAAATAGCGTTCACTATGCAAATAAATTTTAAGATATTATTTAAACCTTCTAGTGCACGCATACTACGGCAATACAACAAAATATTGTTATGGCAAACATATAATAGTTATTTGCAAACATGCAAAACATAACTTTAGTTGCGATAAATAAATTACTGTCTACATTTAATCATTAAGTGTTTACTAAAAATTGCAGCATTGTTGAATTTTTATTAATTTTTCTCACCACAAACAAAGTGTTTCAACTATACAAAAATAATATAATAACTCTGACCATAAAAATGATTTTTTTTAGACATAATATGTTGAGTTCTTTGATGCTTGGTATTAAAATAATGTGGCTTAACAAGTTAATGGTTTGACTATTAAGCATTCGATTGCTTTACCCGCCTGTGTTTGTACGCTCTAAAATGGTAATATTATCATTACTGACAATAATATAATTCATTTACAAACATATAACTAAGTCAATAGTAATATATCGCTCTTTGATTATGATTAACTCAAACATGTTATTTCTTTGCGTGTATCTAATAGACTTTGGGAATATCAGTTACATTTCGCAAAATAATTATACATGAAATTATTAAATTATATATAATTGTAATTGAAATCAATCTAATTACAATTCCTTGCAATTGTACTTAAATTAAAATTGTTTTAATTGCAAATGGAATTGGAATTTTTTGTAATTTTTGATTAAAATTTTCTCATTTTGAAATTACGTGTACTTGCTGCTAATTGCAATTAAAATTGTTCACTTAACGAGGTAGGTACTTTATTTCAATAAAAGTTACATGTAATGTGTATTCCAGATTATAATTTAACATTACATTAATTTATAATCGCAAGTAGTTGCTACGTACTTACAGCTACAAGTTATCTATAAAAGTCTCACACAGTTTTGTTGCTCACTGTATGTACTTGTATGTGAGTGAATATGCATATGTCAACATATATGTATGGACGCGTATTGGTTTATGCTACTACAATCATGATAACTTTTCTCTGAAGTTATTTTATAACAAAAGATTTTTAAATTTACTTGAATGCAGACCAAAAGTATTGAATGCTGTAAACGTCTACAAAGAAATAAAAAATAAGGGAATATTAAAAGATTTTTCGAATCTTTTTTTATTTCGGGTTTGATGTCTTTTTATATTTTTTTTAAACTAACAAAAATATACTCGTACATAAAATGACTCAAAATAAAATAAAAGTTTTCGTAATTTTGTGTTTGTATAAAAAAAAAACTTTAAACAATTAATTTCTCTGAAAGTAAAGTTGATTATTTACATCGAGACACTAGAACAAATTTAGCTCTTTGAAGCCAGTGTCATGGACATCTTCCGTATTCAATTTAAAGCTTTTCTTACCAAAATAACTCCCGATACATATTTTTAAGCAAATATGTACGTAGCACATAAACACGTAACACTAAAAGCGAATTTAGTATGTCTAGACTAAAATGCCGATAAATCAAAAAGCAGCCATAGCTTTATTACCATAAGTAATTTTTTACGCATCCATTTCGTATTTTACCACTTCCGTATTTGGTATTTTGTAGCAACATTTTTAGTCGTCAGTTTGTTTAATTTGTTAGGCAATTTTCTTTTAAGTGATGTTTCGCTTTAGTTGTTTATTCGTTTTTATTGAAGCTGGAGGTATTTCAGCTTTTTCAATATTCCTTCAATTGCTAAATGTTTAGCCAGCTTTAACTAACATTTCTAATGGATTGATTACACTAAAATTAATACCCCCAACATTATGGTCGTGTTTAAATTTGTTTATTATATAAATAAATATAAGACACCTTTTTTTATTGCTTTTTTAATGCCCAATATTAATAGGCAAGACGTAGGAGAACTACGCTTATAGTCGCTTGAACGTAACCTTTTTGTTTGACATAACTTTGCCGAACTAGATTAATTAAAATTACGCAATTTAAGCTTTTTTCTAAAAAAATTTCACGAGTAAAAAAGGGGGAGATAACAGGGAGTTTGGTGGCCAAATTTGCGTGGAGTTGTTCGTTAAACAATCAACCAAGACATGTATGTAAAATTAGGATAAAATCGGCCATAACATCCCCATTGTGCGTGAACATATGCGGAAGAACCTCTAACAGTCGATGTCTGGTCGTGAACTTTGATTTTCGCACATTTCAATTTGGCGAGTATTGCCTTGGCACTAGGGTTGAGATAGTATTTGTATGGAGATCCTCAGGAACAACCCCTTATTTCGAGAGGTTGGAAAAAAGGTATGGGACAAGAAGTGAAGAAGATGAGATGAAGGCAAATTGCTCTCCGTAGGGGTCAGAAGTGGGAATTAGAAGTGTGGGTAAACCTGTAAAATGCTCCACAACCGTCACGAAGTTGCCTCTAAGGAGGTGAAATGTAACAGCGACCCCTATAAATTTTCCCCATCCAACAATTTTTCTGCTCATTCATCCGCCCATCCCCACTTCCTAGAGGGCTTCCTTACAAAAATATTTTTTAATATAATTTACTCCCACCGTTCAAACTGTTCAAAGGTTGCCCCTAGAATTTGTTTATCGCCAACATTTTCTACGAACTTACTTACCCTCTATATTCAACCCTTAACGTGGTCCCCCTACAAATAGTTTATTTTTTATAATTTTTTTTTTATAATACTGTTGCCATTGTGCAGACTGTTGAAATGCATGATCGCTCCACTTTTATTCTCCCTCCCAACATATATTCCGAATATATATACTCTCTATCTCTAAGCCAAATAGAGGTTCCAATAAAAATTTTACGTAAAACCGATCAAAACCGAATTAAACCCGGAACAGAAAGAATGTATGTGCAGACCAAAGTGCGAACCCAAAATTATGCCAGCAATACTAATTGTGTGGATGGAAGTGTCACGTGTCTTTGCAAGCAGTATGAGATCACATACCGAACCTCATTTAATCGGATAACCATCCTCAAATATAAAGGGAACAAGCGCTCAAGATGTATTTTTGGTGGCATTAGACAGCGTGCATGCTTGGTGACTGACCTAGTCATGATTTTTTGCCGCCAATAGTTTATTCCAACGAAACATAGAGACGTTGTGAAAACCAATTTGAAGATATGGTTATCTCGCGCATTGGTAACGTAAATTGGTCATCTAGACAGTGCTATTTAACGACGCTAAAGTTTTTCTGGTGGTGACAGGTCTATGCCAATAAATCGTAATCGACTGATGCAAACGTAACTTTGGCTACCGCTCAAATTTAGGCGGATTACGGCAAGAGTCATTGCAAGTTGGATCTATTTAATCTGCAACTCCGTAAGGATCTGTGACCCATTTTTGATGATTTAATATTTGCTACATTAGGACACGCTTGGTTTTTTCAAATGTAAAAACAATTTCGTTTAGGCCACAACGCAGCTCGTTGTTTTGACCTTTCAACATGAACCCGCCCTAAGCTATTGAATTTTAATATTCGCGTTTTAATGTCTGGGGGTTTGCCTACAAAAAGGAAAAATTTCAAAATCAAATGTCAAAGAAATAATGTGAAGTTTGACAGAAAAGTGTGAAATTTTATTTCACATTGAACTGATCGGTAGATGTCAGTTGAAAGTTTTCTCGGAGCGTTTGTGCAAAATAACAAGTCCCAATAATGCTTTCTTACCTGCTATTAATATTTTTAGTTTTTCTGAATTCAATTTTGCTCAAATATTTCTTCATTTTAGTCATACAATTATTGAAATACTCAGGCACGCAAACTTGTGTAAATGCGAGTGTGAACATCGTGAACATATAAAATGTTTAATGGCTTAAATCACATCTTCCTAATACGGCTACATACTATAAATATTTATTTATATGCAACAAAATGTATGCAAATGGCTGAGAATGTGGCGTTAGCGTATGAGCGCACATCGTCTTTAGATTCGTTTTATTTTGCCTCAAAGTCTGGGCTTATCGTCAACTTTACAAACCATTAGACTTTGCCTTCCACATACCACAGTACAGGGTATGTAAATTTTTTTTGAAAAATACTCGTAGTTATCTATGCACTCGTATCGTGCTACAATCTATTGTACATTGCATCATCAAATAAATATGAATAAAAGCTTTGTTTTGGTGGCAAGAACATGAAAGAATGATGGCTAAAAGTCGATATTATTTAAAATATTTTTTATGAAACTAAATTTGAGATTTTCTTTCAGTCTTTCAACTAAAATTCAGTTTGTATTTAAAGCATAAAATATATTTTAATGATTTTCTTCGGTTTGGTTTAGGTTTCTCCCTGCATTATTGAGACAAAAGACATCCTTCTTCTTGCTGTTCGTCTAGTTTAAGTTACGAGTGGAGAGCTTTTGGTTAGTGAGAAAATCGCATACTTAATACTGAAGCACATTAATGCCTTGAATCATCATTTCATTACAAAAAGAATGTAACGTAAAACTAACAATCAAACATTCAAGGAATTCCTTGATTTTGTGCTTCAGTAGAACTTCTAACACTCAACAGGCAACCCGAAAACAATCTGCAATTTGCTTGCAAAATGCAGTGGCTTAAAATCGATTTGCTCTACACAGCTTTTGCTGTTGTTGATGGAATGTTTGTGCGTGTGAACAGAGAATTTGTTGCAGAACGTAGTTATGCGTGTGTGTGTGTGCGTGTAGGGGATTGGAAAAAAATCTCTATCCCGTAAAGACTAATTTGAATTTAAAGTTGTTTTCTTTGTTAGTTCCCACATAAACAAGATTTCCATAATGCTGCTCAATTTTAATTGGTTAAACAAAAAGGCAATAAAGATAACACAAATTATCTTATTACGAGTAAGATGATATTTAGGTTAGCTTAGGTTTACAGCTCGCCTACAACACAGGCTTACGTGAAGGAGGGAAGAGAAAGAGCTTGAATGGTCACTGTATGTGTACTGGTGTGGAGGCATTCACGAACCAGTCCTTGCTCCTAGTTTAGAAATACAACTCAGTAGAGGCTGACGAAAGACCTTCTCTCGAGGTGAAGCTGCCGTTGCTCGGAACAGTGGCACAGAAGAAAAAATCCTCCTCCTCTTCCATATAGCGACAGCTTCTATAAGAGTCATTTGCTGGTAACCCTATTGTGTCTCAGCAGATTTCTGATATGAACTCAGTCTAATTTGATCCAGATTAACTTGAGGTGTTTTCTTTTCTACAAACATGCAACATTTTTTGCACTATTGTTATACTTGAAATATGTTTATGCATATTTCTATTTTTATTTATATTTTATTCCAAATATTAAAACGAAAGGTGCCCTTAATAATCTGTATAAAAGCCCAAGTAATAAGGGTGTGTGTTAAAAATGTACCCTTTACCAAGGCAACATTTTTTTCAACAAACGAAAACGCCATTAAATTAACCTTTGGCAGCTCAAGAAAGATAACACTTGCTGAAGAGCAAAAAGAATTTGTTTAAGCCAACATCTTTGATCATAAAACACACGCTTACGTAGTCTTTTATACTTCATCACGCAAGTGCCATTGTCAAGTGATTAATTCGGCTGTAATTTCCAGTTGAGGCTTAACACTTTATTCAGTTGACTAAGTGAATAATTAATAATCGTGAACATGCCAAGGAGTATTACGACACAACTCACTGTCTACTACACGATAAACTCAATTTTAAATACAAATTCAAACATGAAAAATATAAAAGTTTTTTAGAAATAAATTCACATTTACGATTTTTACGGACAAAATAATAAATACAAATTTTGCGAAATCCAAAAAAAAAAAAAACAAATAACGTGGCTGGTATTGTTTTTATGTTGGAATATTTGTGAATAGAATCCTGGTGTGTGTTATTTTCCATTTATTAGAATGTGGTGCTGCGAAAAAAATTTATATTTCAAATTAAATGCAGTCCCACGGTGTCATACCGTAGTGAGCAGTAGTAAAATGATAAACAAATATTTGTACACGTTAAAACGGATTGATTTTCAGAGCGATGCTGACAGAGCATATGAATTAAAAAATTTAATAGAAAAATTTATACACGTACATATCGCCAAACGAAACGAGGAAGGCCTCCTACAAGCTTTCGAAATGCCAGCAGGGGAAGTATTAGATATTTAATTCAGCAATGCTTTTCAGATTTTTGGTGCTCTTCTAGCCTTTTCCCGCAAAACCTACTTAAGCCCTCTCAACTGTTAGGCTGTGAAAATTTGGCCGAAATAATTCGAAAAGTTATAGAAAGTTTAACGTTGTGTTTGATACTCCACGGGAACATTATAATGTCACTTGTTTTCCGACAATGAAAATTTCTTTATTTTGACAAATTTTTTTTAGCTAACGATACGATATGTTTTTGGCTGGTGAGGCATAGTCAGTTAAATAGAAAAATTGCATGACGTTTTTATTCGTTTTTTTGTATTAATTTATCAGCATCACACTCCGTTTATGAAAACAGGTGTTAACCACAACAACATCGTGTGAACGTGGCGGCTAAAAATTAACCTATAATATTGTTTTGAGCGTGTAGCTCATAGATTTTAATCGCGTGTCATGTTATTTGGTTTAAATGTTTTATCGAAATTGTTGTCAGCACCAAACTTGTTGCGATAATTCAAGCATTTTTTTCGATCCTATACCATGTTAATTAATATTTAACTCAGTACAAATGACGTGTAAATGCGAAAATTCAATTGCTTATATAGTGGTTTCCATGAATAATCGCGTATCTCCATTTTTTGTCGGTTTTGAATTATTGATGAAAAAAAGGACTAATTTACAATTTGGCAATAAAACACAACATAAATTCTTTGCCCTACCGAAGTATTTGAACTCAGAGAGGATCCAGGGAGAGGAGGGAGGGGTGAGGAAAAGTGGAATGAATTGAGCTGGATCTGCGCCTAATGTGGACATACGTTTGATATCCGACAAACTATTTCTGCACTTAACCACCCATTTGGGGTAAGAAAGAGACACTTGTGTATGAGAGAGCGGAAACCTTCATTGGTGGCTGCATTAGTACCATTTCCGTGTAACTAAAAATTCTAGAAGTGACACAAGTGGTTTTATCTCCGCACGCCCCACTCGTATTTTGACGTTATGGTCTTTTTATTCAAATAATTATTCAAAGAGACAGAAAAATTTCATTTGGAGCCCGAACATCGAAGAATTCTTTTTCTGACTGTCCTGAAAAAATTTAAATTTCAGACTTATGCGGTTGTTCATAACAACCACAAAAGTACATGTTAATATAACAATAAATAATTGGGTTTTAGAAATTCGGATTCGACATTCACCAACCGATTATTGGTAACAAAAAAAATCTTCACAATTATTCTACGGAGTATTGCGCTCCATTGCTTGTCTGTTTGTATACTGCAGCTCTCTTGTTCTGAAATGTCAAATATGAATGACGTGCGGCGCCTTTTGCAAAAAATTATAACATCTTCTGATAGGGTAATTAACTTTGCGCCACCCTGTAGTAAACGAGTGCTTAAAATACCTAACCTGCTGATGATCTATGGAATTCACAGATGGTGGCAATTCTACTACATAATTTGCCATTTTTTGGCATTTGCTCCAGTGCCCCTTAAAATTATAATAGACCCAAAATTTTTATGTTTAAGAAAAAATTACTACAATAAAGACTTTAATATAAAACTTGTTCAAGTAACCCTTAAACAACAACCGCAAAATTTCAAAGTTTCACAACCAAATATGGGCCACTTTTTAAAATGTTTTTACTCGCCAAAAAAAAAAAAAACAAATAAATGAAATCTGTTATCTAAAACTGTTGCAGAAAAGAAAAAACTCTCAACTCACTGAAAATCACAAGGGCCGAAAAAAAAGGACTAACAGTCTTACAAACAATTTAGGGGTCGTTGAGTGGCCAACATCATCAGGGCTGCAACCCACAACAAGACATGTAAAGTTAAAAGGGAAAACAAAAACATATTTAATTAAAGCTCTGAGCATATTAAAAACTTTTTCTACAATTTCAACTGTGTGAGAGCAGTAAAGAGAAAGAAGAATTGAACAAAATAAAGCGAGCAGAAAGGAAGAAAACCCTTAAGCAAAGGTTAGATTAAAATAATGAATTTATGGATTAAAAAGATTAAAATAGAGCAAAGCAAGTGTCTGGCAAGCGGCAAGAATTTGATTAATATTAAAGCTTTGTGGAAATTATGTAGTCGCGTATTTAACAAGTAAAACATTAAAACAGTTGTTCAAGTATTTTTAATAAAATATTGAAGAAAAAAGTGTTTAAACACAACCGCAAACTAAATGAAAAACAAAACAACACGAAATGCTTTAAAGTAATCAACACCGGAAGCCCAAAAGAGTACTTCTACAACAAACAAAAAGAAAAAAAGAGAAAAAAATGATTTTTGTTCATAAAAACAACAAAACAAAGCTTAAACAGAGAAAAGTTTTTTTCAAGTGAGAATGAAACAAGAGAAGTTAGCCGGAAGCGGAAACACGCAATTACCGCTTTTAAATAAACAACAACTTACAAAAAAAGTAACAATTACAAATAACATGAATGCGTTGTATATGCGCGTTTATGTGTATGCGTCTGTGTGTGTGTGTGTGTGTGTCTGTATTATGTTTTAAAGAATAAATCAAAAAAGTTCAGCATACAAAATGAACAAAGTACGCGAGCATAAGTAGGCAAAAGTACATTAACTGAGTGTGTTTTTTGCTTTTGCTTAAAGCATTTCCGCTTTCCAAGTCGCTGTATAAAAAATTAAGAGCATAACCCGACCGAAACGTTTAAAATAATCAGCGTGTACTTTTAAATTTTTTGTATATTTGATTAAATTTATATGGCTCCAAACACGTAGTAATTTAAAAATAAAAGAACCTAAAACGAGAAACGTTTTGAGATTTTATTCGAAATAATTTTTCAACTCGTAAACGCTTTTTATTGTTGTATCGATTGTATTATTGTATTATAATACAATATTGTATTTTTCATGTTGGTGATTTCCATAAAATGTTGTTGTAACCCTATACCCGAGACAATACTATTTGTTTGATTAATTTGTAGTTAAATAAGTAATGTAGGGGGGATAACTAAGCCGACCGCTCACTTTATGGAATTTGGATTCTTGGATAGTGGGAATTTTTCGATCTCTATGGATATTTTAATTTCTTATATACCAGGGGAGCAAACGATTAGTCATAAAATCCTAGACTGTTTTCTTTTTAACTGTTGGATGTTTGATGAGCAAGCTGTACCCCACAGCTGAATGGCATATGACCATATTGGCTTTTAATGGATTTGTATTCCAAAGCCAGGCTTAAGTTACGACCTATTAACCAGTGTAGTTGATTAGTTATAAATTTTTAATGCCGTTATTTTTGTCGCAATATGGCGGGACGAAGTTCGATCTACGTGATTTTCTGCCGCAACAGTGTTGTAACAATATTGTCTTCGGAGGTAAAACGTTACAGGAGCATATTTAGCTAAATTTACATTTATTCTCTACTTTATTAAGTTGTTCGCTAGATCATAAATGTGAAACTGAAGTTGTTCAGTTTGGTTTCTAATTTTTGTTATTGTTTATAAATGCAGTATCGTTAGCAAACTTTGGCGTATATGTATTTGGGATTGTTGGCATATCCCCTTGAAGAACTCCTGCAGAGATTTTACCTTTATTTGAAAGCTGGTTCTTTGAACTTATTTGAAACGTTCTATCTTGAGAATTCTATAAACTATGAATTGAGAGTTATATGTAACCATAAGGACTAACTTTAATTGTGGATACAAATACAAAGAATAAAACTGGTCAGGATAGTAAATATTTACTGCGGTAGTTACTATCTGTCTTATTAGTCAAACACTTTTGAACTGTTAAAGTGTCAAACCCAAGTTAATTGTTTATTTAACAATCTTGACCAACAGTGAGATCTACTGCTCAAGATTATATAAGAAATTTTCAAAAATTTTAAGCTTTGGAATTGATTTTAAAACTAAAGCAATAGAGGTTTTCATAATTTAACCACTAATAGATTAATTCCTTATCTTCATTTTGATATCAAGCCCAAATAGGTATCTGGGAAACGTGAGCAAACATGCAAAACTTCACAATAACCGGAAGGTTTTTGTAGGAGTTATGGCATTTTTAACGATAAAGGAGACATGGCAGGACCTGGAATCCTTGCTGCTGCTATTTGTATCATATGTGTGGATTTCCGCAACCTTACCATCATACATAAAACGTAAATAAAATTTTGAATTTTAAAAGCTAATGGGAGGTGGGCGTCTCTTTGGTCCGATTTGTCCAAAAATCATTATTTTTTTAATTAGTGTAAAAGTCTCCCCCAACTTCTTCTATGTTTCTCCCATCATATTATATGAGATCCAAGCACCGTGCAATGACTGCAAAGTTTATATAAGCAAGACTGGGATCTATGCAACAGACTAATGGAAAATTGAACCTCCTTTATTTCTGCTATCCTGCGACGCTGCGTTAAACGTTGGAACGATGCTGTATTCCATACACGCAAAAACATCGTTTTGGAATTGTCACAACAACTATATTGTGTTCTGTATAACAATATATTTTTGTGGCAACTGCTGTAGGGAAAAAATAGCAAGACCTTGTTCATAATTTTAAATTTCTTTATTTATTCTGCCAAATCTATTTCGTCCCCTTCAAAGTAATCTCGCGCAGCTGCAATACACTTATGCCAATGTTTTTTTATAATCCTCGTGACAGTTGTTAAAGTCAATTTTCGGAATAGCCTTAAATGCGCGTAGCGATTCACGTTTAATGTCTCTAACGGTTTCCCAGGAGGGGTCGCTTGAGTTTGCTGAACAGCCAGAAGTCACACGGAGCTAAATCAGGCGGATACGGTGGTTGTGGAACGATATTGATTGAATTTTTGGCGAAAATCTCACAAAGAATCAACACGGTATGCGACCGTCCATTATCGTGGTGCAAAAACCAAGAGTTGTCGTCCCAAATAATCTTTTAAAATGGTTTTCACTGATCCCTCCGATATTCCAACGACATCAGTAAGGTCTCTGACTATTAATCATCAATTCTCGAACACCAATTCCTTGATTTTATTGTCGTGTTGATCATCAGTTGATATTGATGGCCGTCCTGGACGTGGTTCGTCGTCAATGTGTTCTCGACCCTCTTTGAATAATTTATACCAATCAAAAACACTTGCTCGCACCGAAGGCCTTCTGCAACTTTCTGAACGTTTCGGCACCAGAAATTTCATTCCGCACACAAAATTTAATGGAACTTCGTTGTTGAATAATTTCACTCATTGTAAAAATCGCCGAATGCACTTGTTGTACTTCAGAGAGACAAGTATATACTAAACACTAATGATTACTTTGATGTGATATTTGGCGCAGATGTCACTGACAGTCATACCAACGTAGAAAAAAAAATCCGACGAATGGATTTCCGCACGAAATTTAAATTAAAAAGTCTTACTATTTTTTGCCCACAGTAGTATATATATAACCGATAAACCCCGTTGAGAAACCGAGTCACTAAAATTACCCAAATTAATATTTAAAACGAATAATTGTTAAACTTTTCCTTCGCCAAACCGGTTTTTTAAATACTCTTTCAAGCTTCAATTTTCTAAAGTTGAAAAAGTCTTAAATTTAAAGAGTTTAAATCTATTCAAAATGCAAATTTATCGTTATGCTGCAAACACACACACATTCTTATATGTATGTGAACATCGGGACATAGCTTAACCCTTAAAATATTATTGTCAAAAAAAAGGATTAAAAAAACACACACAAAAACGAAACGAGAGATACGAGTTAAATATTTTTTTTGTTCTTCTGTGTGGCATAAAGATGCAATAGTTGTCGTAGCTGTAGCCGTTGAATTAGATGTAGAAAAGTATTTATGATAATTTGCATATGCTTGAAACCAAATAAAACGGAGCTTACTATACGAACTGCTCATATTTACTCCTTCGTCCTATTGGTGTCTGCATCTCATGGAAGGAAATGTGCGAAAATAATTTGCATTCAGGGCTAAAGGGGTTTTATGAATACACGCAAAGAAAAAAACAGGGTTGTGGCAGGTTTACGAGGAATATATTATGTTCTCTGCAACAATATATGATTGTGACAAACATATTATGGTTATTTGAAAATATTTACAACAGAACTTTAGTTGCGCTAAACAAATTGTTATTTATATTTAATCATTAAATGATTTCCGTCCATTAATTTTGCAACATGATTTTGTTGAGCAACAAAATGTTTATTAAAGTTCTAATCACAACTGAAGTTGTATAACCACGTAAAAATAATATAACAATTCTAACCATAAAATATTGGGAGGTGTGTTGTTATACTTGTCAAGACAGATGTGCACATCCATTTCAGATAATCAATGCGAATTTAAGCGCTATGCTTTCAAGTTTTATGTTAAACTTTGCGAAACCGTGAGTGTGATCTTTGAAAACTTGAAACAGTCCTATGGGGAACATTCCTTGTCAAGGCCGGATACAACTCACTGTTGAAAGGGCGAGAAGACGTTGAAGATATACATACATAGCTCAGAGCGACCTTCAACTTTAAGGAGCGCCAAACACATGACTCGTGTGAGTGCTTTCGTGAGACTGTCTAATCTCTTTCACGATCTGGATGATGGATGTGAAGTAAATCTTAAAAACTTTCACTGTACAACAAATTTGTACATTCATCACGACACGGCCATTTCCGTCACTGAATATTTTCGACCTCAAACAGCAAATCTGTTGGCTAGGCACCCTAGCCACCGTGGACTAACTTACGGCATTTTATATCCACCGAAATTTCCATTTAATTTCAATCATTTTAACGAAGGCCGTGATTTATTCACTGATTTTTTCTTTTACCAAAATTTAAAATTGAGTTAAGAGGACGTTAATTTTGAACTCTGACGAACGAATGTATTAGACATGTTAAAGACCTTTCCAGTTGAATCCCTTCGCCGCTGCTAGCAATGCAATATTGTAGTTTAAAAAAAAATAAAATCTTTGGCAGATACAAATTCAGTCTCATAACTTTTCTCACGCACCCCGTAATATGAACACCTTTTCCGTGTCAATTCAATTATATATGTTTCTTTTCCAAAAGAATTTGTTCTCGAAATCGGTTGAATGCTTTATTCTTATTATGTTTTACAATAATATGATTGGATTAAAACCATAAAAATATGTTGCTCTTGGATTATGTTTACCTCAACTATATTATTTCTTTGCGTGTAGCAACCCGAGTATCTGTATGAGTAAAAATGCTTGTAAAACACCACTAACATAATTTAATATTTGTATAAACTCTCTTTGTCTCTCTCTCTTCGCCTGGCCGTCTGTCCCTCTTGCCTGTCTGCCGGGTACTTATTTAAATCGCAGTCTGCGAAATAGAGCTGGTTGTGTTTGTACTTATGGGTATGAATGTATAAAAAAAGCATTGCCTGTAGATTAAAAGTAATCGTTTTTATTTTTTGAACAATGGTCATGCACATTTTTAAAGACTTAAAAATACATTAGAAAAGGAATAGGATAATTTGTAACGGAACTAAAACATTTTTTAAACACACACTGCTCGTTGCGAAAACACAAAGTAATTTGCTGTCCATTTCTTGCGTTTTGCGTTTAAGCAGAAATATTATTTTTTCAAAATGACAATGAGATGATTTCTAAGCATTTCGTAAGCAGTCGTATTTAACTTTTTCTATTGCTATAATTATTTCAAATGTTATTTTTCGTAAAACAAACGAATTGTAACGAATATAGCTTTGAACATATGGGACAGTTTTTATATGGTTTCTTTTTTATTGACCTCCCACCTAAATCGCTGTAGGCGAATATTAAAACGACGAAGCAGAATGAAACATAATTATGGTTGTCGTAATATTCCCAACTTTCTTCTAGCCATAGACAAGAAATTTGAAGTCGACTCGTACACGAAAAAATACGTCGTTGTGGTAAGGCCAAGGGAACTATAATTTGTTCTCTACAACAATATATTTTTGTGGCACACATATTATGGTTATTTGAAACTTTACTTTACTTGCGATAAACAAGTTATTGTTTAGATTTAATCATTAGGAGATTTGCGACAACAAAAATTGCTACATGGCAGAATTAAAGAACACAATTTGTATTAAAATTCTAACCACAAACTAAGTATTTTTACTATGCAACAATAACATAATAACGCTAACCATAAAGTTTTCATAACAAACATAATATGTAAAATTTTGTTGTTGCTTTATCAAAATGATAGGGTCAACAATAACTTATTTATCGTCACAAAAGTTATGCTTAAAATGTTTTTAAATAACCATCATATGTCTGCCACAACAATATGCGATGCATGGGATAAGCAGTTTCGTTTGATAAAAATTAAATGACCTGGTCAAGAATGCCAATGTGGTTCCAAAGGTGCGGTGCACAGCCTGACCAATGTGAGCGCATGTTAATCTTATGCAAAAGCCGCCGATATTGTAAGATATCATCCCGTAGGATTTTTCTCACAAGGTTTCCCATGACGCAGGTCTATATGATCTCCAGCCATAAAACTACAACGGCCAACTAATTGATTTTATATTCCACACAAAATGCCATCGATAAGTCACGCTTAGGGGTAAACAATTTGTTTCGCAGACATAAAATCTCCGCACACATACACAGTTAACAATGTCACACATAGTCTTAACTTTTTCTGAGAATTGCTGGCAAACCATCGAATAAATGTTGGATTTGAAATTTGAAAAGTTTGTAGTTTTTAATCTGCCATTTAGCAAACTTTTCCTGTTGGCTGTGACTCTGTCATTATAAGCAACTACGAAAACAACAGCTAACAACCACATACTTCCTTTTCATCAAAAATTTCAGGGTTTCACTAACACAGGCAATGTCGTTGTCCTTGTTGTCTCTCAAAACTATCCAACTGATTGTATTTTGTTTTTACATTTGTTCGTGTGTGTGAAGGTGGTTTGTTGTTTTATTCGAAAAACGAACTTTATTTGTTTTTGATTTCCACATTCAGAGATTTATTGAGTTCTTTAGCGTTTTCTCAGACATAATCGCCAGTTTCTGCTTCTGGAAAATATTCATATTCAAAAATTAAATGACTGCTATCCCTTACGTTGTTACTGGTAGTCGGCTGGAGCATTCAGTTAAGACTCGTTACCCTTTAGTAGAATTCTATAAAACAAACCAATTTAAGCGTTCCCCTTAATGTTGGGCATTACAAAATGTTCAAATTTAATAAGCAATTTTATGCGCTCAAATATTTTCCAAAAAAAAAAAAACACAAATTTTCCTTTACAAACTTTGCCCCAATATCTGTGTTCTTTACGCTGCCAGTACTTAAACTGCCAAACGTTATTGTAGAAACGCTTAACATTGTTGACAGGCAACTACCACTGTCACTTTACTAAAAAGCGTTTGAGTGCTGTTTTGGTTTACGACTATGAAAACAGCAGCCACTACCGAACAACTATGAACTTTTGTGTACGAGATGCTGTAATTGCATCTATGTATGTGTGTGTGTCTGTGTGTGTGTGTGTGTAAGCTGTTTTGTGTCGTTTACAAAAGATATAAAAATGTTAACTTTATATTGTAAATTTTGTCTCTTTATTGCAAATGAGTTCGCGGTATAAGTGGCAAAAAAGGCTTAAAACCGAACCAGGCCGCCTCATGTCCAAAAAGTAAACTTTCAACATAATTTTGCATAAATTTGTCGCTAAAATTCTTATTTGATGCCGTTCTTGTTGTTGCTCTCTACGGTTGTTGTTTTTGTTGTTACTTTGTTGTTATTCTTGCGTAAACAGCTGCTGTTTACATAATTTACATCAAGGTTTTAATACGAAAAATCTTTGTAAATATTGTTTTCGCTGAACACACTTATGTATGTGTTTTAGTGTGTGCTTCTATTTATGTATATACATGTGTGTGTGTGTGTCTGTGTGTGCTGGTAAGAGATACCAATATATAGCATCAGGGCTATTTGTAGATCATGTTGTTTTAGTAGAAGTGTTTGTTTCGCAAACAAAATGTTGCATCTCCAAAGGAAACCTCTCCAGTCGGGTATATGAATTTTAATAGCTGAATACAGCAAAAGCTGCTTTTGCGGTATAATTAGAAACAAAAAAAAAAAAAAAAACAAAAACAAGAAAAACCCACAATACGTCTTCACACACACTTTGAAAGCATGTCAGTTTGGAAAATTATTTTTAGAGAGATTTCGAGCAAGTTCACATTTAAAATTTTGCTTTAAATATTTAAATAAAGTTGTTTGTTATTTCGAATACAGACACGTGTGCACGGGAAAAACGCTAAAATTCCTGCAAGTGAATTGAATACTTATGAATGACGACATAAAATTGTAATTTCATTCCTTGCAAATAGGTGGAGTTGATTTAACGATGTCCTTCTGTCCTTTGATTCGCATGTCTCCTGCCCGTTAGTCCGGTGTTGTAATCAGGTTTATTAAGGCCCCAGATAACTTGCAAACTATTCCAACTTAATGAAACAGAGTTATATCAGTTCACGCATTGGCAAAATTTAGGCTAAATGTAATTTTTAAATTTTCATGGAGTTGTACGTTTTTTACATATACCGGGAATTATGAAGCAGTTAATTTAATTTGGATCCTTAATAAACTTAATTCCTGTCTAGTGTAAAATTTATTAATATAAGAAAAAAAATTTACAAAAATACGCACAAAAAACGCGAATTGTCAGTGCGAAATTTTTAAAATAGCAAAGTTTTCCAGAGATGGGAAATTTTCAAAAAAAAAAAAAAAAATCAAGTTAACAAAATTTGAGGAAAAACCGAAATTATAGCGTGAAACTTTGATATACATATAGAGTGAAATTTCGCCAAAGAACGAAAAAAAATCCAAAAGAATTGGCCCAGCCCCGGAACTTTGCGAACAATTTTCCTAATAGCGAAATTTAGCTAAAAATCAAATATTGACGAAAATAGTACGAAAAATCAAAATTTGGTACAAAACCGAAATTTGGCGAGAAATTCCAAACTAACGAAAATTGTCAAATTTAGCAAAAACCGAAATTTCACCGATAAATTTTCACAGATCGAATATAATCCATAATAACGAATTGTAACCAAAAAATTTCACCGATAAAATTGCAAATTACCCATGTATCACCCAAAACTGTAAGCTTACGAATGTAGACCGAGAAATCAAAAGTAAAAATTATCAAAAAATCCATATTTCACCAATGTATAAGTCCATCAAAAAATAAAGTCATAGAAAATAAATAAAAATTGGCTAAAAAATTTAATTTGACCAAGACATCGAAATTTTATCGAGTATAAAGCAAAATTCTATAATTTATACAACATTTTAATTTCTTTGTGAAATATTTTAAATGATACGTAATTTCATTAAAAAAAGCGTTACTTACTCACACAAAAAAAATTTGTTAAATCAGAAAAATCTCGAAAATTCAACCTAAAATCTAAAATTTACACAGATTAAAATTTAAAAAAAAATCGGTCGAAAAATTACCGAAAAATTTAAATTTACTGAAGAATTCAGCTTTTGCAAAAGGTCGATGATTCTGACAAGCAATTAACAATAATAGCCGTAATAATCGAAGTTTCACCAAAAAAGGAAAAACTGGAAATGCGCAATGATGGAGATATTTATAAAACTGAGAAAAGCCAATATGTGAAAATAATTTATTTAAATCGAGAACAATAATTAAAAACATTCGTAATCATTAGTACAGGAAAAATCGACGGTTTTATAACTCACCTAAGTAGAACCTAGTGGCGTTTTCGTTTCTTAAATAAGGTGTTGCCCTCTTAAAGAGTACATGTTCAACACAACCTTATAATTTGGGATTTTAAACAGGACATAAAAGGCAATACCTTTCATTATTTTTTAAGGGTACAATCTAAAAAAAGGCCACCTTTTGTGGCTGTACACATATTTCGGGGATAACAAAAAGTGAAAGAATTTTACATTTTTCCCAGAAACGAAATCAGGATAAAAAACTATTTTCCCACGTCATACATTTTTATAATTTCCTACTGACGTGAAGGTTTTATAAGATTTAATGAAATCTTTTATTTGTTAAACTCAAATTGTTGATTAAAATGTAATTACATTTTTATATCGATGAAGGGCACTGTGGGCCAATTTTATATTTTTATCATCTCTAAAAAACGTGTGAACAGGAATCAACGTGGGCTTTGCTGTCTTTGAAGCCAAAGCGGAAAGACCTTGCACAATATTTAATAAATTAGTAAAGTCTGGTGTGATGTAATGTCCGTCACTTTAGTTAACCGAACGGTTTTCAATTTCTTTTATTTAAATTTTTTCTTTCGTTTAGAACACTTGCAGTTTGTTATTCTTCTTCCCCACAGATACACAGTCATTCGCCTGCGTACATTTTTGACATTTAAAAATTGACAAACAAACAGCTCTAACAGCGTCTTCATGTGAAGATGCTGCCGAGAAAATATAAGTTTCGTGTCTTTAATTAAGTCAAGTACAAATCGCCGTCATCTATTCCGCATTGTCAGCTCACATTATACGTTTGTATACGTTCTTCCAGGTGAAATTGATTGTTTGCAATTGTGAAACATAAACGTAACAATTTAAACGAACGTTTACCGTCTGTTTGTTTGTTTGTATGTCTGCTTGTGTAAACAACGTAAACTGTAAATACGAGTATCAGCAGTAAGACTGAGTTTTCTCAAGACACGTACGTTTTTCCTTTTTTTACTGCAGTTCGTTATTTGTTTCTAATGCTACGATTTAATATAGAATATTTGCTCTTTTTATATTCTCTATTGAAGTTTTCTTTTTTTTTCTGTTCTCTGCCAAGGTGTCACGCAAACTTAACAGTATTAACACCTCAAATTATCCATATGAAGGTTTGTGTGGCTGTTACCACGGTCTCACTATCACGTAACAATTTGACGCATCTATTAGAAACGTTTCATATGTTTTCGTTTAGAATTATTATTTACAAAAATTCGATTTTCTGTCTAGTAAAATTCAAAGATGAAAACATACGAGAAAATTCGAAATTATAAAACTGACAGAAATTGGGGAAAAAATGTTAACAAAGGCTCTGGTGTACAAGAAGAAGTAACTGCATTGCTACGCAAAGAATGAACTTAATGTGAAAAAATTTATTTATGCACCAAAGGAAGTTCGCTTTGTTCGATTGAATACCATCGCAAAGTTTTGAGCTTAAGAAATTTTTACCGCCAGCATTCGCCAATAGTTGCTTTTGTTACGGGAAACAAATTATCTCAGCAAGACTTTTTAAGCAGATAAGAAAATTGCAAATTTATTGTTATTAATTCTTTTTTCACGTTTAGGATAATTACTGCCATTAAATAATTATCGATTATTATGGTGTCTCTTATTTATTTCTCTCTTTGTTCCTTTAGTTGGTAATTTCCTTTTGACAGTTTTTTCGTTGAATTATTTCTTTTTGAAAACTTTTTCTTATCACTTCCTCATTGTCCTAGACGCTGATTTGAATGTGCAAAAAGTTATTTCCTTAAATAGAAAAATGTTTCAAATCATTTTTGTGTGGAAATATTTTTTTAACTTTTTACTCTTCATGATTCTGCAGCTTTTAGTTATTCTAACACAAGATTGATGTCTGTGGATTTTGCAAATAATTAACCAAACAATGACCAAGTTTGTCCGGAATAACCTTCATGCGAGTAGCAATTCACGTTTAATGTCTTCAATTGACTCAAAACGGTTTCCACGGAGCGGTCGCTGGAGTTTGCTGAACAGCCAGAAGTCACACGGAGATAAATCAGGCGAATACGGTGATTGTGGAACGATATTGATTGAATTTTTGGCGAAAAACTCAAGAAGAATCAATGCGGTAAGCGACGGTGCATTATCGTGGTGCAAAACCCAAGAATTGTCGGCCCATAATTCCGCCTCTTTCTACGACCTTGTTGACAGTTTGGCCGGTCGGAAGGATTCGGAGTGCACCACACTTTGATGATCGAAGAAAACTGTCAACAAGACCTTGATTTTTGGCTTGCTTTGACGTGGTTTTTTCGGCTTCGGCTTCGACTCACCTTTGGCACGATATTCGGCCGATTGATCGTCTGTTTCCGGGTCATAAGCGTAGATCCAAGACTCGTCGCCAGTTATCATACGTTTAATGACATCCTGGTAGTCGAAAAGCATTGTTTGACAGACGTCAACGCGACACCAATTCCTTGATTTTATTGTCGTGTTGATCATCAGTTGATATTGATGGCCGTCCTCGACGTGGTTCGTCGTCAATATGTTCTCGACCCTCTTTGAATAATTTGTACCAATCAAAAACACTTGCTCGCGATATACAATCATCACCGAAGGCCTTTGCAACTTTCTGAAGGTTTCGGCACCAGAAATTTCATTCCGCACACAAAATTCAATGGAACTTCTTTGTTGAATAATTTCACTCATTGTAAAAATTGCCGAATGCACTTGTTCTACTTCAGAGAGACAAGTATATACTAAACACTAATGATTACTTTGATGTGATATTTGGCACAGATGTCACTAACAGTCATATCAACGTAGAAACAAAATTTAGACAAATGGATTTCCGCACGAAATTTAAATTAAAAAGTCTTACTATTTTTTGCCCACAGTAGTATAGTGGAAATGTTCCATAAAGTACCCCAGATGAAAAGGGCCCATTTTTCTCATTACTTATTGTCCAAGGCCTACCTATGTACCAAATTTCAGCTCTTTAGCTACACTGGAAGCGCCCCATAAAATTTATGAAAGAGTCAGTGAATATGTACCAAAGTATGTACTTTTTACACCTTCATATATCGGGAAGCTTTTATGGTAAAACTTGGCCTATGAGGTTACCTATACGTAGAGTCCTAATGTTTCAAGTTTCATTATTTTATGATTAAAGGAAGCAAAGTTATGAGGGGGGTTAAAACAGCGCGAATGGTTTCGTGTAATATACACACTGTGTGCTTTAGGCCTGAACTTAGCCTTGGGGCACTATTGTTTCTATTCTTCGTTGTTGGTACTTTGAGAATTCTGCACCACCAATTTTGAAAAAAACAATTTACGTGACTATAATCGAAAATAAAAAACCTCGATCGGAGAGAGAAAGTACGTATTGATGCCACAAGAATCTCTGATTTTGAGTTAAATAATCAATTAATTAATCAATTCAAAATGGTCTCTGCCAAAACGGGTGTCACTTTTTCTCACAATTGACTATTAACAAAATCGTGTAGCAACTCGAACACAACCAAGCGTAATGCGAATCAGTTTTTGCGCCGTATATTAATTACACACCGGAGACGAAATATCTGTTCACAAGCCCATGGGTTTAGTATTCGGCGTAAACCATGCTGATCTCCTTCAAAGGAGACAAACTATCCTAGAAAATAATTTTTTGCCATGCCTCGGAATACCTTTGTTAGTTTGTTATATACTTCGTCGCCATCATAACATATCGGACTTCTGATATCTCATAATATTATCGTAAAGACCAGCATTACATTGTTTATTAGGGGGAAGGATCCGAGATATCAGACATCATATCTAGAATTTCACGTCCAAAAACGAAATTGAAGCCGTTTTCAAACTATTAATAACGATATGCAATACATTTAGTAGAAGAAACTTCAGTATCCAAGAAGACTTCTAAAAGTATGTACGAAAGAGACTTCTGAACCTTCACAGGACATAACGTATCGACATAACGTATGCGTATGTCCTGATTTTATAAGTTAAGTAAAAACATGTTTAACGTAATTAAAAGGAAGGCATAGGGGTCATCAAACGAGCCATTACACATGCCATTAGTAGAAACGCTTGCATCGGACTACAAATGGCGAGGCAGTGTACAAGAAACTAAAAGGGCGGTATACAGAGGCGTAGATTATAGTTTTTTCTATGGAGTGACTTGTCTTTAATTCTATGGAGTGACTGGTTAAACATTTTTGCGTAGAGACCGTACTTACTGCCATATCTGCCATATTCTCCGGACTTAGTCCCAAGTAACGGGTTTTTCGACGGAAAGGCATTTACGTCCAATGGTGAATTAATCAAATGCTTCTTCCGGGGCCATTAAGAGTTCATATTTCTTGGAAAGGATACACAAATTGAAGGAAGTCATGTCAGAAAATTTTGTTTGTTTGCTAAAAAACTGTCTTTAGTTCAGAAAGTCACGAATTTATTAATCAGACTCCGAAGAATAAATTTTCCTAAAGTTAAGTTTCTCAATGGTCATCTTATTCTCTCGGGATTATTGACTATTAAGTGGTTAATACATGAATAATTAAATGGTTAAACGAAAATATGATAATTTTACTTAAATTCTCTAGCGGACAGTAAGTGAATAAAATAAGAAAAGAGACACTTATTCGTACTGGCGTTTCTGTACACTTCTGTTGTGTCGTATCCTTAAGTGTTTCCTCATGCATATGTGTTCTGTCCTTAACACTTTTTCCATATCAAGAAGTTTTTTCTTAGATTTCTTTAATACTTTGTATCGTTTCTATTTTTTCGATTTAGTTTAGTGGCGTTTTGTTAGGTTTAATTCACATTTATTTTTGTTCGTCTTGTTTGGTTGCTATTTTGCTTTCATTTACTCTCTTGTGGAGATTATTGGCTTCTATTTCTTAAACAATGTTCTGAAGTAATGTTTAGTCCTGAGTCTCCATATTTATACGGACGATTAAGTAAAGAAAATATTGTTAAGATTTGTATAATTTTATGTAATACCAATCATGACCATTCTGTAAGAGAGACTGATGGAGGGTGGCTGTTTAATCAGAAATAGTAGATAAAGGAGTCAAGTGTTTATTTAAAAAAGTATTTCGAAGGTAAATATTTCCTTCACTGAATTGGCAAACTAAATGGAAGTTGCTATCCAGAATGGAAAGGTTTCCTTACTAAATATCAAAGTATTTTTTTGGCATACATTTTTTTAATATTTAAATTTTATAATCATGAATGTTTTCTAAGTTTATTTTTTTTACAAAATCAAACCCAGTGAATATATTTGGTCGAATTCCGTCAGGTTTGGCAAAGATCATTTCGTTGCTAGTATCGTAGTAACGAAAGGAAAATCGTGTGGATGTTTCACAATTATTTTTATAAGAAAATGTAGAAAATATTTGAAAGCTGTCATACAGAATTCGGTGCGATTGGTACTGGAAATTTCAGCCGACATTCTAAAGAAATTTCAAATATGTTTGAATGCTATAGAGAAAATTTTATTCGCTGGTACTTATTCTCTATTAGAAAAACGCCAAAGTTCCCTTTCTGCCAATTGTCCGACTTGTCTGATAGCAACTCCAAACAACCCCACAAGAACAGTTGCAGTTTTATATTAACAAAAATTATCAAAGATTCCTTTCTGACAATGTTTAGAAAGCATTCGGTTAGGTGGAGGAGAAGAGACAACCATAAGAAAGAAATACCTTTGCTGCAGGAATGTTCCAGTCTCTGCCTCTTTAGCGGGTTTATGCCTGAAAATTTGTCAAACGTATTTTATTGGCTTTATATTTAAGTGAAACCTGAGCAGTGCCAGAGAAACTGTGCCATTGTATTGATGTCCTCATTGCATTCCCTGCACATGCACTTGTCTGCTCTTCCAGTTCGTTGCGGATGTGTTTGTAAATTTTAGTATCCTGTCGGAATATTTGTTATCTTACTAGCGTTGGTTTAGTTTTAACCGGATCTGGCTTTTATATGCATATTCTAGTAATTTTTCCCACCTTTTTGTAGCTCCACATCAAATGGCTCCGCATTATCTGAGTTTATTTCCTGCACTCCTCTGCCTTTGATTGCTTTAAAGCATTTGCACATTCATTATTGAAGAGCCCTTGAAGGCTTGCCAACGAGATGATGTGCAGTCCACCAAGTGTCGAGTAGCCATTAATCGCTCTTTTGTAGTGCAACGACGTTCCTGTTTTGACCCTTATGAAGCCAAATCTGTTGATGTTCATTTGGCTATCGGAGAAGACACTGACTTCTCTTGCCTTTCCCATATTATGGTCAGGAGGAAGACGGCTATAGATCACTAGGAATATCGATTTCAATAAAATTATAATATGGAAATCGCTGCTAAAATAAATGGATTGTTTTATGCGTGGTGTGGCAGGTGGCTGGTGGCATTTTGCTGAAACCACATGTTCTTGTATTGCCTGACGTTCGCAGTGACGTTTTGGAGCTTCGGTGACGCTTTTGTTTACAACAAAACTGTTTTCCAGAGGCTGAGCGGTGCACCGACGGGAAGGAGTTAGCTAGCCATAATCGACACATTTTCTTCAAATGTTTTGACCACTCCTCGAATTTTTTACACATTAGCTTCTCTAGCCCGAGAATTCCGCAAAGTTATTTAGCGGGTTCAGCGGAATGGGTGTCACAATGATAACGTCTTCTCTTAACCATAGGCGACAGCTGTTGAATATCAGTGTTGCCACTTGCACGAAAATAATGCTACTTACGTTCTTGCATATTCGAGGTAAAACAGTGAAACATTTGTTAATTCCAACCAAATGATCTGCATTAATTAACCGTTTCATGCAAAATTTTTGTTTTATAAAACTGTTAAAGTCAATTTTCGAACCTTTAGAGTTTCGAACATTTGAACATCGATGCAACATATTTTATAAGATGTATCGCAGTTACATGACCAGAAAGCAATTTATGATCTCAATAAATAAGCGTTATCAACGTAATAAATCACAGCAACCGGATTTTATGACTGTTTTCAAACTTATAGTTGAAGGCATCGTTTCCGAGACGTGATTTTATAGACATGACAACATATTCTCGGTCAAACGATTCGATGCAATTGCCAAAATGGTTAAGGGTTAATGGTATCCACCATAGGGACTGAGGAATGCGTATTGTAGACACCTCAAGCCGCCACTAGTGGCCCAGGGATGAAATCGAATTTGAACACAGAAATCGTAGTGTAAAGTCCATTTGCTGTAGAATTTCCAATTATGTCCTTATTAAAAATAAACATTGGCGCTGCGCCATCGTCTAAGAAAAGGATAGAAAATAATAGAAACTTTCATGAGGACCTTTATATGCAATCAATTAAGTTATCAAGTAAATACTTATTCAAGTACCAACACCAGACATGTTTTTCCGTATCTCTATCTGGCCCTATTTAATATTTATTTGTTTGTAAAAACTGAACTCGAATTTGTGATTAAACTTTTCTGTGAAAAAAAATTTGCCTAATCTGACCATAAATTATTGATTTAGTCAGCTCTAATAGTCTGTGACTTCACACTTATAATTCACTCAATATAAATAAATATTTATGCATAAAATAAGTGTGTTATGGTCTTAACACTCCAAGAGTTCTTAAGTATTTTTTGTTGGCTTCACATTCATTAGCATTTATGAGTTTTTGTCCTTTAAAGCTTTCAATATCGCTTTCCCTGGAAATTATTGTGTAATATTCATTAGTCTGTAATAGAGATTTCCATTAAGGTTGGGTCATGTGTGAAATATGGCATGAGCTGAATTAACGCCTTGGATGTGCACGGTGATATGGATCCATTAAATTTAACTTTTAATTGCTCTGCCGTAAACATTCGACATGATTTTGGAGATGATCTGACTTATGCTGACTTTCAGAGCTGCAACTACAGAAATTCTTACAAGTAGAAGTCCTATTCGGACGTTCGCTACAGACGGTCAATATCGACCCTCCATTTGTAAGAAACCCTTTCTAGTTTTCGTTTAATGTCGCATTGATTTTGCTTTGTTTTTTCTGTCGTTTTAATAATGTCTTTTCCTTTAATTGAATATAACAAATAAATAACAACAAATTCTCTAATAAAATATTTTATCGTAATTTTAATAATCGAAAATTAATATTCAAAGACACACAAATATTCAGGCATAATCTTCTTCCGCTTAAATTTGGTATGTGTGAAGCAAAATAACAAAAAAAAAAAACACAAATTAATGGAATTGAAGCCATAACTCAGGGTGGAAAAATTGGCGCTTAAATATTTACTAATCTCTTCTCAATAAAAGCCGGTCAAATGCGTTTAAAAAAATATTCATTGCCATAAGAATTTTCCAATTTGTGTAAAAATTAGAAATTGAAATATTTACATGCCACTATTTTGGCTTCTAAAAAGAAAATTCCCAAACTTTGGACTCTCGAGTTATCAACCGGTTCAGGCATGTGGGAGAAATCGATAATGAAAATGAAACGATTTAAGGACTTAAAAAATTTTATTAGTCTCGATTATATCAATTTTTTTATAAATTTAAACATTCGTTTTTGAAGCATATTCTGTCTGAATGCTTTTATTCCCACTTGAATTTTATGTTTTGATCGGCATTGTGAGGTTTGATAGTTCGAGATTTCTTTAAAAATAATTCTAAAAATTTATCGAGTTCTGCTAAACTATTTTAAAATGATTATCGAATGGAATCGAACGGTTTCTAGCACACAGGTAGCCGTGTTTAACAGAGTGTTGGAGTGAGTATTGTGTAGTTTTGGGGTTTTTTTTTTGTGAGAAAAACTAACAGCCTGCCCCCCGATATCGTACGTAAATATTCGCTTGAATTTTAAGGGTAAAAAAACTGATTTGCGTCCCTGTAATACCCCTGTTTAAACAGCCTCATTAGAGGGACGCGAATTATTTATTTTTAGAACGAATTTTCCTAATCCCTTGTCAACCTCGGTCTGGAGATAAAACGGTTTCGGCTAAGTGCCATCCATCTTCAGGGTAATTTTTCGTTCTCCGAACGCTCTCAGGACGAAAAATTACACTAAAGATGGCACATAGCCAAAACAGGCTTGCCACCAAAAAAAAAATCTATATCAAATCACCCGGTCGGAATATTTAATCAAGAATCATTTAGTTGTCTTTAGAACTCGAGCGAATGTTAACGTTTGACATTGTGGTACAGGCCGCATAGAGTATGATTAATATTTAATTAATCTATATAGAAAATATTCATTATACGACCCATGGAATTCATGGTTGTTTGGGGAGGTATATACGTATAATTAATTATTCATCTGGTAACAATTTTGACAAGAATTAATAGAATCTTCTGCAAAAAAATAATTCAAACATTTCTAATAATTTCCTACTCAATTTCGCTATTATTAATCAGCCATAATCGAACATACAGAAATAGTCTTATGAGAAGTAATTGATAAATTAGAACAAATTGAAACGTATTTAATAAAAAAAAAAAAACACACACACTCACATATGTTGCACATGTATGAATATGGTTTCGTATACTTGTGCGACTCCAGTGCCTCTGTTGCCTCTACTTATTCCAAATCAAAGATTCGAATGTTAATAACTTCAGCATGAGTGGGGATGCGCGATGCTAGTAGAGACAAATTTGTGAACGGAATGAGCGAGAAATATGCGATTGAATCATATTTGTCTCTTGCTATATTTGTACGAACAACGGTCTTCGTCAAACCACATACACATCATCAAAAAAATCTTTCTGGCACAAAGGCTGGGTTATGCCTTGTTGTTTGGTTACAACTGAACTGATATGTACGGAGGTTATTGTTGTTGTTTTTATGCTTATGGCAGCCATCGATCGTACTATTTCGATATATTAAATGGCACGTTGAATGGTTGGTTGTCTGCCATATCTTTGGTATTTATTGATTGTTAGCATTTCCGCCATTGAAACCAAAAAAAAAAACAGAATTCCGAATATTTTACCAAAAACTTATACGACTGTACTTTGATTATTTCTTTTTTTGGGAGACGTTCGTTTGTATGTCTTGTGCTTTACCAAACCCTCAATTTAATTAGATTAAGCATCCGTTGTATGCCGAATAGTTCTTGCGACTATTTATTTAGTTATTTATTTGTTCGGTGGAACCCAGAGGGTAAGACAAACGTATTCTTTACAGTGGAGTTTGATATTTACTTATTTTATTCTTGCTGGTATTTCACGCTTGCATACAAATGTACGAAGAGCTAATTGCTCTCATCATGCGAGTCTGAAACTGTACTTAAGTTTCGAAAGTTTTTGAATGAATGTGGACGTTTTGTTCCACTCCATGGAATCGTAGACGTTGTTGTCAACATATTTGTGGCATACAAATCCTTGTATGATAGTATGTATTGTTTGCACTAACAGAAAGTAGGAGTTTTCCTTGGCTCTCGCTTCATTTACGAGTATGTTTTGATATATCAAGAAATAAATACCTACGTATTTATCTCATTCTTCCTTTTTCTAGAGTTAGTCAGTTAATTTGCAGATATTTATAAAACACATACATACGTATATGCAAAGGTAACACGAGTGCTTGTGTGTGTGGCTCTCCACTATTTACACCTACATGCACCTGAATGGAAATACATTCAATTATCATGCTGTTTGTGTGTACGCATGGTATCATATTTGCGTTATTTAACTGTTTGTCTGTGGCTTTTATGGCTTCTTTGGCATTTGCGTGAGTGTGTGTCTGTATACGTGTGTATTAATTTTCTGCAGTCATATCTGCGTTTGGCATCTGAATGTTGTTTTTTTTTTGTGGAGAAGTCTGTGGTGTCATTGTATTTTGAATAAATTTCGAATATTTCTTCCTTCAAAAATCACCACAAATCTTTTATACCTTGTAAACATGTATCTTCAAATAATTAAGTAAATAAAGGGAAATATTTAAGGCTGCATATATTTTGGAAAATTTATTTATGCGAATTAAAAATGAATTTTCCCCAACGGGAATAAAACAAACGATGTGTGAAGTGTTAGAGAATCCTTTTTTTTTGGAAGACCCAAGCATGTCTTTTATTACGAATAAATTATGGAAATTTCGCACGGTGTAAGGAATTGGAGAGGTCTAATTTCAATGACTCTACCGCACAAATTTGCTTGCAAAGAAAGAGCATGGCTGTAGCATGCTTACGACAATCGTATTATGTTCTCTACAACAACACATTGTTGTGGCAAACATATAATGGTTATTTGAAAACATTTTAAATATTACTTTAATTGCCATAAACAAGTTATTGTTTACATTGAATCCTTTAATGATTTCCATCTACGAAAGTCTCCAACATAGTTATGTTGAACCATAAAATAGTTACTAAAATTCTAACCATAAACAAATTATTTTAACTATAAAAAAATAATATAATTAAAATTATAGCTGTTCTTGACCTTTTTTTAAATTTAATTTATTTAAAATTGTCCAAGCTTGAAGGTCTTTTTTTAAAAAATTATATTTTTATATATTTTTTTCATTAATATATAATTGGTTCATTATTTTTATTTCCTGATGATGCTACACAATGGAGTAGCGAAATATCGAAATAATAAAAATATAATTTTTTAAAAAAAGACCTTCAAGCTTGGACAATTTTAAATAAATTAAAAATAATATAATAACTTTAACCATAAAATGTTCTTAGTAGACATATTAGTTCTCTGGATGTATAATCAAAGTGTGCTTGAGGATGCTAAGGCTGGTTAACGCATTAAATCGTAAGCATTCGATGGCTTTAGTCGCCTGTGTACTTACCTTAGCGCTGCCAAGACACCATTACCAATTTTTGTCCTGTTCTATCATTCTAGGAGAAGTTTATTGTTATTAACTTTAAAATTGCTGCACATGGGGACGTTGATGAACGTTGATTATTTTAACCCAGTGCTGAGAGCACTGTGGGCTTAGGCAGTAGCGGCAGATAGCCACAATAAACTGCAGCATGTCTGTTAACATCAATAACATATAAACAAAATCACATTTGTTTTCTTAAACAACAAAATTCTCACAACGGATTCCGGGGACAAAAAAATATACGTGTAGCGACGTTTTTAAAAATTATATCGGGTTTCTATTCTAGTGGAGGAGAGGGTTAAAGTTCCACCTTACGTTTTGGGTACAAAGTGTGTTCACATTTTTTTTTGCAAGCCGCTACGTGGAATATTGGGGCATTTTTTAGCCCCCTCTCTTGCTGTGTCCTTTTCTTGAAAAGGGGAAAAACCTTCCCTTAAACAGCGATATAGAGGCCTAAAATATCCCACGAATATATTTCGCATACAATTCTACCTTTAGTCTGTAAAGACACCAAAGCTCAAGATTCAACGTAAACGTCCGAAGAAAGTCAAAACTTACAAAGTGTTTAAGGGTTAATTTCGTACTCTTTCACAATTAGTGCTGAAATATCCCACGAAATCGGATTTCACGAGTGTAATTTGTATTAAAAATGTGGCTTATGGAAAATGTCACTACAAGTCGCCACAGAGAAGAGGGCTCTAGATATAAAAATTAATAATAATTTTCCAAAAATGAAGAAAATAATGGCGCAAACTTGCACTAACTTGTATCCTTTTGTCTAAAAGAAGAAATTTAAATTTTTTTTTATGGTGTATCGATTTTTTTCTATAGAAGCTACTTTCAAAACCCCATTTTCTGTTAATGTTTAAAGGAATTGTTCCAACATTAATATTTAAGTTATTTTTTTTTTTAATTACTGAAAACATCTGTTGGCCAAGTTTTCATGCTTTCATTCGTTAACCCACAAACGTCATGTAAATCTCGTCAAACTGAAAGAAATCAATAGACAAATTTTTATAACTCTTCTCACTTCACTTTAACAGCGTCCTGGAACTACAAATCGCAACTTAAAATCTTAAAAATTCACAATATGGTGGAAAATTTTTTTGTCTATCGAGCTGCTTATAATGTTTTTTATTTCTTTGAAATAATTTTTGTCTTTTTGGCCAGTAGACAAAAACCACTTTGTGGTTGACGTTGTTCCACCAAAAAAATTGATGTAAAACTTTTATCATTAGGCTGTGCTACCGAATCATGGAAGTGGTCACTTAGTATTCTTGATTGAATATTAACCAACAGAATTAACACACGCCGTCAAGACCATATGGCCGCCACATACCGTCATCATAGACATGCCCATTTGGGAAGGGACCGTATTTTAAGACTTTTAAAGTAGTTTCCTCTAATCCCTTGACACAGTCGTGCTTTAAAAAACAAAAGAAATACACAAATAGTTTTTATTCGAATTCGGCCCTTTTTTTTGACCGGCCGAACTAGTGTTTAAAACCCAATGGATTTGTACGATATGAATTTGTAAATAATTCCATATTTATTTCTATGACATCTATTCTCCTCTTCGCAAGCCACAGGGATCCAAAACAAGTTTCAATCCAAATACAAACCGGTTCGTGTGAAGATTGATAAATAAACTAAAGGCCATACTAAGCGGCACTTGTTGCATGTATCTGAAAGTAGTTCAGTAACGATTTATACGCAAATGCAGCTGAGATACTCTCACAGACACTCTTACCTTGTATACATAAAACCCATGGAGAGATTAGAGTCGAACAGGCCTCTGACATGGGCATCCTCAAAATCCCATTGATAGCAAATGGTACCAACTGATTCTTGAGTTTTACGATGCCACGCCCATAGATTTGCCAGTTGCAAGCGACTATGCACACGTTTCCAATAACTGATATCCACGCCTTGGCGTGAGGCCGTGGCAGCAATTGAATATGAGTGTCTTTTATAACGGCAAGCAAAAGCTGCATCCGCCATGATGGAATTACGATCCGCCCATTCGAACAGCAGTTCAGAACCTAAGGCCCAATGATCGCTAACGCTGCGTAAGAATGATAAGGTGGCACGTCCCTTGTCACTACGCACATCATAGAAATTTGCTGTCAGTGTAGAGCTGGTAGTGCACAATTCGATGCAGCTCTGCATCTGCAAGGGCGCATCGCCAGCTGCCCTTTGCAAATCCGTTTCAAGTCTTAAGCAACGAAACGGGTAATAGAGAAAACCAATATTTGTGGAAAGCGTGCTGGGATTTATGTCGGCCCGAATGATTGGAGTGCGCTTTAAGAAATATGTAGTTGTGCTTGTAAACATATTTCTTCCTGTTCATTCAAGTCCCTACTCACCATGATATCGCCATGCAGCTGTGCTATATAAATGCCACCACATCGAAATCCTGAAGGCTTGTTATGGCTCAAAATACAATTGGCAGTTAAATATTTCTTTGCCGACAATCGATGAACATAATCCAATTCGATGCCATCGAGTATTATTGGTTTTATGCGATGTGCCAAGTAGTGGAAATCGAGAATATTACCCGGATTGCATTTTGAACGGCAACCTGAATATTTTCGAAAAGATGGAGGAAAACTTGCAGTGAATTTTGGCGGACAATTTTCACATTTCATATTTTAATTTCTTTTTATTTTCTTTCTACGTATATTTTTCTTTTTTGCCTTTAGAATTGTAAAAAAATATATTTATGTGGCACGTCAAAAGTTTCATGCACTTCAAATACTTATGTATGTGTGTAAATACGATAAATCTTAAATAAAATCAAAAAAGCCGTAACTCCTGCCGATAAAAGTAATTGAGAAGGCGATTAAAGATTAGGGAGCAACATTTTTATCGACAGAATTTTGGTTAAAATACTGGCAGAGACCAGTGCATCGCAAAGGCCGAAGCTTGAAATGAATCACGTTATTTAAATTATAAAAATTATGCTCTTTACAATAGAAAAGCTTCCAAAGAAAATATAGTGGAATCGATATATTTTTAGGGTAATTAACTAGAATTTCAATTAAAAATTGTCTACTTAAGATTGTGTCTGCATGTTGGAGATAATCATAATCTAAGAGCAACATATTATGGTTAAATTATATGTTTGCAAACAAATTATACTATTATTGTAGACATATAAGGGGAACCATATTATTCCACGTAGGACGATAGAAAAGCAACAATTGATGTTACTGATTGACAGGCGCCTTCAGCCGCTGACTGATTTTAAATATTAAATATTATGTTTTCTAAAAACATTTTATGGTTAGTTCGTTTGTGTTTGCAATCTTAGTAAAAATTGTATTGTTCGTTTCAACCATGTTGCAGTTTACTCGTACATGGATGGAAATGATTTGGGGATTAAATGTAAGCAATAACTTATTGGTTGCAAATAAAGTAATGTTAAAATTTCTTTTTCAAATAACCATTTCATGTTTGCCACAATATTATAGTTTTGTAGAGAACATAATATGGTTGCCCTGACCATATCACAGACATGTTTCGCCTTTGCGTATACTCAAATTTGCATTGACAATTTTTTATAGTGTTTTTCAACATGGACGTGGGGAAATGAACACGATTGGGCGAGCAGCTCGTCCAACTGCGAAACATTTTTTATTTAAATTTTAAAAGAAAAATAATCCTTAGCAATCAGGCATTTTATGGACGTATCTCTCTATTAATAAGCCCAGTTGCCGTATATTAGTTGACGGCATAAAAAGTCGATGTTTATCAGGTGACAATGCGACTATTTGGTGCCGGCGGCATTAATGTTTCGTACTTTTTCTAAAAATACGTCGGATTGGCAGGCTGTCAACACCAACGACGAGTGTTCTAAGTGATTTATTTTACATCAGGAAGCCACTACGTGTCATTAATTCTGCATAAAACGCTTTGACAGTATGGTCATTTTTCGAGCACGTGCCGCAACCTGGCCGGCAAGATCTTGCTATTTAAACCTATTTTCTAAAGACAGCTGAATTGCAATTCATCATCAAAAATAACATAATCTAAGAGCAACACTCAATATCAACCTGATCTATTCAGCAAAGTAATAGAAAATTGGACTCTTCCGATCAGTGCCGAATTGCAAAGTGGCAGTGGAGATTGCAACGATGCACACTGGCTGCAAATGTGTTTAAAGTGGCGCTCAGTTCATATTTTTTAAATAAGTTTTTAACATAGCAACTGCAACCGGATAAAACAAGATAATATTCTATATTACTATAAGACATTTTAATCGATTACGTTGTGTACTCGCTTCGTAGTAAGCTACTAAAAACAACGAATTATTTTTGTTATCATGACAAGGGGGTAAAAAGTTATATTAAAAATGCATTAATTTTTCAATTTAATACTTAAAATTTTTCACTTTTACAATGCGACCTTAAATAATAATCGATTTATTCGAATAAAATGTATCCACATCTTTAGCACTCTTGTTACGACTAAAATATTCCGGCATTGGATAATCCGTTTTCCATCTCTGCTAACGAATAAGTTTCTCTTGAGAAAATGTTTATTTCACAGTAGTACAAGTATCCAGCGCAGCTGCAAACTATATTAACAAAGCAATTGTGTAGAAATAGTTTAACTAATTTTATTTAAATTAACAAAAATATTCATAGAATATTAAAAATCACATTTCGCACCCTTCCGAATGATTTAAAAAACGCCATAAATTACATGAAAGAGTTGTGGCAAAATTGTGAAATTTATTGCATTAAAACCAAAATAAAAAACCAACGATATACGAATACTCGCATACAGACATATATGCATTTCCATACATACCCTACACACATGTAAAACATAATATATGTAAAGTTGCAAACACATACGAACGTAGTAACGGTAAAAACTGGCCATAAAATTGTTACAATTGTAAAATTTATTAAAAGAAAAACACAAAAAAACAAGAATAATGAAATCAAAAGAGTAAAAAAACAATACGAATGAATAAATGAATGAAAGACTTTATTTATATTTGCTCACAAAATATTTGGAATTTTTTCTTATTTGGTTTTCATTTTGCGCAATGTTATGCTTTTCGGCTAAAGCGAAATTCGAATAATAAAAATTTAACCACCGCACAGTCCATAAAATGTAAAATTGAGTCTTGTATAAAAAGCAAAAATATTATTAATATTTTTATTTTCGAATGAATTTGTAAATAAAAAGATTTTTAATAAGGGAGGGTCGATGTGGACCGTCATGTTGTTTATTATTCTATTACCGATGGCAAAGAAACATGGAACTTTTATTCCACACGTTGTCAGTACAAACCAGGCCATCGTTTAAATTAAGCTGGAACTATATGGCAGAGTCATTGAAATTTGCACTTTTCAGATTCATGCCATTGTGCGAAATTACCTGCCAACGATAGCTCAACTTCACGGTGGTCTAACCACGGGTGTGACATTAAGCGCCCCTATGCAACACACATAAGCACTACCGGAATGGTACTCATGCGCATCCAACAGATAGCAAATTAGGACAAAGACTGTCAGGCCCCCGGTCCCACCCCTTGCTCAGGGGTTCGAAGCTATCTAACCTCCGAATGACATTGACAGCTTGCGTTGCAATGCAACGCCACATCGGTCCTGCCGTGAACCGCTTTGAATATAACCGCAGGCACCACGTGCACTACCGAAGGAGCCTAACCAACAGCCAGTCTGGAAACCAAGTTCCAGGGGCTAGTGGTTCCCGTAGTACCAGTTTGCTTTTTCGTGACTGGTCGAATTTAGAAGTCATATCTTCTTCCAGTTTCCGGCTCCTGGCAAGCCCCAGAGACTGGTGCCATCCATCAAGGTGGCGATTGCGTTGTGCAATCGATCTATGTCGTATTCCATATCGAATGGCGGCCTTTCAAATATAAAAAGAATATCTTTTCGTTCCATTTCAAATTTCATCCGCCCTTATTATAAAGCCCTTTAGTTTCTATACCCCAAGCCTAAATATAATTAATAATTCATATCAAATCCACTTTCTCCAAGGACATTTAAGAATTAAGCTTTATTTACAGTGCATAAAAATAAGGATTATACAATTGCTGCCACCCAACATTTATTTTATATTTCGAAAAGTTTTTCTAAAAGAAATGTTCTTTGAGATTTAAACATGGCCGTAATACACGAATGAGACTCAGCCAAAATTCTAAATTTGTTTGAGGAAACATTTTAACTAAAGCACTCTTACTGTCTCACACTGTAGTTATGTCCTTTGATGGTTTTGCTTAAACTCGTATTTGTAAGGCTCTACTCAAATGACATATTAGTCCACGATTGGCAGCTGAGACCTTTAAGCACTTTTGTACGGAAATTCTCTGTCACGTATTAATAAGTCAGAGGTTTGCGTGTGACTGTAGACATGCAGTACAAAAACTCGTAATAAAAACTTTATTGAAAGGCATCAAATAAATCTTTAAAATGCCATTTTTATTTACTAGAATAAAGCGACAGAGATAAATTCAAATGGGAAAATGTTAAAAATTATCAGGCAATTAATTCTAGTTGTTGTTTTTAAAAAAAGATGACATTTTTAAATATTTCTAATTAACTTCAAATACGAAATGTTACAATAAAAAGTTGATTGGAAATAAAGATGGCTGCGTACTTAGCAAAGTGAGATTTATTAGCGGAAATATTAAAACAGAACATAAAAGGCCAAACTGCAGTACAGCCTGCCTACTCTCAAGGTTTGCCGAATCGCTCTTTTTTAACAGGAAGAGAATGAGCAATACAAAATAATCCTTTAATAGAATGTAAAGAAGCAGAAGGGAAACGCATAAAATAATAAAAATTGTTTTAGAAAAACTTGTTTAGTGAGAGAATTTCAAACAATTTATTTCAGGGTAGTTGGCAAAATCAGCCCGAATTTTATTTTTTCGTGTTCTTTTTAATTTCCTGTCAGTTGCTTTATGGGCTTAATTGTAGTCTAAGGATTTTCTGAATGTTATCAGGTGGGTGGTACCTACGTCTTGATGACACGTAAAGAGCAGAGTGGCGAGTGAGTAATATGGTACTAGGCCGAGAGTATTTGGTGGGTAAGAGCGGGCTAGTTACCGCTAATTAATAATAAAATCTCCACCCTTTGAAGAGTGACTGCTGAGTGCGCGTTCAAATGTTCTGAGCGAGTCAGGTAATTGTTGCGGGTAGCAAAAGAGTATAGCGGCCCAGTTAACAAAATGTGATTCTTTCGCTACTATACTCGATCACTGACACGGTCAATAACCCTCCTTACTATTTAGATGCAACGATCGCTCGGTCAAGTTACTGTCTCGTCACTCTTCTCATTACGTGTAATCAAGGCATTATGTGTTCTACCCGTGTCACACGACCATGGACGCATGGAGGTGGTATAAGGTGAAAACGGCAAATTTCCACGTCGAAAACCTTCCCATAAGAAATTAAGTAAAATTTAAAAACGATTGGTTTTCTTTAATACTGCCTCCCTAAGAGGCTTGAGCTGGATATTGTTAAATAATTGTGGTGCCCCGAGATAACTCCCAAGTAAAAGTCCCAGTTCGTAGTTCCAATATATTGAATGACAATTATTTGCACAAATGAAGATACTGTCTCTTCTGAAATATTTGCAAAACCGACCTAGCTTATGTAATATTCTCTGCACCTTTCTACAGGTTCTCTGTATTGCCGATCCTTGGTTGTCCCAAAGGTATTCTCCATTAGGGAATATCCAAAGCCTTCCTGGTAGTAGGAATTCTACCAATTCTCTGTCTTAAGAACCTCTACAAACCGCATCATGATTTTCAGCAGTATAAATTAACTTCCAATTTCAAGATAATTCACACAACTTTAAACAAGATTTCATTAGTGCTTATTTCGTTTGAGAGTTCTCTGATAATATCAATATTTATGTTTCTGTTCTACGTGCAGCAGTGAAATCAATCGCAAATTTAGAGAGAGGCCGCACTAATATTAAATATATTTTCTTGATTGTTATCAATAATCATCATTTCACTTTATTGTTTATTGTTTTGCAAAATAATGTCCTTTTTTTAACTTCCTTGACTTTGAGAGACATGAGGTTTTCCCCCTTTGTTGTCAGGCAATAATAATATTATTGTAGCTTTTGTGATTGTGATGATTTGAAAGACCACTTGATGTTTCCTGCTGAAGTATCTCAAAGCATACACTCTGCATTCAATGACTAAAAAAAATCAAAAAGCCATAAAAACTTTACACAATTGAAACGTGCAAAATCCCCATGAAAACCAACACACGCACACACATGCCTCTATTGTGGCAGATACACACACTTTCATTCTTACATAAGAAGCGTGCAAAAGCAATACACTCTGTATCATAGTGAAAGGTGACGAATAAAAGAAACAAAAAAAAGGTCAAATATTTTGAAGGGAAAAAAGAAAGAAAAGTAAATGAAAGAAAAAAAGAGAGATGTAAGAGATAGTAAACACTTGCATAGAGGCTTTAAAAGATTGTTTTCTAACAGTAAAGTGATAATAAAATGCCACGGCAAACCAGTTAGTAGCGCACTAGTCAGAGCACAACGCCGGTAATAATTAAGGCCGGCGCCAGACAATCAAAAATATACTTGGCGGCAGCTGAAAGCCGACTAAAACTACAAAGGTTTTATATATGTTTCAGGCATATAATATCCCTGATTATTGTACAAAAAAGAAAGCATAAACTATCACCTTAGCTGATGGAGGAGTCTTATTAAGTCGTGCCCTCAAGCGCTTCACTTCTGCCAAAGACTTTTTGACAAAACGGGGTGTCTCAAACCAGTACTAATGTAGTGTCCGAAAGTAGAACAGGGTACAAACAAGAGTAGTTCCAAAACTCATCTGTGTGTCTATCACGGGGTAATGATAGCACGCCCTACTTCAATCGATTCAAAAGTGACAAGAAAACTCAATCAAGTGTTCATTCCTAGCAGGGTTCAATGGTTGAACCGATCAGGTGATGGTTTCAAACCAAAAATTCAGACACTGGGGCTGGAGCAGTTGCACCAACTTTCCAGAGGGCAATTCCAATGTAAATATATCCAACAATTTTTCGCGCAGAAATTTACGTTATCCTAATCTGTAATAAGGAATGGCTATTTAATTTTTTACCGACCCTAGTAAACTAAAAACTTAAAACGTTAGGGAAAAATCTACAATCCAAGAACAGATTTTCAACAGCACGATTGTGCCATTATAATCAGAGAATAAATTTCATAACCACAATCACCAAGCTACGATTCCAGAACTTGTACTCAGCATACCGGTGTTTAGGGCTAGTGAACTCACTCTCTTATTCCTTGCAAATAGTTTGCTTTACAAAACATTAAGGCTCACACATACATATTTAACGTGAAGTTGTACAAAAAGGGGAGAGAAATTAATTTTCCGTCAAGGAAGTCATACAAAGCGTAAAAAGCACAGGATGTTGAAGTTCATTTTTATTTTAATTTACCAAAGCAATTGTTAGAGACTCTACAGTGAAATGTACTTAAGTGGAATAAGTATGTGAAGCCATACAAATTGAAGAAATAAGGGTAAATATTTGTTCATGTTTGCATCCCTTCCTACTCTCGTGTCCTCCCAAAAGAAAATATCCTTAAGTCAGAATTAGAAAGGTTTAATTTAAAAACAAAGTGCAACTGTTATGATCACTTTGAAACACATACATACGACCAATTTCCGTTCGCAATAACTGAACTGGAGGATGTAGGATCTTAGCGATGCCCTGTGTAGAGGCCCTCCATCTTAAGGTTCTTGGAAGTATTTGCTTCAATTTTTTTACCAGCTCTTTTACCCATAAGAAATACTACAAAAATTGGGATGGAGTGAAGGTTGGTGCACTCTGGTATTGCTACTTATTATGGGTTCTTATTGCTCAACAATTGTTTAGTACTTATCTTCATTATTATTTTTATTTTTTCGTTTCAAATAATCGCACTTTACATGCTTTAACACACCTCACTGCCTTTCGTTGTTGTTTTCTTTTTCTACTTTCAATATTCTTTTCTTCCAATGAATGGACACCGAACAGTCGGAAGTGTTATGAAAGTTTTTTCTTCTTTTTTTTTGGTGTGAAAAATTATACAACACAAGTTCGCAATGAAGTGAAAGTACCTACTCAAATATAAATGCCATAAATGGAAGGAAAGAAGAATTAAATAAAAACAGAAAAAAAGGATTTCAATGACTCGACACTTCATTGCTTTTATTTGCTCAACAAAATTACCTACAAGTCCTTTATTTGTATTAGTGTTCTTTTCTGGGGATTTTATTCTGCCTGTTATGTGAGAATATGGATTTTTTGATTGGACATTGGCAGTTATTGAGTGCCAATGCATAAATTTTGTTTTTAGCTTGAGCTTTTCTTAAGGTTTTTGTTTCTTATTGCTTTAAATTGCTATTAACACGAACGAGGTGAGTTTAAAAAGTCAGTAATTTTTTGTCTTCTTTCTTACCAAATTCTCAGTTTAGAGCGTAATTTTTTTAAATTTCTTTACAGGCGGCAAATTAAGGCATTCCTTGTGGATCGAAATTTCCATTTAAATACTATTGAAGTTTCGGTCCATATCGAATTCCGTAATTTATCCATCATTTTTTCAATACTCTCAAAATTCGCGTTTGTTTTAGTTATGACCTCTTCGTAAGGCTTAAATCTTCCATCGTTGAGTTAGAAAATAGTTGACGTGTTGGGAACTATAGTAAACTTTCGCTTCATGAAATATTTAGAGTCGCTCTACGGGAGATCTACTAGCTGTCCTCTCGAAAAGTAAAGTGGTGGCTCTGGATATTTCTATAGCGTTCGATAGAGTATTGAATGGTGCACCACTGTAAATTAATATTGCTTTAAGTGTTGGTAAGGACTTCTCTCGATTCATATCAAGCTTTCTCATGGATCGCACTCTACAAGTTGTAAACCGAGTTCTAGATAAATTCATGGTTACCACAAGGCTCAATACTTTCCCCTACACTAGTTCTTAGTTTTCTAAATCACCTTCTATGTCAAACTTCGAATTCTATCTAATCGTCTGCCATTCGTTTGCATTCAGAAATAGAGCAAGTCTTTGCTATTTAGGAGTCCTCAGGCGGTATATAAATGTTACATTTATTCGTTATCTGGTGAAAATCTCTGAATGGGGTCGTGGAATAGGGTCAATTTTAATGCATGTAAGACCCAATCTTATCTGCTTTCTCAGAGATGCAAAAAACGGATTATGTCGCTTCATTTGTAGTTATGGGCGATGTGGGTATTAAGAAAAAAACAGCTGGCGATGTGATTGTTCCATGCCAATTCAGTTTGAGATTCGATGGACCAAACGATTTTAGAAGACGCTCTAAGAGTTACTCCAGTCTATCTAATTCCATTATTATTATACCACCTCTATGTGACCGAAAATAGAGTACAACTCTCATCTATATGCCAGTGATAATTTGGAGCATGTCAGCCGATTACAAGGGAGGGCGGAGCTGCTTATCGGTAAATGTAAGGAACACCGAAGCAAAGTTGCTTTTGTGTTAAAGTTTTATCGTTACTACATCAGAATGTGGTCGAGTGAAATTAGGGAACTTGTTCTTTTATGGGCTCATTCGTTCATTGTAGATCGGCCAGTGAACCACACAACAGACTACTCTTGCTTAAGCCGTATTGCTCGTATGTAGAATAAACGCCAGGCAGAAGCCTTTCCTGTCGCTTTCCATGTGGGAAAGTTTAAATCAAATGTTAGTTATCCTCTTTTCCATTTCTTTAATTCTGGTGTATTTTTATAGATGGACATCCCGACCGTCCTTAGGAAATAGCTCAGAAAACTCCTTCGTTTTGCGGTTGAATGGCGGCAAGCACAACTTTGAAGTGGTCACATTTTGCTTCGATCCTGTTCAAATATGATGTGTTCCTGTTGAGATTGCATTGATATCGGAAAAAACCCCTTCGTTCCTCGAATTGAATTTAGGCAACCAATTTTTAGTTTACGACTACCTTGCTTTCACTGAGTCTCCTGTAAACACTAGCCCTTACTTTTGACTGTAGTGGTTTCAGACTGTCAACTGATAACTGTCGGGCTTCTGCCTCATCACGGAGGTTCTAGTTAATGCCAGCATTTGTCTTCACTTTTCATCTTAGCCAGATTATACTTGTAGTTTCAATAACCTGTCACTGTCACTCAAGACATTACTGGCCATCGTGCCGATGAGCTCTTTGAGTACCATGCGAGTCTGTCCACATCTGGTAGGGTCAATCCCCCTTTTCAGATTTAATGAGTCCACCAATTGTAGGTCCCTTGTACGCACTAGTCCATTGCTTAGTGCAACTCTGGGTTCTGCTCTACAGAAATTCACAACAGATCCCTTTTTTTGGCCAGTTCTTCTGCTACTTCATTCCCAGATCAACATTACCTGATCCATCGAGGCACATCTGTTTAGTTCTAGCTTGACATACAGGTTAACTTGCCTCATGCGTTTTAAAAACGACTGATTGTGAAGTGCAATGAGAACCTAATCAGAATCGTACTCCCCTAACGCAGACTACAGGACAAGTTCAGCTCTGCTGAGGCTCCTTTGATTTTCCTAAGGATGTCAGGCGTAACGACCTCTTCTGGGCGACCTGAAAGTTCAAAATTATTTGAGCTGGTACCACCACAAGGAAATTCAGTAAATCTTTCTTTAATCATTAAAATTGTTGGCTATGGCCCCCATAAAATTTATCACGTCTTTCCAGACATCCGGCAATGGTATTTTACGTCACAAAGAATGTTTCTCTTTTTTCGTAGAAATTCTCGAGGGTGTTTGCTCTTAATCAGGGACAAAGTGAATCACACATCTTGCTTTAAATTTAACAGTAGTCTAGGAACAGTATGGGTGTTCATCTACTACGAGGCAAGCTTAAAAGAACATAAAATATATTTTGCAATTAACAGGAAAATTAAGCATTTAATTTTGGTTATCAGGTCAAATGAATCTAAGTGTTTTCTTTTAGGTATTTGAAATGAAATTGAAATTGCATTTGTGTAAAAACATTGCATGATTCCGAGTAGCCTCTGTTACGTAACGGTGCCATCAAGTACTTTCTGCATGCATGCATGTGTGCATACATGTGTGTATTTGTATTAATGAATATGAGTATTTAAGTGTGTTAAGCAAGTTGGTCGATAGCATTTTGCAAATCTGCATTGCCATTAAAACTTTGTAGTTCCCCTCTTCGAAATGTTACACGACACTTTAAGCTGTGCAAAAAGGGCCATTGATAATAATTTCACCAATTTACATTCCCATCCTTATCTGAGTGCTGAAGTACAAGTAGAACAGTGAAAATAGAAAGCAAAGTTATTTGCTATAGCCTACGATAATCCCAAAAATGCTTTAGAAAACTTTACGATAAAAGTAAAAGTGCTTCAATGTTGAATTTAACACTCTGTTTTCATATTGACCCCAATAAGATTGCAATTGTATAGAAGTGAATGCAATAAAGATTGCATTCGTATGCCACAGAAATAGAAAAACCAACTTATTTTGAAAAACTTTTGTGGCAAATTTTCTACTTACAATCAGACTATTTCTGTATTGGAATTCTGGGTCAGAGAGGATTTATGTCATAAATCTTAATTTCGACAAAATAATGAAAATGAATAAAAGATAAAAACCGAAAATATTAGAAAATTGTTTGAAAATACAAAAACAAAATTAATTGTTCTGTGTATGGCACGACCGACACCTTGTGAAAACTCTCTTTACCTTTAATGTCAAATAAACAAGTCTTGGCAAATAAATCAAAATATTTCGAATTCAGGCGATAAGGTTTTGGAAGTTAACGTAACGATTATTTATTTAAATTCGCCTTTTAATTTGGAAGGGATTATTGTTATCAAATTTTCATTTGTCTACATTTAAAAAACTGTTTAGATTATTAAAATTTCTAATTTTAATTAAACACACTCTGTTTATTTTTGCCATACTGACGTTGATTTGCTTTGTTTTTCTAATTAAAACAAAAAACTAATTTAATTTTTTTTTTGGCTTGGAGTTAATTGCTAAACGATTTGTAAAACCATTCGTAAAACATTTGTGCATTTACACGAGTGTATTTGTGTTCAATTATTGTATTTTCAGTTATTCAGATCATTGAATTGACAATGAAAATCCAAGTGCAGTAATTTAAATTTATGCAAATCATTTGAGCAAACTACAAGTTACCTAAAATTTTGTAAACAAACAAAAAAATTGAACTAAAATTCAAACATAATTCAATTAAATAATTTTCAAACAGAAATTAAAACTGTCTGATAGTTTTTTGTGCCACTGTTTATTGGGGCATGGAGAAAATTTTTTCTTATATTTTTTTTTTTTTAGCCAAAACGGGTTTGAATAAAATATTAAAAATGATCTTTGAACATTAAATAGATGACCTAACGTTGCTTCAATACTTCTTTTATCCATTCCAAAAAAAAAAAAAAAAAAAAATATTGAATATTAAATTTTATTTATCTAAATACAGTGGGAACTCGATTTGCGCAACCGAAAGAAAATCAGGGTTGTTACTTTTACGGAAAATTTACAATAACTGACCTTTAATAAATTAATATACAAACACACCGTCATTTAACTTTTGGTATCTTTACAACGATCTTCACTTCACTCAAACATATGCAACTTTAATCACAACGGTGAACAGAGTGAAAACATAACGAAAAAAGTGACTGTAATTAGCAGTCATTATTTTTGGTTATTACATTTTTTAAGTGCTACTCCTGCTTGAGAATATAAAAAGTAAAGAGATTAAAATAAATAAAACGTTTCAGAACTGACGTCTGGAAAAAGTTTTTAAAATAGATTTTGTGGTGAAATCGTATGTATTTGTGAAAACTGCGCTTCTGAACAAATAAACTTAGAGAGAAAATTGATTTAAATTTATTAAGACAGAAGAAGTTAAACTTCTCGAGACTACTTTTTGAAAAAAAAAATTGCACTTAGAAAGACTGTAATGTAAAAAAATAACCTGTGTCGCTAAGTGGGGTCTTGTACTAATCGGTGATTTCGCAAAGTGAATTCGCATTGTACATATATAGTATACATAACTTAAAAACGGCTGGACCGATTTGAATAAGTTTTTTACTCTGGTCATTAAAACAGAGAGATTGTTTGAAAATATAAATATTAAGGAAAACTCCAAAAACAGCGGAAAATTCGCAATTGATAATTTTGTACGAGCATCGCTACTACTAAATGGAAAACTTGCCAACAAAAGGGGAAAATTAACGTCAACATGAACAAATCACTGAAATTTAAATTTTAACAACAAAGTAAAAAATTTGACAAAAAGTTTAATTTGGAAAAAAATTCTGCTTTTATGAACAAAAACCGAGTTTTATTTAAACCTAGAAACGCCAAACTCTTCCGAAGGTTCCCCGATCTACTGTTGCTGATAAACTTAACGCATGCTTGATGTCGTCGAACTTGTGGCTTGTCCGATTGACGAGCAACATGCTAAAGATTTTGCAATAATTCCCAGTATGTCTGGGCCTTGCTAAGGATAGTTCTTGGAAGTTTGCGCGATTAATATGAAGTTTCCGTGTTGCGCAGTTGGACACTGTTAAAAGTATTTCGAGATTATTAATCGCTGATCGAAAGTTATAATCACATAAGTTGTAGGTGAAACTATATTTACCCTGTCATCTAGTAACTGAAAAATATTCCATATAAATAATATTGTAGGAAAGAATTGTTACTTCGCCTTCAGTGTTGCCATTGCGGTGCTTTCTGGGAAGTTAGTGCTTTTTATCCCTTCTCATCCGACATTTTGAAACCGCTTTTTCTTCGACTATTGACTGTTTCCTTTTGTATATTTCTTGCAGTGAGGCAAGCAAAAATTAAATTACCGAATTAGTCGTCGTCCTTTGTGCTGTGTGTGTAGTAGTAGCTATACCGTTTTTCTAATGTCCACTGGATTACTTTTGTTGTTCAACATGTGGTTGGCGAAGTTAGATTCAGGTGGTGAACTGGGATTACGTATCTTCTTGTTATAGGCTCCTATATGTTCGTGAAATCTTGTTTTTATATTGTGTCCTGTTTGTCCTAAGTAGCTGTGTGTATATGTGCACGTTCGTATGTATGCTCCAATTTTATCTAGCTGGTTGTCTTTGTTTGTGTTGGTCTGTATAATTCATCCTAGGTTGCTTTTTGTCTTGAATGATACATTTATGTTGTATTTCTTTGTTTACAGAAAACTGTCATTACGTTGCACAACTTCTTATTTCACAATACCCTAATATTATTTCATTATTTAACATAATTTTATGTTATATGTGTCATGTAAGGCCGAACAAACATTTGCCCCGTCTGACCGTACCTTAAGCTACTTTGAAAGCAAGTTAGCCTGAAAAACCTTATAATTTCCAATGTCAATACGAAGATGATCATTGGAGACGCAATAAAGTAGTGTTCAAAAAGATATTCCTTTTACTCCTCTTATTTCTTATTGTCTTCTTATTGTCTGTGTCTGTAACATAAGCGAGTAACTCGTCTAGAGGATTTGTATAGAAATCAACAACACAAAATTATTGTTTTTCATATAAATTTTGAAGACGAGCTGCTCGCTTATGTTACAGAAACAATCCATTATTAATTTTTTAAGAACAAAGTGCTGCATTAAGTCATCGTATATCTGTGGAAGTTTACGGCGGGCATGCTCTCTACCTCCCTCTGACACTACTTGTACAGACTATTTTCCAGGCTTCAAGAATGATTTGGTATTGAACACAAAGGTCGTTCCGGAAAGCCACACAATTTTTAAAATGAGTTTCTGAAAAGTGGTCGGTTGAGGAAAACAACAGAATGAATTAGCAGTTCTCTGGGCGTGAAATTTATCTGTTGATAAAAAAAGATGGCAAATGCTCACAGCTAACGATGACCACAAATTTGAACGACAAGGTAATGGAAAATTTTATTGAAATCATGATCCATTTTTTGGTAGCAAGGAGCAAAAACGTGTTTGTACTGTTGTGTTTCTGAAGCTCTCTTTTAAATTTTGAACTGAAACATTCACTTTTTATTATTTCTAATATAATATTCCCATAGGGCACTTTTATATAGATATTCGGAACGAATTTCACTCATCTCTTGCTAAGTTTCCTTTAGAAACAAACCGGTTTTGGCTATGTGGCAACCTTAGTATCATTTTTCGTTCTGAATAACACGGAAGCCGGTTTTTCTCGAAACCAAACTTGACGGATATTTGTTTCAACTTTTATACCCTTTTATCACCTTCTTAGCATGACTAATAATTTGTGAAACTTTTTGTAAATTTTTTTTTATTTATTTAATTAATTCGAGAACAGCTGACAAGACTTTTACATTTTCACAAGTTGGCAACACTGCTGGCAATCTGCTGAAATCTTTATGTTAATAATGGTAAATTGTTTGTTTATTTAAGTTTTTCCTGCTGCTGTGGCTGTTGCTATTGCTATGTTTTTGCTGTTGTTGCTGTAAATAATTCGTATTCAGCTGTTGATATTTAAACACTCGTATATCGTTTTAAGTAAAAGATGAGATTTAAAATGATTTAAAGTACCCGTACTTCATACTTTAATTTTATTTTTGTTTTGGTAGTGGATTTATTTATTCATTTATTTAGTAAATAAATTAGTTGAATAGATGCCAGTGAAGAGAGCTAGCTAGCTGCCCTGATAGTTACTTGAACTTTTACACGTTACTCTTCCCTAACGCCAGTTAGCAAAAGTGCTGGTTGTTTACAAGAGAACATACAAATACCCCTTTTCAAGGTTGTGATTACTAGAGCGATGTCTATTTATTGGCCAATTGCCTGCAGTTTATTTTAATTATGAACTTGTTGTTGGAGGGAAGACTGTGCGGGTATTGAGTACTCTTTGATTTCAGCCATGTCATAATGGTTTTTCTTAATGCAATTATGCAAAGATTTACATACATAAATGCACATTTCTTATTTATTTATTATTTCCCTGTGCTGCTAAGTGTTTTAGTTAGGAATTGAATTAAAATCATAGAAGTGGCTGGAAATGGGGAAAGGCGAAAAAACAGAAAAACGAAATGGCATTTAATTTTATTTTTATTTTTATTCGTTTTCTGAGTAAAGTTAAGAGTCTTTCGTTTGCTATTTCATGCAGAATCATTCTGAAGAGTAAACAAGAAAAAAGACAAATTAAAACCAATTTGATCTATTAATACTGATGTATTGAATAAGTTACTGCGCTCTGCTCTGCTTTCGCTTGCCTGGCAACGATTGAAATTCGTAATTAAGTTTTTAAGTATCCCAGTGTAAAAAGAAAAATCTGTAAAACCAGAAATGTACTCAACAGACAACTAAAGTATTTAATTATTTTATTTTAAATTTTCTCTATCTTGAATTTCTAACTATATGTTTTCTAAAAACCAATATTGAGAAAAAACATGTTTTTTTTTCTCCAGGAAGTCACAGTCAGACGTCGCAAATATTTAACGTATAAAATATTTCATTGGCTCATTTGACCATTAAATATTTGTATGAAGTAATCAAGTAATCAGGTAGTTTTTGTTAAATAAAAATATTTATCTGCTTCTAGAAATACCTTCCGTGTGATCATTGTATAATCAAAAGAGAGCAAACAACAGCTGCTTAAGAATGCTCTTGAAAACAAGTTTTCAGTAGTTTTTTGAAGCGCCATGGTATGATCAGACGTGGCAAATATTTGACGAAACTTAATCATTATGTTTTACAAAGTTGTATATAACAATAAATTATTCCAAATTTTTTCAATAAATTATAATTGTAGCCATATGAGCCATCCAAATTAAATTTCCTTTAGCCAAATATAATCGCTTTTCTTTGCGTACATTGTTATTAGGCGATTTTCTTCGTCATTTTTTTTAATTTCTTTTATTTACAGGTTGCAGAGGCTCTTTTCTGCGTTGAGATACTTGTCTATATACCATCTTGAGATCTGCTTTTTGGTGCTGGAAGAGCAGAGTTTTAATTCCGGTTATGAACGAGAATTTTTTTTTTTTTTTTGGAAAAGGACCTTTAAAGTACTGTTGGTTAAGAAGATGCTCTTTCGATGGTAGTAAAATTTGAGCTGTCGACAAAAAATTCGGAAATGTATAGCCCGCTATATCCAGAAATTTAAGTGGCTTTATTCATCTGATTGGGAGTGCATGTAGAGCAGAATGCGGTTATATAATGCAAGAAGGTTGCTATCTTGCATTTTTTGTTAAGCAGGAATTTGTGACGCGACATGACGAAAGCAGGATAAAACATGAGTTTAGTGTCATGTTACCCACATATTTGAAGATCAATTTACAACTGAAATAATGTAAAATTTTGTTCGTGTGTTTTGATTTTTAATAGTTTTATCTCATCAGCAATATTGAAGTAGAAGAGAGAGATTGCTTATCTTTTGGGGAAACCAAGTGATAAAAACGAAAAACATACGACATAAATTATCTTCTGAGATGCCTGTACAGGCAATGTGTACGAGATCTGAATATGTTTTTAACTTTACGTGGGTGACTAGGCCAAGCGGAACCATTCCACTAAATATTAAAATACGATAATTTTTTAGCCGTTATCCCATGACTAGCAACATCAGCAAGCCTATCGTGAGAGTATATATAATTCCAATTATCGCTAAAAACTTTACGACACTCGATTGACTACAAAAGTTGATCAATTACGCGGTGTCTTTTGAAGCCCCCTCAAAACTATTATTTTTAAACTACAAAATTCAAAACACCATAACTTTGCCAATTTTCGTCAATTTTGAGCGATCTCTTCCGAATTTATCCAATGTCATCGAAAACACAAATTTATTTCTGGCAATATTATAGTGCTTTCGCCTCGTCGCTTTACATTTATTGAAACCAAAATTTAGTATATATTCTTTTTGGTTTTTTTGCATCAACTTCACCACCTGTCTCCTATAGTCTATGCCTTTCTAATTATCTGAGTGTCATTCTTGATTTGATATTCGGACAGGATGCTTTGATGTAGATTTTTTGAACGAATTTCCATCATCCCTTGTCGAATTTGGTTTGAAGACAAACCGGCTTCGGCTATGTGCCATATTCAGAGTCATTTTTCGTTCTCATCTCCAAACCAAATTTGACATGGGATGACGGAAATTCGTTCCAAAAAAATCTACATATCTGTGTGTCACTTTCTTTAAAAGAAAATATTTGCGCCGTCTGACCGTACCTTAAATATCCACTGTATCTGGAAAAATTCGTGTTCGTATTTGTCGACTGTTTTACAAAATAAAAAGAAAAACGACTAGAAAATGCCTGAAATGCGGATAAAAAGCTCTGCATTTTTTTTTTTTGCTAAAGTTGTAAGTAAATGAGTTAAATTTACACTAAATATTTGTCCCGTCTGATTGTATCTTGAGTTTTTATCTATGTGAATCATTAATAATAACATGTTTCCCCTAAAGGTTTCTTTGTAATTCACTCCATCAATTACCTTCGAATTATAAAATTCTTCATAACAATTTTCTAGAGCTAATTTAAGCTGCTTTACGAATAAATTATTGTTTCCCCTAATTTTGTTCGAAACTTATCGAATTAAAATTAAAATTATAAGAAGAAATTGTGAAAAAAAGATTCCACCTTAACAAACAAAATACTTACATACTTAATAGAAAAATAAGGAAAAATGATATGAAAGCCAACCCAGTCGAATTCAAGCACTTTCAAGAACTTGAAATTTATTTTCGTGAAATGAAATAAAACTAATTGGAGAAAAAGAAATGAGTTCTAATATCTTTGGCAAGGCGAATTTTCGAGTTATGGAGCCCCAAAATTTTTAAGTTTGCAAGAGGAATTCAAATTTAAGGCGATGCGCTTTAAAGTAGAAACACTGAATACGCCCTAACTGGTCGATATCGAATAAATTGACGTACAAAACAAAGTTTTATACGTTTTCAATCGCCCATCAAAGAAATTATACTTCTTTTGAATATATTTTTTTATTTATAAAAGATTTTTTGATACTGTAAATCCAAGGCATACGTCAAATAAACGACCGCTTATTAGCGCCGGCTATAGCATAGCAATACTAAAAGAAAAATCTATCACTTGACCCTGAAATTTTTTCAATATTTCCACTGCTTGATATTACGGCACTCAAGTTGGAGTCAAAAAATACCTTTATGTAAAGATTACACTCCATTGATTCAATACCAAAATATTCAAATATCGTACCATCTTGGTCATTACCAAATGCCCCAATCTTGATCCATAACGGCAGTGGCCATTGAACTCATTCGATTTGAATTGCCATAAAAAATAAAAAACTGCTATTTCAAGTCTTCTCCATAATTTCACCTGTTTTCTTAGGTGATTGATGAATGAAATCGCGTATCCTCAATAACTGGCGATAACTAAAGGTCTCCTGTTTGAAAATTCAATTTTATTTCCCCCCATTAAAACATTTTATTGCCAACGAGCGAGTATCAATTTAACAACTTTCATATTTTCCATATTAAATAAAATTCCAATCCACTTTTACACCTGAGCTTACGAATATTCATTCGTTAGTTGGCAAAATAATAAAAAGAAGTAATTTAATTTATTACAATATTGTTTGGGAAGTTTATTATGAGTAGACCCGCGTTGTTGTCCACAAGCATCTACAAAAAAAAAAAAAAAAGAAGAGGAAAAAAGCAGCAGCGTTTTATGAGTTTTACTCCAACGAAAATTCCACAACATTCATGCAGTCATAAAAACAAAAACAACGAAAAGAAACAAAACGAAACGAAAAATTGTTTGAATAATGTGAATATGAGAAACGTATGAATTATATTTCATACGTGTCGGTATATTTGCACTGCGCTCTAAATGTACATATCTATATTTTTTTAAACAAATACACGCATGAATTTTATAAGGGCCTAAGAACCATTGTTTAATAGTTTAAACGATTAAACAGAACTTGTTATATATCAGCTACCGGAATTTCCAAAGATTTGCTTCAAAAACCTTACAGAACTCTGAGGAAATAAATGGATTCAAAGTCTAAAAAACAAACAAAAAAATGATTCTTATTGCCTTCTTCACATTAATTTCGCATAAAATGTGTATTAAAAGATATGAAGTAGTTAAACGCCAGGAGCTTACAAATACAACTACAAAATGCGAGTCAGGGTGTGTGGGTTGTGTGTAAAAATAAATACAATAAGATCGTATTTATTTTCATCAACAAGGAGAAAAATTTTAATTTCATGTAGCGCTTTATGCTGTTACTTGCAGACCTTTAGAAAAGCGAATGCAAAAGTGCTTAAAGATTTTAGTGCATAAAGGACACCTTAAGTGACCCTTGTAATTTAACTGATTAATTGCATTTGGTTGAGCCGCAACATTAAGAGGAGAATACAAGGCAGCTTTATAAAATAAAAGGAACTGTAACAAAAGGTCGAATGTATTCGTGGGATTCCAATTATTTATTTTGCCTATGAGGATCCACAATATAAAGGGATTAGCCACTAAAGCGGGTCGTTAGTCCATAGCGGCCACGTTATTTCAGTAGCGTGTGACAGCTCTTTTGTTTGTTATTCAGTCAGTGAGGCCAAAGCACCTTGGTTAGACAATTGAACAAGACTATACAATTAATTTCGTTTATGTCATGGAAAAAAATTTTAATTAATCTTAAGCTAATTGCAACAAGTAATTTAAATTAGGATTTAAGAAAGAATTACGTCTCAATGTAATTGACTTTATTTCAATTACTTTTAATTGTAGTAAGTAAAAACTCGATTACTCGAGTATTATATAAAAAGTAATTGTAAATTGAATTGCAATTGTAAATGTAAATAAAATTGTAATTAAAATTGTAGTTGTAATTGTAAATGTAATTGCAGTTGCAATTGTAATTGTAAATGTAGTTGTAACTGCAATTGTAATTGTTAATAAAATTGTAATTAAAATATAAATTGTAATTTAAATTGTGATTTTAATTGTAATTATAATTCTAATTGTAATTAAAATTAAAACTGTAATTGAACTTGTAGATGTAATTTTAATAATTATTACAAGTGTAATTGGAAGTATAATTGCAAGTACAATTCTAATTGTAAATATACTTGTAATTATAATTGTTACTGTAATTATAACTGAAATACAATTGAGATCCCCCAAGTGTGATTTATTGGCTCATCATTTATAAGCGTTAAAAGGACTGCCGAAAACAAAATTTTCTTTTGTGCTGTTTTTTTCTCGATATATATTTTCAATTTTAATCTTTTTATTCATATTTACAAAAAGGGGATATGATCAGGGCAACCCTGGGTTCTGGGGGAATGGCTTAGTGCGAGCTAAAGTTCTTCAATGGGTAAACTCATTACACCTGAACAGGTGGACGAAAAATACCACATGTAGACAGACTAGAATGGTGCTCAAAGAGCCCCTCGGCAGGGAGGCCAGCAAGGTGCTCGGATATAATAGGGCTACTTTAAGCTGGATCACTGCGTTAGTGACAGGACATGGAAACTTCAAGTACCATCTGGCTAAGATGAAAGTCGTAGAAGATAATACTTGCAGACTATGCCTGGAAGAAGCTGAGATGGTAGCGCACATTGTGTGTGAATGTCCAGCACTGGCTAGCATAAGGCTTAAGACCACGGCCAGACACTTGTTAGATGTGAATGCCATGGGGGAACTAAGCCTTAGATGAGGAAGAGTGTCGACAGTTACCAGTCGACAGTCTGAAATGACTTTAGTCAAGAGTAAAGGCTAGGGCTAGCACGAGACTCAATTGAAAGTAAGGTGGTTGTGATTACGGATCGGTTCCCTGAAATTAATTTGAGGAGCGAAATTGATATCCCTCCATACATTAATAATAATACTAGTTAGAAAAAATGTGTCAATATTTGTCTTTTTATGATCCTTAAAAGGATGTTAAGAATCGAACTTCTTTGAAAGTGTCACTAATTTGACCATAAAAAAATAACTTGAGCGTTTTGGAGTTAATGTTTTTACAAATGTTTTTATTTGAGCTTTTTTTTAAGAGAAAAGTGGGAACATTCACATTTGTGCGCAAAACTTACAGTCATATGTTCATGAAAACTACACGGGATTTAATTACAGGTTCGGAGGGATTAAGTACCCATTAGCATAAGGCAAAATATGTATTGACTTCATCGAAGAATAAAAATTAGTCTTTCACATATTCTTATATTAAATACATAACATGCCAAAAGACACGTAAAAACAAGAGAATTTGCATAATTAATTTATATCTGCGCTGTCGGTAAAGTAAAGTACAACACTCGGGCAAAATCAATTAAATTGAGGCATAACTTTATATTAATTTGGCACCGGTTCTTTTGTTTTAGTTTCTGGAGCAGCTTAGGAGCATTGCTAATGTTTTTCTCCTGTAAAGATTTAATTTTTTTTAATTTCATATAAAAAACGAATTCGCCTTAAAAAATCATGTTTTTTATATATGGAGTTTGACAGTTGAAGCAATGGTTGGTGTCTCCGTAAGTCCATCTTCCCTTTGAACGACTCGATATACTTACAAACAAAGCAGGTAGACTTTCAACTGTCGATTTCTATATAAAGAAATATTTAGTGAATTAGTTTTTTAATTCGAAGAGTGACAGTAAAAATGGAAAAGTAATAGAAAGTACTCGTAAATGATCAGGCGAGTTACTGTGTATTTCCATCCGAAAGAAAATATTTAGAAACACATACAACTTCGAAAGATTTTCCTTTCAAATCGAATTTCACAGCTGTTAAGAATGCGTCATGTTTACTAATTTAAACGCAAAATAAGGTGGAGGTAGTACAACTGTTTTCTGGTTTAAGTGAAATTATTTATTAAATTTGTGTAATAAAGATAAATTTTTAATTGATCTTGTCATATTTAAATACGATTTTTGTTTAGAAAATAAACTAGTTGTTCAGATTTAAAGATACCTTATGCAAGCAAAGAGATGTGAAAGTAGCCAAGTAAATTTAATTACGCATTGCATTTTTTTCACTCTCTTTTTTAAAGCTTGAGATATTGGGACTTTAGAAAACGAGCCTACCGAAATACGTGTGTCTTAGTTTATTATTGAACACAACATCAAACTCGACATACTTTGTTAGTTGAACCTCTATAATGAATTAAATTAAATGAGGCCTAAACCACTGCAGTCTTCCCACCCTCAAGTATAAAATAAGCAATACAAATTTAGTACCACATTAAGGGAGATGAGTTGGAGTCAATTAAAAGCGTTTGAGTGCTCTCAATATGAATATTCCTGCGTGTGTTTGTTTTTATCTTTATTTAAGTTTATGGCCGCAATATATACGAGACTTGAAGTAGAAACTTAGTCAGCAACTAAGCAACAATTGTCAGTCTTTCGTAGGCATTATTTCGCCTTAAATTGCTGAATAAAGATTGACGTAAAGCACTGAGCAATGTACGACCTAAAGAACAAAAAAAGAAAATTAGTTTGTCTCTTCTTTGTTTAGTTTGGTTTATGGCTCTCAAAGCCCTAAAACTTGATGCCATAAAATGTTATTTGTGTTATTTGTTTGTTACTTTTATTGCAGTGAAGTTGTGTTTGCCTCTTTGTTTATCATCTTATTGTTCCGGAATGAAAAAATTATAAACAAATGAAGTAAAATTTATTGCGAACGCCTGTCCACTTAAAACAAAAGAACTTTTCACAAGTCATGTTGTGTCATACTCGTTCACTACATCATCGGCATTGCTGGCTGCTTTATTATTCTCATACAAACAGCACGTAGACAGGCGATTTATGATTTTCTTTCCTCGTGTAAGTTTTATGTTGGCAACGAATTTTACGATACAATTTGAGATGAAGTTTTTTTATTTTTAGAATTAAGAACTGGAGGTCAACCAATTGAAGCACTTCGGATTTAAGAATCGCTTAGCAGAACGCTTGCACCGCTAATGATTTTTTCTTAAAGTTGTTAATAAATCCTTTTTGATTTCATGTTCCCCTATTTTGAATAGGGGCAGCTCTTTAAACCCTGAATTATTAAATTTATCAAACGAATTCGTTTGCTGTAACTTGTTTTATTTGTACCTCTACTCGTAGACTGTCTGCATCTGATTGTTTTGTACTGATGAGCTTTTGCTAACAATAGTTTGTTGTGTGGACAAAATAAACAAAATAACAACCAAAAATGTCACTGAAATATAAATAGGAAAAAAGGATTTCTGTTTGCCATTGTCAAGGGCTTGAAAGCCTCTAGTTTGTTTAAACACAATTCATACATATGTATAGGGATCCATGTGTGTGTGTTTTATGGTTGTGTTATTTATGTGTCTGCAACGTAAGTCGTGTTAAAAGCTTGAAACCCAATTTTGTTTAAATATTTTTTTTATTGTGCTAAATATTGTGATAAGTGCGCATATGAAATTGTACACAGAGTTCGAAAGAAAAAAACCTCTAAACTTTGTTTTTTTTATAATTATGTGGCGAAGAAGCAAAAAACGTGCATTTTATTATGATACTATTTTTATTACTACAACTCAAAGTGGCATTAAATGGGCGGCAGCAAATAAAATGAATTTAAACCAAACATTTGTTGTCGTACGTCTTAAAATCGTATTGTATTTTTTGGTAATTTTATCGTAAACAAATTTATGCCGCAATACGGTAATGGAGTGTAAAAGGCGTTGAGCTCTCCTGACAGAATATTTAAATAAAGGCAGCAAGTGGCAGAGATTTTTTCAACGGAAGCCTTTTGAAAATAAAGGCAACAAAAGATCAAAGAATTTTCTAGCGGTTGCGTATGAGTGATTTGCATTCTCATCAAGTCATATTAATCATACGTAAACACGAGTGATTAAGTGAACATTTTGAGCTCTAAACGCGAATATTAAACGTAACTGAGATATTTTTGCGACCTCGACTTTTTGATGCAGAATTCTTCTACAGCCTCCAACATGTCATCTGATAAGTTATTGAATCGAAAGTTAGCAATATTTACAGAAATGTGGCCACGAATTACTTACGGAAAAAATTAAATTAACGAAACCTTTTCTAAATTTTTATTATCAGAACTTATGCAAATGTTGTATTCAAACTTGCTGCCTCTTTTAATTCATAATTTTTTGATTGTATTTCACAAATTTCGAATGAAAAATCATTCTAAACACGAAATAATCATTGAAAAATTCGACTCACGCAAGCGGACTTCATATACTCTCGTTTCTGCACGACAGCATGAATGGAGCAATAAAAAGCTGTAGATTTGTGGAACGAATTTCCGTCATAGTTTGTCTCCAAGCCAAACTTGACAAGGGATGACTGAAATTCACCCCGTCGGAATATCCAATTAAGAATCAATAATTTACGCTCTACCAAACGTGATGACGCATGATTCACGCAAATGACGTGAACGGTGACCATCTCCACTTTGATGTTATTTGCTCATTATAAAAGCTACATACGCCTGGGTAGACTTGTAAACTTGCATTTTACCCCAGCGAGATTGAACATTTGAATTTTAAATTATAATTGCTTTTCTTAATAATTTTTATTTAAAAATTTACGTAGAATATTGGTGGCATTAGATCACTTGTGGGCTACAATTAAATTTTTAATATAAAAAATCCTGAAGCAATTAGAAACATATAAAAAAGTCTCTTGTAAAATTTGTTTTCTATTGGTTACGTTATTTTCGTCTAATCTGTTGGAAACGTAGAAGTCAGCCATCGAATGCCTAATAGTCAACGACTTAGCCAATTAAGCCACCCCACCTTGTAACGTGGTTTTGGCTAAGGCTGAGGTAGCTAATTAGTGTCCGGAGTCGACTTACGGGTCTACAAACCTGCAGTAAAACTCAATCGATTTACCCACCTCTGGGAACATAACATCCATGTCTTTATTTATGAGTTTTAATTACTGTACAATATTTATAAAAGTTGACAATCGGTAGCTACGTGGATCTAGTCGAGTATCGTCGATGGATTTTCGGGTTCTGCAAGCAGACTTCCTTCGAAACGCGGATTCAGGCATTCTGGAACTCTTTTGTTATGGGCGGTTTATTTAAAGTACTAATAATATTCTTTTAATCTCGTCTTATTAAGCTGTGGTAAAATAGTCAGTCGAAGTCGCTGTGCCAAAATTTATTTACAATACTTTAACCTGGTACAAAGTGTTGCTATAGAATGGTTCAGCTAACGTCTTCTCAGACATTATTCGGATCTACGAACTACATGGATATACTTTCGGAGTCTAACAAATACAATTCTTTTCGGGTATGAACCGCATCGACTGGAATGAATCTTAAAATAGTTATTAAGGAAATACTAATAACTAAATGAAAATTATAAGCTGTACTAAGGTGGTATGTATGCATGTATCCTGGTAACAGCAGGCAGTGTGAAGCAATAAAAAATAGTTTAATAATTTTTCACCAGACGGTAAATACGTGATTACGTTACTATTATGAACATTTTATGGTTCAGTTTATTATATTATTTTTCTATAGTTAAAATAATTTTTTTATGGTTAGAATTATAGTAAAAAATTTTATTATTCAACTCAACCATGTTACATTATTTAAGGATCGAAATCATTTATGGATAAAATAAAAATAGTAACTAAACTTAAAATGTTTTCAAATAACCATTACATTTTTACCACAACATTATATTGGTGGAGAGGATATAATATGGTTGCCGTGACCATGCCAAATACGTGGTTCATTTTAGCTAAAATTGTATAACAGCAACATGAACTCATTGCGCAACTCATATGCAAAGATAAAGTCCTTGATAACTCTACAGCTGCTCGCCTTTTAACGAATAAAATGAATTATTTGAGGGTGCTTTGTGTCAAAAATTAGTTTCGAGATGTAACGACATTAAGCAAAGCTGAAATATGTGGTTTTCCTTATGCGGTTCTGCCTCAAATGGGACATAATTTAATTAGGTGCACGGCACACAAGTGCATCTCATGTTTTCGCTTGCGTTTAATATGCAATAAAGACGTTGATTAATTTTATGTCTTTCTCGCATAAGAACATCAGCACAGTTTACTCAAATAAAGTGAATCAATTTTAAAAAGATCGAGTTAAATTGTGGGCTTGCAACATTAAAAAAATCATTAAACATTTTGATTTTACAACAAGAAATTCGCTTAGTAAATCGGACAAGCCATTTTCATTAAAGATTTAATTAAATATTTTTAAGTGGGGCAATTTCCAACATATGTTTCAAAGCAAATAAATTCTCAGTAGTCATATGTTGCACAAACCCAACAATAAGACGACCACACATCTTGCATTCCTTCGAATGCATTTATTAATCGATACCTGTGAAATTGTGTGCTCGTCTCCAAAATGTTAAAATGTTAAAGTAGCCACACAGAAACAAACACAAACACTTGTAATCACATGACTTGGTGTGCTTGTGGCAGGTGAGTCATGGGTATTAGAATAAATTGAATCGTTGATTTATAACCCACCTAAACATTTGGGGGTTTCTTTAGTTTATATGATTGTCTTTATACGAGGGACTGGTTATTTTGACTTCTCGGTATAAAGTCTCTGCATAAGTTTACTTTTGTGGCTAAATTTAAAGCCCTCAAGAAATGTATTTACGTTAAGGGTGGATGATGGCTGTGATGCAATATGAACACAGGTGTGTGCAGGGTCTTAAAAAGAGGGTGTTAGTTGCAAGCAACCAATGACCAAACGTTCATCATTACGTTGCATTTACGAGTATTTCTACGTACGTGGCGACCTGTTCGAACATTTGTATGTTTGTGGTGGGGCTTTTGATTTATTCATACGTGCTTATGTTCTCATAAATACTGAAGCAAACAAATAATGATGCAATAACTGATTATGTTTACTATGTTGCATGTCCGAACGTCCGAGTGCATAAATGAGTAGTGCATTGCTGGTGCATCCCCAGTTTACTGCATTTGAGTTTATCATTCTAGCTTGAAGGCTGATTTGGTCACAACTTTCTATATCTAGTTGGCTCTCTGCATTGCATTTGGTGGGGTTCCGTCCGTCCTTCAGCCACTTTTATATGCATCAGTTTGCTTGTATGTATGTATGTATGTATCTGTGTGTGTGCATGTGTGTGTAACATAATGTAATTTACAATCGCAATCAACTATGATGTATTTGCTTTAACCGCAACGAAATTATATTTTTGAGCCCCCCAAAACAACTGACTAAGCCCCCTTTTGCAATTATCACAGGGGTCTTGGACGAAAAAGAAAACGTTAGTGATATTAACGGGGCAGAAGGGTGGAGGTGTTTTTTTTTTACATTCCAAATAGCTACTGAGCATTATGGTTGTAATAGTTATAAATAATGTTATGCAAAAGTATCGCCCCATTGTGCGAAGGTGTTTTGCCAGCACAGCATATTTTTGCAAGCAATTGAGTGCAAATTTAAATTTAATGGTTACATTTGAAAATTACATGGATATTATTGACTTCTATGCATGCATGCAAATTTATATTCGTTTCTAGGCAGATGCAGAAGAAGGTATGACTGTTAATTTGCTCTACTGTTCTTGCTGGCAGTCACACTGCTAGTAAATGCAGTATTTTGTTTTGCAGTGGGTTTATTCATTCATCATTCGCCATAAATCATACATTTTTATTTTAACCCTAAAATTATTAAAATGCACACACAAACACACACACACACACATGCACACAGTTCAAATACAATTCGAATATCACACCCAGCGAACGCCTTGTGAAACAATTCGAGGATATGCAATCACGTAAATACTTAAATTTATTGCAACTCATAGTTTTTATATGTATAATGACAACTTAGTTTGAGAAGTTCTAAAAAATTCTTTCTAACTTAATTGTGTGAAAGAGTTCCTGGAAAGACCCACTAGCAAAATACTCTTAGGTCGCACAATTCATAGAAAATATATTTTTTTATTTATATTTCTTAAATTATTTATTAAAATGTGGCAATAGCTCTTTTGAAACTCAACCAGCAGCTTATTATGTCGAATGATATGATTGTAATCAGCACAGTTCATCTTTCCTCCACCTTTTTGCGTCAGTAATAACAATTAAGTTTTGCGTTATATGGAAGCTTTTCAAGGTTTTCTTAAATTATGCTCCGACATGCACCTTAATTCTGCAATTACGAAATTTACTCAATTAAGACCACAATAGTTACTACTTAATTGCACCATAATTTTAGTCTAGAACACTTGTGAAGTCTGTTCAAGGAGAAGAAATAATTATGTATAATGGCAAAACTAAATGGCATGAAAATGAACAAGAGAAAAAACGTAAAAAGAAGTGGCAAGTGAAATTGAGAGTTAGTGAATTTAATAAAGTTTTTTACAAAATATGTTTACAACAATTAATTTCCTTAAAAAATACAAACACGAATAGAGAAATTTCTTTTAAATCAAATATCCTTCCGTTATTTTCAAATACTCAAACACAGGTATTTATAAACAAAATAAAAACATTTCTAGCCGTCAAATGCTAATTGAGTAAACTAAATTGGACGTGTGTGTGAATGCCAGAGCAGATAACTTAAATTAAAATTTAATTGCCTCAATTAATATCTGAACGTAGTAATACACTCCTGTTGCGAAAGCTGCTGAATAAAATGTTTGACTTTTATCGAAACAAATGAAAATGAAAAATGCTGTGAAGAGTTTCCATATGGGATCATTTAAAAAAAAAATTTTATGGGCGATATTCCGTTTTTGGGATTAGCTATTCCCGGGAATTTGCCTCCATACTTGTCATTGGAAAAAGGAGTTTCATGTACAAAAACTACTGCAATACTTGGAGCCATTATGTTGACTAATCTTACAGTAATATTATACTTAGATTTTTTTATAAATTTTGTTTCTTATCCTTGTCAACTTATGATTATCTTCCTTTGATGAGAATTTTCTATTGAAACCCGTCTATTGAAATTTCTGTTATAAAACTTATCCATTGGCACATGGCTGCAAGAATTTGTTTGCCAGCGAACAACTTTATACTTCTCCTAATTACTCTTTGTGGTTAATAAATGGTTAGGAACAATTTGACTCTGAATCGAAATGTTTGTTGGGGGTACGGTTACTGCTAAAACTCAGTCAACATATTTACAATGTGTGTTTTTTTATGCAGATGTTGTTGTTGGTTATGATTTTTTGTTATGCAACCTTCAAATCGTACAGTGATTTCAAGCACACAGCCATTCATTAACACTGAAGAACGTAAATAATGAACATTCGATAAAGTAAGAAAACATCGAGAGTTAAAAATTGAAGAAATTATTGAATTCGTTACTTCGCAGTATTCTCAAAAGTAAACAATTTAGATTTTTAATTGCTTCTCTTTTATTTGATCAAAACTTATAAACAATACAAATTTTTTCAGGTTTCACTAGACATTCGCAAATTAACGAGAACACAAAAGTAATATTGTGAATTTATAATTTTGACAAATTGTATCAAATATAGTTGTATAACAACGAATTGTCAGTAAGAGTTCGGTATTATGATAAGTTTTGGCACAAGTAAATTCGCATTAAATAAAAACGAAAATAAATTTAATGATCCAAACAGTTCTGAAGTAGATGGCGGCATTCAGCCCTATCGGGAATGAAAAGTTATATTCCCATGAAATTTTGATTTACCTCAAAGTCAAATTCGTGTTACAATTTCCCGAGGAATTTTGGTTCCTTTCATTAAACAGCTGTTCAAAATGAAGTAAGCTATCAGTGCACATTGAAAGTAATGAGGAAAAATAAACTCTCTTTAAACAATTTTTAACTTCAAATATAAAAATACATAATAATAAATTGCGTTTCTATATATTTTGGATGTGTTCTGTGGTGTCTGCCAAAAAGCATTCGGTATTCTGCTAATCGTAAACTCTACATAGCACCTGCTTGCTGTTCTTTGGAGAGGATGACTATCGGAAAGCGGTAACTAGAGATTGTGAAGTTGGAATAACACATTGAACTTTGTGGGAGATGCTCTCACAAGTTTTGGATAGTATAAAACAAAGTTGTCGTAGTAAGTGGATTAAACCGGTTAGCATAACACGATATATGAACCGGTTCACTTAGGACAACAAGCTTTGTGAACCGGTTATCTTAGAACAACGTGCTTTGTTAACCGGTTCATTTATATCAACATGATAAGTGAATCGGTTCACACAGTATACCATGATATGTCAACCGTTTCACTTAGTATAACATAATACGTGAACCGGTGCACTTAATATAACTGGATATATAACCTGGTTCACTTAGAACAACATGATATTAAAACCGGTTCACTTAGTACAACAAGCCCTGTGAATGAGTTCACTTTCTAAACCATACCATATGGAGCCGCGCACTTTGTATAACATGATATAGGAACCGGTTCAGTTAGGAGTAGATGCTATGTTACCCGGTTCACTTAAAACCACATGATAAGTGAACAGGTTCACTTAATATAACATAATGTGTGAACCCATTAATTTAGAATAACATAATATGTGAAGCGGTTCACTTGGAAAAGAACGCTATGTGAACCGGTCTAATTAAACAACTAAATATGTGAACCGGTTCACTTAGTTTAACATATGACCTTTTTTTACAATTAATGTAGTTGCAACCATTTTCGAATTTGGCCTTGGCTTTCTCAACAACTGCTGAATCGACTGTAATGAAGTTAAAAGTGGCTAGAAGCTTAAGAAGTTAAAAAAAAAAACTTTAAATTTATCAACCGCTTGAAAAGTGACAGAGTTTTGGTTAAAAACGATTCTTAGCCACTGTGTGACGCCAAACTGTAGTGAACATTAAACGTTTCTGTTTTCAAGAATTTTAGGCAAGCTGCATCGTTGACCCTGGCTATACATTGAACGATATAATTGATATTCTGCATTTGCAATTTAAAAGTATATTTATCGCCCGTTAAATTTCATCATCATCCAAACCATCCATTCAATATAGCCAAATTTAAGCGGCGTAACCGCAGAGCGACGTCATATTCCCACATACTTGGGCCTTTCAAGAAAATGAAAGTTTAACAAACACATCCTTTTTAGGCCACTTCAACATTGACCCGCGCTTATAGAAAACCCCTTGATTTATATACATGTATGTCTATTTGCTACCTCATACGTGCTTAACAAAAGAAGCATAAAAACATTGTTTAGTTTTTGTGTTTCGACGACACCTGTGTATTTTTTTCTCTGCCCGTAAGTATTTGTTTTAGATTCGTACAATTATCATGAATAAACATGTTCAAATGCTTGTTTATTCACATGTAAATGTTTATCGAAGTTTTTCTATTTACTGCAACGTACACACAGAGTTCCATAAACAAGTATCGAGCACAAATCCATTTTATCATAAAAACAGCAAATGATAAATGCGTTTTAGATTGCCTCGATAATTGCAACAGTTAAAGCCAGTTTAGATGCGAGCAAAAATAAATGTTGGAAAGTCTGGTTGAAAACTAAATTATCTTGTTCGTAAAAGTTTAACGGAAGGCCAATGAAATGGGGATGTAGTAATTAGTAGACCTTAAATTGAATGCTTTTGTACGGTGTTAGTTTCGAAGGTTAACCAAGAGAGAAAAAAATTTGCATTTAAAGCAAAGTGTCGCTTGCAGCAGGAGTAAAATCAAATAAAACTAAAATTTCGAATTTGTGGCCAGATATTTCGGATTTTCAAGCGTAATTGGTCCTCTTTGAAATGCTCACATGGTTGGAGGGTTGTGCGAGCGTTCAATAAAAAAATATAAAAAAAAAATCATCTCCTGTTTGCACAACAAAAAAAAAAAAAAAAAATGTTGAAATAATTTTTTCAACATTTCTGTAGCAAATGAAAATTTGTATTAAACTGAAAATTACTTGTGTAACTAAAATAATAAATATTTAATTTACAATAACAATTTAAAATGTATTACCTGATTTTTATTTAAATTTTTGTTTACTTTGCGAAACGCAATTATGTTGGACCGTTTTATTCACTATTTTTATTATTTATTTGGAGTGTGATAAGGTTTTAAACTGAATGAGATAATGAATTATTACAAGTTCTTTTTTTTTGGAATTTGGCATTTGGTATTTATCAGTTATTAATTGTTTTAAGGTGGAGCCATAAATAAACGAGTTATAAATCATTTTATTGTGTAATTAATGCAAAATAATAAAAACAAATAAACACATACAAATGCATGCTTACACATATGCATGCATGTTCATGCACGTAGCAGCGTTACCATATGTGCAGTTTTTTAACGGTTGGAAAAGTTGTTTAGTTTTTGTATTAAAAAAAGGTTTTTTTAATGTTATGGGATTCGTGCAGTTTTTCTCTAATTAAGAATTTTCTTGGCGTTTAAGACCTTCATTTGCATTTCTTCTTCTAGATCCATCAATAGTGCAGAGTCGGCAGGAACCTGTTAAAAACATTTCTTGATAATTTTTAGAGCAGAAACACCGAAAAATACATATTTGTTTTTTTATTATTTATTTATATATAATCTGGCAACTAAATCATTTTTATAAGGAGACTTTTTGGGAGTTTTATTCTTCTGTTAAAAAATAAAATAAATAAAATTAAACATTTTTTTATATCCCAACTCATTTTATTATGAAATAAAAAAATTAATGTTGAGGGTGGAGAAACTAGTCTTTAAGCGGATTTCGCTGTTTGCTTAGGCCACCTCATCAGGAAACCATCGCCCAACTTTTTAGACAAAACTTAAACTTCTTATTCCCGAAATTTTTTATACCAAATGAGAGCTCCAAAGAAAATCAAGACAAAAACATTAAAGCTCCACAACTTTTGTATCATTCTTTTAATATTTAAACACAGCCTTTTAAAATCTTTACAAAACAAATCAAATATTTCTTTTAAAAATCACTTTTTAAAAACATTTTATAATTAAGCAAACAAATCAGATACTTTATTAAAAGTACAAACTGTTAAATAAATATTGTCAGATTTTTATATACGATCAGGCAATATATCACCAACATATTTTCGTTATTACCATAACATGTCCGTTACTGAGTATCTCAGTAAACACACATTACCATGGGGATAGCTGCATAAATATTCAAAAAAGAATACAAATGCTGGGATTCAACAGTTTTTATAAGGTCTCCAAATGAATAAATCACATTTTTAATTATTGTTTATAATACCAGGATGTTATTATGGACCAACAGCTTTTTTTAGAAAATATCCATAGCACCTACATATATTAGCGGTCTACGATGTGGTCTACGATGTAAATTCTTGGGTCTGATAAGGCATCAAGGTTTGCTTTAATGCCAAAATATCGAAATTTATCTCAGTTATCGTCAGAACTTGTCATTATTTTTGCATTACTTTTTACGGCTGAAATGCCAAGAAGAGTTTTAGAAAATTTTGGAAGAGATGCTTTTTGAATAAAAGTTCGAGTATTTCTCAAAACCCAACTATTTATTTTTTCCTCTAGAGACCAATACTTATTTTATTTAAGAAGCATTACCATCTCCTAGCTCCTTAATTGTAAAATTGAAAGGCTTTAAGGTGTTACTTGAATCTAATATCCGCTGGGAAGGTATACTAATTTGTTTGTTTATAATTTTTGATTAAATGAAAGAGAATGGATCGTATATTGATAAATGTTTTATTTAATGTCTGCAATTATCATCACATAAATGTCCGCCTCTGTTAGCCTCACAAATGTGAGCCCTTTTGAACACATTTTTCATTACATTCTCACACATTTCTCGCGGTATTTCATTAATTTCATCACGAGTATTTTGTTTGAGTTGCTCCAGTGGTTCTGGTTTGTTTGCATCAACTTTGCTTTTCACATATCCCCACAAAAAGAAGTCCAGAGAAGTCAAATCAGGCGACCGTGGAGGCCAATCAACATCACCATTCCTTGAAAAACTTGTTGTGGAAAGAGGGCCCGCAGTAATTCCATTGCAATCCTGGCTGTATGCGATTTGGCACCGTCTTGTTGAAACCACAGGTTAGACAAGCCCAAAGCATGCAGTTGTGGCATTAAAAAGTTTTCAATCATATCACGATATCGCTCTCCATTGACAGTTACCGTTACGACGTTTTCAGTTTCAAAGACCTCCTCCGCCTCCTCCTGTCCAAATTGCACACCAGACTGTCGCTTTTAATGGATGCAAAGGTGACTGATGCCTAATTTGAGGGTTTTCCATTGCCCAGAACAGATTATTCTGTTTATTCTCGTATTCATTCCAATGAAAATGTGCCTCGTCACTTATTATGATTTTTTCATGATAATCGGGGTTGTCATGGGCGAGCTGTAGCATCCTATTGGCATGTGTACGGCGACGTAAATGGTCTTCTGGAAGAAGCTCGTGTGTCAACTGAATCTTAAACAAATGCAAATCTTTGTGCAAAATTGTGGCCAAAGTTGTTCTTTGAAGGCCAAGCTCTTGAGCACGATGTCGAATTGAGATTGATCAGCCGATCTTGCAGTACGTTGTGGTCCATGCTTGGGCCCATCAGCTACAGTCCCTCTTTCTTCGAAATCATTCACTACACGATAAATAGCGCGTCTTGTTGGCACGTTGTTTCTCCATAAAAATTTCACGTAACTTTCTCATCGTCACAGTAATCGATGATTGATTTTGATAAAATGTTTTAACGATTAAAACATATTCCGGTTTACCGAATATTTTTCCATAATAAATTTGCCACGTCTCTACTTCACGACTGTCTACTATGAACTGTCGAAACTAATGTTTACCAAAACGGCGGACACCCTGTAATAATAAAATTTCACAATCTGTACGTTCAGATATACATCTTAATTGTGCAATTACGAAGTTTTCGCTAATAAGCCCTTAATTGAACTCAATTTACCGTATATAACTTAATTCATAAATTGAGCAATTAGTACTTAATTGTGCCAAAAACTTTCCTTAAATTGCCAATGAAAAGCTCTTAAAGTGTGCTTAGTGAGTAGAAAGTTTTGCAAAATGAATAAATTAAATGTAATAAACCACTATCTAGACCCGACAACTTACAAAACCATCACGATGGTTATATAAAAGGGACAAGAAATCGCATTATTATTGGTGGTAGTTGAACATTTTATACGTAAAAAGTCATAACACTCCTTTTCGAACATCAATGTCGGGTCATAAAAACATTTTCAGCTATCAAGTGCTAATTGAGTAAGATAAATTGTATTTGTATGTGTTATAACTTAATTTAAAATTAAATTGCCTTAATTAAGGTGCATGTCTGAACATACTATACCGCGTTTACAAAGATCATTAAAGCAAACGAAACAAATGTTATTCAAAGTTTCATGTGGCATTTTACATAAACAGGCTCACAAAAGTATGAATAATTCAATTTGACATGCCTACATAACAACCTTTAAAAGCAGGTTTGGTAAATTTAAATTAAGAAAATAACTTTTATAAGGTTGTTTTAAAAAATTATTCAAATATTTGGCAAAAATTTATGGAAAAATTTTTTATCCTAAAGTGAAAGATTTTATTCGACCAAACAAAAGTGAAAAAATTTACTCGAATATTTAAATCATTCTTGTTCGAATGAAAAAAATGGTCACGAGTATTCTGTTAATAGATTTTGAATCTATGAAAGTTGTGTCTGCGCCGTTTTTAGCCACCATTTCATTGCCTCCATGCCCGGAAAAGTGAGGAAGGAATCTAATGTTTCATTATAACGAGTAGTTTCCTGGTGATTTTAGAGCTGGCTACTTTCCAAATAATGCATATTTTGGTGTCACGAGTGCCCCTGCGTCAGCAATATCTATCACAGATCTCTCAGGCTTGGACCTTCGCCTGTAAAATTGAAGTTGTTTTTTTTTCATTGAAAGTTTTGTTTGTCTATTTTTTGGTAATTTTTATAGGCAAACGGCAACACTGATAGACATAAATACATGAAGATATAAACGAACACACTCAAGCAATCGAATATTTATGCGAATATTTTTATTTTTTATCAAATGCGAGTGTGTGTGTGATTTATTTGATAATATTTCAATATTTTTAATGCTTCATGGAATAAAATTTAACAAGAAAATGTATCGAACAAATGCTCACGAAGTATAAATATGTTAAGGGACAATGGGACAAATGTCATGGCAGAAGTTTATTAATTCAAAACAATATTTTCATATGTTTCTTCGCATATACGCTCAGCTTATGAGGTTATGCCGCTAATAATTTTGATGCTGCTATTGCCTGAACCGCACATGGCACTAGGACCGATAGCGATATCGGAATAGAATCAAATCGTTTATCTTTACCGTTTTCGGTTTAATTGCCAGCCTTTGGTTAAGAAGTTCAGTTTAGCAGCAAGAGTAGCAGCATTTCGATACAGTCTCACGTATTACACTTCAAAACAGCATTCGACATTTCGAGTGTGCTAATATATTAGCAGTATATTATTTGGCTTTTAGCTTGTAAGTCCTTTATAAATTCTTCCTACTCAATTACATTTAAAAACCATTATATGTTTTTTCTCTTTACTCGTTAGAAAAGCTGAAATAAAGTTCTGTGCTGCTTGTTTCTAGAGAATATTGTTGCATCTTATGGTCACTATTTTTAACAAACAGCAACTATTTTAAGTTTTAAGCGTTCTTGCCTTTAAAGCACTGCCTTTGTAATTCGTTTTTTGAAAATATTTGTTTGTACTTTTCGAAATAACATTTGAGTGTAATGAATAGTTTTGCTTTATGAAATTTTTCATGTTCAGAACATGCCGCACTTGTTCACTCTAAAATGGTGTTTATTTTGGACCTTTTGCTTTTTGCTTTCTACCTTCTGGTTTCTAGTGCCTTTTAAATACTTGGAGTAGACGTTTTTTGTGAAAACTCAAAACTGCGGTGATGATATTAAAACAAGAAAAAACAAAAGAAAAACAAAAAATACAGAAATAAACGAAACATTTGGCAGTGACGAAGCATGAGTGACTCTATAAAGAATTTTTGTTTAGTTTCAATTATGCAGAAGCAGACAATTACACCGTTTCATAAATAACCGCAAAACAGCCCAATTACAATTGAAGCTACAACCACAATGCTGCTCATAATGCCGTCATGATACAATGTGTTATAATTAGTGAGGGCAAAAAAAATTATTAATCGATTAATCGAACTGAGAAATTATTAAATGCAATTAATGAGAAACATATTTGGCGATTAATCGATTTATTTAGCTATCCTAAATGACATAAAAACTGATTTACCGTATTGCAAAAAAAAAACAAAGAAATTTATTATAATTCTTTATTTAGTTTAAAGTTAAAACGATTTTTTTTAGTAGTTTTGCTTCCTCTTTTCTGCAGCGGTGCAATGGCATTTAAAAAAAGGAACTGTAATGGTGCAAAACTTTCAATCAAAAAATAATATTTTTGTTCAAGCGTATAAAGCTTAGGGTACTTACTGTTTGCATTTCATGCCATGTGTTAGCAACATATCGTTTTAAATCAACTACTGAAGAGAGTTCAGAATGAATCTTAACTTATCTTGAGGAAATGCAGAGTAATTGTACGTTTATTTTCGCTTGTTTGTCAAATACCAATAAATTGAATGGGACCATAAATAGAATTAAACATCCACAGAAGACGCTTCCATTTCCAATACTGTCGTCTGAAATTATATAGGTCTTTGTTTTTTATGTGTTTCTTTTTCGATAATTATAAAAATAATATATGTCACGTGTTTAATAAAACGCAAGGCAAAAACAAATTTTCAAATATTTTTCAACATTTTTATTGTTATTCATAAAAATTGTTGCGTCTATCAACGGCATAAACCATGAAGTGTTGATATCCTTTTCTCTCTTTTGATGAAGTCATCACTAGTGGTTTCAATTTTAATCGGGCTGTATAAGAAATTTTCTTTTCCCAAAATTTGTTTTCCTAATCCAAAAAAAAAAAAAAAAAATGGTTTTATTTGAAGCTGTGGCTCGGTATGAATTTTGCAGTCTGTTTTTTATGTACAATTTTACCATCGGCTGCAGGCGCAAAGATATGCATTGTCGTAACTGAGTGCACTGTCAGAAATTCTGACTTGTACCTCCACATGATGGCGGCCGGTAACAAGTTCCTGTTTCTGCAAGGTGTCTGGCTCAATAAGTCAAGCGGAGAGAAGTTAACACACTATTATAAAATTACCAAGCCCACGGTAGAACGGCATACGCCAGGGATGCGTGGCCAAGAGGGCGCTTGGTCTTTATTATGCGAACTCTGGATTCCAGTCGTTCTCTAGTTCTAACCCAGACTAACCCGTGCATATGGAGTTCTGTGTGGGTGGACAGGTTATCTCTACAGAAACTACGGTTCTAGTTGGCGAAAGGAGGAATCCGAAAAAAATGGACAAGAATGCCTCGCGAGGGGTGAATGGGTTAATGAATTCTGAAGAGTTGGACAAGAGAACCTCCCAACGGGTGGACGGGACAGCTTCGAAAGATACTCCTGAGGAAGAGGATGAGACGGTAGCACATTGTGCTGTACATTTACAGGACAGGCTAGCATAAGACTTCGGACCACGGGCAGACACTTGTTAAGTGTAAATGCCATTTTGGACCTAAGCCTTAATCAAATGATAGCAATTACAAGAGACTCCGTGATGAGGAAGAAGGTTGACAGTCACCAGTCGACAGTCTGAAATCACTATATTCGATAGCGAAGGCTAGTGATAGCACGAGGCTTGATTGAGACTAAGGTAATCGTAAATTACAAATCAATTCTTGGAAAGAAGGGGGTCTAAAAGGGATTCATAAATTTAGCAGTCTGCTTTGATATCCCACCTACATAAAAAAACGTAGTGTAAAAGGGAAAATCACAATGTTGCCGACATTAGAAATGTGCGGATAAAACCACTTAGGTCGGCACAGGTGGTGTTTGAGGAACAAGAATGGTGTTTGTGTAGACACGCAAGTAATTTTTAGGGCTTATAAACTGAAAAGTAAGCAGAAAATATGTATCAAGTTTGTTTTTATATAACAACGTATGTCCAAATGGCTGATATCATGCAGAAGTACTTTATCAAACCGTATTTACATATGTGTATTCACAAACCTTATTAGTGTTGACAATGATTTTAGTAAATGCTGTTTCGGATAAAAAAAAACGAAATCGGTCCAAGTTTTGAAAACGATTTTCAGTACTATGCAACAGCATTTTAACTAGAGTCATGTAGTAGGCAGTAATAACTCAAGATCGACATAAATGCACATACGCTGTTATTTATAAAAACCCCCAGTATGTCACAAATGAAACAACTAAATAATAACACTGGCGAAATTCGCTACACGTATCTTTCATTTGGGCTGTTGTTGAATTTTTCACCATTTGTAAATTTTGTTGCGTTATACCCTTCGTGCCATTTGTTTATGCTCCTTTTGATCCTTTTTTTAAACTATACATGTATGTATGTATGTATGTATGTATGTATGTATGTATGTGTGCTGCTTTTAATCGTGTGTGTATTACACTCCAACTGTGTGGTCTGCCACAGTAAATTTACCACTTGACGTTTGTATTTGTCACTTTTGCCGGACTTAAAAACCTGCATGCTGTCTGGGTCTGTCTACACTGTTACTCCGTTCGCTGCTTCTCTTTTTATCCATCTGCCGTATAGAATATGTTTCGCACAATTAATCTTTCCATTAGGCAAAATATACGTATGTGGAAGGTGAGAAAAGCACTTTATGCACAACTAAATACAAAGAAAAACAAAAATAGACAATTTTTTCTAATTCAAGTGCGCACAAAAAAAAATATGTGTTTGCATACGTACTCGCACCCTGTCGGAGAGCAAATGATTGTGGGGTCCTGTTAAGACATGAAATATTGACACTGTTGTCGGGTCTGCCTAATTGCAAAATAGATTTAATGCAACATAAAGATTTACAGAAAAATCGGAATTTTACTTTTTTTTATTCTTGTTCAAAAGAAAAGCTCGAAACTATTTTTCCACAAGAGAGAAGAGAAGTTACAAAATAATAGAGTCCTGCCATTTCAAATTATAATTGAAAGGAAAATATTGCCTCTTCGTTTTTGAGGTCCGGATCTTTCAAAATCGTAGCCTTCTTGGGGGCATGTTTTTCTTGCTTTTTTCTTGTTAAACTGTCAATTTGCAAGTTAATTTATTTACGAACGAATTTAGATCAAACGTGCAATTTTCTTCAAATAATTTGCTTAACTTCTGCTGTGTATTTATTTAAATTTTCGATGCTTCTGTTTTCACCTTCTTCTTAATTTTAAACTTTGCATGCCAATAGTGTTCTTGACTCGGATGTCAACAACTGACAGCTTCAGTCATTATTGAGGAGACCAAGACATCTTCCACGCAGCTCTCATCATTACACTTGTCAGACATGTTCATTTTGTTCGCTTTTTAAATAAAATAAGTTTTCAGAGAAATACACTTGCTTCTGCTACTTCTTTTGTGTGGGCAGCAATCGAGGTTTCATGCTGAGAATAAATATTGTCTTTTTAACAACTCATTTCTTCCCCTGCCACCTTTTTAATGCTGGTGTAGATTTTGACGTTGTTGCTGACGCTGTTTTGCTTCTTGCACATTAATGAAGAACTTAGCGAGAACGTGAGCAAAATTAAAAAGGATTTTAGTAGAAGGAAGAAAAATGTTCCAAATACCGCATTTTAAGCTTCGTTAACGCCCGCTAAGAAACATGAAAAAAGTTTAAGTTCGTTAAATGCTGGAAAAATATGCGGAAAAGAGTTTATTGAAAATTTTTCTGCATACAAGAGTGTGAGACGTTTGCATGCAAAACTAGCGGGCAACGCATCTTTTTAATTGCAAATAGCTCTTTATTTACTTAAAGTTAACCATAAATTTAATTAAATAATTTAAAGGACGCGATTGATCGATGGATTTTATTATAAGAAGTCATCCATAGTCTCTTTGAGTGACTCTGGAGCTCTGAATAGGGCTCTCAGCTAAAGTGATCATTGCTCTCTTCATCTAAGAGCAACATCAGGAGCTGTGCAAGAATGTTCTTTTAAAGCGCGAGCCGTTCAATTGGTGAGTTTTCGGACGTATTGAAAAAAATATACTACGAAATTTTAGAAAGTGACATCAAAATTATTTTGGGTTTAAAAATTAAAATGAAACAAAATTATCAAATTTAGGATAATAAAGAACTTTTCTCTTTTTCTCTGCCTCTCTCTCTTTCTCTCGCTTTCTCAAGTGCACGCATAGAAAACACATGGTTAAAGTAAACATTAGCTAACATTTATAATCTAATTACAGGGTTGTAGTTAACAAGCCGTCTTGGCATAAATCTCTTCAGCTATTGTACAGGAATTAGGCTCGTGAAGAATGTCGCTGTTGGTGGTCCGTTCGCGTCCAAACAATTGTCCGAACAGTTGTTCGCACAACGCTGTTCTGGCATGACACACACAATATAAAAAATAAGTGTGTGTTATCAAATACCCGTACATAAACTATGTTGAGAACATATAAATAATCACGATGAGAGTGAAAATATTATGCTCAAACTGAACAGGAAGAGCTATACGTATTCTTCGTACAGAACACCACGAACAAATTTCTTCTCGTTATTCTGCCGACGTTCTCTCAATGTGCGAACAAATTTGTGGCTAGTCGAGACGGTATATAATCATATTTGTTTAATATTTTGGTTTAAATTGGTTTGCCAACTCCATCAACAGTAGGCTGACACCTGAACTGCGCCCAGAAATTGCGCAGATTTTTAACAAAAATCAAGCTTCAGTTCGAGAAACTTGTCGCGAATTTCACAGGGAAATTTGGAACAAAAATGCAGCCCATATTTAGATATAAACATAACATCTCGAGTAAGTGACTGTTTGACGTTGTTTACTGCCCGGTGGAATTATTGTTTAATATTTCTTTAAAACTTATAACTGCCAGAACGTTACAGTTAATGGTAACTGCGACAGGGTCATGATCACCGACTTTTTTACCCTACAATTGAATGCCCTTACTGTGGTAGAGCTGTGGTTTAAACAAGACAGTGCAATATATCACACACTGTATGCCACAATGGAGTTATTAAAAGAGACGTTCAGTGTACGAATAAATTCGCGTATTGATATCGTAAATTGGCCTCCAAGATCACGCGATTTAACACCGCAGTACTATTTTTTAGGGGGCTATGTGAAGACTTTGGTCCATGGATGCCATAAGACTACATGTACCATGCTTTATTTGTAATAAGTGATAGATTTGACTTCCCGATTGGATTTCCTCTGAGCCATCTGAGGTGGCCATATGTCGAAAATCATATTCAAATAAAAATTCAAAATAATTACAATTGGAATTAAGCTCAATTGATGGCAATTACCAACATTTTTGTGTTTTGTTTCGATTTAAAGTTCTATACTACTAAAAAAACACCCTGTACTTTTTATTTGGCGACATTTTTCACGAAACTTTGTTGCAACCAAACTATTTTTTATATTTTCTTTTTAGAAGTTGGTCCTGAAAATACTTTAAATTTGTCATTCGTCTTAGATTGGATTATTTTCATGTTTCTTTCATTAGAAAGTTCCATTAGTTGTGCTGCCCGAAGCTCAAATTAAATCGGCTGCTGATATAAATGGAAAACATTTAACCAATCACGAAAATAAAATGTTCTTGTACTTTGATTAAGTACAAAAGAAATTTACGGAGGCATTGGAATATAATATCTACCATCCGTTATTTAGGAATAAAATAAATATGTCTGCCACAACCATATTTTAGAGCCGGAAACATAATATAATTGTCGTAACCATGTCACCACCGTGTGTTTTGTTTTGCTAAAAATTTACTTTCCTTCAAATAAAAAACAGGCTAATGTCAGCTTCGAATATTCTCTACAAAGATATATTTTTGTGGCAAACATAATATGGTTGTTTAAAATTCAACCTTACTTTAGCTGCAATAAAGACATTATTGTTTACATTTATCCTTGAAATGAAATCCTTTATCGAAGGTCTAACCACGACGAAAGTGTTTTAACCGTACAAAAATAATATAACAAGTTTAATCATATAATGTTATAAATATAATATGTAACAATTTTTTTATGTTTAATCAAATTATGACTAAGACACCAAGATACAATGTTTGTCCAAACGTTTGTTCTTAAACTCCCTTAAATTTTTATTATCCACAATAATAATGTGCTTTGATAACAATCAAATAATATATTGCTCTTATGTTATGGTTACCTCAACCATACTGTTTATTTTCATTATAAATGTCTTGTTAGCAAGTTCCAGTTTAATGTTAATGCTTTCAGCGCTCAAGTTTAAAATGAAGTGCTAGAATATTTCCAATCCACTTGCTAAATTACTCACTCGATTTTAAAAACCAATAAATGCCTTCCACTCCAATGCGCATTTTTTTTTGCAAATAATTTCTTTTTGCGTTTAAATCTCTTTGGAATTTAAATGCGAGTTCATTGTCGAAGTGAACATAATTTAAATATTCAATACATGTTCTTAAATAACTATTTAACATGTAGGTCATTTGGTTATATGATTTTTTTTTAACACGTAGGTTTTGCCTTCTTTTTTCTTACCCGGGAATAAAACTTTGATAAATGCTTTCAAATTCAAACCGAATGAACAACACAAAAGATGCAATTCTTAAAAGTTTTACCGAACGTGACAAGAGTAAAGAAGAAAACTCTTTAAGGAAAATAAAGTCAAACAAAAATTAAGAGCAGAATAAAATGACATGTCAGGTGTTGAATAAAAAGTGCAATTTCATAAATTATATTTAGGGACTTTAAGCAACGTTAAGAGAACGGGTGACATAGTTACTTGTATCGGCTGCTATCATGAGGTGAAATAATAAATTAACAATTTTAATTTGTGGCCAAATAACCACCGACTTCTTCCACGATCAATAAATACCCAACCTGTGATATTTACAAACTTTATTTGATTTCTTCTCTAAAAATAATAATTGATAATTTAAATTATAATTAATATAATTCAATATAATTCAATTATAAAACCACAAGCATAAGACACAATCTATTATTTCTAAATACTTCGTTAAAGGCTTCACGTGGAACTGGCGTGAGCAACCGATAATAATAAATTTGTGAATTTACTGTTAATTTACTACTTGTCAATTATTAAAAATTAACAAAATACTTTTTTCACCAAATACTATAGAATTGGTCAACACTTCTACTACAGAATTGGCCTGTACACTGTTGCGTGTTAGTGATCATCTGCAAGTACATCACTCATACGCTGCTGCTTAAGAGGCAACACTAATCACGAAACAACAAAAATTGTTACTTTATTTTTCTTACTTGCCTTACTACGTTTGGTTTGTTGTCTCTTAACTCTAAACGAAGCTGTGAGCACAGCTATGGTTTGTTTTAGATATCAAAGCAAAAAATAGCAAGTGTTGCCAATGTTTGCATAAGCTATTGTTTATTTATTATATAAAGAGTTTTTGGGACTTAATTATTTCTTTTTAAGAAAATAATTTCTAGCTAAAAATAATTATTAAAGTAAATTTTTTTAATAAAATTAATGTTAACCTGTACAGCATGGATTGCGCTGGTGTACTTTTTAATATTGCAGCATTTCTCTTTCATTATGATTTTTTGGTTAAAATTAAAAAAAAAAGATAATTTGCGCTCTCTGAATTGCCCAAAATTTCAAACACAACAAAAGGGTTTTGACTATAGAAAAATATTTTAACAGCTCTAACCATAAAATGAGTTTAATGGACATAATGAGTAGAGTTCTTTAAGTTAAGAATTACGTTGCTATGGCTTAAGTGTTTTGGGGTCTTGACTATTAAACATTCGATGAATGTGGTCGCCTCTGTTCGTACCTCGGACCACTTGTGAGGTTTTCTTGTACATCTCTTTAGAATTCCTCCATTGCACCTCTTGTTAGGCTGCATTGCCCATCTTGGTCCACCGCCTTAGAAATAACCCCTTGCTAGGAATTCTTGTGCATTTCAGTTGGATTCCTCCGTTGGCCAATTAGAACCGGAGTTTCTTCAGAGATGAATCTCTCCGCCTCGTGCGAGGTTTCCTGATTCATCCATGTTATGGAGAAAAAGATGTCCACCCATACAGAGCTCCATATGCAAGGGTAAGACTGTATTAAAAACAGAGACCGATTGGTATATGTTCAAAATATTTTAAAAATATCTATTTTCGCTGCAGAAACGGCGCATTTAAACGTTCGGAAAATCATGATCTATTTCCTCACTGCACCATTCACCAGGAATTAGTGTAGCGTCATCAGAATTATCGGTCACCAACTTTTTGGAAGCATTAAATATTTCACCAGTATATAGCAATCAATTGTTATTTGTCTTATTTTTGCTGGTTCATGTTTTAATTCGCTTTACTCGAACACGCGCAGGCATAACAGCAAATACGTGCACAAGCTCAGGCGGTGTCAAAAAATATTGTTCCATGTTTTACTATGAGCATTGACACAAATTTTTGCCTAACAGATAATTTTATACAAATATTTTAGGTCTGAATCTGAAACTAGCACTTAGCAAAGTGTACAAAGTACAAAAAATTCATACGCAACGAATATTTATAAAGTCCTGCACTATTCCCACCCCGAATCAACTTATGATTATATTCTTTCTCCTTCCCCTCCTTTAATTTTTCCTTTCTCGAAAAAGCTATTGATGTCACAGCATAAAATGAAGAGATTTTATAGATGTGATGAACAACTTTATAATTTTTGTGGGAAATAAATTAATTTTTTCGTTGGCAGTTTGATCAAATAATTTTTCAAGGCAAATATTTGTTTGAGTGTAACCCCAGGTGAAACATGTTTTTTTTGACAGAATTTTGCGTTCATTTGAGCACAGGAAATCGGATGAATAAATGTGCTTGATGTGACCAGAAAAAAAATTTGTATTGCTTCGAAAATTGTTTTGTCAAATAGGGGAAAACAAATTTGGGGCAAATATTTGACATACATATGTATGTGCCCGCACTTTTATACACGTATCTGATATCAAAAGAGTATTTATTATAAAAAAAATGTTAGAATTATTCATATTTTTAACAAATGTTCAACATACTACTGTGGGCAAAAAATAGTATGACTTTGTTCATAATTTTAAATTTCTTTATTTATTCTGCCAAATCTATTTCGTCCCCCACAAAGTAATTCTGCCCAGCTGCAATACACCTATGTCAACGTTTTTTACAATCCTCGTAACAGTTGTTAAAGTCAATTTTCGGAATATCCTTCAATGCTCGTAGCGATTCACGTTTAATGTCTTCAATTGACTCAAAACGGTTTTCCCGGAGCGGTCGCTTAAGTTTGCTGAACAGCCAGAAGTCACACGGAGCTAAATCAGGTGAATACGGTGGTTATGGAACGATATTTATTGAATTTTTGGCGAAAAAATCACGAAGAATCAATGCGGTATGTGATGGTGCAGTATCATGGTGCAAAACCCAAGAATTGTCGGCCCATAATTCCGGCCTCTTTCTACGACATTGTTGACAGTTTGGCCGGTCGGAAGAATTCGGAGTGCACCACACCTGGATGCTCGTCGCCAGTTATAATACGTGACATCCTGGTAGTCGAAAAGCATTGTTTGACAGACATCAACGCGACGCTGTTTTCAAAGAAAGTTGAGTGATTTTGGAACCAATCGTGATTTCACTTTTCTTAGGCCCAAATGATCTTTTAAAATGGTTTTCACTGATCCCTTCGATATTCTAAGATCTCTGACTGATATCAGTAAGGTCTCTGACTGTTAATCATCAATTCTCGAACACCAATTCCTTGATTTTATTGTCGTGTTGATCATCAGTTGATATTGATGGCCGTCCTGGACGTGGTTCGTCGTATGGTTATCCGCACGAAATTTAAATTAAAAAGTCTTACTATTTTTTGCCCACTGTAGTATGTCTTAATGTAAATTTTATAAAATTTGTTTACTCGTCTAAGGTGTATAAATTGCAACCAGTCGATTCAAACTTGGCCAATAATATTAAAAAAAAAATTTTTAATTAATTTTATTGAAACCTTCTTTAAACAGAAATTTACAATAAGTGTTCAAATTTTATCTATAAAAATATTATTGTATTCAAATCTTTATATACTGTTTACGATGGCGTTGAGAGAACGGTCTCACCAGGCCCAATGTGTTTACTTTTTCAGTCTCTGGCGCCCATGAAATTGCAAGAAATGGCGCACCAGAGTGTTGGGATGAACCTCTAGCTTATTTACGTATTTGCAGGAGTATGTTCTCAATTTCTTCCTGGATAGTGGGCAGTCTTCTTTGTAGCTTTTGTATATTTCATGCGCTGGCACACAAATGTACCACACAATGTACTTTGCATTCCAAAGCCAAGATTGAGTGACGACTTATTTACCAGTAAATTTGATTTGCTCTAACGGTGGATACCCAAAAATGTAAAGCGGTGGACAATTTGTCCTTCTGAGGAAAAAGGTTACATTAGTACATTTCGAGGGATTCATTTTTATTCTCCACTTTTTTAGCCAGTTCTCTAGCTCATTAGTATTAAACTAAAGTGGTTGTTCTAATGCAATTTTCGGGTCCTTGTTAACTCTTATAAATGCTGTGTTCTCAGCAAACTATGACGCATATGCATTTAGGCTTGTTGGCATATTATTATATAACAGCGGAGCTAGTAAAAACATCGAAAATGTTTCCATAATATTTTCTCTAATCGAGTAAATAGTTCCTTTTATGACGAATACAAGCCAAATTTGTATTATTTTCTCCGGCCTTTGCTGTCTCACAAAAATATTTCTGGCTACAAGTGCTTTTTATTGATTTCTTCTATTTAGCAGAAAATATAAATGAAACGAAGGAGAGCACCTATGTACCTACCTTATGGTTGTGTTATTAACAAGATAACAAAACATTAAACTGACAAAATAGCTAAAGGAATAATTAGAAAAAATGTCAATCATTCCTGAGCATTCGTTCGCTTAAGTGTTGGCCAAATTTAGTGGTTTCTCAGAGACCTTGGCTTTCTTATCCCCAAATGCTTCATCAACACAAGTTGGGGTGTCTACTTGGCGTAAGGGATGTATGACAAAGTTTTTGTTACCATTTCGTTAGCTTAGCTCAATGGCTGCTTGTCTTTTGTTTTTGTAAATTAAATTTAATTAAAAAGTAAACGCCAAGTTTAAGGGACATAAAAGACTTAACGGTAGAAAAGAAGGAAGAGCAAACAAGCCACCATCTTACACAGGTACTCAAACACAAACAACACAATCTTTGTGGACAGCTGCTTTTAATTTTCATTGTTTTTGTATTTTATGTCATTTATTACTCTTTAAATATTTGTAATTTCTCTCTTGTGTTTGCTTATTAAAATTCCCAGTTGTGGTAAAATTGTTTTTATTATATTTTGAAAGCAATCCATGGACGTTTGTAGGCGAGTCCTCTGGGTGTATTAGGGTTCGCCGCAAAACTCTTTCCCTTTTGAAACTGCACATTTAAGATTAAAAGTTCCTCAAAATATTTTTGATGCTGATAAAACAAATAATAAATTTTTTTCATAAATTCAATTTTCTTCCAAAGGAGACACCCTAATGTTAAAATTTCTTGTCTTCCGTTCATTCATTAATATTCTACAAAAAGTCCTTTTGTCATTAATGATACAAACTCAAACTTTCATATTAAGCTGGGCTCACACGATGTGTATTTCCATACAACGCTCGATTAGGGCGTGTTTAATGCGTTAAATCAACAACGGACAGCTGCTAACATTCGTATGAAATAAAAATCGAATTTAAAGCTTAAATTGTAGAAACCCAAAAGGCAAATGCTGAATCTGCATATGACTTCTACACATCGTCTAAATGCAGCTTTAAGATCGATTCAAAGAGTTTCGAAGAGATTAAAAGAAGAGAGATGTATGCATACAAAAAGCAACAGCCGGTTTGTCTATGTTTGATAAACATTGTCTGCATACAAATGACCACAATTTAATGACCATCATCATCAATGGCTTTAACGTGATTCGGTTGTTGGCGAACTTTTTTTGTTGAGTGAAGCGGCAATTCAAAATAAAATGGTTTGTGTCACTGTTTTATTTTTATTTTATTACAAAGTTTTCTGTCATTAAAAATATATGAACGAAATATGTGTGTGCATGCATTTGAGTGAGCAAGCAGGAGTGCGAGTGGATGCATGATATGAGCCAGGGATGGTAAAGTTGGCATAGTTTACTTATACAGGGTGTCCGTCGGGAAGGTATACTATTTCGTTTGTTTATAATTTTTGATTAAATGAAAGAGAATGGATCGTATATTGATAAATGTTTGATTTAATGTCGGCAATTATGCATGGAATACAATCAAATAAATGTCCGCCTCTGTTAGCCTCACAAATGCGAGCTCTTTTGAACATATTTTTCATTACATTCTCACACGTTTCACGCGGTATTTCATTAATTTCATCACGAATATTTTGTTTGAGTTGCTCCACCGTTTCTGGTTTGTTTGCATAAACCTTGCTTTTCAGATATCCCCACAAAAAGAAATCCGCAGCAGTCAAATCAGGCGACCGTGGAGGCCAATCAACATCACCATTCCTTGAAATAACATGTTGTGGAAAGTGGTCTCGCAGTAATTCCATTGTACTCCTGGCTGTATGCGATGTGGCACCGTCTTGTTGAAACCACATGTTAGTCAAGCCCAAAGCATGCAGTTGTGGCATTAAAAAGTTTGCAATCATATCACGATATCGCGCCCCATTGACAGTTACTGTTACGCCGTTTTCAGTTTGAAAAAAGTAGCGTCAAATGATTCCTCCTGACTAAATTGCACACCAGACTGTCACTTTTAATGGATGCAAAGGTGACTGATGCCTAATTTGAGGGTTTTCCATTTCCCAGAACCGACTATTCTATTTATTCACATATCCATTCAAATGAAAATGTGCCCTCTTGAACAGCAGTAATGTTTTTAGCTGATCTTGCAGTACGTTGTGGTCCATGCTTGGGCCTATCAGCTATAGTCCCTCTTTCTTCGAAATCATTCACTACACGATAAATAGTGCGTCTTGTTGGCACGTTGTTTCTCCAAAAAATTTCACGTAACTTTCTCATCGTCACAGTAATCGATTATTTAACGATTAAAACACGTTGGTTTACCGAATATTTTTCCATAATAAATTTGCCAGGTCTCCACTTCATGACTGCCAAATATGAACTGTCAAGACTAAGGTTTACTAAAATGGCGGCAAAACAAAGTAGTATACCCTCCCGGCGGACAGCCTGTTTTACTGATGCGGTTCTTCTTAGTATCCCATTGGTGGTGCCATTGCACTCACTAGAAATACGTGAGTCAACGGCGCCATACACTGCAGCCAACCTGTCAAATGACTTAAATGATTTTCGGCGTTTAAAATATGTGTGTGTGTGTTTTAAAACTTGGCGATTATCGCTCCCTGTACCCATATTGGGTTTATTTAATTCAACATACTTGTGAATTGTTTTATGATTCTTCCGTAGGTCATAGGCTGAACAAGTTTTATATGCTTCGAGTTTTTCTACGCTGTCGGTTAATCATATTCTCGGTATCAGCTTCCTTTACTACCTGTGACGAATACGGCTTTATTCGAGTCAAAGTTTTCTAACCATCTAGCGAAGTCCTGATCACGTAAAGACATTGTAAACTTACGCTTAAACACCGACAAGAGCTAATAAAATATTTTTACCTGAACTTTTGGAAATTCCACACACACATGACAATTTGCATATTACAATTTGACAAATAACCATTCCCATCCCTGGTTTGGACCTCCACACATAAAAAGAAAATTGTAATCAAACATGAACAACAATAAAAACAACAAACGTGCTTAACTTTTTTGCTATTTGAAAATAATTTATGTCTGTACCGAGAATTTTAGCGAATCTTGGAATGATACATGAGTATTTAATGTGCGGTTGCATACGTGTATGTATTGAAGCTACGTATGTATACATGGATGTTTGTATGATTGAAGCGACACTAGTGAGTTTTTATGTATCAGCTGTTTAGATGCATTTTATGCTTAAACACTTTTATGTGGAATTTGCTTGATGAGAAAAGGATAATTTTTCAAAAATATATAATCATTATTATCCCAGAGAACATTTATGGCCGAAATGTCGGATGTCAGTTGAAATCTGAAACTTTATCAGACTACAAACCGAGTTGTCCAAATTTCGTGCAATATCAACAGATTAATATGAAATTTGTCTGCATCTTATAGGAAGAAAATAAAATTTATTTTACCTGTTTAACTCTTCGACATCGTTAAGTCACATCGAATATTTCTTTCGTATTACTCCAAGAACTTCCGTCTGAATTCGTGTAAACCGCCCATATTGCTTTCGTTTGGTTGCCTCACCCACAACGAAAACGAAATCAGCGACTCTTGCAGACGAACTGTATGAAGTTGGAAAGGATACGGGGAAAAGCTTATTCAACCAACAAGGAGGCCTGGTTTTATTTTTTGGGGTTTAGTAGAACTATGAAAACAAAAACCACCTAAAGGGTTGGTTGGTCCATTTTCATCCTTTAAATCTTGTGTAATTGTATAATAAAATATAACAAGTGTAGTTTAAGAAATATTCCGATGAAAAATATTTCAAAATTTGTTGTAGCCAATACTTTAAATCCGATGTAAACATCAATAAGACATAATTTAGAAGAGTTTGGTAATAACTCAGCTGAAATAGATTAGAATTCAGGACCAATGATCATATATTTTTAAACAACATTGGAATAAAAAATTAGATACGTCTTTCAGGATTAAAGTTTTAAGTTTTGGAAAAATTTTTGAGACTTGCGATGACATTTCGAGTCTTTTTTATTTAATAGCTTTAACAAAAAACAAAATTCAAATTAGAATTAAACCTGTCTATTAGTTAGCACTTTTTTTTATCTGTATAACGTTTACGTATTCCGTTTTTGCCTATTAACGACTTTCTAGAAAACTTTCTGTCAACGCTGATTTCAACTCCTCAAGCTGTCAAATGTTTCGCTTGTGCGTTTATTCTGTGCCTTGCGAACTTAATATATATATACGATTTCTCCCAATAGCAATAAAAGATGAAGTATTAAGTAACCATTATTGTGTTCAGAAATAAAGAAAATCAGACATATTTTCTAGACAGTTTTATAGAACCTGTAATTTTGACAATGACAAGCTTCCGATTAAAAGACAACAACACTCTGTGATGACTTTAAGAACAAACACAGGCACAGCAATTGATATAATAGCGAATAAAATTAAACCGCCCAACAACAGCAAAGACACAAAAGAACACAAATAACAATAGACTAATAAAAACATCAACCGCAATGAAAATAACAACTTCCTCCCCCCTTAATCATATTTCTGGGGAGCATAAAAAAAAACTCGTCTCTACATAAGTAGCTGCTTCAATTCAATAAATATCATTTTAAAAGATTTGTTCCCTTTCTTGCTGTTTACTTTTTACCCTCCAACGCAAAGAACATGAAGTCCATGATAAGGGTGCAAGTGTTTTTCTGTTGATTCTTTCTTTACAAAATTATAAATTTATTCTTAGTCTTTTACTTGTTTTGCAAACGTTGAGCACCCACCGAATTTACTTCGTTTGAGTACAAAGAAGCAACGCACTCTTCGGTTACATAAGTGCATATAATGTTTTACCTTAAAGCCATTTCTTTTTGTTTTGTTTTGTTTACAATTATTTATTTGTATCTTGTTCAAGTTTAGCTATTTGAGTTAAGTGCGAGTGTGTGTGTGTGTGTATGTGTGTCTTCCTTGTCTGAATCAAACACACACACACACAGTTCATTTCCCTCAGGCTGCATTAGCATTCAGCTGGTTAAAATGCGTAAATGCGAGTATAAAAAGAACACACATTCGTCCATTTCCTACGTACAAGAGCTGTAAGATTAGGCATTAAAGCAGAAGACCCACTCAAAAGGAAGATAAACCAAATCAATCGGATTTAATTCAGGCTCTCACTAATGAAAAGTACTCAAATAAATGGATTTAAATTGTAGAAGAAAAGAAGAATAATGCTAATGCTCGTGTGCCACAAGGGGCAACTTTTTATTCTAAATGCAGGCACGAGTATAAATAAATATTAGGATTTGTAGAAAAATCAAAAAGTGGGCTGTATTCAGTGGTCGTTAAATTTAAAAATATAGTGAAATTTAGATATTTTTCAATTTATTTGTCATTTTCAGATTTTTTTTGAATGGATTTTTGAGTTTTTGGTGAATCATTAATTTTTTGTGGAATTTAGTTTTTGGTGAATTTGAAATCGAAATTTATTCGTGTAATTTGACGTAACATTTCAGAGTTTAGTGCAATTCGAGTTTTACCCATTTTTTGGGAAATTTCGCTATTTTAGAAAATTTGCTTGTTTTAGTAATTTAATTTCATTTTGGCATATTTAGGGTACGAGGGCCGATCAATAGGTCCGTGACTTTTCGAACCTCCCCCGTACATATATGTAATGCAACACTGTTCCCATCAAGTACCACCTGTCAATAGACTACTGTCAAATTTTGAGCAAGTGTCGTCGTTTACTTTGCGTTTAACAGCTGTTCAAAACATACAACCTCGTGTATTTGTCTAAAAATTTAAAAAAAGTGAATTCAAGTGCTCATTAAACATTATTTTTTGCGAAAAAAAACGTCAATCAAATTAAGGAAAAGCTCGATAAATTCTATGGGGACTCTGCACCATCGATTTCAGTGGTAAAAAAGTGCTTTACTGACTTTCATGGTGGTCGCACAAGCACAAATGACGCTGAACGTTCTGGACGGTCAATTGAGGTCAGTACACCCGAAAATCTTGTAAAAATCCACGATATGGTGTTGGCCGATCGAAGAGAAAAAGTGCGTGAGATGGCTGATGACATAGACATTTCATATGGCAGTGTGGCTTCGATTTTAAATGATCAGCTGGGTTTAAGAAAGTTGTCTGCAAGATGGCTGCCGCGTTTGCTCTCAACTGACCATAAACCTAAACGTGTAACAACTTCAAATTATTGTTTGGAGTTGTTTAACCGCAATTCGAATGAGTTTTTGTGGCGTTTTGTAACTGTGGATGAAACATGGATCCATTACTGTACTCCAGAGACCAAGCAACAATCTAAACAATGGGTTTCTCTGGGTAAACCTGCTCCGAAGAAGGCCAAGGTAAGTTTGACGGCCAATAAGGTGATAGCGACAGTTTTTTAGGATGCACGCGGGATAATTCACATCGATTACCTTCAAAAGGGAAAAACATTAAACGGTGAGTATTATGCCAACTCATTAGGCCGATTTAATGGGGATTTATTAAGAAAACGACCCCATATTGCCAGGAAAAAATTTCTTTTTCATCAAGATCATGCATGGGTGCACACGTGTGCAGTCTCAATGGCAAAACTCTATGAATTGGGCTAAGAATCGGTACCTCATCCGCCATATTCTTCGGATTTAGCCGCTATTGACTACTTCCTATTTACAAACCTAAAGAAATGGCTCGGTGGAAAGATGAAATTATTGACCAAATAAAAGCTTATTTTAAGGACCTAAAAAAACCTATTTTTTGGAAGGGATACAAAAAGTGGAGAAACGTTAGACTAAGTGTATTGAGTTAAAAAAAGATTATATTGAAAAATAAATTTTTCTTTTGCAAAAAAAAAAAAAAACTGTGTTTCATTTAAAAAGTCACGGACTTATTGATCCGCCCTAGTATTGTGGTGAATTTGTGTGGTGAATTTATGTCGGCGAATTTGATGCTTCTTTATAATTTTGCAGTTTAATTTAGATTTTTTATAAATGTGTTTTTATTGTTTAGTGAATTCATTAATTTCTGGTGAATTCCCGATTTTTAGCGAAATTTGATTTTGTTAAAATTTTGATGTTTTTGGTGAAATTACAAAACTTTGTTGATATTAAATTTTTTGTGGTGAAAGTTCAAAATTTGATGAATTTCGCTTTTTTGTTATTTTTTTTTAGCAAATTTTAAAAGGAAAACTTTTGGGAGAACTTCGTAATCTTGGCTAACAGTAGGGGTTTTATATCTTGTGCTGCTGAATCATTTACTTCACGCCAAATTAAATAGACCTCCTCTTATTAAATTCATTTAATTTATTTTTTAATTAAATCCTATACAGTCTTCATAACCACTTGTATAATTTCTTCTCGTGTCCATTAAATTGTGGCAAAAAGCGCCTGTTTAGCGATCAGTTAGTGTGAAATCAGGCAGGCAAAGTCAACAATGTTATTGGCAGTTATTGTCCACAGCAGAAGAAAACTCATTGATATTTTTCCTTAAACAATTTCGTAATTGCCATTCAAGCGTTCAACGAGCAACTAACTACGAGTTCAAATCATGTACAATAAGTTTCCAAAAGCTGTTCCTCCATTTTTGCCCTTTTTCATTTAATTTGTGGCTTCGGCAACGTCTTAGCTGTACCACCAATGTCAACGTAATGTGTTTCATTAAATGCCAATGAGGCAGAAGTAAGCGCTGCACCGTGGTTTGCTTGCATATAACTACTGAAGTGAAATAATTGATTTAATTTTAAAACTTCAATTTGTCCATAAAACATTGGAACTTTACGACTTCTCGTATCATGTAGGCGAGTGAACAAACTAATTTAGCAAACCAACTATTTTTGTTTGCATTGTTGCTTACAGAACAAACCACTGTGAATCGGCCTTTTAAGTGTTATTTATAATTTTCTAACGAAACAAAAAGACTTTAAATGGCAACGTTAGACGCAGCAGCGCAATCATTAACAACGAAAACGTAGAGTAGGACTGAGGCAATTATTTGTACGAATTTATGTTAAACCAGCAGAAATAATTAACAATTTGTTTAAATAAATGAGCAAATAATGTTCAACAAAAGTTATGCCGCCAGCCAACTCTATTCGAGTGTAAACGTTTGTGCCGGCCTAAAATTGGAGGGATGTATGGTTGAGGAATACTTTGTGTTTGTGAAACTTTTGTGCTCGAACTCAAACAACAAAAACAATAACGTTTATTAAAGTGGTCATTAGTAGGTGAAGTGAAAGTGGAGCGAAAAAGTCTTTAATTTTAAAGTTAATCCGGGAAAATATTTTAAATCGATAGGTCGGTTATTTATACCACCCGAATTTCCGTTCAGTCGTCTACTGGCAACACAAAATGTTCGGTTGCCATTTAGCAGCTTAAATTACCGGCTGAAAGTTGCCACTAGCCGTTTGTATTACATTTTCGGTAACTGGCAACGCATCTTCAAGTCTTCTGTTGGCAATCGCTGGCATTGAAAAAAATAAAAATATTTGTTTATGATTTTTTTCTATTTTGGATCAACACTCAGGGGATGACCTCTACTTATGCAATACGTTGAATTGGAACTAGAAGAAAAGTTGATGCTAGGGAGGACAGTGCGAGTGGTGTTTGCAGACAAAAAAGTGCCAGGAAAAGCTTCTGAGGGGAGCTAATTCCACATACGAACGGAACAGCTAACCGTAGCTTTTTGTGCGGTTGACTAGTTAATCTACCACAAAGGGATGAGCCTTTAATAAAGAACGTGTTGTGTCAACATATGTATGGTCAGTAGTTCGGAAGTACAGGGTGTATTTTGGTAGTATAGAACTTTAAATTGAAATAAAACACAAAGAAAAGGTTTTAATTGCCAGGATCCAATGCCACAGATAAGTCTTTTTCCGGTGCAAGGCCACCTCGGCTGACTCGGAGAAAGTGCACTTGACCCGCCAACGTTAACACAACCTCATGGTGGTCGTAGCAACGGGTATATTAAAATGCTACCCCCAAAGCACCTATACACACTTGTAACGGTAGCAATTGAAGATCATGGATGCCTAGACCCTAATCCCACCTCTGGCTGAGGGGTTCGGAGTTACCAATTCTCCTGCTGTTAATAGCTTTTCTATTGGCTGCCACATTGATCCTGCCACTAGATCTTGCAGCGATTTGGGTATAAGCCACAGCCATCAGGTGCACTTCCGAAGCAGACTCACCAACAACCAGTCTGGGACTTGCGTTTTAGGGGCTACTGGTTGCTGTGATACCAGTATTATTATATCGTTACTTAGAAAGTCCTACCTTCTTCCAGTTTTAGACCCCCGGCCAGCATCGGGGACTGGTAGCTCCATCTTCCCCGGTAACATTACATCAAGGTTGCTGGATCACCAAGAAGACATGTGTACGAGGGCATTGAAGGGACTGCAATGCGGAACTCCAACTCAGGATCACCTTTCGAGTCAATGGAGGCAGAATGCACAAAAAAGAGTCCATCGCGTATACCAATTTACTGGTATATTACTTGAAATTATTGGTTTACCGATAATAAATTAATTGTAGCTGTGTTATATGTTCATTCAGCCAAAAATAAGCTTCATCGCTGAAAAAAATTTTCATGTAAAATTCGATATGAGTTTTTGAACTAAATTATGTTTTTTCGTAAAACAGGTGTCCGTCCATTCACAATAAAATAGCAGACCAAACTAAACACCAAACAAGTAATAGCTGTCAAAATGGCGCACATATCAAGCAGTGTTGTCAACTTAAATTTTTATACCTCTTAAAAACACGCGATAGTTCCCTGCTTTTATTAGAGCGCATATCCTTGTAGTAACCTTCATTTCTAGTGAATAAATTTCTACTCCGAGGCACTAATCCATTTCTTCCATTCTAGATTGGATCGAGGTGCTCCGAATAGTCAGATGAAGAAAAGTAATTCTGAGACTCAAAAAATGTGTTTAATCCATTGAGCACCACACTGAATTTTTATGCCAACATCAGGAGCTTCAGATTCCATCATCTGCCGTGCGTTGGTGTTTAATTAGACGACATTGGCTGTGCAGCAAAGTGAAATAGAGTGGACCCTGTTTGCATGACCCCATCACCTACCGTCACAAGATCTCGATTACTTGCATCAATCATATTGACTCTAATTGCCACAAAGTTTGGTCTGTTACTGAATCAAAACGAAGAAATGGAAAATTCTGCTGACATCTGCAATGGAATCTTGGCATTGAGGTCCATTACTTCAGGTAGGTAATTTCCAACATGGAATCATCCAACTGCAACTATTTCCTTCTTCAGATATCAACATATTTAAAGTTTCAAGGGGATATTCTGAAAATGATTTAAGACGGGATTGGAGAGATATTCAGAAGTTAGAATGCCGCTTTGTCGTCTGGTCATAACTAATTTCGTTCGACTCGTTGGAAGCGTTCGTCGTGCAATTCATTCAAATTCAATTGAACGTAAGTCACCGATTTCCTCTACTACTTTTCGTATTTAAATATTCATTTACTTTAGCGGGTCTTAATTACTTTTTCTCAGTGTTTCGCATTTAGTTTTGTATTAAAATTTTTTAATGATATTTTTTCTTTTGTGGTGCTGGGTGTTGTTGATGTTGTTTTGTTTGTCGTCCATTTTATTTAATAAAATTCACCGAGAACTCACAATGTTGTTGCTTGTGTGTGCGTCACATTTTTCACAGCTAAGTGAAAAAGTAAACAAAAATCCATTAACTCAGCAATTATTGTCCGTTTTTTATGTCGTTGTTCTCTCCACTTTAGTTTGTGTTATTTATTTTTCATTCAGCTTCATCTTCATATTTCCCAACCAACACTTTAAAACACTGACACAGAAATAATGCGATAATTGTGGCGCTGCAAGGTAGAGCAGGGGCTGCTAGAAATTTAAAGCATGAATTAGAGATGGGTAAGAAGGGATCAGCTAAATGGAGATTTAGAGGAAATAATTTGTGTGGTAGACGTTTTTAAGCTTGGAGTCACTCGCCATTTCATAATTTGATGCCATTAGTCGTATTTGTGTCAATTGCCAGGCACTTAAAAGATTAAAATAAAATTTTATAATTTTAAAATATCCAAACTAAAACTTTTATTTGGTTAAACTTTTATTCGGTTAAGAGTTGTTCTTGAAAATAATCTAAATTTAATTAGTCTTGCCAGTTAAGTGGTTGATTATTCCACATCGATTTTATAACCCAAGTCAATGGAAGCCCTTATATGCTCTTTGAGATTGATAAGGCCATTCCGTAAAGATGCTTGTGTTAGAAATTCTCGAATTTTTTCTTCCTTTTCACAAAACACTAAACTATCGACATTGTCAATCATTCTCTGCAATGACACTTCCATTCGATACAAAATAAGTAAAGCTTCACCTCCCCCATTGCCTTTGTCCAACGTCTCCTTCTTCCGTTGGTCTGTATCTGGCCGCAGGCCAGTTGCCAGTTTGACTAAACCTTGAGCTGCTGTAAAATCTAAACCCGTGATTTTATGACAATCAATGACGACCGGGATCTTAAATTCCGCCTGTGTGGCCGCCTTAAGAACTTTGGCACGCAAATAATTGATGGCTGGAAAGTAAATGCCATTGCCAGGTGTAACACAAATGTACTGCATGTCATCTAACTAAACGAACAACACACAAAAAAGGAAAGGTGATGTTTAATAAACAACAACAACAAATTAGAGTGAGTGCAAACAAAAACGAACTAAGTGAATTGTTTAGGTTTTATTGAGTGCTGCTGCAGTGCATACCTCTTTGATTTTAACCGCAATTTCAGGACGAGCCCACAAAAACAGCAAATGCAAAACATTTATAATTATGCTCACGAATAGACCCACTTCAACGCCGCACAAAATGCAAACGATGAAACACACCATCCATATGCCGAAGTCACGTTTCGATTCATACCACAAACGCATGGGCAGCTTAAAATCCAGCAACGTGAATATAGAGCAAATCAAAATGGCTGCCAATGTTGCTTCTGGTATGTAATTGAAATATGGGCTTAAATAGCTGAGAGCCAGCAAAACTATGAGACCTAAAAATCCAAACATTTCCTTTAATTTTCAATAACAACAACAACGCTTGGACCACACTAGTGACACTGTACCTGAATATAGATTTGCCATGGGAGATTTAAGGCCACATGCTGTACTGATGGCATAGCGCGTAAAAGCCCCAGATGATGGCATCGCCTGGACAAAAGATCCAAATATATTGCACAACCCCAGGGTAGCCAACTCTTGGTTGCTATTCACCATTCCCTTGGGAGCTGCAATGCATTAGTATTTCATATTTAATTGTTGGCTTACAGCAAACTATTTACTTACTCAGCTTTCCTATTGAAATGTTGGTCAGAATGCCAATTATGGGTATAACGATTATGCCCACATTGAGCTCCTCTAATATGTCCCAGAAGCTGTATGTCTTCTCTGGGGCTACTATGCTGAAGTCGGGCAGAGTAAAGTTAGGCAAACCAGAGAGGGCATTCTTGCTTAAAGCATATGGCACTTCAGTAGCCACTTCCAGCCATATGTACGACGCTATGGCCGTTATTATGACGATCAGGGTGTTGCGTGCAAATGACAGGTAACGACAACATATGCGAACGATTTTATTAACTTTAGAATTGTAACTTATCCTCTCCAACCACTGCAAATGAAATTTATTCAATTAAATTGGAAGGTAATCTAAATGGATCAACATGATTCTGTGAAACTAATTTTTTAAAGCTTTCTGTCCAACTAAATTAAACGGAAAGAAAATAGTTTAGTACAGGACTTACCTGAAATCCAATAAGAAAAAGTATTGCACTTATTCCCATTACCAAATCACCACTATTCGCCTCGTGATATCTTAGCGAAAGCGCCTTTATTGATTCTATAAAACCGGCCACTAAGTACTTGATGCCCAAGAGGACTTTTATCTGGGATTCAATCACCAATACAGCCGTTGCCGATGAAAATGCCTTAATAACCGGCGTCGAAATAAATTCAAACACAAAACCTGAAAATGAAAGTGACCCATTAACAGTTTGGGGACATGTGTTATTGGCCAGGCCAGACATGTGTTATATGAAATATATTTTTTTATTTCTTCTTTTTAGGTCTGTCTTTGAAATCGGCTTACGCAACAAGCATCGTTCGTCTATAGATACAGGGTTTGTTCTCTCCTTAGTGATGGAAAAAAAAATTTTCTTATAGAAAAGAATTTCAAAAATTCTTAACAATTCTTTCTTTCATTCGAACGCTACAGATCAATAATGTAATTTTTTTTAACAGGATTGGACAATATAAATGTGGTAAATATGTTGTCTCAAGAGAACGGCGTTGCGAGCTCACCCGTGAATGCCATAATGAACAATGGTTGCCTTTCGCGGACCACTTTTCATGCTGGCGTTTTGCGAAGCCGCAGGTCGATGGCAATAAGCCGCAATCAGCCGATATCCTTAAAGTGAACATAGCCCAGTATATCCCTCAGATTTAGGTAGATCTCTCCGGTGCAGTCATTGGCCTCTCAATAATGTAAAGGTTGGTAAATCCTTTGTTTAGTTTGTTTAGAAGAACTGGGGGTCGACATTTCCTTCAGAATTCTCAGGCTGAGATATCAGCGGTATTAAAGGCCGTATACTGGCTGTGGTGCTATAGAATGTTTGACAGAAATATTCGGACCTTTAGCGACAGCTGTGACGCAATGAGATCTCTGCTAGATGTCTATTTGACATACAAATTGATGCAGTCATGCTAAATCGAATAGCGACACATTCGTGCATGGACACGGGATCAATACGCCAATAGCATGGCTAATAAGCTTGCAAACAGCGGAGTAAGTTTGCAGGAATTGCACATTGACGAATTCCACCACAAGCAGGAACAGTAGGCTAATTTGCAAATGCTTTTTTGTTAAAATGAAACAGAAGAGGAGACAGTATATCATCTCCCGTGCCTCGGTCCTATCTTAGGAAACCAACACCAGATTTATCACGGGCAGAGGTCTCTAAAGTATCGGAGGTGGGACTACGAGAAATATATTCCTTTATAAAGAGCAGCAACTGCTTTAGGAATAACTACACATCGGCACAGATATAGTGACCACACTCAACCATTCCTTCTATAATAATCGGTATCAACATTTGCATTTCGACCCTTCTTTCTTCCCACCATCTTTTCTACAGGTAACAGAACAGAACAGCATCAGCTTAGACTGATGCTTAAGCATAGCCGGCTTCAAAACAAAATTGCTGCATATTCATAAAGCCATTATTGAGACGTGGTCAAACAATAGAAGGATAGCCAGTAGTTTAACTCTTTGCGGACGAGTGCCGGCAAATAGCCACTCCTTTCTACAGTTGCTCTCGCCCTACGGCTCGAGTACGTCTGTCGTCACATGTTAATAAGACACGTGTAGGTCTCTTAAACTAAGAAGTCAAGTTTCCTATCCTTAGTATCTCAAACTAAGGAGTCAAGTTTCCTTGAAACTAGAGACCTTTTTGCGATGAAGTCTTATCTTCCGTAAAAGGTAAACTTACGATACTAGAAGTACGAGTAAGTTCAGAACGAATTTCCATTTGTCACTACCAGAGAAACTAGTAGACTTTTTATATATTTTATATCTTATCCTATAATCTACACACGATATATAAAAGACCCAGAGAGGATACCTTTGATAGTGATAGAACTGATGAGTACTACTCGGAATGCACTTAGCAGTTTCAATGTTGGTATTTAAAATTCAGAATATAACTTGTGATAACGAATGGACACATAACACAACTCAATATATCCATCCAGTGGGAATAAAATTTAAATGCCTTCCGTGCACAGGACGGCTGGGGCCACAAAGTGTTAAACAAAACTGCGCAACAATCAGGAAATCGATTTAGTCAAGAAGCCCTTGATGACTGCGTAACTTCGCGACAGAGAAAATCTCTGGTAATTTAGCACCTCCCGATTATTTACTGTAGCGATATGGTAAAATCTCTGATCCATATTTGCCATGGACCCAAAACTGGAGCCGGGGAGACCAAGTGTCAGAAATAATGCTCGAATAAAATCGCACAAAAGTATCTTTTCACTGCAGTTGGATCAGAAATTCACCTAGGTTCCATCTTATTTTTAAATCGCATACTTCCGAAAGCTGCTTCTTTATTAAGAAAATCAAGAGGATATTAAATTCGAAGCACTCTTGACGACAAACTAATATTATAATCAAAGATATGCCATGACTTTTGTTAAGAAAATAAATACGGATGTCAGTTCAAAACAAATTAGCAACTTGGTAATTGGTATTGAAATTCCCAAGTTGTGTTAATCTTTCGCTCTTTCGCAACTTAGAATCTCTTAACTTTTTGTTCTCCAATATTAGAGAACTTTTTGAACCGAAAAATATACGACTTTGAAGTTGCAAATTGTTATTCTTACCCATTTGTAGAGCTGACATCAACAGTTGTACAACACCGCTCAGAAATGTTAAGATGAAGGCAAATTCGATTGGTTTTCCCACCGTAAACTGAACGCTGACCAAAGCCACAAGACTGGTGGGCCCAATAATTACTTTGTCTATTGAGCCAAAGACAAGATAAATGAAACAACCAATGAAGGCGGAACATAAGCCATAACGAGCCGGCAATCCCGCCAGTAGAGCACAGGCGATACTTTCTGGTATGATGGTGAGGCCCAAGGTGATGCCGGCAATGGCATCATTTACGCCCCATTCTACATTATATTTGCGGATCCAATTCAATATACAAATGCGTTGGCGGAAAAACTGTTTCGTGCGTTCGGCCGGCGATTGTGGCGATTTGGAGGTGAAAATTGTTGGTTTGGACTTCGATGTTATGAGAGCCTCGCGCAACATGGAAGCTTGATCCCTGGGCTCCGTAGCCGCTAGCGGAGATTTAACTATCGTACGGGGTGAATTAATTGACATTTTGTTGTTATTGTTATCGTTGTTGTTGTTGTTGTTGTTCAGTTCATTTAAGTGAAATGTTTCGATGTAAGAATTCTTAAAAATTTGTTTTGCTTTTTTTACATTTCTTAACACTTTTCCATCATCGCATTTTGTACATGCTAGCCGTGTTCCACTATCGAACTGATCGTGATTTCATGTGTTGGCATCATTTAATCAAATCATTTTAGATTTAACATTTCAATTATCACCGTCAGTTCACGTCGCCTTTGTCACACTAATTTGCACTTTTTTAAAATTTTCAAATAAACACAAAAAGTTACAAATGTGAAGTGTGAATTATTAATAAAATAAACACAGGCGACAACAACGATTTCATTTGCCCGCTATGGTTACGTTTGGAGCTTAATTTTTTGTTTGGAATTAAAAGTTCAGTATCACTCACTGTAGTTAGAAAAACTACTGCTAAGCGCCCGTTTTAGTGACCGCAATATACTAGATTTTGATCTTTCATTCTTCATAAATTTATTGTTTGATCTGTTTAAACTTTAAATACAGTTTGAGAAATAATTTTTCTTAAGTCTTACATTTCATATTTTTACAGTTAAAAAAATAAATGAAAACACAAAAGAAATCATTGAGTAAAATGCGAAATCCGAAAATGAAAACGCAGAAAAAGATTGATTTTTCGAAGAACTATGCAATAATTATCACACGTTACTTTCGTAATTTCTCTAAGTGTATCTTAACAATAGAACTTTTTATGAGGTATATTCATGTATTCTTAATGATCAATTTTGCGGTACATGACAAAGCCACGTGTGTATGTATGTAGGTGTGTGTGCACTTACTCTTGATTCTTCTCTTTCAACTTATTGAAAAGGTCAATATCATAAATGGCACGCTCTTACTTAAAGAATATTAAACAGCAATGCATTATACACCCTACAGTGAAGACACAGCGAGTATAAAGAAATCTGTTCCGTTTAGAATTTCTAAAATATTAATTTCCAATACCGCGTATATTTTGTGGATTCAGGTCCGATGATAGCCTACGAACTTGAAAGTGCGACTAATTCAACACACTTGTAAAAATTTACAATAAATTCATTTTGGCAAAAACCGAAGTATCAGCAAAAATTTTAAATTCTCTAAAATATCAAAAATTCCCCGAAAAGTCGATAAATCTCAAATTTTATGTTTAAACAAAAAAGCACAATTTATTTAACAAATATTAAAAAACAATTATTTCACCAAAGTCTAAAATTTCACTCAAAAATTTAAAATTTCACCAAAAATTCTACATTTTTTTTCGAAATATTAAAATTGGACTAAAAAAGCTTATATAACACCAAAGTCCAAATAATATAACAAAAATATAATAAGAAATTTAAATTTTCTTGTAAAACGGCAATCCAACAAACAGTCGAAAATTTGTAAAAAAAAAAAATTCACCAAAAATTTTACAACCATCAAAACATTTTAAAAATCACTAAAAACCAACGATGCCAGATTGAAGATTGTACCCAGTTTTGAAAATTTTGTCAAACAAAATAAGATTTGTTGAGATTTAGTTGCCTAAGAAAAGTAGGGGTGAGCCGACAGATATTTTACCGTTCAAAGGTAAAATAACACAATATTCAAATATTTTAATGCCCATTATGAAAATAGTTTGAAGAAATAAATGGAGAAGATTTGTTTGGCCACTGAGTGCCGATATTCAGCATCATGTATCATTTCCAAAATTAAAAAAAAAAGTGTTTCAGGTGCAACCTTTTTTTTTTGTCACTGGACAAATGGGTAAATATTACTGAAGAATATTTGTGAGTTAACAAGGTTCATCCTATGATTTAAAAATTCAAAAAAAAAAAAAAATCTGAAATCTTCGCAGTATTATAATAAAAAAGGTGTGAATTACTTTTTATTATTATTTTTAGAATTTTTACTACGTTTATAAAATGAGGCATGACGTGATTTTTCACGTTTGGGTTAAAAGCTTACACATATGTACATAGAAATTTGAAACCATGTATTAAAACTGGAGATCGACATACTTGAGATCAAGCACCCTCTTGGCAACGCATCCCTGGCGTATGATGTTCCACCGCGAATTAGGGATTTTTTATACGAGAGCATTAACTTCGCTCCGCTACACTTATTTAGCTAGACTTCTTGCAGCGACAGGAACCTGTTACCGGCCGCCACCTTGAGGAGGTATAAGTCAGAACTTCTGACAGTGCACTTAGTTACGGCAAGCAATAATTTTGTACCTGCCAGCTGATGGCCTAAAAACTTGCCGATTATTGGAATTTGTGCGCACGAAACAACGATTGGGGTATTTGTGAGGACTGCTTCTATACAAAAGAACTGGTAATAAACTGGTTTTAGCATTCAATCGGGTGCATGTGTAAAAGTCTACGTCTAGAACCAATGGTATTGGCGATTTTCCCCACTCACTTAACACTTATGTAAAAACTAAGATGGTATAGAAAAATTTACAGTTGAGAACTAGTTCTGATGATGTTCACACAAGTAAAATACTAGTTAGACACCAGGTTGATCTCCGGCAGGGACTTTATTATAATTAACAAACATGAGTTTTATTTTTATTAGACATAATAAATTTAAAAAAAAATATTTACAGATGTTTTTTTTAATTACGATTTTTTTCGACGAATAAAGTTTTTTCTATGAAAATTTCTGGCGCCACTTGTAAAAACTAATATTTTCGCTAAAAACTACGAAAATTTCTAAAAATTTGTTACAAAAAAATCAGTAAACTGAAAAAGAAAGAATCAAATTTTAGTAAAAACCTTAAATTATAAAAAGAACATATTTCAGCAAGTTTCTGCAAATTGGTAATTTAAATATTAGCAAAAATTGTTAAAATTTACCTGAAAGAAATTTACCCAAGACACAAACCTTGTCAAATAGATTTGAGTACAAAATTATACATTTTAAATTTACGAGATGGCAATAAAAAAATTAAAATTGTTGAAAAATTATATAACAATAAAAAAGATAGAAATTTAAAAAAAATTTATCCAAAAATTTAATTTCACCATATCACCCAACAGCTTAATTTTCACCGAAAAGTTGAAATTTGTGCAACATATCAAAAAAAAAAAAGTTTATTCACCACTACTAATCGGAGATTTTACAAAAAATCGAAAATTCACCAACCACTAGAAAATTTAAAAGTCAGTAAAACATTTCTATAACACCAAAATCTGTAATTAGACCGAATTATAGAAAAAGAAAAATTAAAAAATTACGAAACGAAAAAAAAAGAAAAATTTAAATAAAATTATTCCAACAACTTTGATTTCAATAAAAATTAAAAACTCGCTAAAAACAGAATATTAACATAAACAAAAAACGTTCGACAGTATTAAAGCGGGGAAAAAGTAAAATAAACGCGTAAAAAACCAATAGTGTAAAATATATAACGAGTAAAGTCCGAGCCCAAATTAAAAAATCATAATCCATCGTTTGTGCATAATCATAATCTCTAGTCTGCGTTCACACATGTAGAGAAATTCAGCTTTGAAAGGAGTTTTTAAAATAATTTAATTTTATTAAAAATTTCATTAAATTTTCTAACCTTCAGTTCCATATGTCATTGTGCCAATAAAGTACTAACAGCTCAATTTGTTAATTGAGTTCTTGTAAACTTCCTAATTGCGCAATTAAGGTGTATGTTTGAACATAGTATTCAAAAATTGTACAATTCAATCAATCTAAAATTCTTAATGGTCTCTGTGGCATCAAATATTAATTTAATAATTCGTTTTACACAACACACATTTTTAGTGAAGGGTATTTTGAGATTCCATACAACCGATTAGAGCGCTCTTACTTGTTTTAAATTTATTGTTTTCATATATAAACTATAGCGCTTCCTTCTCCAATTTAGAAATTAAGCATAAATGAAATCTTATTGAACGTCGCAAGGTTTTCACGGTAATTTTTTTTTTTATGAATTTATGGAAACTTAATTAGGCAACTAATAACTCAAGCCGTTAGTCGTGCTAAGCTTAATTTGTATTGAAAAATAAAAAGATTTATAACAAATAATAATTGGCACTTGGAGTCATTAAACATCTATATTCGAAAACCTCTTCAAAAGTGCATAAAAGTTAAGCCTGCTTATGATGTTTTTCACAAAAGCAAATATTTATGGTTGTTAGGAGCCTCCTATTTTTATAATCTCTTCATGCCTCCTCAGCATTCAATAAACTTGTTTGAAATTTATTAATTGTTACTGTTTCAGAGTAGCAATAAAAGCCCCGAAGCAATCAAAATTTAATTATATTTATTTAGCACAAAGCTTTAGTTTCTATTGTCAAATGCATGCCTACACTCACACACATACACACACGCACACCGACCCATACAAACCAAGTAAACACATTCCGTTGAACAACTCCATTTGTTTATGAAGAAAAAATGCAAATAAAAAGTGTGTATAAAGTAGCAGTTACCTGTAGCTGCGGAAGTTCATGTGATCTAAAAATATTCAAAAGACAGACAGACTCATTTAAAATTGTAACTGGGCTCTTGTCACTGAGTTTTTGTCAATTAATTTCATTTTCAAATAGTCGCAATCGGCCGGCCCATTGTGTTTACAAATATAGAACAACAACTTGGAATGTTAAGTTGTATTTTCTATTAAATTTGCTTTGTTAAAAAATTGTTCATGTTTATTTTGCCGGTGACATGGTTTTTTTCAAGACTCTTCTCTACCTTACCGCACATCAATAGATTGCTGTGCCCAATCGCTCGTAATTAATTTTGTAATGCTGGCAGTGGTGGTGATAAAATATAACAAATACGAAATTGTTAGTTTGCCGATAGCCAGCAATAATCAATATGATTGCATTGAATGAAAATATGTATAACCAACCACTAGCAAAAAGGAACAGAAATTGTACCGAATCAATGGAAGATGAAATATTATTTTCAACTTTAGGCACGCATCATCACTTTTATCGAGGATCGCATGGAGTAGTGAAATAATAAAAACACGGCGGAGGGAATACAGGAAACTTGCACCAATCGCATATAAAATTTTGATGTCATGTTTCTATGAATGGCGTTTATGTGTGTTAGTGTTACAGTGAGTGGAAACTGTTCGTATTAGTGTGTGTGTATGTGACGCGAAATCTTCTACAATTAGAGGGAAACTGACTGAGATTGTGTTGCTTTTGGGTCAAAGACCAACAAGAGGAATATTATGAATTGTATTAAAACATAAATATGAAAGTTGTTGCATTTGGGTTTGTATGTGTTTGTGTGTAAACAAATGCATTGCATTGCATGTATGAAGAAGGAGGATTTCAATGTAACTTTTTATTTATTTTTGTGTGGCTTGTTTGTTGTCATGTACTCGTATGTGTTTGTGCAACGTTGCCTGTTGTGTACTTGAACCTAAAGTCACTCCACACATTGTCATACAGTGACTCATAATCGCAGGCATGTAGATATTTGCGAGTATAATAAATGTAGGTCAAACGCATACACGTGCGTCGTGGTTATTAACAAGAGGGATTTCCCGATTTGAATTGACCGCTTTCCCGCTAATTTCTTCTACTATAATTTCCAATTGAAAATAATTGGCTTTTATTTCCCATTATATACTAGTACAATATAAATACAGGGTGTCCGCCGGGAGGGTATACTACTTTCTTTGTTTATAATTTTTGTTTAAATGAAAGAGAATGGATCGTATATTGATAAATGTTTTATTTAATGTCGGCAATTATGTATGGATTACAATTTTAGATAAATGTCCGCCTCTGTTAGCCTCACAAATGCGAGCCCCTTCGAACACATTTTTCATTACATTCTCACACATTTCTCGCGGTATTTCATTAATTTCATCACGAGTATTTTGTTTGAGTTGCTCCAGTGGTTCTGCTTTGTTTGCGTAAACTTTGCTTTTCAGATATCCCCACAAAAAGAAGTCCGGAGCAGTCAAATCAGGCAACCGTGGAGGCCAATCAACATCACCATTCCTTGAAATAACTTGTTGTGGAAAAAGATCTCACAGTAATTCTGTATGCGATGTGGCAACGTCTTGCTAAAACCACATGTGAGTCAAGCCCAAAGCATGCAGTTGTGGCGTTAAAGAGTTTTCAATCATATCACGATATCGCTCCCCATTGACAGTTACTGTTACGCCGTTTTCAGTTTCAAAGAAGTAGGGTCAAATGATTCCTCCTAACCAAATTGCTCACCAGACCTTCACTTTTAATGGATGCAAAGGTGACTGATGAATAATTTGAGAGTTTTCCATTGCCCACAACCGACTATTCTGTTTATTCACATATCCATTCAAATGAAAATGTGCCTCGTTACTCATTATGATTTTTTCATATAAATCGGGGTTATCATGGGCGAGCAGTAGCATCCTATTGGCATATGTACGACGGCGTAAATGGTCATCTGGAAGAAGCTCTTGTGACAACTGAATCTTAAATGGAAACAAATGCAAATCTTTGTGCAAAATTGTGGCCAAAGTTGTTCCAAGCTCCTGAGCACGATGTCGAATTGAGGATGATGGATTATTTTGAACACTTTCTTGAACAGCAGTAATGTTTTCAGCCGATATTGCAGTACGTTGTGGTCCATGCTTGGGCCTATCCGCTACAGTCCCTCTTTCTTCGAAATCATTCACTACACGATAAATAGCGCGTCTTGTTGGCACGTTGTGTCTCTCAATAATTTCACGTAACTTTCTCATCGTCACAGTAATCGATGGTTTAACGATTAAAACACGTTGGTTTACTGAATATTTTTCCATAATAAATTTGCCACGTTTCCACTTGACGACTGCCAAATATGAACTGTCAAGACTAATGTTTACCAAAATGGCGGCAAAACAAAGTAGTATACCTTCCCTGCGGACACCCTGTATATGTATTTGAAACGGGGAGATTGTTCATAAAATTTATTTGGATTTGAGTGGATTTGGTTCGCCTGGTATTTACGACAACAAATATGAAAAACTTGAAATATATAACTGACCTTATGATTTTATATTACATATAAAGTTTTGTGTTTTTCATATAAATTCTCTGGAGGAATCGCTCGATTATCATATGCAAACAGGTTATTAAACTCTATTGAAATTTGGGTTGATATCGAATACCATGATTTCCCCCGAACTCTTAGTAAATGCAAGAAATATTTTATGTTTTAAATCAACCCTTCTTGCATATTCTACCGAAAATTCTACAAAATTGTTACCCTCTGCCGTCCAAATGCAGCTATAGGAACAACATCTTTTTAATGTCTTTGAGAAGTATTAAAAGCGAAGTATCAATTAAGTTGTTCTGAGTAGAGTTTTATAAAAATAACAATAATCTTTTGTAAAAATATGAATCACTCACTAATCTGAGGTAATATGTGATTGTAATTGAAAATAAAAATTACAAGTAATTTTAATGTAAATAAAGGTCTGGACTTAATTAAAATTACATGTAATTGTTATTGAAATATTTGAAATAAAATAGCTGGTACTTGGGAATATATCAATTTCACATAACAAGTAATTGTAATTATAAAGCTCAATCACAAATAATTGAATTATTGAAAAGACTTCTTTTTTAACAAGTTTAGTTACAAAATGCAAGTAAATTAAATTGTGATTAAAAAGTTCAATTAAAAATTACATATAATTGAGACTAGAAAGTTGAACTGGAAACTACAAGTAATTTCAGTTAAAAAATTTATATTAAAACTTATAAGTAATTACAATTAGAGAGCACAATTACAAAATTCAATTACTTTTGATTGAGAAGTTAAATTACAAGTAATCGTGGTTAAAGAGCTCAATTACAATTCTCAATTTACTCTAGTTTACACATTCAATTACAAATAATTGTAACTAGAAAGTGAAATTACTGACTACAGATAGTGGTCGTGGAAAAGTTCAATTATAAATTAAAAGTAATTGTATTTGACAAGCCCAATTACAAGTAATTTTAATTACAAACTTTAATAACGAATTACAAGTAATTATAATAAGTAGTAGATATAAAAGTTTAGTTACTGATTACAAGTAATTGTAATTGAAAAGTTCAATTACAAATTACAAGTAATCCTAATTGAGAAGTTTAACTACAAATTAAATTTCTGATTACTAGTGATTTTAATCTAAAAGTGTAATTTAAAATGGCAATTAAATGTAATGGAAAAGTTGAATTCCAAAATACAACAAACAAAGTTCTATCAAAAATGTTAATTAAATTTTACCTCAATTATAATTACAATAGCATGTAATTGTAACTGAGTCCTCTCAGATCTGATGCATGCACCCATTCAACACCTATAAGCTTACGTAGGTTTACTCATGGTGTCAAAAAACTATGTCAAGTTGCTGATAGAAGTACCTTGTCAGCGATTAATATTTTCTACACTGACAAACTGGGGCCTTACTACGAAATTATACATGCCAAAAGTTATTTTATAATTCACGCTTAATATTTGCTGTGTCTTTCAGAATAAAAGCAGATACGTGTTCCTCTTTGCTGCACTTAGCACATAAAAACAATATTTTGCAAAAAATTACATGGGTTTGCCTAGAGTGGCCATTAAAATTACACTTTTACAACCATACAAGGTGTAGCAACAATAAACATAACATGTTACAGCAATTGAATCTATGAATGAGTACGAGTAGCTGCATGTGAATATGTAAACAAGCTCACGCGTACGCAATAAATATTTTTCTTACGCGGAACAGCAGAGCGAAATATTTTTAAAATCCAACTCACGTCTACTCGAGATTTTCTAATATTCAAGCTAAAGAAACAAATTAATGAACTTTTACATTTCTTGCTTAAATCCACACACTTGCAATCGTGAGTACAATGAAATTCAAATCACAGGTTTCTGAAAAAAAACTCGTAATTTTTTGCTTTCTATTGTTGCATTAAATAAGTGTATGAATATAAAAGGTCCTGTTAAGGAATTAGTTCTTCAAGTTTACACACACTTCAAAGACAACATTAAATGCAGAAGCTGTACTTGAACTGAGTCTCGGCTGCAAGTGTTTCTTTACAGTGGCGACAATCTTAAAAGTCCACTACGCATATTTATACTTCGCAATAAAGTTATACTTCAGACCAGTATAAATTCAGCATTAATGCAGCTAAACGCATTTCGTATACACGCAAAGAAAAAACGGGTTTGAGGTAACCATCGTCTAAAAGCAACATATAATGATTGAATTCTATGATTGCAAACAAATCATATTAGTAGTTTAGGTAATAATAATATGGTCATTTAGAATGATTGAAAAGAAAGAAATCTATTTAACTGATTGGCTGGAGTTGATGTACGATGTATGAACACAGCCAGCTGAAGCCATCGAATGCTTAAAAGTCAACGCGTTAGACATTTAAGACACATCAATCTCTTGCATTGCTTAAACACTAAAAGAATTTTAAATAATATGTCTCTTAAGAGCATTCTATGGTTAAAGTTATTACAATATTATTGTATAGTTAAAATACTTTGTTTGTGCCTAAAATTGTAGTAAAAATTAAAATTTTTCAACTCAACCATGACAACATAACAATGACAATAAGAATGTCAACTAAAGTAATTTTTAAAATGTTTTCAAGTAACCATTTTATGTACAGCACATCATTATATTGTTGTCGAGAACATAATATGGTTAATGCTACCAAAACGCAACCATGTTTTTTCTTTTTATAAATGTTTGATTTGCATTTCAAAGAATTCACTCAACGTAATAGACTTTCACAACAGCATTCCCTAAATAGAATTACTTTGATGTAAGTAATGTTTATATGCTCAAGAGGAGTCAGTGTGTTCTTTGCACTCCTAACACATACGGGGAGTGATAAACTTTCCTCGTCGTACACACGTTTTTATTCTACAACCATTAAAATTACTCAATAACGTTCAATAATAAAGTAAACATTAATTTTTATGTTCTAAAAACGCGCTTCAGTACGAACACAATATTCAACTTTATTTTATATTTATCCATGTAAAACACTCGGTGCACATGTGTAAAGAATGTATATGTGTGAGTGTGTTCGTAAGTACATAAATATGAGAGTATTTGGTAAATACGTGCTTATGAATACCTTTCTTGCATAAATTTTCCAATATTAAAATTTCTCAAAGTTTCAATGGCTACCACCTGTGTTAGGAGGTGTGTGCGTGTGTGTGTGTGTGTGTGTAAGTGTATATATGCACCATTTAGTGTGTATGTGTACTAAATAAATAGCTAAAACAAACACATTGTATTTTATGAAATCCTAAAGCCAATTGAATGTTACTCATACGCTTCCATGACCCACATAATGAGCGGCTCATAACGCATCCATAAGTAAAATATTTAATAAAGTTAACTTTACGATGGATATTAAATTTGAAATATTTTCTGTTTCGCCAACCAACCTAAGGGGCTTCAAGCAAGTTAAGGCGGTTAGTAAAATATTTATTTTTCAATGCTGATGTAAGGGGTGTCTCAATAAGAGTGCAATATTTCATTTCAAATAAAACACGTTGTGATATTTGTATTGCAATGCAAGGTAGACATTTTCCGATTAAGTAAGGAACAAAGTATCCAAGATTCTCAGAAATTTTTCGGTGACTTTAGAACTCTGGGTCGATCGTATAGACACCAGATTTCACAAAATGGCCAGTTGACTTCAGAATGTCATTAGGTGCATGCTTACGACCACAAATACCACGACTTTTGCCACTGGTCTCAGCGTAACTTTTCTCATTTTATTAAGTAGGGGTTGCTTTGTATGGAGCACCATTTTTAATATTTCTAACAATAATTCATATGGAAATCTATGTTAAATATCAGAGTTGGCGTTTGCATGAAAATAAATATGCATAGAATTTAAAGAGTTTTGTTCTTATTGTGAAACCCTATCGTAACGCATTAAAATACTTAAAATATTTTTTTTGCTTACTTAATCTTTGCCATGCCAAACGTAATGAAATGTTATTGACATGGGGGTATGTAGTTCTTTCAGTCACTTTATTTAAAAACAGCTTTAGTACATTTTGGTTGCCTAAATAGTTGAAATCTTTATAAAAGTTTTTGGTTATTATGCAGCAACTAAAGTATCTAGAACTCACAAAAATTTCAATGTGAATAATTTTATTTTGTGCTAGATGGATGCAGGGCAAAATCATTAAAATACTAAATTTAAAAAAAAAAACAAAAACTACAATAGAAACTTGTCTGCCTTCGCCTTGCTTCTACACCGTACAAAGCTTAAGGACCACTGTACCACAATTTCTAATCATTCGAATCCAAGTGAATGCTTGCTGGCTGGGTCTTCTTGCTAAAATGTACTAACTTATGTTTCATTTTCTTTGACAATTCGTGAATCTTAGGTCGCCATTTAATAAATATTTGTTTTTTGTTTTTAAATCTCTTAAACCTTTTACTTTCTTAAAGAGGTTATTTCCGTCAACCTGTTTGAAATAAGTTAAACATTTTATTTTACTTTTTTGGAGCAAGACATTGGTCAGTTTTTAAATAGTAACGTCGTTACCAGACCTGGTAGTCTCACTTATATTTCGTAATTAATTACACAATTACTTGTAATTATAATGGCAATGTTTCAATGCCAGTCACATGCTAGTGTAATTAAAATTGAAGTGAAAAATGTAATTGGAAAGTATTTAATCACGCGTTAGTTGTAATTGGAAATGAAGACAAAGTACACCCAGCTGTAACTAAGGAAAATGCAATATTAATTAGAAATATATAATTGTCAATATAAGTAATTAATTGAAGAAATGAATTAATTATTACTTTGTAATTAATGACTGAAATTATCAATTACTTAGAATAAAAGGCCTTGAAATTAATAATTAAAATCTAATTTATATTGACACAACGGCGGATGTTTAAAATACAAGCACAATGAAACTTTATAATCTAAAATAGTAACAGAATTCTGTTCAATTACAAGTGATCATTTGTAGCTTGATACAAATTAAATTTATTCGTAATTAGTAATGGACAATTTGTAATTGCAATACTTTTAATATGTAATTGAAAATTAATAAATTCATTCATTTATTTAAATAAAATTCTTTTAACTACAATTGCAAGTAGTTGAGGTCAGTTATTAATTGTAAAACAGAGCAAAGTGGAAGCCATGACCCAAAGATGACTAACTAGATTACCGGGGCTCCTAAGATCAATTACAAATATTTGTTGTCGTTATTCTAAACTACAATTTATAATTACATGGTATTGTAATTGAAATTGTCTATCTACGTTACATATCATTTGATTTTTGTAAAATTCTATATTAAATTACAAGTAATTGTAATTGATTTTTATTCGGTTGCTAATTGCAGTACCAGGTAATTGTAACTGAGAAGTTCGAGCTCTAATATATAGGGCTCGTATTATTTGATGCGTAATTGTTTACAAACTGTAATTTGTAAAGCCCAGCATTGATTCAGCTGCGCAATAAGCATTGGCTTATATCGTGTTATGTCATAAATAATTGTTAAAAACCTTTGCTAACTTTAAATTTGAATTTATTTACGTTGAGTTTTAAAAGGACGATTCATAAAACATGCGCCAATGTCCTATTTGAAAACGTTTATTGAACTTTCGAATATTTTCAATCACTATTTTCCATTGAAAACTAATTTATGTCTCTTACAGTTCATATAACGAAGAAACTCCCTCCGGAGGACTTTCCTCTCTTGGAACTCCAACACAATGCATTGAATTGTGAATGGGGAGGCATTCTCTGAGTGCGGTAATTGATGATATTTACGCTTAAGAATTAAATTTCCCCAACAGACTTTTATGCAAAGAATTGTTCAATTCACAACTCCCATTGTATTGTTGTATCTTGTGTAAAGAAACACATTTGGTTTACAATTTTACACATACATACGCTGGTATCTTCGTATTGGCAACCATTAAATAATGCGAGAAACCCCACAAAAGTTATACGATATTTTGAGTTTTTTATTTTTATTCCGCTTGTGGTAAAAAAATATCCACTCATATCGGAGTGATTGCACGAAGTTGAGAACAACATTTAACAAACATCCAACAGGAAAGTCTAAAGTTACATTGCATAATCCAATGGAAATTACTAACAACCAGTTTGCACCACTGTAACGTAATAAAATAATCGAAAAAGGTTGTGAATTAAATAGAGAAACAGAGAATTCTAGTCATAATTGGTTTTGTTTATAATTTTGTACTTGCAATACAATAGCATAATTCTGATGTTTTCAAATGGCGGAAGGTATATTTTCAACCACTGTGCAACTTTGTCAAAGCCGGTGTTAATACTCAATCGTTGTTTAGGGATTTCGCATTTTAAATTCAATCGCTTAGTTGATTTTTTTTCCAAATTAGAGATAAGTTATCATGTTCGATTTATGCAGTAGAAATTCGTTGTAAAAATAATACCAGCATGTTATTGGTATTTTTATTTTTTAAATTCAATTGCCTGTTTCCTTTAATAGATATTCCTTAAGAGCAAAAGCTTCAACTGGCCTTAAATATTTATTACACATCTATGGTGCTTAACAACATTAAAGACTGGCTAACACAAATACAGTTCGCTTAAGTTTATTTAAAAACGACCGACCCCAGATGTTTATGTTGCAGTAGTTGTATGAATATCACACCACACCAAACCCTGCCACTCCACCATTCATAAACACACATACATTTGCATAAATGCATATACATATATAGAGAGTACATTACGACCGTAAGACTCTCTGCAACAATATATTGAAACATTTGAAATGCCAGTCAGGTAAAAGTTGAATTCTGCTGCAAGAGTCATTATAATAATGCCACAACAAAGTGTGCTTAGAAATAGTAAAATCTTAAGATAGAAACATGACAGTGATGCCAAATGTTTGCGTAAAAAACTCTTAAAACTACTAGAAACTATTTGTGTTTTATTTTTCTATTTTTGGAAATTTAATTTATTTGTTGAATATTACGAAAAGATAGTTTTTCTTGCAAAAATGTATTTTGTATCTCACTATAGTCTCCTTTCAGTTTGATACATTTAGCTTAGCATCTTTGGAGTTTTTTTACACCTTCCAAATAATAAAATTTATCAAGGCTCTTAAAATAGACTTTTACTGCAATGATGACCTCTTACCACCCAACCTATTCTTCAAATTTAAGACCGTGAGACAGTCGCAAAGGGCTAAATCTGTGTGCACCCGTTCATGGTCTTCAGGGAAGAGGTAGATGAAGTCGTTTTTACTACAAACAAAAGCTCCGAATATTCGCCGAAAATCGTTTTACGCTTTTTAATGTCATCGATGTGAATATCACCACATGCGTCTCAAGAAACCGTGCTCATGACCCAGTTGGCCGACAGACCCACCGTAGCCTTCTTTGGTGCACGTTCATCCGAAGAAATTAAATTCCTCCGTACTCTCGAGTATCTTGAGATGGATCAATGTTTGAATGACAGATTGAAATTAGAACAAAAAATCGTTTAGATTGCGTCGGAGTATCGCTAAATACTCCCTTGAAGTGGCCACACTTGTGTTTATCCACACTCAAAAAATCGCCCCATCTTGCTCCTTAACTGCCTGAGAACTGATGAAATGTAAAAAGAAAAATAACCACAGAATCCTTGAGTAGTATCACAATCCATCACAATTTCGTTTTAGTCACTAGATTTTGCAAAGACAAAACAACTGCTTCAATGCACCATAAGAATGTCGAAGAAACAATAAAAATATAATTTAATGATTCGTCTCTCCTTCATTTCTATTTCAAAATTAAGTGCAGACAGACATTGTCGTTTTCATTTCTTTTCGGGTTTGTATGCTGAAGCCTTTCTTTTCTTCTAGGAAACCATAAAAAAAGGAATAAGTAAAGATGAAAATAGAGAGAGAATCTAGTTTGGTAAAATCTAAAGGATTTTTGCAACATCATCAACAGTATCAGCAGCCAGCATTGCCAGGGCTATAAATACGTGAATGAAATTTTTAATCGTTACAATAGAAAACTAAAAATAAATATTTTTCGATGGTTTGAGGAAACAGAAAACAGAAAACGGCAGCAAATACAAAGTTTCAACACAGCCACAGTCACTAACACAAGTATGCACCCACCTGCGAACTCTGAATTGATACGGGTAGTCGTATGTAATAAATTTTTATTTATTTATTTTTCTTCATAATTAAAGAACTCTCACCTAGTTACAGTTTCACACAGTTACATGCTACCTAAAATAAATGTCCTTGAGCGAGTTCTTAGAATTAAATTTTGCATTTCTGGGGCATTACTTGAAGAAAATTACATCTGTTTTTTTTTATTTATTTTTACTGGCTAAAATCCTCATGTTTTTGCAGGAAAACTAAATGAAAAGTGTTTGAAGTGACATGAACATGCGAGAAGATATTTAAAATATTAATGTGGCATTCTGAATACGTATAACAGCTGCATTGCAACAAGGGTGCATGCTAGAGAACATACCCCGCACTACGTATTTATATGACGTAGTGTGTGAAGAACAATCAGTTCTGCCAACAACATCAAGAGGCTTATGCAAGTAACAACGAAAGCACAAGTAAAAGTTTTTTACACACCAGCGCAATAAAAAAAAATTTAGCTACATCGTGTTGAGAAAAAGAAGGAAAAACATACCAGAGTAATAAGAAGACGACAAAAAGAAAACAGTAGAAAAGAACCACAACACACACTCAGCCGCATTAGAGAAACGGTAACGTCGAAGTGTGAATTAATTTTGCACTGTGGCACAACTTAATGTGCGGGTGTTTGAATGCCTGATAACATGTGCAACTGTTATTTGACATACATTTATTTACATCACACTCCTACCCGCGCACACCTATATACCTGTATTATAAACAAATAATGATGGTGATGATGACAATATTATAAACTTCTATATATAAATCTTAACTGTTGGGGTAGTTGCCATCGTATAAAAAGTCCCTTGTCGTCAAGCCACTATGAATAATGAAAATTATTATTATTATCGAGAACGTTTGTTCCACGACCCTTAGGATTTTTGATGCCGACTTCTTTCTTTACTGGCACAACTTTAGACTTCGAACAAAGCAAATTGTTCAGTAGGAGACCATATGTAACTCTTGTAGTGAATGAGGACGTCACCAAATGGGGTACTCTATATGCGAAGCAGTCAACTCGTACGTTCGCAGTCAGGAAACGCCATTTAATATTATTGCGGGTTCCAGCATCATTCAGAGACTTAAGCCATTCCATGATCTAAATTCAAGCGATAGTAAGGCCTTAAGTTAGGCAGAACGTGTCCGAACTTATGGTAATTTTTAAAGTCCTTATAATATCATATCATATCATATCATATCATATCATATCATATCATATCATATCATATCATATCATATCATATCATATCATATCATATCATATCATATCATATCATATCATATCATATCATATCATATCATATCATATCATATCATATCATATCATATCATATCATATCATATCATATCATATCATATCATATCATATCATATCATATCATATCATATCATATCATATCATATCATATCATATCATATCATATCATATCATATCATATCATATCATATCATATCATATCATATCATATCATATCATATCATATCATATCATATCATATCATATCATATCATATCATATCATATCATATCATATCATATCATATCATATCATATCATATCATATCATATCATATCATATCATATCATATCATATCATATCATATCATATCATATCATATCATATCATATCATATCATATCATATCATATCATATCATATCATATCATATCATATCATATCATATCATATCATATCATATCATATCATATCATATCATATCATATCATATCATATCATATCATATCATATCATATCATATCATATCATATCATATCATATCATATCATATCATATCATATCATATCATATCATATCATATCATATCATATCATATCATATCATATCATATCATATCATATCATATCATATCATATCATATCATATCATATCATATCATATCATATCATATCATATCATATCATATCATATCATATCATATCATATCATATCATATCATATCATATCATATCATATCATATCATATCATATCATATCATATCATATCATATCATATCATATCATATCATATCATATCATATCATATCATATCATATCATATCATATCATATCATATCATATCATATCATATCATATCATATCATATCATATCATATCATATCATATCATATCATATCATATCATATCATATCATATCATATCATATCATATCATATCATATCATATCATATCATATCATATCATATCATATCATATCATATCATATCATATCATATCATATCATATCATATCATATCATATCATATCATATCATATCATATCATATCATATCATATCATATCATATCATATCATATCATATCATATCATATCATATCATATCATATCATATCATATCATATCATATCATATCATATCATATCATATCATATCATATCATATCATATCATATCATATCATATCATATCATATCATATCATATCATATCATATCATATCATATCATATCATATCATATCATATCATATCATATCATATCATATCATATCATATCATATCATATCATATCATATCATATCATATCATATCATATCATATCATATCATATCATATCATATCATATCATATCATATCATATCATATCATATCATATCATATCATATCATATCATATCATATCATATCATATCATATCATATCATATCATATCATATCATATCATATCATATCATATCATATCATATCATATCATATCATATCATATCATATCATATCATATCATATCATATCATATCATATACTCAGTTATTGTTGTATTTTACAATTTTAATTAAAAATAAATCCTTTAAGTATAAAATGTCTTCGTTATGCTTTTTATACTAAAAAGTACTTATGCATCACATGAGTGTCCTTAATTTTTCACACACATTTATTTCTATGCCTGTATGCATACCCCAAATACATGCATACATACATGTACGACATGTGTAAAGTAGAGAGTGAAAAGTTTTTACCGAGACATGTCTTTGATAAAATAAAGCAAACATGTTCCCGTAGAAAATAAAATTCCTTGTGAACTTGCGTTAGTTTAAGGGAAAATGACACATATTTTACATCCCGATTGTATGCGAATCATTTTAGAAAGTTTCCAAGCTATTTAAAACTGTGTTCGAAAAATGACAAACATGAAGAGACTTTAAATGTGAGTTTGAACATTTTTATATAAAACAAGATACCTTCCATTCTTCGTTTATCATATGTGCATGTGTAAACGGAGGTAAAGTTCACAAAGGTTGAGAAGAAATTCGTACAATAGCTTAGAAATCTCTAAAAACAATTTAAATAAATTTTGAAAAACAACAGAGAACATTTTTTTATATCAACTGTTATCTCAGGAATTGAGGATGGAGCAGGTTGCATGAATACCTTCGGATATCAGTAGTAAAACTTTTCTGTCCAAAAATAAAAAAAAAAAAAAAATAAGGCAACCTACCCAATTATTTCTCTATTGTTCCTGATCGCATCGCTCCAGTTTACGAAGTTGTTGAATTGTAGAACAATCCATCGAATGATATAAACCGTTGCAACTCGCGTTCGTAAATTTGGAATACGCTTTGTGATCAGCATTAGTAACCTAAGCTTAGTTTAAGGGAAGTGAAAATGAAATTTTCCTAAATCCTGGAGTATAAAACAGCGATGTGCACTTTCGCCATTATTATTTCGAATAATACTTGACTCAGTGATGAGTAAGAATAACGCGGAAGCAACTAATAGCTTTCAGTGCTACTCAAATTAACGTCTGTATAATCTGGATTACACTGATGACCTAAGCGACATGTGTCATTTATTGAAAGTCGTCCAAGATACTGCACATAAGTAATCTAGCTGTCCTGTGAATTGCAACACATAACAGTTCTCCAGTTTGTCGAAATAGTACCGCCATTGATAAAGTCAAGGAGTTAAGTTAACTCAGTAGTGTCATAATGGGAGACTGGGGACGAGGCAGAATATTCAATTTAATAAAAAAATCGGGACTGCTTTACGATAGTGCAGCTGACCATAATCTCGAACAAGCTACTGGTCTAAATGCTTAAAAATATAACTAGAGATCTTTTGGTTGGTCCTAAACAGTTTTCAAGATCTGTAACACTGAAGTTAATCGATTCTGACTTCAGATGTCGTAAGTGGCGGTAGATTTGATATACGTTAAGGAAGGAAAACTACAACATCGTCAACCCACAAGAACATAGAAGCAGAGGACGACGACATCTAATTTGGAGCAAATCCCCTAAACTAAAATTCGCATTTTAAAGCGCGATAATCCGAGAATAAATATCTCAATAAATCCAGGCTATCTTCAGAACAAGACTAATTTGAATAAAAACCACAAAACCGCTAACAAATCACAAATAAGGCTGCGTGCAAAACTACTCTACAAAAAAGTTGCCCAAATACAAAAATTCAATTCCCTTAAAAAATTTGGGGGGTGTTCCATATCGTTTGGAAAGTTTTGAAATACATTTGGAAATAGTTTTGCAAACGTTCTTTAGGCTGGATCGATAAAAAATCGTAAACAGTGTGGTCAATAGTAACGTTATAGAGTGGTGTGGAACCACCTACGACTAATTTGAAGAACATCAAAATATTGTTTGGTTGGGTCTCAGTAAAGTTGACTTTTACCAAGACTTTCTGGAGTTCGAGCTAGTGCCCAACACACACTCCGCTCAACAGTGTCAGTGAAATGAAAAACATTCCGACAACCATTCGGTAAGGCTCTTAAATTAACACATGGTAATCTCTTTATTTCTCTAACTCTCTCTCTCTCTCTCTCTCTTTCTTACACACTCATCGAAGATAAACAATTTTAATGGGGCGTCCTAATAATTTTTTGGCATCTCTTGTCTTATTTACGGCTTGAGATTAACTTTATCAACTTTGCGGCTTTTGTGGTTCTTTCGTATTTAAATGTAGAAATAGCTTTAATATGAAATAAGTTTTACATAAATCTTTTTAATTAATTTTTTGGGGTCTTCATAGAAGTTTTTCTTCAGTAACCAATACTACCACACAGTCATTTTGAATTATTCGTACATTTTTAAAGGCTAAACCATGTTCAGTTTACAAAGATTTAACTGAATTTAAAACTGATTTCACTGAAATTGTTTTGTTGTTTGAGCCAGCATACTGCATAATTTAAGACGGATTGTTCAGACGAATTCTAAATCTCATGATACATGCAAAGAAGAAACATGGTTGCGGGAACCATAATCTAAGAGCAACATATTGCGTATTGTTATTTATTTACAACCATATAATTTGGTTGTAAACAAACCATATTGTTATTGTTGAGAATAATATGGACCATGTTAGAATGATATAAAAACCAAAAAGTTGATATGACTGATTGACAGCGGCTGAGGCGACTTAAGCCATCAAATGCTTGATAGTCAATGTGCTAACCACTTAAGCCCATTCACCCTCTTACGTACTTTTATTAAACGCCAAAACAATTTTATGTCTTAGGTCTATTCAGAGCATTTTATATTTGGAGTTAGTATGTTATTTTTGTGTAGTTAAAATACTATGTTTGTGGTTAGAATTTGACTACAAATTTTTTCACAAGTTTTCATGGATGAAAGTAATTTAATGTTTAAGTTATGTATAACAACTTGTTTCTTGCCACGAAAGTTATATGGAACAAATTTCCAAATAGCCCCTATGCGATTGTCACAGCAATATATTGTTGTAGAGAACATAAAATGGTTGTAGTGACCAAGCCACAACCATGTTTTTTTTCTTTTCGTATAAGTTTTTTAAATTGGCTACGGTGAATGATAAATACTTATTAAATGCCTTTTTGCGGCGCATATAAAAAAGCAACTACGAGGATTATTGACTTCAGCTGCTGAGAGCAATTTGTCCATAACGCAATACAAAGTGACTTACAGATAAAAAAAATTATACTTGTGAACAGGTCCGTGCATTAGGATAGCTTGTAAATATATAATTGAATTTCTTCATTTATATTTAGGTGTTATATTTATTTTAAAATACAAACAATTACAAGCTCCTAACGCGTTGTTCTCGTACTTGCACATATATCAAATTCTAGATAAAGTTTTATGGTATGAGTTGTTTGTAGTAACCAAAAATTAATGTCACGACTGTTCTGATTAAATACTGTACAATGATAATAATAAGTTTTACTTCATTCCTCCAGTTCATCAACTGATAGCAGTTCTTTTATTACGCAGTATCTATTCCAACAAAATGTATGTATTTGTATATAAAACATCAAGGGCAGTCATGAAACTCAAACCCAGGTACTTACCTGTTCACATATGTACATACCTTCATATGTACAGCTATTTGTATGCTAAACTTTCACAAACTGATATAAATGGTTGGATAAAATTTACCTGCTAATTTTGGATATACTGTCCAGTTATCATAATGAGAGAATAAAGGATTTTCGTGGATGACTTGCACGATCATGTCTGGTTTTGTCAGAAATAAGTAGCTGAACCCAATGTTCTTTCTATGGTAAATTTTTACATTAAGATATAATTTCTTTATGGTCTTGTGTGAATAAATTATACGAATAACAATAGGACAGGTTTGATTTCTTAAGTGTCCTAATAAAATATATTCGAGTTTTAGTAGCTCAAGCACGATTTTTGTCTTTCCAAAAATTAAAAAAAGTGTTTATCAAATTAAAATTCATTAAATTTGAAATCTTTATGATCTTTCCACATAGTGTCAATTAAAAAAAAACTTCCTCTCCTACACCTTCTTTGAACTATTTAAGCTTTTTCACCTCTATTCTCCACTTTTCACCTTTCCCCCTTTGCGCTCTTTCAGGTGACCGGATCTGCGAACTCACGTGAGCCTGTGCTGCCGGCTAACCTGATTTCGCTGTCGCTAGAATTAGGAATAAAGGTAAAATTTACCCATCGACTTCTGTGACTTTATTCTTAATACTCCCTCCTCTACGATGCTTTTGAGTTTTTAAAAACATTTTGCATGAACAATTGTGTTTTTCACCAGAACTTCGCGAATAGCACCGACACTCTTCTTGAGCTGATTGAAATTTAAAATTTGCATAAATCAAAAAAAAAAAAAATTAAGATTCAATTATCGATACAATTTATAGTCTCCATCACTTGCATTCTATTCACATCTCAGTTGTGGCGTAACGTTATGAAAATAGCAAGTTTAAGTTGAACGAAAATCACCGCATTGCCATTCAATCACTTCGCAGTCACATGACAATATTTGCGGATAAAAAGTGAAATTATTAATTTATTTATAGATTGTGGTGAAATAGGAAAAATATCAAATCGATACTTTTACTGCAGGCGGGGTGTTGGTGTGTGAGTGTCTCTTGTTAAAAATAAAAATGAAAACAAAATTTAACTTGATTTTCCCTAACAAAGTTGCTGGCTGGGTGATTAATACAGTATTTGCTTCGCTTACAAGGTTATCTTCATTTTGATTGCAATTAGTTTGAAATAGACATGTAAGTATGTGTGTGTGCATGGCATGTGTGTATGCATGTGTATGTGTGTGTGTGTGTGTGTGTGCGCGTGCATGTGTTGATTGTTTAGGTTTGCAATGAGTTTTCTTAATTGGTCCCATTTAATTCGAATACTTTTCTTATCTTATCAATTTCAACTTTTTGCCGCAAGTTGGCTTAGTTCGCCGTGAATCGATAGGAAGCCATTCAACAGAAAACACAGCATGAAAATCTCGCTAATTAATTATGTCTAAACGAAGCACAAATATAGTAGAGATAACAAAAAAAAAAACACCTCATATCTTCCAAATATTTTATAGGAAAGCAATTTTATTTTCAATCACTTAAGGGGAAGGGGGCTAGATGATATTTCCCCTCTACCCTTAGATTCACACCTGTACACATGTAAATGTTTTTTCCTCTAAATATAGGAACTTTGAAAATAAACAAATGATCTATAAATACGCTGTACAAATTCCTCTCCTTTTTAATATTAAATAATATTTATGCAGTTCACCACCGCCTTGTATTGTATTGTATCGTGTATTAAAATAAACCTTTGGCTTATTTGCTTCTTAGCAATTTTATTGTATTGTGGTATTAATGTATTGCTAATATGAAAAAATTATAGAAGTTCACTCATACCATTAAATATTATCAAATGGAATTAGGCTTGGAAACTAATCTATTAGCAAAAGAGCAGATGATAAATAATTATTTATGTTGTCGAAGAAATTATAGTTTTATAAATATAATTGAAAATTTAGAATCATCAACACAAGTTAATCAATGAAATAGCATAGTCCCAGTTATGGCGACAATACAACACTTCAAAAACATATGAAATGAACCGGCAAAAATACGATATTGTATTATACTAGAAAAATACAATAGATACAATAATACAAGCTGTTTGTGAATTGCGTAGTTGTAAAATCTTCACATACACATTCTCATTGTGGCAAAATTTAACTGCTCTCTTTATTAGTTTCGTGCAAAGTATTTAAATGTTCCAATAGTTTAAAACAATTGTAGCAGATAGCTTTAATTAAAATAACTTAAAACTCGTATGCAAGTTTCAGAAGAGCATAGAATGCTGTAAATAATGTGCCAAGAGCGGGAACAAAAGTAGCAGCAGAGCTTGTGTGGCAACTGAAAGAGAATTTAAATTTTACGTTCAGACTTTCGTATTTATAGTTCGCTAACTTACTCGTTTGATTGCGTAATGTTGGCAGCAGTGCTGTCATTGAAGCCGGCAAGAATTTGGGAGGCGTCGCTTTTAAGTTGCATTAAGTGAGTGGAATTTACTTTTTGCTGGCGGGTTAAAATAACGCCATATGAGGTTGACGGATCACTGGCATTGGTGTAGCCACACAAAACCCCACTGGAATTGTAGTCAGTGCTTAAAATTTTATAGGTTGTATTGACTGGGAAATTGCTATGGCTGACATTGAAACCGTCATTGGCATTGACATCACTAATATTCACGGTGGCCTGCCAGTGTTTATCCATCAAGTAACCATTTTTCGAGCCAGAATAGTTTGTGGTTAAATTGAGTTGTGTTTGATTATTGATGACATCGACTTTAAGTTGAACACAAGAAACATCTTTACCAGGCGCACGAATTACTTCATACCAATCACCCGCAAGCTAAGTGAACAATTTATGCGATATGTAAAGCGACATTCTTATTTTTTTATGATTATAAAAAGTTATTTTCAACTCACCAAATTGGCACTGATTTTCGACATACCAGTAACTGCTTGGCATGTTGCAGTTAAATTAGTAGCAGATCTTGTGTGGCATCTAAAAGAGAAAAAAATGTTCGTTCAGACTTTCGTATTTATAGTTCGCTAACTTACTCGTTTGATTGCGTAATGTTGGCAGCACTGCTGTCATTGAAGGCGGCAAGAATTTGGGAGGCGTCGCTTTTAAGATGCATTAAGCGGGTGGAATTTTCCATTTGATGGCGGGTTAGAATAAGACCAAATGAGGTTGAGGGATCACTGGCATTGGTGTAGCCACACAAAACCACACTGGAATTGTAGTCAGTGCTTAAAATTTTATAGGTTGTATTGGCTGGGAAATTGCTATGGCTGACATTGAAACCGTCATTGGCATTGACATCACTAATATTCACGGTGGCCTGCCAGTGTTTATCCATCAAGTAACCATTTTTCGAGCCAGAATAGTTTGTGGTTAAATTGAGTTGTGTTTGATTATTGATGACATCGACTTTAAGTTGAACACAAGAAACATCTTTACCAGGCGCACGAATTACTTCATACCAATCACCCGCCAGCTAAAGGAAAAAATTTTGAAATTCTTTTATGATTTAAAAAAGTTTATTTCCAACTCACCAAAGTGGCATTGACATGCGACATACCAGTCACCGTATGGCATGTTGCAGCTGCATCCGCCTGAACGAAGCTGAACATATTCACAACTACCGCTAAGGCGACCAATAAAATGGCGTTCATTTGGCCGTGAGACATTTTTCGCTTTTACTGTATGAGTTTTCGATTAGCAGTGTTCTGCAAATTATTATTATTCCTGGGTGTAGGTCAGCCTTCTCGATCGCTTGTAAAAATGCGACTGAAAAACCATTTATGCTGTTAACAATATTTTATATTTCCATGCTGTTGTTTTCTATTGCTATTTGATATCGGCATTTCCCTCATTTCTTATCTTTTCTGCACGTGGGCTTCGCAGTCAAGAAGCTTATTTTGTCAAAGAACTAAACAGATAACAGAGAACAAGCGTATGCGCGTAAATGAGATTTCTTTTAAATAATATTTTCCAAAATTATTACTGTTTTAAGGGAATTCAAGGAATTTTGCTGCTGCTCGTAGCTTTGAAGAAAACTATTTGTGTAAACGTGCGCATGTTTCAATTGTGCCCAAATGCCTCTAGGACAATGACTTCAGGACAATTTGTAAGTTGTCGTCTGAGGGCAGCCTTGATGAAAAATTGTCGACAAGGTAAAGCAAATGTCTTGCAAAAGGAAATTAAGACCATAATTCAGTTGATACTTTTCTTGGCGTGCGAAGGACCCCCTTCTACGAAGGACGGCTGATTAGAAAACAGAGCCGAATTTCTTTTTCCTAGAAAAGCCACACTAAGGCACTTAGGGCTTACTAATTATTTAGAATAATTATGCTACTTTCTTAGGAAAGGCATAAAACTACAGAAGACAGGTAGTGAAGTAGGGGGAATAAAAAACCTTTAGTGTTTAACAAGTGCCCGTAATGTTGGTGGCCTCTGGTGTTATGTAGACGCATTACGTGAAGCTTGTATATTCACTTTATTAGTTATTTTACTTCGCCGTCGATTTGGAAAAAAAACCTAAAAAATACCAAACAAAAATGCCACTAAAGTCGCATACACTCGACGATCCGTCTACGACAATTGGTCATTCTGACAACAACATTTAAATGGGTCCATTTTGTCATTTTCATCCACATTGTCCAACTTATGATCGTCAATAACCATATGGGTTGCATGATTTAAAACGCCAGTCCTAACCAAATAACATGATTAAGGTAACCATGTTGTAAGAGCAGCTTATTATGATAAAATCATATGGTTGCAATCAAATCATATTATTAAGTTGATGTTATTGATTTTGATAGCGGCTGAGGCACCTACGCCAGAGAATGATCAATAGTAGCGAGACAACGATACACCTTTTTGCCGATACCGATAAAGAAACAAAATTTAAAGGCGATGCCGACTTGGGTATACTAGTGAAGTAAAACTCTAATTAAATTAAATCTGAGATCAAAATGAAGAGCAAGTTCTTTCAATTTCATTTCTAGGCAACCTGCTAGTTTGTTAACATTTTTCTCATAATTCTTTTCCATATAAAAAGTAACCAATCACTACATGTTTGTTACAACAATATATTGTGGTAGAGGACATAATATGGTTGTGGTGGAAAGGCCACCATCATGGTTGTTTTTCGCATGCAATAGTTATCTTGAACGGTTTAGCTTCGGTCTCTCTTGCATGCGGCTTCGAGTATGTCTTGAGAATATCTCCAACTGAGTAAGTTGCTTAAACACCGGAAATTAATCAATAACCCTAAGCTGGTCTGATCGTAAATGTTATTTTTGATTTAAAGTAAATTAAAATATGAGAAAACCCACCCGCCTGGTGTAGCCGAACATAAACGTATTCAAAAGAAAGCCGAAAAAGCAAATCGAGGCAATAAACAAATAAAAATCATATTCAAATTTAAATTTGATTAAAGTTATAAAATAATAATTCATATCAACGCTTCAAGTGGAAAAATAATTGCGATTTCGTTGCGAATGAACGTACACAAGCAGACAGTAGATTAATATCAATAATTCGTAACGCAATGAATGAATGAATTTTGAAACGTTCCACAATTTCACTTTAAAGTTTATTAATTAATTATTTAATTCCACGAAATTGCGATAAAGGTTTTTGCTAGTAGAGCTGTGCTGTATCTAGAATGTGTGCTGAAAATTATTAACAACCTCCCTCCCATATCTGTCTAAAATTATTAAAAAATCACATATAAAGATCCAAAGTTTACGCGAAAATATTAAGAATGTTTAAGAAGTCATTGTTTATGAACCGTTGCTTCATCTGCACAAGGAAGAGATGGCAAATTACTAATTTATGTGTTACTCAATACTTTTTTATGTGCAACCAAACCACCCGATGTTTATTGCAACTAAAACGAAAAGTTTTTAGATAATTATCTTAATATTCTTTATTGTGTTAGAAGAATCTCTAGCAATTATTTGTGAATCAAAATATCGCCTAAATGCTCGCCCTGGCTTCGGTGACATGCCTCTATCCGATGGTCGATATTTTCAAAGACTCTGAGACATAGTTGAGGTTCAATGTCGTTAATGTGCCGGATTATCTCATCCTTTAGATCTTGATTTTTTCTTGGCTTAATTTTTCCCAAAAAACAGACGTCCAACGGTGACAAATCACATGATCGTGACGGCTAATTAACACCGCCACGACATGAGATAACACGGCCATTGAATTTCTCTCGCAAAAGAGCCATTGTTTCGTTAGCTGTGTGCCAAGTGGCACCAAAGATCGTCCAGGTCCATATCCTCAATTTTTGTCCACAAGAAATCTCGTATCGTATCGCCATAGCGAACACTATTAACGGTAACTGCTTAGCCGACCCAATTTTCGGAGAAGTATGACCCGAAGACGCCGCCAACCCATAAACCGCACCAAAGAGTCACTCTTTGTGGATGCATCGGATTTTCAACAATCACTCGATGATTCTCATTTGCCCAAATGCGACGATTCTGTTTGTTAACGAATCCGCAGAGGTGTAAGTGTATCTCGTCGCTGAAGATGATTTTCTTTGTAAAGTCACCATTCACATCTGTCTGTTCAATGCCCCCCGGGGGCATATAACATCATGGTGAACCCTGCCACCTTGATGGATTGCCACTGGGGGAAAAGAGGGGCACCAGTTCCTCAGACTTGTCAGGAGCCTGAAACTCAAAGAAGGTAGGACTTATAATTTCGACCAGTAGCGAGATAAACTGGTACCACGAGAACCAGTAAGCCCCTGAAACTTCGGTTCCAGACTGGTTGTTGGTGAGGCTCCTTCGGGGGTGCACGTGGTGGCTGTGGTTATACCCAAAGCGGGGAGGTTCACTGCAGGACCGATGTGGCGTTGCATGGCAACGCAAGCTGTCAATGTCATTCGTTTACGGCAGGAGATTAGCTAGCTCCTAACCCCTCAGCAAGGTGTGGGGCCGGGGGCCTGCCAAACCTCTGCCCTTATTTGCAACCTATGGAATGGCATAGGTGCTATTCCGATGGTGCCTATGCGGTCGCATAGGGGCGCTGGTCTGGCCGCTTAATGGCACACCCGTGGTTGGACCACCGTGAGATAGAGCCACCGTTGGCAGGTGCTCACGTAAATCTAATCATAATCTGTCTGTTCAATGCATATAATCTTGGTGATTTCGACACCTTGATGAATCGCCACTGGGGGAAACAGGGGCACTAGTTCCTGAGGCTTGTCAAGAGACTGAAACTGGAAGAAGGTAGGACCTCTAATTTCGACCAGTAAAAACAACTGGTACCACGGGAACCAGTAGCCATCTCGGTTCCAGACTGGTTGTTGTTGAGGCTCCTAACACATCTGTCTGTTCAATCCACCATAAGGCGTATTGACGACGTTTGAAATGGTCAGAAGGCTTCAGACCTTGAGTCAGTTGAACCTTGTAAACGAAAATTCAAATTTTTATTCAAAATTATAATCAGTGATGTTCGTGAGATGTTCAATTGTTGGGCACAACGACGAGTGCGATCGCGAACAATAACAAAGTTTTCCGCAGAATTGGGCCAGCATACACAGCTGTTTTCACATTTTCTACAGACCCGGTTTACTGAAATTAGCGCACAATTCTCCCGATTGTGAACATATTTCGTCGATTATACTGAACTCACTTGTCAAATTTGTGTTAGGAAAATGGCGAGCGCTAGAGATCAATTATAATAAATTTTTTCGGCGCCCCAAGTTCAGCGATATGAATGTAACGTAGCAAAATGACTCTAGGGGTCACGTAGCGAATATCGTAACGAATATTCTGACTGAACGAGTAGAGAGAGCTGACGTATAGGGGTCAGACTGATCGGGGGTCAGTTGTAGATCGGTCTATCCAGAAGAGTCATCCTATCAACCAAGCAAAGTTGGGACGGACATTTTAATAATTTGGTATTGCATGCACAATCCTTTCATAACAACAAGCGCCTGCATTGAAAAAGGCATAATTTTCTACTTATTTGATGGTATGTTTGTAAATATTCTTGTACTTTTACACTCACAGAAATCGGTGAAGTGAATACGTTTATTGATTTAATTTTATTATTGTGTATACGAAATTGCTTACGAAATACAAGAGCAGGAAAGTTTGATGTGATTTTTTATTTTTTTTTTTATTCTTTGCGAATTATTCCTACTAAGAATATTTTAATCTGAGTTATACCTTTTATCGGGTGATTGCACTAAAATATGTTTTATGGAATTTTTAATCGAAACTTGAATTATTTATTCTGGTTAATGTTTTTATCTAATTATACCAGAACCCTTGCTTATTTATATCAATGAAGCATATAGTGGTTGATTTTTAAGCTCCGTTTTCCGACCGGCTTGTCCTACGTTTGTCAGATCTGGCATCCCATTAAACACTTGTGCTCAATTTGGTTTACCATTTTATTACGCATGATCGTTTTGGCTCCACGCGCAAAAATCCGAGAGAGGTTCTCCATGCAGCGCTATATTTGTAAACACAATCACTTTTTGGTGCGCTTTATAGGCTGGTGGTCGGTACTTCTTTAAAAATGAGGCCGGCTATAAATTTCCGCCAACGGCGAACGGTTTCGAGCCATGAATACCATTCAATTGAAATCCTAATTGGATGTAATGCATGTTGACAGCAAGTTTTTACAATAGCGCGGCACCGCAAGCTATGCAAACGCGTTACTTATGGAAATGGTGTAGTCAACAGTTTGTGCAATTGTCTGGGGTTACGCGAAATCAATATGCAAACAAATTTGCCACTTTGGCCTATTTTGAAGCCAAACTTGTACCTACCTGTGCTGAGATGCGACCCCAAATGCTGGAAAATGTGATAAAAATTTGACTTCCAGAGTTGGAAATATCAACACCTTCCAACTCTCTCTATTTTCTCTCAATTTTATCCAGTTTATTTTCCTTAAAATCAGGGCGTTGAGTCACAGTCAGCTTTGCTTAACGAAAAATATTTTACTAGAACGAATGAACAAGGATTTACCCAGCTAACGATGCTTCCCATCAAAAAGAAGCTTGCCATTCGGTTTTTTTACAATCTAAGAATCTGGCCTTACAAACTAAAATTAAAAGTCCCAGTGTTTTTTTTTTCTTTTTATAATAAAATTTTCGTTTTATTTTTATTTCTGTTTTTATGTTTATTAATGTTTCTTTTCTTTTTCTGTTACCTTCTTATAATATTGTTTATCTTATTTAGAGTATTATTTAGATCGTTAGTTCGTTATCTTAATTATGTATTTGTATAGCATTTAATTGCTTTAGTGTTCTCCAGCGTTCTACAAGTACACATGCACTCGTATATCGGCCGTTTTGTATGATGAAGAAAATAATAATAATTAAAATTTTATCTACTTTGTTGGTTCTAACAATTATTTAGTTGACTCGTTTAAGTTTTGTGAATTCATTGAATTGCTCATTATTAAAAATATAAATTCGATTTAATCGTTTTTGTTATCTTTTCTCTTTTGCTCTCTGAATCAACTCTGATTTATAAAAAAGAAGAAGCAAAAAATGTGAATTGAAAAATAGTAATACTCGTATTTATTTGTACAAAAGTACTTAATGCTAGGAATACTCGTATAAATATTAAGGAATACTATTAACAAACTTATTTAGGTTATAAAAGTGACTATGGAACTAGAATTTATAGCATTTTTGCATTTTAACTTTATTCCTCTGATATGATTTACATTTCATTTTTTTAATACTGACTTTCAAATGGCAGAAATTATGGAGGGGGCATGAATCAGCTGATACAAAGTGTGTGTTCAATATTTACATCTCAATAGAGAATCAGGAAATGACCACTTTTTAATGCACCTTTCCTTGGGAGAAATATACAATATGACTTGCTCATTTTGTGGGACAGCTCGGGTATGTTTTTTTAACATATAAAAGCTTCTTAGTGAATTCAGAGGAAATATAGTGGAACATTTTCAAATTTCAAAATTTTTAATAGAAGCAAAAAACCATTTTAATGTGATTTCCCGCATATGGCCACTCCGGCTGTGTCGGAGTAAGTCCAATTTTCGATTAGCAGCACTTGAGGTTGTATGTTAGTGATAACGTAGGGAATGTTACCTTCTTTCAAGGTGCCGGTCATCAGTGGATTATCGGTGTAGACCGCAAAGACTGCATATAGTCCCACAAAAAAATAGTCAAGCGGTGCTAAAAGTCTTGGAGGCCAATTTAAGGGTCCACAACGCGAAATTATTCGTTCACCGAACATTTCTTTTAATAAATCAATTGTGGTACGCGGTGTGTGGCATGGTGTACCATCTTGTTGAAACCACAGCTCCTCCTCATTAAGGATACTAAATTGTGGCAGCAAAAGATCCCCGCAGTGGGCACCTTTAACTGTAACTTTCTAGCCGGCATCGTTTTTGAAGAAATACTTGGAACGTTTCTACCGGCCGATAAAGCAAGCCACACAGTAACTTTCTATGTAATGTAAGGGTGTTTCGATAACGGCTTGTCCAAATGCAACAGTTTGCTTATTGACATATTCATTTAAACAAAAATCAAATTCGTCATAAACTGCAGTGAGAGATGAGTTTCTCGAACTGAACCATGTTTGGCAATACTGCCAATCTACCTAAAACCGTTTCGTGTCTATTACGAATTAAGCAAGTACAGGGTATCCGTTAATGCAACCTCAAATGTTCTGAATAATGTTAATCGGGGCTTAGAGGTGGTTACTGCAGATTATTTAAAGAAGCTGGTATGACAAGGGGCTTGTTGTCTGATTATTGTTTGCTTATCCACTATATGCCGGTAAATCTATAGGTTCTTCAATCCGTCAAGTGAGATTAATTAATTACATACATTAGCAGACTTAGATCCCCAGAACATTACGGTGCCTCCACCATGTCGCACTTTTTCAGTTACTGAAGCAAATCTCTTTCTAATTTGTTTATGAAACTCAAAATAATTTTCAATTGTCCATAATACTTTCCACCAAACGCTCATTCCTTGACTCTTACTAGTCCACTGTCGAATTTAGGGAAAGCTGTGCCTATATGTTTATTCTTGACAGCCATTGAAAGCGAAAAAAAAACATTACTGAAACTATAGAGAGGCTTGATAAATACTCTAGGAAATTTTTCGCCATTATTGGAACTTCTTTTATAGAGTTTGAGATCCGCCACTGAAGTGAAAAGTGATTAAAATTATTTCGCCTTTAAGTCTATCTCTCTTATCAGTCTGCCTTGATGAGTTACTGCACCATAAATTTCAGTGGTTAAGATGTGGTTTAGTGAACTCCGTTGTGGTCGCCAGAAATAGTCGTAAAATTCAATGGAATTGTATTAAATGCTCGGAGAATAAACATGTGTGAGTTCGCTGTTTGCATGAATATTTGCGCATAAGTAAAGTTAACCGCACGATTAGTCACACATAACCATAAGCGCAACCGTGTGCCCACTTCAAAGAAGTATTTGGTCGGTTTCTTGGGGTGAACGTGCACCAAGGAAGGGCAACGTCAGTCGGTCGGTGTTCAAGGTAATGGCCAAATACGGTGTTATCTCATATATTCAGAGATCTTGGACAGAACCAATATTGATTTGCAGTAAAATCGAACTCATCGATGAGGCCGGGGTGCATTCGTGTGTAGTCACAATGAATTGTGAAACAAACGCCACATTGAGGGCCTTGAGAAATCTTATTATTTGGTGGGAATAAAAAAACTAAAAAGATGCTGAACAATCTTTCATTCAAAAAGTTAATGACCCTCGTATTATCTCTTGCGAATTTTTCTTCCTACTGTTTGGTGTAATATATGGTATTATCCTTAGCGAATGCGTTTTTAATTCTGAAGATTCAAAAAGAAACATTTCAGAAACACATTGTATTAGCCATAAAAGTTCGAATGATTTTCTCTTCGAATCGAAGGACACCGTAACTCCCCAGCTGAAATTCTTGGCACATTTACAGAAATTCCAGATTTATATTTTCCAACTTTTTTCCCTCATTTTTTGTCAAATCATACACACATATTTAAAACTGAAAATCCGCACTGCACATTCTACGCTTCTGGTAAAAAATGGGAACCATTTATGTAGTTGTGTGTTGCAATTTACAGAGCACAAAGCGAACATGTCAGCTGATTTTGATAGCCAGGGATGGCAAGTTATGTTTTATTTTCAATGCCTCGTACATGTAACTTGTAAAGCAGAATGCGGAAAACGCGTCTTGGGGACTACAAACGTAATTTTATTTTTATAAATTTTATTTTTTTTCTGACTGTTAAAGCAAAAGTAGTGAAATAAATTAATCGAAATAAATATGCTAAATGCTAGAAAGATTGATTTTTAATTTGATATACCGACAGGGTGTTTTGATGTAACATTTTTTCCAACAGAATAATAGTTGGCAATTATTATAAAAGTGATAGCGATTTCTGATTCTCTTTGAAATTATATTATATTGGTATTTGTGTGAGTGTGTGTGTGTACGTGTAGGTATATTTTAAGATAATGGGACAGACACATACATTATCGTATATAATTAAATTTTGTCGATAAGTGATTACAATTATTTGTTTCTACAACATGACGCCACAATATCAATGATTGTTCAAATGCAACAGACACTTTTTTCGTTAAAAAAAGAAGTCAACGGAAGGAAGAAAGAAGGAGCCTTTAATATTAAAGAAAATGTATTTTCTATGAAAGCAAATACAAAAATCACATCAATTCTTATTTTACAATTTTTGGCAATTAAAGTTTTGCAAACCGCTGAAATTATTGCTTCGAATAAACAACTGATTTTTCTAATACTTGCTTTTGATCATGTTTATCGTCAGTTATAAATACTTACATGCGATTGATTTATTATTACTATTATATTATTATGTAATTATTGATTTTCGAATTAATATTTATTTAGTTACTTGTGTTTTTTTTTCGTTAAATTATAGGATTCATGAATGTGCTCATAGAAGTTTGTGGCCAGGGGTGGAGGAAGACTTGGGAGAAGGGATAGATAGTTTTATAGTAGTGTCATAGGAAGAGTTAGAACTAGTTCAATATTTAATAAAATGTATGTATGTACGTATTATATTTAGTTAAAGGATTCATTACTATATTACATTGGTTTACAACCTAAATAGAGTTTCTTCTGTAGTTATATTTTAAATTTTATTCAGGATTTCTATCATCACTCACATGAGTTTCGTTTTACAATTTGTATTGCATAGTGATTTGTACATTAAGTAGTATAAAGTTGTAAAAATATTTTTTAGTTAATGTCATTATAATTAGTATAAGTAAATACATAATAATCGTTTAAGGGTTGAAAAAGTAGATCAAGATAAAGTGATACTCGTACTAATGTAATGATTATTGTAGATTAAAATAATAGTTAACAGTCTTTAGGAAGCCTTAAATATTTATTAGTTGAATATGTATGTATGGTTTAGTTTCTGTAAGTGTGTGTGTGTGTGTGAGTATAAAATATGTATGTATATTTAAAAAAAAAATACAAATTTGATTGAATGAGATTGCGGCATTACGATATGTTTCCTAAAATGCAAATCAATTTAAAGTTAATGCCCTAAAGTATGCTTTGCTTTTGTTTGAATTTGCTGATATGAAATCATGTTAAAATTCTCAACAGAAATATGTAACAAGTTGAAACCCATTTGCTCTGTTATTAACAGTATTAAAACAAGCTTACACATCGTATGTATGTATATGAGACTTGAATTTAATAACAGCGTCACTAACATCAGTCTCTCAGACCGAATGTTATTTTCTGTACATTAAATACACAGGTTAGGATTTAATGTTTAATATTTATTACTTGTTATTGTATTCAATAATAAAATAAACATAACAAGAAGGCATAACGAATTCCCATTAAATAACATTCTAACAAAAAGTTGAGTAAAGAAATTTGGTTTTATAGAAGTGGGAATTACTTAAAGTTTTCTTAATAATATGAGTAATAGTCTTCAATTTTGGTTTGAAGGGGACGACCTGGGGTGTTTTGATATGGGCTTGTATTAAATATTTAATTTGGAAAAAGTTACGCGGTAGGAATAAAAGCACTGGTCAGCCGATATGTAAGCAAAGAGCGAGAGCTCAAAAAGTTCAACTCTGGTGCACAGAAAGCCTTAAGTATGTGTTCTGTCTGTGAGGCAGCATGTTAGAATGGAAGTTTAAGGTAGAAGGAGATAAATTATAATTAAGCGACTCTGCACTCGACAGGGCGTATTTTGTAGCGTTTGGCAGGGAAAAAGTAAAAGTGTCCAAAATCAAGAAAAAGATTTGTTTAATGTTGCCACACATTTAGAAAAATAGAAATCAAACTGAAGATCTTAAAAAAAAGGAAATGAAATCATTTAAGGCATGGAACGACAAAAAGAACTGGTCGAAAAATAAAGTGCAATCTATAGAATGAACAAATAATTAACTGTTAAAAACAGTTTTAAAATGAAAGAAATTTAAATCAATCTGCAAAATAGATTTTCTAGGGTTGCCAACACTCTGCTACGCAAATAGTGGAAAATTCTAATTATCATAAATTCATGATTTGATTTTAACATTTCATCTATTTTTGTCTACGACGGTTACTGGCTGTGCGAAAATTTGCTTTGTTTATAGGTTATGTATAACAAATATCAAATAAGATGCACAATATTACAACCCTGGCTAAAAAGTCTACGTTTTTTTTTTGCCATTTTTTACGCTTTTTAGTTTATAGATATGGCAAGGATACTTCATGAAAACATCTTTAAATTAAGATGACCGCCACAGAGAGCAATGAAAATTAAATACTTTTAGTTGTAGAGGCCTTTTTGGCAGCATTTTTGCGATATTTCGCTTTGCATACGAAATATATTTAAACCCATTATCGACAGTGGTTATGGTCCCAAATGATATTATGCTGCTAATGTGTAACCTTAAATTGTAAGCCTTAACCACGAGAATAACGTAACTGACATATTTTTTCAAAATTGACTTTCAATTTCAACGTAAACGACATTCACCGATTTGTGTAGCCGTAAAGACCCGGAAAATTAGCGAAATAAACGAATAAATTTATTATAAAGATCAATCAATATTAACATATGTAAGAGATGCCAATTCCTTATTTTGAGCTGGAGGGGGATCGAGATACTATTCAAAAAATGTAATGAATGAAATTTCAATTTTCAAGAAAAAGAAATCTGGAGACATTAGAAGACAATAAAAAAAAAATTTCCGCAAAATTTATTTTCTGTGGGTTACGCTACTTTTGCGATCACATTTCAATTTAACCTGTTGGAATAAAAAAGATTTCTATGCCGAAAATTAACGATATATTTATCTATAATTTGCATAAGATTATTAGCAGGCTTTAATTAAATTTTCATTCAAAAATTTTGAACAAATTGGGAAGCAAGTAAACAGGCTTCACCTGTAGAATTTGTTATCGCGGGTTAAGTTATTTTAGCGGTTAGGGATCATTGTTTGGCATTTGAGTTCAAAAAGAATAAATACAAAAAACATGTCTGTGCATACAGGAAATATGTTTCCAAAATTTCTACTGATCATTACACGGAAAGAAAGAACATGGTTGAGGTAAGCATAATCTAGTAGTTAAAATACTTATTCGAGACTAGAATTTTAGTGAAGATCGTATTGTGAAACTCAATTATAATGCAATCTTTATGTAATGATTAAATGTATACAAAAACTTGTTAATCGTCACAAAAGTTATTAGTAAAATATTTGCAATTAACCATTATATAGTTGCTATAACAATATATATTCTTGTAGAGAACATAACATGGTTGCCGTGACCATGCCAAATAACGAAGAGACACTAACATCAAAAGTAAATAAATAAATAAATAAATAAAGCAAAAAACAAATGTTTATGATTTTTTTTTCGGTAAGAGTAAATTTTTTGTTTTTTATTTTTCTCCACATTTGTCATCGTGTTCGTGTGTTTTTTTTCTTCTTTTTTTTTAAATAAATAAATCATTGTAAATGAAATAACAACGTTAAAATAGTATACAGGTTTACACAAAAATTATTATTAATATAATAATAAAAAATGGTAATGTTCATAATTAAAGTAACTATAAGGACCAGGACGAGAACGAGGGCCAGGACCAGGGCCTAACTAATGTAGTATTTTTTATCTAAACTTTTTTTAAACGCAAAACTAAGTCTACACAAAGTCAACAATCACAATCAGTTGGTTTGAAAGAAAATCAAACATTTAAAATACAAAATAAAAACTTAAAAAATTGATAACTTAAAATAAATTTTACGACATAATTATTTTACAATTAACAGGATGATGAGAAAAATACTTGATTAGTGGTTAAAGGAAACTTATGACTTTAACAATAACACAGTGGTTTCGTAGATTTCTTTTCATTATTATTATATTATTTTGTATTGGACTAAATGTTATTGCTTAATCGGTTCCAATTTTGTTTGGCTGAATAAATACTTGTCAGATGGTGGAAGAGTGAGTAGAGCAAGTACCATGTGCATACACGAGATTCGTAGGCACAGTAGTTCGAGCAGACATATTTCAAGCTCTTTTTTGGGGGGGGGTATATTTACATAATTTACCTGAAATGAATCATTTGCTTTCTTTAATATATTTACAAGGTTCTTAACTCTAAAATCTAAATAATCTAGTGATACGTTGGTTGCTGTACAATCTGCAACATTATTGGATAAAATTGTTTTCTAGATTTGACTATTTTCTGTTTTGGGGGGCTTGGAGAGGGGACTACAAGTCTCCATTTTTTTAAAAATGCTGTGGCATTGTCAGTTCTTTTTACTCTCACGCTTGTATTAGTTCGTTATTGTTGTGTGTTTGTAGGACACCACTCGAGGATGAGGAGGTATTTTCCAGAGTTGAGGTAATTGTAGATGAACCACTGTTGTTATTGGGACTAGATGCCTCAGTTGTTGTGTTACTCGCAAGCGCAGGAGATATGTTTGTGTTGGTTTGCAAACTCATGGAGTTCGAGTTAGTGGATTTCTTTTTATGCCACGAAAAGCTCAGAGCATTTGCTAGTTTACTGGGCGGTTTTTGCGTGGGTGCAGGTGGAGCTGGAGGTATTTGCATGGGAATGTCGTAATCATGTCGTCCTATTGAGGAGGCCGGAGTATGATGACTATAGCCAGAATCCGAACCGAAACTGGAATCCCCATGACCATAGAGTGACGTTGAGTTTTGGCATGTTTGAGAGGCAGGAGGCTGGTGATGATGATGATGATGATGCTGTCTATAGGATGATATGCTGCCTGAACTGTATTCGGGCACGATGTATGTTGGATAGGCAGCCATTGAATGTGGTACATTTGGCTGCAGAATATTTGGTGTGTTACAGGATTCGTAGTGATAGTTTTGGTGGTAAACAGGCTCGGTGTAACCATAAGCTGGCTCAATGGGATCCAAAGGGGCAGCTACACGACCTCTTCTTCTATCCATGGACCTTGGATTTGTTCTAGCTCTCACGGAGGCTGATAGAAGACCATTTGGAGGATTTCCTGAATAATAATGTTGAGGATATCTAGCACTGCCCGGATATTGAATACGTTCGCGAAATATGGTAGCCACCGCTGGACTCGTTGCATTTTTCAATTGAGCATTAATGCGATTTCTTCTCTCCACTTCACTCTCTATGGTGTTGTAAAAATGCGGCACTGTATGTGCATTTGAGTTCCTAGTGTTGTTCGCATGGTGATGCAGGCTGTGATGATAACTTTGTGGGTGTGGATAATGCAGTGCATGGTGTTGTTGTTGGAGTGGCGGGTGTTGCTGATATCCTAATGCCATTAAGTTGCTGGTATTGTCATACATTTGTTGCATGGGTCTCAGTTTGCCAAAATCTGCTGTGCAAGAGGCGGTATTCAAGTCTTGTGCTGGTGGAATCCTGCTTGCATTAGCTGAAGCTTTACGCGCTGTAGTATGTCGTAACACTCCAGATAGAATTGCAGCAGCGCCACTTCTGGACGTGGCAGTGGTAGCGCAGCTGTGATCGTTATTTGTGTTCGAGTTGTTGTTGTTGTGTGAGGAACTCGATGAAGCTGCTGTAGCAGTGGATGCATCTTGTGTGGAGGAAGCCGAAGACAAAACACTATGACGCTCTGGGCCATTGTTGCTTGAAGCTGCGTTTGCATCTGTTCTCTCCGAAAGTGCCGTTTTCCCCGAACTTGTGCAATTGTTGGTATCTGCGGGTTTGTTAAATGAACGCTCTCCCGGTAAAGATAATTCGTCCTCAGCAAAATCATCATCGGAATGCATTGGCGGCTCACTTTCGCCGTCTGAGTCACGACTGGGTTCCAACTCCTCGTAGACATTGTCATTTGAACGATATGGATCCGGACCTGGTGAATTGCTGACTAAAAATGGTGGAGATCTGGTCATGGGATAACCACTGGGATAATGTATACTTTTGCTGTGCAACATCTAGAAAGAGACACGGATCAGTTAGAAAATTATATTTGATTTATTTGACAGTATATTGATACATTTTTTTACAAGCTATCAGCCTAGAACTCTTTGTGTTATCCTGGTCTTTTTTAAAAGTATTTAATCTACAGTCTTTAATCTACAGTTTTTCTTTTTTGCTTCAAAACAAAACAGTGTTTCCTTGGAAATCTTTTTAAAATCCTTTTAAATTTTTTTCAAAAGCTGAGTGATTCGGTGCATTAAATACACATATTCACGTCGTCTGGCATCATCAACTACAGTTGCTTACATAATTGAAGCTATACAGATAAATCTGTTAAATTTAGGTAAATTATTTGAGAGACTAATCTCTACTACACATTTCGAATGACAAGCAATCTACCGCTAAAATCATGGGTACGTAAATTTTTGAATGTGAGTGTATGTATATAAGTCCGTATATATATCGAGGTTTACTCCATTTATGCTTTTTAGTGTCATTTCTATTAAATAGTTGGCTCCTTTTTACTTTTCTTCAGGTGAATGTTTTGCCAACAGAACACAAACGGTTGTGCCATTGTGCAAATTATATATTTTTTTAAGTAAAACAATTTGAATTTCAAATAAAAAAACTATTAAGGAGAAAATAAAATCAATACTTTGGTACAAAACAATTACTTGATTCTGAAGGCAAATGTTGGGATGTCTCATCTCGCACTGTCTCTTCCAAATAGAGAGAAACCTTCCGGTTTATTTCAATGTAATTTAATATTTTTCACTTAAGAAAAAAAAATATTTTGTAAAATCAAAAAAACATTGGAATAAAAATTAACGCACAATTGTTTTCAAAAACGATCATGACACTAAATTACGGCAGCTCTTAAAAAAGCTCCTTTGAAAATACCCAAAATATCTGTAGCAAAACAAATGAATGAGAATTGAAACGAACTTTATGCGCAGATAAGTAATAAACATGACAATTATGGGCATCAAAATAATGCAAGATCAAAGAAACTGACACCATAAATGATGAAGTGACATTTAACAAGAGTCTTTTTTTACGGAAATAGAAATGTCAACACAAAAGAATGAATCGAATACAACTACCACACAAAACACACAACTTTCAGTGTTGATTGTGTGTGTGTGTGTTTTGCAAACATGCACATACACACACATGCACAAAACGTTCGCAGGAATCTGTATAGATAAACGAGTTCATTTGGAGACAAAGGAAAGAATGAAATCTCATACCTTGAAAAGCGTTTTGAATTTCATTGCGAGCAGAGAGTGAAAAAAATTACTACGCAGGAAATATTATAATGGCAAACAAAAGCCTTGGTTCACTTGGTGTGAGTGGCAGAATTTCTAAATGCTTTGACAGTTGTTTTGACAATAAGATGTCCTAATATTATGAGTGAGTTAGTTGTACACACTTACCTCAACATTGTGATGATGCCTCATTACCAAAGGTCGATTATGACCCAGATGAGCATCCGGATCCTCGTATGTAACCGAATGACCAGATGCCAAAGCCGACAAGGCTCCCGTTATATGTGGACCTCTGGTAGGTGTTTTGCAGGGTAACAAATTTTGCACTTTCCGTTTGTTTCTGAAATAAAAAGAAATAGAAAAATAAATTATTTGATGCCAATAAGAAAACCAAGCATGCAATTCTCATTATTTCACTTTATCACTTTCCAACTAAGTCTGGCTAAAACTAAAACATCTTCTCCTTCAAATGTCTGCTCCTAATCACTCTGCTACGTTTGAACACTTTACAAATAGCTACTTCTTCGTTTACAACTTCTATCATTACAGCATGACATACATATGTATACACACACACACACACACACACACACACACATACATTCACTCCAACTATTTAGTGTAACGTAATTGAAAAAAGATGTTCATTTGTCTTAAGCATCGTTTCAGAGATTGCTACTTCATAGACTAGATCCTTATAATAAAGCTCTAACTTCCCCAGCAGCACAGCAATAACAACAACATGCTGCTGGCAGCACAAGTGGCAGCACCAACAAGAGAACGTTAAAAGAAGGAAAATTGTTAAAGTCAAGAAGATAAATTGATTTCTAATGTTCAATATTTGCTTAACATTTTAAAAGTATGTTTAACAATGATTTTGTTTGCGTTGTTGTTGTTGTTGTTGTTGTTGTTCTAGGACTCCAACTTGCGAGTGGTGTAATTTTAGAGAAAATAAAATCAGTTAATTTATCATCTTTAATGAAGTTATAGAGAGGGCTTATTACAGACAACAACTACATTGGTTATTAAATAAATTTACTACTGTGTCAAAATTGTCGGTTCTGAAAGGAGACGATAGCCAGTGTTGCCATATCATTTTTTGTTTAATTTTTAAACAAACAAAAAATGCAGTTTTATTTAATTGAAATATTTAAAAAAAAATGAACTTAATAGAGGACAGACTCAACGACTTATGTATTTCAGGGAGAGAAGACAACTTGAAAAACCTGCCACATGATTACATTTTAATGAGGGTGCGCCGGTAGTCTAGTTAGTAGTGTGCCAGTCTATTTAATTGGGGGTCGTGGGTTCGATTCCCACCAAAGACTCTGGGTGTTTTTTCATTCCAACCAGTGAAGGTCTTCGTTACCATGCTCGGTAATTTAAGTTACAATATAATTTGTAATTGTATTTTAGCAGTTAAAAAAAATTACGGTGGCTCAGTTGTACAGGGTGTTTGCTGGGAATGAAATGTTTTTGTATAGAGTAGATCACAGTAAGCAGTGGGAGGTTGGATGGAGGTTGGGCAGGTTCTATTATATAGAGAGCAATAAGAAGTTTCAGCAGCACTTAAGATGTGGGACCTTGAGCAGCGGTTTTTGTTACAAGACGAAACCTGGCACTTAAATCTTCTTTATTTGGGGTTTCTTAAATCACGCATTTGTGCTGAAAACCCTGGGTAATCTACATGGCTTGAAAGAATACATCCATCAAGCGGAAGGGCGTCATCCTCGCGACGTTAGTTTTGCTACTCAAATTTTAAGATTTTTTTTTATTTTTGATTAAAAATTTAAAACATTTTGCCGGTAATTATTCTTCCTGTATTGAAAAGGCAGTTTTAAATAACTACTCAAGGATCTGAAAGTAGCAATTGGAAACAATATCATACAACCATAAAAAAACTTAAAAAAAAAAATGTTTTTTAACGAAAAACTGGAAGGGTGTTCAACATTTAAGATACTCGCACATTTGGCAATACTGGCTGCAGCAGTATGCTTCATTGAAATTACGAAAAATTTTGTTATTCAACCTTGACCTTTGTAAACGTCAACATTTTAATTTATTTATTGTCTTTCTCTCAATTTGGTAACCCCCTTCAAAAATAAGTTAATGTGATTTTTGTAAAATTCTTGGCTGTTTGGATGGTGGATTGTACGTTGCCAACATTTATTTTTGTTGTATCTGGCCATCAGGCAGTCAGCCATATGAGTTGTGGGCTCAAAGGGATAATCCTCCACCATGTTTTGCCATATTTGCGTTTCTAAATCAACACAAACACCAATTAAATCAATTAAATGTTGAAACAACATGACATGAAAAATTATACTCGCACCATTTTCCTTTTATCAGTGAACTCAAAGGAGTGAAGTGAAAGGTATCGTGTTGAAATACTTTACTTTTCTCAATGGGGAATGGAACCTAGTGGCAGCGGAACGACTGGATATCAGACAACAGGACAACAATGATTTAACATTTATATAAATGAATACGGCTGGTTGGCACAAGCGTGGAAAGAAAGTCTTATGGAAATGTTAAGGAAATTAGCTGTTGCACGAATGTGAAAAGGCATGAATGAACTTAAAAACTTAAATTTAAATAAAATTCTCTTCTTCAAAAGAATTTTTGCGACAAACTTCAAAAAAATGAAAACGAACATCTGTAAAATAAAGCATACACTCAGGCGCTCGCAGGCTTAAAATAATATTTAAAAAATTGCTAACTTTTATTTATGCCTGCACAATGAATTTACGTGCAGTGTTGCCGTTTTGAGTTATTTTTAAGCAAAATTAGTTACTTTAATTTCCACTGTAGAGATGTGAATTTTTTCTCATTTTCGTTTGTTTTTTTTTTGGCAGTTAAAAATACAATTTATTTTACATTTACATTTGTTTATTGTAAATTTATACTTTAATAAGAGAGATTATTATACATGCGTTTTTATCCCCTTAAAAGTAGCTTGTTTTACTAAATGATCAATACTGAGGTGCCACAAAATCAGGGATCGTTGCAATTATGACTTTTTCGTGAAAGTCAGACATCAATCTGCGTTACTGGTGAGCTTTTTATGAATTAAAATTATGATTGATTAAGTTTCGCTTCCAATATCACTAGCGATGCTTCGAAATCGATAGATATTCGAAATAAAACTGAGCGATAGGATGATCGATCTCGCACGTTTTGCACGAAAAATATTTGAACTGTTGGTCAAGTGGGTTATTGCTTGCAATTACATATGTTAAATAATTGTTTCCGTGTTTTTCATCCTGAACGAACTATTTTCAATCAATTCACTCATGAAACGAGAGAAAATATTCTTTTTAAATTTCGATTAATAGCGAGCGCTCAAGGGTATCGTATTATTTAAATGCTGCCTGCCGGTCACCCCGATGATTAACTGGTAACATAAGAATTTAAAAAAATTCCTTTAAATATACAATTTATAAATTGTTTACTTAAGTTTTACTTTTATTTATGCGCTTTAGGCCATCGATATTGTAGTAAACAACCTGCTTAACAAATATTTTTATGACATTTTAATAATAATATTAATTTATTTTTTTTTTTATGCACAAGGAGCAATGCTCGAGCTCAGTTTTTTGGTTGACAACATGATAAACCAAAGAATATAAAATACTGGTAGAGTAAAAAAGTGAAATATATTATGACCACAATGTGTTGGCATCTAATTAGCATAATTTGAAATGCAACGATTTCATGTCGACATACATATGTATAATACACACACATGCCTTTACATATAAACTTGACATACATATGTGTGTTTTTATACATTTCTGTTTCACATTTGAGTTGCATGATTTAAAATAAAATAATTAATTTTAATAATGTTAGTAGCTGCAAGTTTTAATGTTGTTTTTTTTATAAATATTTATGAACCAATCTAACAATCGACAACTTATTTTTCCCAGTGTATTTTCGGCTGGCTACCTCTTGGTTTTTTTTTTTATTGTTTTATTCATTTATTTATTTTATTTATTTTTTATTTTTAATTCAAACAAACATATAAATATTTGATGTAAATTATCTTCATGTAGTCGTGTGTGTTTCAATTTCAGTTTGGTTTTGAATTTTGATTTTGTTGTTGAATAAACAAACAACAGCCGCAATACATAATAAATCTGTGATACATAAATTTGATACACTGGAATCATTATTATGAATAAATAAATTCAATTTCATAACAATTTAACAAAAGCCCAGGAAAACCATAAGAATGGTTTTGTTGGTCTTTTTCTATTTAATTTTTGTGTTTCAACAACAACAATAAGAAAAATTTCATTTCCATTTCAATTTTTCACTTTATTATTCTTAGAACACAACTAGTTGCCTACATGCAGGCATATGTACGAGTATATTTGTTGGTTGTTGTTGCTGTTGCTGCTGCTGGGACCTTTGTGGATACTCGAAAGAAAATGTAGAGAAGATATAAAACCATCAAGATTTCAAAGTAGACTGACTCTGTACTAAATATTTGGTGCGAGTGTATAAACAAACATTGTGCACAATTAAAATTAGAAAATTAGAAACATATTCAAGACTTTTTTTGATCTGTGCAGTCCAGTAAAGACAAGAGTTCTAAAGACAAATCATTTTTGACTTGGGCATTTTTTACATTTCAATACAATGATCAAGGCAACAGTATTGACGCATTTACATGCGTGAGTATGTGAAGTTGCGAATGCTAGGACACGAAGTTTAAAGAAGTTCTTGCCCCTAATAGAGCATCCTTTCCCTTCTATGTTTTAGTGTAAAAGGAAAAGTTCTGCTCATAAACAAAATTAAATGTGATTTTATTTATTTATGTTACCAAGGCATCTTTATATGCATGTATGTATGTGTGAGGCCTTAAAGTTATTTACATGTTTGTGCATGCGTCTGTGTATGTTCGAGTCTATTGTTTGTTGGAGAGTGTAAAAGAATTATTGCTATTATTATTTTTTATTATCATTGTTGTTAGTGTTTTTGTTGCCAATGAAATAGATTTTGTAGATATAAACAGCTACAGAACACAAAGAAAGACTAAGCAAAATTTATTAGAATACACCAAGGCCGCGATTTGCGACTTTTAGTGCCGCTTTTTTTAACATTAATTGACTTAATTTGCTCTGCTTTAATTTCGATTCGCAAAAAGGACATTTTTGCATTCATGTTCTTGCTTTCAATAACAAGTGCTGCATTAAAAGTAAGAAACAATATTAGACAACAAGCTTACCAAAAAAGAGAAAAGTTAGCAGTTCGGACCTAAACATTTTTCGAATAACTAAAATCACTTGTTCAGAAAAATTAAAATAAAAATTATCCATAAGAAATGCAAACTTTTTGATCAACTATTTTTTATTCTAGAACCAACTAGCAAGTCAACAGAGAGTGCGCATGTCCAACGAAAAGTGTTTAACTTTCGCATTTTTCCACTCCCCTTTAAAGCTGCAAATCGTGGCCTTTGTGTATGTGATGAATATTGTTTTATGTTTTAATAACTTTGTAACAATTGCTTAGACATTTTTTTACTGCTTAAATTTCTTAAATATTTCATGTTATAAATATCCATCTAAAAATTACTCATAATAACCCTTTACATTACTTATGTTCTTGACAGTGTTGCCAGGGCCTGCTAAAAATAGAAGCTAAATTGTCGTTTAGAAAAGACCAGAAATAATTAAATTGCTCGAAAAGGGTCGAAAAAAGGGTTTCAAGTGAACTCAAGCGTTTATTTCATACAATTTCGTTAAACGTTTATACACTTGTTCGGCCATAAGGCAGTTCAAATTGAATTGATCTAAAACCTGGTTTTTTAAATCTCACAACCTTAGTTCGAGTTTTTTTATTTTGGAAAATTTGCTTATAACATTCAGGGCATAACAAGAAGGCCCTAAAATTAATAAATTACTTAACATTTTGGTATGATAGTTGATTACGAATCAAAGTTTTTTCAAATATTTGTTGGGAAAAGGCTAATTTTGCCCTCCATTAATGTAAGTTTTAGTTACAAACCAAAATGTAAAAAAGAATCAATTAACAAGAAAAATAGTTACCCCCATTTTATGTCGGTATTTCTTGAAAAATATCTCAAATTGTTCGATTTACCTTGATCTAGTTTTTAAAAAAGTTTCCATAACATTTTTAAAAGTTAAAAAGTGAAGAGACTACAGTTAATGGATTTTCAAAATAAATATTAATTATTAAAGGATAAATCGCCGCAAAGGCTGATCAGTAATTCAAGGTGATTAAGCATTATTACGTAAAAAAAATTACAAGTAAAATATACTCATTACATTTCTGCCACTACGCAACTCTGATAAAATGAAAAACCGAAGCTTTTAGAAAATTTGCAAAAAATGATAAGATCTAAACGACTGTCGAATTTCTATCCACGAGATTCATAGCATATTGTTTTCACCCTATAAAGTTTCTCAATTGATTTGAATTTTTGGCAGGCCATTCGTATAGTGTGAAAGGGCCTTTAGTGTTCACATTTGTCATAAATATTACATTTTAAGCAACCTACTCTACTGCTACTCGTAGAACATTGTTTTTATAGATACCGTAGAGTTTGAGAAATTAAAACTTAAAAATAGAGGAAACGTAAATTTACGATTTTATGGCTGCATTAAAAATGAAAAAAATTGACAGAAAAGTTGAAACATAAATTTCGAGGCTAAACGCCAAAAAAAAAGAATCGAAAAGTCTACGCTGGCAACGCTGGTTCTTGATAACACTTAATTGTGTTAAAGTATACTTTTGGGCATAAAACAAATTTCATAATATTTATTAAGCTGGTTCGTTTACTAATAGTGAACTACAGTGGGACTACGGTAAAACGGCTTATAATTTGAGGCATAAAAACTTAATATAACATTTTTAGGCAAAACTAACATAAGAGTGTGTTTCTAATAAAGAAGAACAGGCAATACAAAGTATCGCAGGCATTAAAAGCATGTTGAGATAAAACCACTTATGTCGACCAAGGACGGTTTGTTGAATAAAAATGTTGAATAGTAGCCTCCCATGAATACATTAAGAAACGCAGAAGTTCTTATGAACTGAAAATCAAGGAAATATAATTTTAAAATGTGTTCACAAATAACAACATATGTCCTAATGCATGTTTTATACGTAAAAACTTGGCAAAAACTAAATATGTGTCAATATACTTCGTTAGTGCGGAAAATACTTTGAAAAAGTCTCGAAGTAAGACAAAAAATTTTAATCAGTCCATAACAACATATGTATATCATAAGGCATGGTTTTATGTGCACATAATTTATTAAAAACTCGACATATTTCGATAGTGCTGAAAATGTTTGAATTAATTGGAGAAGTAATAAAAGAAATCGTAATTAATCTATAACAACGTATGTCGTAATAGATGTGTTAAATGCGGTATTAGTTGGCTAAAACCCTAACACATGTCGCCATACTTCATTAAGGCTGCAAATAGTTTGTGTTTTATATATAAAAAATTGGGAATTGGTTCATATTTTCCGAAATATTTTTACTCCTACATTAAGGGTTTTAAAATCGAAGCAATTTGGCATCTGTAAATTAAAAACGACTAAAATGCACATACGCCATTATTTATTACTTGTGGTAACAATAGTGAGCTGACAAATGTGTTGACTTGTTTCAACATGTTTCTCCTAGTTCTTCAAGTTCTATACCATCTGCTGGTGGGCATGCGAAGTTTTACGTTTATTTTGTCATTTAACAATAAATTATGTAACAGAATTTACTTACTTCCATACGAAAAGGGATGATATTAAAACAACTAAGACCAGTAGTAACGAAAAGACAGCAATCATGGCGGATGTTTGTAGTGACTGGCTGCTATAAAGACTGGCATCGAGTATCTGCAAATAAAAAACTTTAATTAAATTTTTGTTTGTTTTTTATTTTTTATTTTTATTCGTAATACGTGAAAACGACCTTATTCTCGTTTGTTTTAATTTTTTTTTTTTTTTTTTGTTAAAGAAAAGGTCGTTTCCTATTTAAATTCTTTTTGTTTAATGATGTTGCAAGCAAAGGTCACCAGGGAAAAAGTAATAAATTTCGATGTATTTTTTCTACACACACTCATTCTTACGAAACGTATTTCTTGTGTGATTTTAGAAACTCTTTCACAATTTCATGTGGTCGGTCCGCTTTGTGAAAGAAATCTATGTTTGGGAAATTTGGAAACGAATAGGAAAATTTATTAATTTCTTAATATTTAATTAAATTGATTTATTTACTTTAAAAACAAGCTTGACTTGAATTGGAATTGAAAATATTTATAAATATTGAAAATTAAACAGAAAAGTGTTATCAGCGAAACTGAAAATCACTACTGTAATTTCGTTGTATGCGATCGTTTATAATTGTGAAATGCCAGATCAACACCGCGTCTGATTTTGGGTAATTAATCATTTTTGTTGTGTTTTTTTGTTGAAGTGTATTTTAAATATTTAATTTATTTATGGGGACATAGTTAAATAAACAAATGTCAGTCAAGTCATTCATTTGTGTTCTTTGCGATAACGCTTAGTCGATCCGATCCGTATTCCACTTTCTGTAACAAATAAAATTAAAATTAAAAACAAACGAATTCAAGTAAATATGAAGAATTGAGGCAACGCAAATAAAACTGGTATAACTTTTATGTTTCGGTAATTTAAAACTGGGGAATATAGAAAGGGTTTTCACACACACACACACACACATATTCACACATACACACACCCAACCACAGACTTTTGTTCACAACTAAATACGAATGCCAGTAGAGGGAGAAGGCTATTTGTTTAGTAACTTGGGCTACCAGTTTTATCATGCAACATACTGCATACATAAATGCATGACTGAATGAACGATTGAACGAATGAATGAATGGAGAAAATCAATTTTAAACATGTTCCCATTTAACGTCATTCATTCAGTCATTCATTCTTTTATTTGCTCAGCTTATCGGCTAAATAAAGTTTTGAAAAACATTTCATATATTTATTTTATTTAATCCACTTTCAATGCGAGCAGCATGTCTGATTAAATTGAAGATTAATTTTGTTCGCTTTCGACTGAATTATTTTTTTAAATATTTGAATTCGAATTGAAAATTGTTTGTCGCAGTTGTCGGCAGACATGTCATAATTTGTTCGTTCAACTGACTAGCGTTAGAAAACTGAAGTCTAAGCAAATAGAAATAGTTATGTATATATTTACGTATGCATTTGATTTCGTTTGAACTAACAACATACGAGGGTAGTTTGAAATTTTCTTGACTTTTTGAACTACCCTCGTATTTAATTAAAAATTAGTACCGCTGCTTAAGCTTAACTATCTGGTAATAGACAACAATAAACTTTCAACTAAGCTGCGTTTTTTACAACAGCGATTAGAAGACACAACCGCGTGCATTTCGACAAAAATCGAGAAACACGAGCCCCGAAACCGAGAAAATGCTTCATGATTTGTATGAAGACTCTGCATGCGCCAGCCGATGTGGCCATATGGCAGAAATTATATTCAAATAAAAATGGCAACCAATTAACACAGATTATCTGTGTTTTATTTTACTTAAAAGTTCTATACTCCTAAAGAAATAAAAAGCTGATACGTTCTTAAACTGCCCTCGTATACGTTAACGCTTGCATATGTGTCATATTCTTTTAGCGCCTTAAACTGCTCGTTTTTAAAGTTTCTCAAGGCAGAAGTCGTTTATGTTGTTTTCTATTGTAGAAAAAATGTAAATTAATTTACCCTTTTTAATACTCGAAATATATTTGCGCCATTAGTTTCTTTATTTCTTTCGTCATCACCGACGGCAATAAATCAAATGCATTTTTAAATCAAAATTTGCAGTTTCTCTTTAAAAATTTAATGCAATTGATGCCACCGGTGAAGGATCTATTCATAGAAGCGTAAAATTTAAGGATTTCCACTTAAGGGCATCTTTTTGAAAAACAACTTGTGAGTAGCAATGAAATAGCAAAAAGGGGTTGACAAACAAATGAAATTAATAAAAAATATGAAATCAAGTTGGTGGAAAACAACTTTGCGAATCACCTTGACCTGTATTAAAAATCAAACATTTGGTCAAGTTCTAAAGGGAGCATTTTTTATGACCTTTCACACTATTACATTGAGTAACATTACTTGTCAAAAATTCAAACTATATAAGAAAGAATTGAATCTGATAAAAATGCAAATAGAAATTTGACAGCAGTTCTCTCACTATTTTTTCAAAACTTTCTGAAAGTTTAGACTTTTTATTTTATTATGGTTGCATTTTTACCGAAGTGCAATTGATAGTGTATTCAAACAATGTATGTAATGAGAATATTTTTTTGATTTTTTTTTTTACAGTCAGAACGATCAAACGGTGTAACAGTAAAAATGTATTTTTAATTTGTTCTTCCGACGGAGTAAAAATGCACTTTTGAAATGACACTGGGTATTTTTGGGAACCTGTTTTGAGGGCCTGTTCATGAAATCCAACACGGATTGGATAGGAAACGGAGTCCAAACCTAATTCCTATTTGCAGTGCGTTAATCAAAATGTAACGAAAATATATTGATCGAAAAAATATATTTCTTTAACTGAAATTAAGCAAATTTTTGTCAGACTTTAATTTTTGAATTCCATTTGCAATCTAATGCCTGTTGGATTTCATGAACAGGCTGATTATTAGAATTTTTTATTTTTTACAAAAATATATATACATAAGTCTTCAGAAATATACCTTTTCGATTTTAACAAATCTGGACCTATTTTACTCACCACTAAATACACATTAAAGAAAAATAAAAGCTTGATCGATTCAAAATTTGTTAAAATATAAGGAGGAATTCTAACGTCTGCTCTAGTCAACACCCTATAAAATCGCAAAATGGTTGGAAAAATAACTAATTATAATTTTTTTTTTATCCACGAATTCGCAAAAACTTGTGTTATCGATAACTTCATTTTGAGGCTGTTATCGATAACTCAATTTTGAGGCTGTCATCGAATTTGGTCACATAGTGTTATCATTAGATTTCGCTTTGCAAAAATCCAACGCATATCTAAACACTTGTATAATAGTGTGAAAGGGCCAGGTGGTTAGGCCATGTGGCAGCTACACTTTATGTTTCCTTTAATTTCTATGTTTATGATAAATATGAGCACATACAATTTTATAATTTAAAATTTATTATTAAGTAGAAAAAGAATAATTTCTGAACTCTTTGTATAATTTATTATTATTTATTACGATTGAATGAACAATATATATTTTTTTTTCGAGATTTAATGAAATTGGAAATTTATTTAAAAAAATATTATGTTTAATTTTTAAACAGCCAAGAGACCCAGCCAAATGATACAGCTTAAAATGATAATCCTCAAGTACAAACTTTAAAAAATATTTCCCAAAATATGTTTTATACTTTTCCAAAATACGAGTGCTATTGTCACATCAGATTCGTTTATTTTTGTTTTTTTTTTTTTCTTTCCCTCAGATACTTGAGAACAATTGTATCCTTTCTGTTGTTTTCTTTACGTTGTAAAAATATTTGTTGAAGATTTTCACACAAAACAGTACAAAATGAATGAATGATTGCATGAACGAATAAAGCAATGAAAGAAAAGCAACAAATTTTGTATTAAAGTACGAGTGAGCATTTCGTAAACATCAAGTGTAGACGTGTGTGTGTAACATACATTTGTCGTGTGGAAAATATCATAGTCATGATAGATTTGCCATCGTCATTCTTTGTGGAAAACAAAATAAAGTTTTTAATGTAAAAACGTTTTTAAGTTAATAATTTCTATCTCTTCATTTTGAGATCCTTTAAATGGGTAAGTGGTGGTAAACTGTATTCATATCAAATAAATATGAAGCACACATACAACTACAAAGGCCTGCACAGACAGACCCCTTAATATTCCCAGCTAATTTTGAATGATTTTCATATTCTCCTTTGCAGAGGCCTGAGGGGGAGATTTTTTTTGGTTGGATCCCACAGGATTTATTTGTTATACAAGTTTTAGCATTGCTGCAAAGTTTTGCTTTTGATAAATTTAGCTTGAGTTCTTCCTCCTGTTGCAAATTTACTCGGGGGATATTAATTTTTATTATCGACTGTTTTGTATGTTTCTCAAAATACAAATCAATCATTTTTTATATTTTTATTTTATTTACTCTTCCCTTTAACTGCCCGAAATTGCATTGAAAAGGTAATAAACTAGAAAATGTAAAATACTTGGGCTCAGTCACACTCACACATTCACACACATCTCCATCATGCATAATAATGTATGAATGAATCTATTTATGCGTGCGAGTGTGTCTGTGCCTGTGTATGTTTGATTTGAAAATCATTGCAGACAAAAAAGTAACACTTGATGACTTATTGGGAATTTAGTTTTAAGTTTTTTTCCATTTAAATACGAAAATTAAACCTAAATAAACATTAAAACCCCTAAAAATTTTATTTCTTGTTTTACTTTCTGTGAGAGATAAAACAAAAATGAAAATTGTTTAAGGTCTCATTTTCTTTTTCAACAGCTGTTGCCTGAAGAACTTTGTTGCTTTTTTGCTTGTTCTATTTTTGTTGTTGTAAACATTTTTAGTTGCCTGTGAGAAGTAATGATTTTTGCTAAACTTTCTGACATCAAATATTAAAGATTTATTAACAGTGTGTGCAAGTGTATTTTGCTTAGAAAAATATTTTATAGTTTTTCTTTTGCAGACATTATTCTTGACAAATATAATTTAATATGACAGCTGTCACTTTTGAAATGGAATAATAACAGCCATAGATTTATGACAACAGCATAATAATTTTATATGACTTTTGCTGATGCGGATCCGCGGGGAGGCAAAGTAGCTTAAAAAAATCACCGCTCTCTACCCCATTAAATTAGAAAAAGTTACAAAATAATTGTTTCTCCCAAAACTTAAATTGGTTCCGCGCCTGATTTTAGAATATATGAATGATTGGTTCCTCAAATGGCCACTGCCGAAACGGTAGTTCGTAGTCGCTTTCACTGCAACCTTCAAAATGAAAAAAAAAACTTACCTAGATTTATTAATCACATTTGGTTAGAGTCAACTGGCAATAGTTTTTTATCCCTTCTCGTTAATTCTGTGATACTTGACATTTAGCAATCGCAACAGATGTGTTGGTGATAATCAGTAATCATAAGGGTTACATTTATCACCAGGATTGTTAATGCTTTTATAAGGGCTACGCATTAATTTCTGGCAAAATATTTTTATTTGTTATTGTCAATGCCCTGAGGTGCATCAGTTGGAAAACGACTCTTCACATTCCTACAGCACGATTTATTGCGTACACTCTTTGTAACAGCCACCGGATGACGAGTACTGTTGCTACCGTTACGTTACTGCTGAAAGGTGGCGCCTAAACCGAATGTATGCGTTTAAAATTATGATATTACAGTCACCGGCAGCTAACTCGTTTTAGTGGCCTCTGTAAATTGTTATCCAGTCACTGATGCCAAAATATCATGACAAGTTACATGATTCAGTAGCACGTCTAAATAAATGTTTGGCTGAGAACCCCAATATTTTTACCATTTGTAGCTGCATCATTAAGGTAACAAGCAAAATTGCCGTATATGAGGCAACGTCAACTCACACGAGGTTCACCGGGTGGCAATACAACCACCAAAAGTTACTGTTTTGTCAGCATTTTAGGCCGGAAGTATTATTGGTAGGTACATCTGCGAAAATAACATTGTTGGCGCCATTAACCTCCACAGAGAGTAGTAAAGATCCATGAAAAATAATTTCTTCTGACACCAATCGAATGACATTCGAAGATGTTAATTGCGAGTCACACCCGCGGGATGACAACAAACTTCTTGTGGCCAGAAATTGAGGATATGGACCTGGGCGATATGTGGTTTCAACAGAATAGTGCCACTTATCACACAGACAATGAAACATTGGCTTGGTTGTGCGAGAAAAATAATGCCGGTCTTATCTCACGTCCTAGCGATGTTAATTAGCCGTCAAGGTCATGTGATTTGACACCGCTGGACTTCTTTGTTTGGCGATATTTAAAAGAAAAAATGTACATCAATAAGCCAAGAACAATTCAAGAGCTAAAGGATGAGATAATTCGGCACATTGACGACAATGAACCTCAACTATGTCTCAGAGTCTTTGAAAATATCGACCATCGGATAGAAGCATGCCACCGAAGCCAGGGCGAGCATTTAGGCGATATTTTGATTCACAAATATTTGTCATAGATCCTTCTATCACAATAAAAAATATTAAGATAATTCTCTGAAAAATTTTCGTTTTATTTACAATTAAAATCGTGCGTCCCGTCCTTTATTTTGGATACGGCTATTGCGCTTTCTTTCGAAATAATGCTTTTCTAATTAGATTTTAAACTGGTAGTTGCCGCTGAATTTCTAACTAAAAAATTAACCGAATTATGAAGAAGGCAGAACAACTTTTGGCTGCTTCAGCTGGTGTCATAATATTCCATAAGTTTTATATACAATTGATAGCCAAGGCTTTCTACTTACCGGTATTGCCTCGCACATATCATTGTCCCAGGCTTTTTGCGCTTTCAGTGCCATCTCTTCTTCGTTGCAATTCAAAGAGGTCTCATAGACAGCCATCGATGGTGGCCGAGGTGGTGGTGGTATCATGAATTTTGGTGGTGGTCCCAGAGCTCCACCGCATTCATTGCACTCCATAATGTCATCAAACATTTTCCACATTTGTACAAAAAAAAAAACCAATTTAACTTAAACCTTTTTGGAACAACTTAAAAAGGAAAAGCTGAATTTCAACTTAAATTTTAAACCAGGAGGTTGTTGGTTGGAGAAACGAAAATAAAAATTTTGTAAAAATTATTTTTCACTTTTAGAGTTTTGTCATATTTGGAACATTTTTGCTGCTGTGGTCTTTGTCGGTTAATTCCTGATTCCGGTTAAGTCTAAAAAGAGAAAAGATCAAAATAAATAAAAAAAATATGAAATTTGACACAAAACTGGAATTAATTTGATCAAAAGAATATTAAAATTTCAGCTGTTTAAGGCGGCTGATTGGCTGTGTTCTTCATATGTATCGAGTAACTTACAAATAGGTTTCTTGGCCATTCTTTTGTTTTAGTTGTTGTATTCACACATATTCGTCTATTCGTACTTATATCCATTTGTATGTATGCCTTGGTTGTGTCCGTCGTTTAGGTTTACAACGATTTTTTTTTTGTTTGTTGCAAAGTCATCTTGTATTTTTTTTTTTTCGTTTGGCAAGGATAAGTGACAGCCTGTTCATTATTCCAAACACGTTTTAAAGTAGTTAGCAAAAATAAATCTATCACACATGTTAATTAAACGACAAAGGAATGGCTGACTGTTGCGAAGAACAAAGTAGCAAAAAAAGTGACATGAAATTTAGCAAAGTTGTGCCAAACAATAAGTCGTAGCCCAATGAAAATAACTGAAATATTTTACTTTCACATCATAAATTTTGTTGTTATAAAAAAACCAACCTACTACGAGTTTTAATCCACCCTCCCAAAAAGATTCTGAACCCACCCCCAGCAAAGTTATTCTACCTTTATTGTTTAGTCAAATGTTTTTTTCTGCCACACTCTGCTCTTTGTTTCTTAGTATCGAACCATAAAAATTGTTGCATAACTTTCTTTTTTTTTATTCAAACCCAAATAAGATGGCCCGGGAACTCGAGTTTCAATCACATTTATTCCACAACAACCGAATTTTTATTCGTATCATAAATTAAAGATTTTTGGGTTTAAATATTTATTTGAAAAAAGGTCGAATTACTTAACACAGTAATTAACTTTTTAGGTGGATGTCCGCTGGCAGGCACAGGTAACTGAGTGCACTGTCTGAAGTTCTGACTTATATCTCCTCGTGGTGGCGGCCGGTAACAGGTTCCTGTCTTTGCTAGGAGTCTGGCTGAATATGGCGAGCGAAGAGAAGTTAACACTCTCGTATAAAAAATCCCTAATCCCCGGTGGAACACCATACGCCAGGGTGCGTGGTTTCTAGTATGCGAATTCTGGACACCAGTCGATCTCCAGTTTTACTACAGACACACCCGTGCATATGAAGCTCTGTGTGGGCGGACGGACATATTTTTCTCCATTGCAGAGATGGTTGAGGAAGCCTCGCAAAATGCAGAGAGGTTAATCTCTGACGAAACTACGGAGGAATCCGGAAAGGATTGACAAGACTGCATCGCGAGGGGTAGACGGGTCAATACTTCTAAGGCGTTGGACCATGACATTCCGGCACGGGTAAACAATGAAGCTTCACAAGAGGTGGAGAGATTAAACTCTGTAGGAACTGCGGTGTTTTTTGGCCATTGGAGGAATTCTGAAAAGATGCTTAGACGGAAGCGAACATTGTGTATGAATGTCCAGCACTGTCTAGCATAAGGCTAAGGATCATGGACAGAAACTTTGAAACTTTTTTAATGTGAATGTCATGATCGACTTAAGACTTAGACAAATACTGGCAATGCTAGACAGTGAGTCTTATTTGCGTTACGGGCTTAAAAGACGTAAATAAAAAAATAAATTAATTAACAAGAGACTCCGTAATGAGGAAAAAGGTCGGCAATCACCTGTCTGAAATCACTACAGTCGAGAGGTTACTGGTAGCACGAGACTTAAATGCCAGTAACGTAGTCGTAAATTACAAATAGGCTACCTAAAATCAATTCGAGGAAAGAAGGGGTTCGAAAAGGGACGCATAAATTTAGCGGTCTGCTTCGATATCTGCCCTATAATATAAATAGAAAAAAAACTCCCTTACAAGCGTAGCATAACATTTAAGATTAGTCTTACAAAACTCGGGTGAATTTTCTTGACAATATTTTAAATAAACTTATTTCTGAACGATGTCCAAAAAATGTCTGGCAAAACGGTATAAAATGTTCAGCCTAGAGTCATATTTAGCACGTTTATTCCAGAAAACTTTCTGAAACGCCTGACGTTGAAAAGCCTTCCTTTACTACTATTAAAAACACCTGTTATATTCACCAAGTATGTGACACAAAAATGAACTAATCTGATTTCGCCTCCACAAGGGTTAGTTCAATCGAATATGACCAAACAAAAAACCAATCAAGACTCGAAGGTAATTCCTATTTCAGTTCATGAGTTTGTTATATGAAAAGAGTTTAATCGATGATTGTACTGCCTTGACTTTTACTCGGAGAAGCATTACAAGCTTTCTTTTCAGTCAACAGTTAGTAATTGCCGCCACAAAACAGTTTTGAGCAAAAAAGTTCTGAATAATACTTATATGTATTCATTAACTTGTCGCCTCTGTGGCTACTATGACACAAGGAAACTTTATTATTCTGGACAAACAAGCCTGGACCGAAATTCGTTCTGGTGGGAGGAGGTATTTGGCTTTCTGAAAAAATGAAAATATACGACCCTTTTAGACTCTTAACTAAGTGTCTGAGGTAAAACAAATTAAAAATTTTAAATATTTTTGAAATAATAATCAATGAAGCATTTGATTTCAATCGTCTTCTTCAATCTAGAAAAAAACATAAACAAATCACACACCCTGCAAGTGTCGTAAGTGGATAAATAATGGACTTCATTAAAATTGGCTTGACTGTTTCGAGCCCGTTTTAGGCTCAATATTGTAGCACAGTATAATTAATATTCCACTGAAAATCAAAACTATTGATTTAAAATTTCATTAATAATAATAAACATCTTTGTGTTACATAATTTTGCACTGTAAGGGAAACTAAGATCATGTATTTTCTTACACTTATGGATAAATAAAGAAATTTTTGTTTGGTCTCAAAGAAGAGATCTTCTTAAAATTATACTCCAAGACGTCAACACGAATGGCGGGAAGGGGGAGATGACAATTCAAAGTAAAAAATAAAAATCGATTTGTTTTTAGATTAAGTCACGATGATGAACACATTATGTGACTTTAAGCTCCCCTCGGAAGATGAAAAGTTCTACAAACAATAAATACACAAGATGATTACAAAAACAAAAACCTCACCAACACTTTAATACCTCTACCTAAAGAGTCCCCGAAAATCAAGAACAAACAAAAGAAGAGAACAGAACAAGACAGAACAGAACTGAACATAACTTGAGTCAAGACAGCAGCATAATATACTGCTGACTGTCTACCCAAAATTAATCAATTTCAAAAGGTATAGATATCAAGATGCTGCTTAACAAACAATTTAAGGAAACATAAAGAAAAGAAAAACGAAATGTGCACAAAAGAGTAGGAGTAAGAAAAAAAAAGAACAAAAGCAAAAAAAAAAAAACTCGCACAGAAACGAACTGATAAAAACTCTGAGAAATGAAAGCAATTAAGTAATTGCTAAAGCTATTTAAAAACGAATTAATATTCTGAAAGTTAAAGATAAAATTATAAATGAAAATGAAAAGGAAAGAAAATTAGAAGAAAGCAGTGAAAAACATTTTCTTAGGCCGAGTTCAAGTAGACAAGACGTGCTTTGCTTTGCTTTGCTTTGCTGCACCAACCAACCCAACAGCTGCCAATTAAAGTCTCTTCAATTTATGATTTAAATTTAAATAAAAAAAATTTCTTAAGACTTTTCCCTCAGCTGTTTGAAATTGTGTATTTTTTTTTTTTTTAATTGTCCTATAGAGATGTCATTGTTTTTAATTGAATATAAAAAAAATATATAAATTTTCTTGTGGTTTGTTCGGAGTTACTTTGAAGCACTTTAAATATCATAAATTCAAAATTAATTAAGTTTTTAGAAAAATAAGTGGTTTGCCGATAAAATATTGATTTTCTAATTGTTTTCTAAGCAAGTAAAATGCAATACAGTCATAAGTGTGATGTAGAAAAATAGACAAGGGTTTGTTTAAACACACATCCCTTAAAAACACAGTATCAATGTCTCATAGAAATGTCTAAATTTTTGTTAATTGATAAATTACCCCCTGAACCAGGGAAGCAACCAATGTTTAGCAATGAAACACAAAAAATTTTCGGCTCCTCTTCTTTTTACCTGGGGGTAAGAGGAAACATCATAATTAAAAAAAAAAACAAAAAAAAAACATGAAGCGAATTATATTTAAAGGAAGCCTCTTGGAATACAAAAACAAATAAATTACTTTAGAATAAATTACGGCTCTGTCCTACATCCTTTAGATACTTTTACGTACATCAAACAATGTTTAGGCCTTCTTGGGAATTTTTTTTTTTAATCAAGAGAACTGTGTAAATGATTTTTAAAAAGTTATTAGAAAGTTGCCGCAAATTCTTTTTAACAAGTCGGCACACGGCACATTTTAAAAATATTTTCGATTTAATTCAAGCATAATTTTTCTACTTATTTTAATTTTCTAAAGGAAATGCATTTTGGTTCCCAGGCTATTTTGTTGGCTCGAAGTCTTTGTATGCCGTCTATGAAGTTATTAAATCTTCAATTTTATTAATAAAGTCATAATTTTGTATATTTTTTTTTTAATATTAATTGTCCCTCAGTCTATTAATGACGAGCAGTGCATATTAATTTTATTTATTTTCGGCTCCCTTTAACAGAAAGGAAGATGTGAGTATCTGTATATATTCACACACACACACACACACGCGCGCGCGTAAGTGGAAAAAGATATCAGCTACAAACACGTTTCATTTCAATATAAACCTGTCTGTTGAACAACATAATACTACCTGTGTAAAAAAATACAAATTACACACAAAACAAAATACGTGCCTTTAACACACGATACACGATACATTATTTTAAATATACGATTAGTTTACAATTTTGATTACTTGATAAATATCGATGACATACGATACGCACTTATGACTTCAAAATTGTTGTTGTTTAATTTTAAGAAAAACTCGCTGGGAAGTATAAAAAAAATGCTCATTCAGATTCAACATAAAGGACCTTTTAATACGAGTATTAAGATGACTTTAACACACATTTTGTTATAAATATTTATGTAATTGTGAGAAATTTGTTTAAAACTTCAACGAATTATGCGTAATAACTAGTGATGGCGAAGAAAAATACTAATCGATTAATCAATCGACCCGAGAAATTACGCAATTATACTAGGTTTTGGACTAGAAAGTTGAAAGTTGTTCCTTATGAAAGTTGTTTCCTATTAAGGCAATTAAATTTTAAATTGAGTTAAAAACATTGGTGTTCACACACATGAAATCTAGCTAACAGAATTAGAAATTAACACCTGAATTTCGTTTGTGAAAACTTGTCTTTGTGAATTTAGAAAACGAAAGACAAATTCGATTTGAAATTTTTTAAAGAAATTAATAATGTTTTAAAAAGAATGATTACTTTAAACGCATTTTCATTAAAAATTTAGTCAATTTTACTAGTATTTTTTTTTTCATTTTTTACACAGTAAATCTAAATCTGCCTTGACTTTCTCATTCACCGGAGTTGCATTGGGAATTTGACTCAATTAATGGCGCAATTAAGTACTAATTGCTTAATTTCTTCATTGAGTTCTTGTACTTATGTTAAATTGGTCTCAATTAAGGTCTTAATACCGTAAATTTTCTCTTACACAATTAAGTTGCACATCTGAACCTAGCAATAGCCCATCTTGAAGATTGTCTTTTCTGTTTTTTCGCTTGTGCGTCAAAGACTTGTGGTGAGACCATAAACCGAATTCAAAATCAATAGAAGACGTGCCCCTACCACTTACAATACTATTGTCTAAAAGAGAGTTTTCAAGTCTTTCGCTTGCTTGTCTTTCACAATCGCAGATAGCACTCTTAAGTCTTGGAAATAGATTTTTCTCTGCTAAGCCGGCGTTCAGACTGGCAGAAAATTTTTGTTTTTAATATATGTTTTAGCGGCATATTATAGGCCCTTATTATGTATGTATTTTTACGACTCTTTTGAAAATAATTGACTAATCCGCGATTAATCGCAAGAGATATTTTCGATATAATTAAATTATTAGTTGAAACAATATAATCGATTGTTAATGGGGGCTTTTTTTTATTTCGTCATCACTAATCATAACGTATATGATAGAAGCTGCATTTTGCAATTTGATCACTTTCTGGTTACTATAGTAAACAATACGAGTATCGCGTATTAATTCTATTTCAGATCCTCATTTTATTCACAATTTACATTTTTTTTTGGTAACTTTTCACATCTTTGTGATGACGAATGAATTTCCTGCATAAGTTTTTCTGATGCGAATAATGAACTGGTCCATCTTAGGTGGAAAACGCGTGACTTTAACATTGGCTTGGGATTAGCTACTCATTTAATTAAACGACAGTTCACCTGGTTTCATATTTTATTAATAGCAGAGTTTAATATGAATAATTTTATTAGGCCTCAAGAACACATATCAAATGTCTTCTTATAATGAAATAAATGCTCAAGAAACCTTGAAAATACGAATTCTTTTTGAAGTCCTACAATTTCGTTATTAATATTATCATTATTAAAGCGATTGAATTCAAAATAAAAATAATAGAAGAAAAAGAAAACTAAACCATGTAAACATTTCAAGACTTATTTCTCATATCTTGAAGATCAAAAGCACTTGTTGCTAAATAAATAAACAAATATACATATTTGTAATGCTCTTCATGACATTCTTTACACTTGTGTAATGTATGGATGTTTGTAAGTTATTTATATTTATTTTCTGCGTCTGTATATGAGCGTATGTATGTGTGTCATGTGCAAGTGAATTTAAAAAGCCGCCGTTTTCTTTAGTAATAATTTAAGCAAATTTACTTTGTTTTTAAGAAGATTGTAAAAAAAGATGAAATAAAACAATCATTACTTATTGTTTCTCTGCCAGACCAGCGGGGGAAAAACAATGTATGTACATATGTATGTACGTAAGGCAACGAAGTGGAGGTGGGGCATGTATGCGAGAGTGTTTTATGGTTTCAGTAAATATTGCATTTAGCTGTCATAATTAAAATAAACACGCTTAAAAAAAGGCGAAGTTTTAATATTTGAATTAGGGGTTTTTTGTTTTAATTTTTAAAAATTTCAGAGTATTTAAACTGTAAAGTAGAATACAACAGCTTTTTTAATATCTGGGTTAACAAATTTTTTAGTGGAAAGAAAAATGTGGCAATTTTTAAAATTATTTATTTAATAACAACAAATTCAAGATAAAAACATTTATGAACTAAATTAAAAACATTCATTATCAAAATTAAAAAAAAGCTTACGCGTGGATTTTAATGAGAACCTGTTAAAATAGCAAACACTACTGTGGTACAAAATATTTCGTAATAATAGTGGAATTAAAATACAAACGAGACGAAGGAAATAAAACTTAACGTCAGATTAGCGGGCTTGCTCCCACAGCCAGAGACACATTCAAATGCAGCTAAATACATACATTCACAGAAGAGCCTTTGCCTTAATTAAAATTTCATTTAAGACCAGCTATGAAAACTTACATTTGTTTACACTGTATTTAATGAATTATCCTCAGTTGGCTACAGTGGGCGTAGTGATGTTATACACAACTATGTATGTATGTATGTCGCAAATCAAAAGAAAGTGTTTAATCCAAATAATAAGTGATTGTGTGTGTGTTTGTGGGAGTGTTGTTTGTGTGTATATTTATTTTGTAGCACTAGACACTTGCTTTAATTTAGCCTTTGCACTTTTTATTCACTAATAATTTTTTTTCTTTCTAAATTATATTTTTGTTTAATCGATAATACATCTCTTTTCAATAGGAATTTAATTTTCACATTTTTTTCGTAAATGCAATTTCTTTATTCATTTTAGTTTTTCTCGTTTTATCTGAATTTTCTTAAACTACAAAATATTAAATACGCGCGAATACGTCTTTATCCGGCGACTTGCAGTCAGTAACTGTTTGTTAAACATTCACATAACAAGAGTCATAGAGGCGACTGAATTTTCGTTTTAAATGTTGCCCTAAAGTATCGTCCATAAGCAGGCAACCCAAAACATTTAGAGAAAATAAATTTTTTCTGTGGATGCTAAAAACATTCGTGGAACACTGATGATTGTTTGTTTGTTTAATGCAACACAGGTAAATTGATGAAAAGAAATTATAGTCATAATCTCTGAGAGAAAATTTATGTTACGCGTAAAGAGAGAGAGAGAGAGAGAGAGAGGAGATAGACTCTGATACAAAAAAAAACATATTAAAAGGTGTGAGAAATTTATCACAGGCCCAGAGTTGAAAGATTAACTAAGAGAGCATAAGAAATGTTTTTACAGTTTGGACATTGAAGTTGCAACAAATTCCATTTCTTTAATTTCATGCGTGCCTGTGTGGGTGTGTGTTTAATACTTATTTTTTAAAAACACTGTATATTTTTAGCAATATGTTTTTTTTTGTTGTTAAAAAAAGTAAAACCTTCAGTATAAAATTTTTACAAAATATTTTTGATGCTATAATAAATAACTGCTGCGAGAGAACACCTATCACCAGTTTGTTTTTATTGGAATAATTTAAAAAAAAAAATAATCTAAAATTGTTAAAAATAAAAGATTCATATTTAAACTAAATTATTTTTTAATTACATACTCTATGTCGGGTTCCTATAACCCAAGTTATTGTATATATAACATTGCAGATTTAATACAATCGATCCTCCTGTAGGTATAGTATTATATCTACCATTCAATATACATATATGTATGTATATTGAAACCTTTATCTCTATTAGAATAGTGTTGCGTTGTAAAATCTCACAATAATGGGCTCTAAAATATTCAAGGGATTTTGTTCTAATGTCAATGGTGAATTAAGCTGCATGTAACAAACGACAGAGCCACAATTTGAATAGAGACAACAGCAGCAGAAAAAAAACTAATAGTAATAGTGGCACTCCATTGTAACGATCAAGGTCAATGTCTTTAGTTTACGAGCAACATCAAGTAAGAGTCCACAAAAAGGCAGCCATCATACCATTCACCCTCCCAGCCGCCAGTCATATTAGCAATCATTAAAATGAATATTTACAACAGAGGCGGCCGCAATCATACGTAACATATGCACTCAAAATCGCACACAAATCGCTGTGACACAAGCTGAGTAAATGAAAATTGTGTAAGAGTGTGTGTGTGTGTTGGTTTTGGAGAGAATATTTTCCAAATAAGTAAATAAAAAAAAGAGGCAGTGAGGCAGTTTTCCTTTATTTCTTTTATAACAAAAGAGAACATTGTTTTGTGAAAAGAAACAAGTTGCTGGCAACATTTGCTTCTTTCAGAAGCAAAGCAACATATGTTGCTAAACGACAATGATTAGTTGATAAAATGTTTAGAATTTATTCTGTTAGGCTGCTAGGGATTTCTTTCAATGAAGATTGGTCGTGTGTGATTGACTGTATAGTTCAAAAAAATTTGGGTCTTGGTTGTTTATTATTGTAATCCGAAACTTTATGCCAACATTTTGAGGCATGTTCGTAAGTATTCATTCACACCGTATTTATCTTGCTTTCATTGGCGTGTGTGTTATCGCTTATGAAATTTCAACACCTCAATGTTGTATTTATTATTTGTATGTTCACTTCTCCTTAATTTGTTTATTTTACAAAGTGTGAAGAATTTCCTTTCTGGTCTTTTATTTTCGTGCACTTGGTGGTATTATTAGTGGTTAAACTCCTCTTCATGAAAAGTGCTTTGTTTGTTTTCCTTTTGATTGAAATTTATCAATAAATTTCAACACATAAATAAATAATTTTCCATCATCTTGTGTTCGCGTTTTGTATTGCGATTAAAATCAACAGGAGACTGTGATGCTGACGGGAAAGTTCATTTTCATTTCCAGTCAACTGATTTACATATAACAAGCTTATGGCTCAATATCAAAACTATGTTGCTAATATTTTTTCTGCCGCTTCTACTGGCAGCTAATTTTTGATTTTTTTTTTATAATTTTGACTCTTCAAAACGTTTATTTAAAAATAACTACCATTAGAGTTTATTTACAGAACAACTTCAGAACGGGAATAGTTTAGTTAAATTTTTAAAATTAAAAAATACATATTTCAGCCGTTTGTTTTAAAAGTGGCATAAGTCAATTTTCCAAAAAAGAAAAATAAAACAATTAAGTAAGTAAATGATAATATTAATTGAAATTTACGGGCTTCTTTTCATTTAAAAAAATTCTATCAATATGTTGAAAACTGACGAAATTTTCTTCGAGCTGAATTTTGGACTTACATAAGTGGCATAATTCACTGTACAAAGTTATTCGTGCTCAGAAAAATACAAGCCTTCTAAAATAATAAGGTGAAATTTTTTAAACATTTAAAACGCAAACCCCTTAATAACTCGTTTTAGAAACAAACTGACTTAAGTCACTTTCAAAATAAACGATCCATTTGATATTTCTATGTTTTGTTCTTATTGCTTAACGCATTATTTCGAATCTAGAAAATTAGGGAAAACATTTGATTTAAGGTGCAATGTTAAAAATCACCAAATAAACTGATTAGGAAAACAAATCCATTACTCGCACCCATGTAAACTAATTTAAAAACATCCCCCACATTTAAATGCCTACGAAAAAAAATAACGTCTACTCACCCAAATATTTAGAAAATAATGGAAATGGTGCAAAAAAAAACGAAGGCAGCATAATCCAAACACCCTTCTGACCAAATCGCTTCAAAAAGCAAGAAAAACAGATGGATTTGCACCCAGCAACCACCCCAACTATTTCAAGGCGTTAATGCACATTTGTCTTTTGGCTCAATTATAAAGGCAACTATAAATAACACTTTATTGGAAATAGAAATGAAAAACTAATTCTAATAAAATTATTTGTGTTTAGAAAAAGCTGCACTGGGAGAGGGTGAAATGTAGTCTGCAACAGCAAAACAAGTGTTCCAAACACTAAGAAAAAGTAAAAAAGAAAATATCCCTAACAAGATTAATTTATGGTCCAGCCAAAGGTTAAATAAAAGGACCAAGAGTTTATTTCTATCGTTTTGTTGCTTGAGCTTTTTTCTAGAAAAATTTTAATTGCTTTACAATCTTCAAGAGAAAAAAACATTGTGTACTCGTATCTAATATGGTTTTGTAACAAGCAGAAAATCTCAGAAGTTTCCTAGTAAATAATTAAATGTCGGTGCACCACAATTGTTGCAAGAAAATTAACACCTTTTTGTGGTGGAAAGGATACTTAAGACTTGCATCAGCAAATGCAACCATATTATTTTTATTTAAATTACAAAAATTTCTTTTTTTCTTTCTCACCAAAGCATCAATTCGAAACGAAATAAAACTCAACAAAGTGTGAAAACTTACACATTTTGGATACTGATGCTCTGCATCTCTTTTAATTGTGTTTACTTGATTGTTTTTTTCTTTTTCGCTTTTGCTTTACCTGTAAAAACATACCACCGCTTATGGCTGTGTGTGCACGTATAAACACACATAAATATTTATTTTATTTCTATTGCTGTAACTATTGTTATACAAAATATTCTAAATCTCGCATACATACATACATATTTATGCACCCTGCTTTTCCAAATGTATGCGAAGGTTAAAATTATACAATACACGTACATATGTATGTATGAATATTTAATGCAGCTCAGATTCGTACTGCTGTAATAACACAGTAACTGTTAAACAAAACGTGAATTAGAACAGGATCTAATGTCTATAGACACTAATAAAAACCATCCATATGTATATTTTCACACACATGAAGGTATTTACACATCTGTGTATGTAGTCATGAATTACTGGATGCTTGCGTATTGCTGCAGAGACATGAAAATTAAATATGCTGAATTATGTCTATTCATACGAAGTATGAAGCGTGGACCCAGCTTAAGCTTCGTGGGGAGAAGAAAGTTTTATATGAACCAAACAAATTTCAAAATGTTTGTTTGGGAAACCCCTTTTTTTCCTCTCCCTCAACCCGGGCCTGTAAGTATGCATCTACATACATATATGAATATATTTACATACATAAATATAGCATCACAATCTTTTTAAAATGCAGCAATTATTTTTTATGGGAAATCGTTAATATTTAATTTTATTATTTTCCCCTTGCATGCGCGCCTGCACCAATACACATTCAGGTAATGATTTAAAAAATAACAAAGAACAACTACACAAGTTTATTTGAATTTGGCAAATATTTTCTGACGAAATTGTTACCTAAAAAAACGTAACGTACTGTTGCGTCATATTAAAGAAGAAGTTTTATGAATCGATTTTCCTCAATTGAGGCAAAACCAGCCACAGTTTCTTGTGAATGTAAAAATAAATGCACTCCTGTGACACTTGGAATCCAAATACTGTGATATGATTTTTTAAATCACTTGTTTACGAAATAATTGTTAATAATTAGGCGAATTATTATTCTGGGTCAAGTTCGAAAAATCACACTGAAGATGGCACATAGCCGAAACCGGTTTTTCTCCAAATCAATGTTCACAAGGGGTGACGGAAATTCGTTCCAAAAATCTACATCTAATCACACTGTCGGAATATCAAATTAAGAAACAAGAAAGAATAATTTATTTTATTACCACGATAATTTTTAGAATACTGAAGAATTAAGTTTTAGACATTAGCGGAATGAAATACATGCATTTTCTGAACCGCTACCTACTCCATCAGAATACGAGAGTTTCTCATGAAAAATACGAAAAACTCTCGTATTTAATTTTCATCACTAGTTGGGTTAAATGGATAATGATTTTTCTTTGGGTGTAGAGTATAAAAACTGAAGTTAATTTTAAAAGCTCATCTATGTACTCGTAGTTGATTCTGTACTCGATGTTTAGCTCGAAAAGCACGCTAGGCCCGCATAAACGAGTTTATACTCTCGATAATACAGTCCAATATGTCTGCTAAGTTTTTTAGCGTTTAGGCTGCCCAAGGGGCAGGGAAGTATTTGCTTTCGCTGTAACAGTAAAAATGTACATTTGATATGACTTAGTGCAGGTGCCGTTGCAACTTAAGCTTTAGGGGTGGGAAGGATTAACGAAAACAAACAATTGTTCAATTTTTCTAAAGTTTTTGTATAGGAAAATGTTAATTTTTTATTGATTTTGCAGGGGGAAATCAGGCGCGGGCCTGAACAATTGTAGGTTGTATGCCTATTTAAATAGATAATTTTGGAATTTTTAGAAATTCTAACCTGTGAAATTCCAAACTGTGTTGAATAGCGCAGAATTTAGGTTCTCTTGGTGCCTTTAAACAAATTCGAATCGACCAATGTTTTGAAAAAATATGATCAAAAACTATGGGAAAAATTAGTCTTTAACTTTGTTGGCATTTTGCAATACTTTCTTTAAAAATCTTAATTCTTTTTAAATTTTCTTTGAAAGTGTCTTCAGTAAAATAAGACCAAATTTGTTCAAACCGAAAGGGTACGCTTTTGGATATAAAGGCCATATGACTGTAATCATTATTAATATTGATTTAAGACTTAGAAAAGGTGGATATTGATAAAAATTTTTTAATAATTTGTTCACCTATACGTGCAGCTAAGAATAACCTTCATTCCTCTGGTCGATGCTTGTAGTTGAGCCATGTAAATAATTCCTTTACTGCTGCACAATATACGAGATTTCTATCACTTTCATCAGCTTTTAACCCCTCTTGAGAAATATGAGGTTGCTTGACAACCGCCTTCCTTTTTATGGTACGCTGGATGATGATATTGTGTACCTTGATCCTGAAAAAGACAAAACCAAACATGCAGACCTGTACTAGGTGTCTTTAAAAGTACGATTTTTTCGTTAAGTGTTATAAAAAGAATATGTTGTCTGTGGCACGAGAAAAATGCATCAGATTTTAAAACTATTTTAACCAACAGAGATGGTTATTCTCTATTAATCACTTTACAACTTCATTATTAAAGACGTTAATTGAATCTCAGATAAAAATTTTCTTTTAAAAACAACACACTCTTTTAAAGCTCTGAACGTGAATATTGCCAACCCCTCCGTAAATGTGTAAAAGTGTATTTGCTCCCAAATATGCCCAAAATATAATTTGTAATTGTTTTCAAGGTAAAATTGGTTATACGTATAAATCTACACAGGTATGTAAATATGTACACATGCATGTAAACAATGTAAACAATGTATAGAATATTTGATATTCCACTAAATATTTAATTTGAAAGCGAAGTATGAGTGTTACTGAAATAAAATTTATTATTTAAGGTGTCGTGCAGCCCTTAACATTCATATTTCATGTGGCACACAAAATTAGTGCAACGTGTGCATGTCTATATGCATCTGTGTATGGCTGTGTGTCTTTGCAATTTCAACTGGCAATTGTGTTGACCTAAATGCGAATTATTTTTTTTTGGGTTTTCTTTTACTTTCACATACAAATATTTTCCCCTTTTGTAGCAACTTTTTTGTTTTTTATTTCCCCAAAAATACACTGTCAAATTGAAGCTAAGCAAAAAATTTATTATAAACTAACAACTACTACTACAACTTTTTTGTGTAAATTACAATGAAAGTTCTTTAAATCATTTACAGTCATCCCCACATAAACCCACTTCATGTACTTTTTACATTTTTTTTTTGGTGTTGAAAAGTTTTTAATAAAATAAAATAGCACTTTATGATTCTACTTGATTTACGAGTAAGTTATAAATGTTACCTTCAACTTAATATGGTTTAAATTAACAAAAGTAAATATTTGATTTTGGTTGAATTGTCGTAGCGTTCCATATTTGGGTTTGGCATTTTCATATGGACATGCATGTTCTGGTTTTTTTTAAAGAAACATTAGGATTATCCTCTGGCATTATTAATTATAAAAATTTGTTTACAGTCATGGTAGTTCTAGAGGAGAAAAGGATAAGTTGCTTTTCAGCAGTAACAAAGTGAGGATAATGGTCAGAATATGACAAAGTATGTGGTGGCATGACAAAATGACAAAAATTCAAGGTGTGTTTTAAAAACACAAAAAACTTATCTCTTCGTTTAATATTCTTGTTGTTGCTGCTGCTGCTACTGCTACTCTTGTCATTTAAAAGGATCAGATTTGTATATGCCACATGCAGGATTATGTATTTAAGCTGGCTGCTTACACAAAAACGTACCTTGAAATAATTTTGTGCATGTGAACAATACTTGGGCATGAATATTTATATCAACGTTTGAATTAACAGCAACTAATGAATGTTTCATATGGATTAACGTTTATGTTCATATGTAAACAAGTTACTTGTAATTTTATCTTTTTTTTACATTCCATCATTTCATGCGTTTGAAAGGGGAAGCCTGTTGCCATGTTTGCTAATTTTTAGGAGTGATAAACACATGTAAATGCCACAATTGTTTGCAGCGATTTAAGTGGTTGGTAGGTAGGAGGTGAAACAATAGAAACAATTAATTTTAATAACTAAAAACAACATGTTTTTACAGAAAAAACATATGTTTCGGTGAATTTTAAATCACACTACTGCAAATTCAGCCTAATGTCAGATATGGGGAAAAAAATTTTGAAAATAATTTTGAAAATTGTACGATATTGATTTTCATGTATGAACATGTGTGTGTGAAACTTTTATAAGCTTGTGCACATTGGACATTATAAAAATTCTCATTCAGTTAAAAATTTTATAGAAATTTTTTAAAAATAAAAAATTTGTGTTTTTCATACACAGTTTTGGGACTATTAATTCGCTCCTCCACATCTTTCTGGGTCCTTTTGTAATATTATGTTGAAAAAGAAATATTTTTGTTCTAATGGTTTATAGTTGGTGACCAGGATTGTCAATAAGGAAAAAATGTTCAGTCCATAATATCTGGGTGCAAATTACAGCATTCGATACCGGTCGAAATTTCAAAAAAAAATTAAGTAGAAATTTGCCGCCTGATGTGTTCCACTACAACAGGTCGGTGTTATTATCGAAGGCGAAAACACACTGCAAGCCAACTTGAGATACTAATGTAACATTCCAGGTCAATGAAGCTCCTTTGTGTTTCACTGCTGGCTTAACCGTCAACTATTTATTTTTCTGCATGGCCCATGAGAACGGGCAGCCAGTGGACTTTCAGTCTATTGTGTCCCTCATCATCTCATACGAGCTTAAAGCCCTAAGCTCAACTTGGATATCTGATATCAGAAATATTCTCACATCCTTCTTCGCCCTACTCTCCTAACACCAATGAAGGTTGAATCGATAGTTGCGTATGTTTCCCTTGGAAATTTGGGCCGCGTGCATCAGCTCTAACTTCCCTGTTTTCTTGGTTTGAAGGTATCTGTGAACCAAAGCTGGTGATGCCACCCAATTTGATATGACCATTGGACCGTGTCTTAAATGTGGACTTTGACGTTTAAAAATTGACCTTAGGTAGTCCCATAATACAACATATAGATATTTCTCAAAGAACCTAAGTATCCGCAATTGTTCCATAAGTTTGCCAGTCTTTAATTCGGATATACTCGATGAAGGAAGTGCCTTTCTGCTGCCGTTTTCGTTGATATTAATTGAAACACCACTTTGGAAATACCAGCAGATCATTCTAGGCTTTAACACCCATATTGTGTCAAGCATGAAATGCCCTGTTAATGGTATAGGAAGCATGCCAGAAATAAATCCAGCAGAGAGTCTAATAATAAAGCCATTTAAAGTTGGCTGAGTGAGTCTAAGATTTCTTCGTCGCGTAAAAGGTACAATAATCGTATCCACTGCATCATTTTACAGTTAGAAAGTTCTGCATTACTGTGTTCTTGCCGCATTAAGTTAAGCATTCTAAAAAAAAATTAGTCTCTTTTCAAATAAATTCTCTGGACGAGTCGCTCGCATGTCATACAGAAGCAGGACATAATTGAATGAATGTAAATTGCTGTTGTATAGAAATAAATAAAAAATAAACAAATATATATTAATATACTTTTGCAGTTATAACATAACGGCGGTTATAATAAGCTCCTGCTCTTACTCTGAATCATATTTAAGTTAAGTTTACACGACCCGCTTTCCCTATGTATTTGTTATGTCACATATTACGGTTTGAGTAGAATTATGTTGATCAATATAACTAACAACAAACATGGTAAGAAATGAATTTTTTACGTATCGAATTCATTTTCTAATACATACAGAAAACACATCGTGTAAACGTACCTTAAGGGGGCCTCAATTATTTTTGTGATTTTTGTATTACAACATTATTTAAATATAGTCCTTCTTAAACGAGTAAACGTTGAAATTGTCATATTTGTGTACGAGTGTATAAATATTAAAATAAAATATTTAGTTAAGACAACGGCTGGCTGCCTTACGAGCCGGTAATGTAAAAGTTGCAAATACGCATTCGAAATTTCATTTTTGTCTGACTAAGTTGTAATTAAATTATCCTCAATTTAGCAATATTGTTAAAGTTTGAATATAAACAAAATAATCAAAGTAAAAGGATATTCAAACTTTTCCTCTGAAACAAATTTGCATTTTTAAATGGAAACTCAAATACGATTTTATCACTTTTCAGCTTAAATCAATTAACTACGAGTATAAGTAAGTTTGGGAGTAAATCTAAAATTTTTTAGACTTATTTGATAAGCACAAATTATTGCAAGTTCTTTAGACATTTGTTGCTTTAATTTGCTTTAAAACAAAAATAACCATTCGTAACACGGATAATATGGTATTTGTTGTGGGCAGAATTAAACATGAAAGATCATGCTTTGCTAATGAAAACAATCGTTGTAAGCGCATTTTCAATTTACCTCGTAAACCGAACATGTATAAAAGTTAATACTGATTTTCCAGTGAGAAGAAACTTACATATTTTAAGTATCAATGTAATGTAAATATATTGAGGTTTTAGGTATGGACTCAGACGCAGTTTACAGCGCTGCTTGCAGTAAAATGTGAAAACCCTTTTTTATAAGTTATTGAATTTTTATTTATAAATTAAATTATTAATTAAAAATATTGTAGTCAATTACTTCTTTTGCAATTTATAGATAGAAGTTAATAAAGCACTTGTTTTTTCAAATAAAATATGACTTGGAACTTTGTTCCAAAAAATGTTTACATTTTTTCTAACTATGTTTAGGCAACGCTGATACGTGATGAAAATCGCACGATTTCAATGACCGAAAAGGAGTAGTGAGTTTCAATCGCTATGTAAAATCATTTTTGAATCCATCAACCAGGAAATTAAAAAGAAATAATATGAAAGAATTTAGATTCAAAATTGATCAATAACTCTTCAAAACAGTTCAAAAATCCCGTATTGTATTCCTGATGGTTTTTAATGCTTTCGAAGTCGCTGAATCTAAAACTAAAGTCAGTTTTTGCGCATGACGTTAAAATTAAATATGCTACACAATCGATAGCAGTTATTTTGCAGATAAATTTGAAATAACTCCCAGCTGAAGATGGTGAGCAGTTTTACCAGGAAATACATCAAATCGAAAGTAGATCTATAGAGAAGGACTAAGTTGCAATGCTAGCAAAATATTGGACGAGCGGTAGGCCAGAGGATATATAATTCAATTTAACTAAACTAGAAATTTATACAAATCTAAAACTTGTATAGGAGCACCCTAAAACGGGTCAAGAGGGAATATAGCACAAGGGATAAATTGTTCCTCTTGAAAAAGTAATAGAGGTCGGTCATATATGTTGACGCTTTCCGACCCTCCCTAAAATGGGAAATTTTGGTTAAGTTAATGGTAGAGGTTAGGACTTGCCCTCTCTGTAGCACAAAAATCTACAGTAACCTGAAAACACCAACTTAAGATTCGGATTCAGCTACTTCAACAAGATTAAAACCCGTTAATTGTTGCTTTAAACAATTCCATTATCATTCTCATGTAGCAAACACTATTTATAGACACTGTCGAAATAATAATTTCGGATTTTTGGCAACACTCTCATTTACACAGCTTTCAAGAGATCGACCGGTACGTGGGCGCAAAGGAGCCTAACTGTCTATAATCGAACCAGTTTCTTAAAATTATTTGACTGCTCTTCGAGTTGCTCACGCAATAGGTGCACCCTCACGTCCGTAAATTTCACAATGACAAAGCGTTCTTCTTCTGTGTCGTGCGCAATTTCAGTAATCGCTACAATTATAGATAACAGCTGTTAAATACCAGCGTTGCCACTTGCACGAAAAAAATTCACAAAATTTTAATAGTACAGTCTTATGGAAACACATGGCATGGTCACGACAACCATATTATATTCTTTACAACAATTTCAGTATTGCTTTGTCAAACATACAATTGTTATTTAAAAACATTTTAAACATTCAATAGTTGCGATAAACGAACTCATGTTTACATTTAATAATTAATTGGAAACCAACCATAAAATAATGCAACATGGTTGAATTGAACAATAAAATGTTTACTAAAATTCGAAACAAAAAATAATATAATAACTCTAACCATACAAAGTTCTTAATAGACATAATATGGAAAACGATTTTAGTGTTTAATCAACGTATGCATGAGGGTTCTATGGCATTCGATGACTTTAGTCGCCAGTGTTCATATCTCAGCGGCTGCCAATCGGTAACATAAGTTTTGTTAGCTTTTCTATCGTTCTAAAAGGACCATGTTTTTATTATCCACAACAATAGTATGATTTGGTTACAACCATATAATTCAATCATAATATGCAGCTCTTGGATTATGGTGATCTCAGCCATGAGTTTTCTTTGCCTGCAGTGCATGATTTCTTAAAGCAATTGCTGTATTGAAATCATAAAAAATTTTGTAGTTTTCAAGCCAGCTTCTAGGCACAATCTTATTGAAGGCTCGATTAATTTTAAGCAACACCCTAATAGGCAATATTATATTTCTTTAGGCGTTCGTAGAACAAAGCGTTCTGGAAATAAAATAAATAAACGATTTATCGAGCGGTGTGGAGTGAAACTAAGAAGCCATTCATTATTTTTAATTGAAATCTCAATTTTGGGCACTAGACTTATTGACACCCAATCGAAAGCCACACAGTTAATTACGATGACAAATTATTTTATTTCGTGAATGACGCCATAATCCTTTAACTTGTTTTGTAACTTTCCAGTTTCGTGCCATACTGGCGTACGGTGTAGACGCTACCAAAGCCACCATTTCACGGCGGTTAGATCAATTGCTACAAGAATGTTAATCTCAGTCGATGATTTGTTATATTTTAAAAGAAAGAAAGACGAAAGAACAAACAATAAGAGAAATTAAAGAAGTAGCGGTATTGGTTCTGTGATATCAGTGACATTTGTGATTTTGTTATAAAACAAGTTAATACCTCAAAGCAAGAGCAAGATCAAGAGAGTAAAAAGGCCCGGCCGAATTGAAAAGCCAACATGACAATAACATGGAAAAATAGAATAATAATGTTCTTGATGACAATAGTGCAGAGTCGTACAGCAGAAGTAAAATCAAAAATGTTGTTATAGTTTTCAAAGCGACATAAAGATAAAATCCAGGTAGCACTAAAAATAATCTTTGTGAACGAGATGACAACAAAAAACCACCACTACCACCATCTTTTATTTTGTTTGTTTTTTGAATTCTTTAAATTATTTTATTTCTTTAGATTTTCCTTGAGGCAACCAAAGAAAGTCGGTTTGTGAACACAATGAACAAGTTTGATTTTGCAATTTCCTTAAGTGTTGCATAAATTCTCTTTCTACACCACTGAGCAATTGTCTTGATCCGAGGACAATAAGAAAATCCTGCATTCTAACATTTGTTTGCTTCCACAGAACTTTTCCTTTCGAGATGAATGCGGTAGATGGCAATGATGATCTTGATTGTGGTTGTCATTGCAAATTGTTGCGGTATTTACAAATAGAATAAATATTTTCCCATCATACGAGTAGTTTAATCATTTCATTTAACACAAAAGATTTCGAAATGAAACAAAATTTATTGACTTTCGGCGAAATAACAATAAAATGACATTTTTGCCTTCCCTTGATTGTTTCTGTTTCTTTCTTTGTTGGCTTAGAGAGATTCTAATGACCTTTTGAAAGATTTGTAGGTCTTTGAACAGAAAAAAATGTTTTTGAAAACAAGTTTTTAAATTGTTTTTCTAAATTCAGGACTTAAAAGTATTTATCTGGGCTATAAAACGGATTTAAGCGAGTTTTGTTGTTAACACTAAATGTTTTGTAATTGCGGCCATCTGAAGTGAATCGAAATAATTTCACGTTAAAAAGTGAATTTCTAAATTTAAACCAGACCCATCGTCAGTCCATTTGATGCGTTTTAGTACCCGCTAAATCATTTGGGAGTTGCCAGGTATTTTTAGAAAAATTCATGTTTCTTATAGAAATTTACACATGTGTTTGAAGTATCAAGCAACAAGGTGTCAGGAAATGCAATAAAGTGTCTCGTTGTTTGGCTCTTTTTCCCCCAAAAGATTTTGGGAATAGAGCCAATTTTTTAATTAGTCTTCACTTTATGACGTCTTTCGTATAAATTTTTACTGCTGCCTCCCTGAGTAATAAAATGTCAAAATCAGTTGAGAAAATAAATCACAGTGAATTTGAAGGTTTTATTACAATGACGAGTAACTCAGGTTCAAGATTTTTAATGGGCATTTTTGAGAAGACAAAGGAAAAATCCTACACCATTTTGTTAAACCGATAATAATTAATTTATATACGGTTCCATTTCAAGGCCATTTTCCTTCTTTCATTCCAGCCAACGCCACAGGATTTCTTGCTGGTCAAGAGGTGGTCATATTCTATGAACATATCTTTGCTTCTTACCTTGTTGTTTTTCATACAAATTTACCAAGTCATCAACTAAAACACAAATGTCAGTTAATGTGTGCGTAGGGAAGCCTTGTAAGAACTCTTGTTGTTGTTGTTGTCGTCATTGTTGCTTAGTGATTTCTGTTTTATGACAGCTCATCATAGCATGACATTCTTCTAAGGCCATGCATTGATTAGTTTGTCAATAATTAGCTATTAAAGCGTGAATGGTCTGTTTGCTGCGCTGTTTTCGTGCGCTTTTTTTTATTTTAAAATACCCGTTTACAAAGAAGGCTAGCAGGCATTTACAAACAAAAAAGTTCTTGGAAATTTCAGGAGATTGACAAGTCAAGATGACATTTGAATTTGTTCGTATTGTCAGGGAGTGTTACGCTTGTCAAAGATAAAACACAACAATTTCAATTAAACAAGAAATAGTGATAGAATGTTGAAGAAAATGATGCGGTCGCTCTCTTAGGGCTTTATGCTTTAATATTATTAAGGTTTGTGTAAAAGATTTTTCCTTAAAGATACCCAATTGAGCTGTAGAAACCGTTAAGGGTCATATTAGTTGCAATACCCACATAAATACGATAGCGTTCCGCCTGTTCGTAATTATAAATTTATCATAATAATTTATATCGACATACATATACAAAGATATTCCAGCAAGATGACCAACAATTTTACAGTCTCTTTTCATACAAATCTATTTTGAAATTCGTATCTTATATGATTCGTATTGTATAATTTTTTCTATACTAGAGGCATTTGAAAATAAGCAAGGTTGTGCTGATCAAGGATCTAGGAACATATAAGAATTGGGCTGATCGCGAACTAGTTCGTTCAATACAGAGATTATTTCACAAAGCCTGTAGCAACTAATCAACAATTACAAAAACTACATACAATTTAGCTTGGAGTGTTATACACAAGAATTTCAAATTGATTGTTTTTTTTAATATCCGTAAAGTTGCTACTACCATTGTGAATTAATTTCTCAATTGAACGAATTAGTTCATAACCACCACAACTTTACAACATATCACAATGACTTTAAGCTTCAAATTTTATAAGTTCAGTACATGTACATACAAACATATTTATAGAACATTTTAATTATTCTTCTATGAAGTATTATTAAACTTCAGTTATTTAAAGTAAATAAAATTTGTTTACTTTCAAAAACATTCATGTATGTCCTCTAGATTTGCTGTAATTTTGTTTAAAAGTCCTGTAAAAACCAGCGGAGGAAGGATCATTATACAAAAACTTCGCCGGATAAGCCATATTTTGTAATTACTTATACATATATTTACACAATTCCAAGTCATTGTAATTGAAGTCATTGTAATTGTAAAACACAAATTAAAATAATCTACACTAATATGCAATTGTATTATGAACTCGTTAAAAAAAATTACATGTAATTGAAAAACATTTGAATTACATTTGCATAAAATTTATAATTACAAATTTGTACATTAATGGCAGTTTAACATTTTTAATTAAAATTACTTCTAATGTTTAATTGAGGTTATATAATTACAATTCCACTTTGATTTGCAATAATTAAAAAAGTTTTATAATTATTTGTTTTTTATTATGTTATTACAAAAATTAACAATCATATACAATAACAAAAAAACGTTAAAAAATCACTACAACAATCCTTTTTATTTAACGAAATAAATAGTTTTATTTTTAAATAAAAATGCCATGAAGCTTAATGGCATTAAAAATGTAATGCAACTTTTCCAATTACAAGTCATTATTTATTGCCTAACTCTGATTTTAATTACTTTTAATTTGTAACTGCACATTTTACCATTACATTTATTTTAATGTTGAGATTATATCAATTACAATTGGAGTTATTTGAAATTAAGAGTTTACAATTACAAATACAGGTAATTGGAATTTCATGTATTTAATTGAGTTATGTACTTAAATTCAATTACAATTCCTGTAAGTGTTATTATAAATTACAACTAAACAGTACATGTAATTGGAATTGGAATGTAATGGAGATGCCTTAGGCCTGCAAATAACAAAGTTTTATGGAGCTTATAGAGAAATAGGGTAAAGCTGCTTCAAAGTATTGCTATTTGTTTATATTATTTAACGAATGTGATGGTCTTTTTTAAATGTCGAGATGCTAATCGCACGTTTTAATTAATTCCACCAGTAGTTTTTCTTCAAAAAAAATTGTTGATAAGTGTAACTTTTCTGACATAAGAATTGTAAACTAATAGACTGAAGTGCAACAAAGTGACTTGTGCAGCTTTTAAAATAAACGTCCATAATTGTTGATATTTCTTAATTGATATTAAGGTCTTATTTAATATTTATATATTTCCATCAATTAAAATTTTTTATTCAAATTACATAACGGTTTCAATAGCGTGGTGCGGCTAATCGCTACTACGATTTTAATTTATATGAACGTCGCAACAAGTAGCTGAATATGTAGACATTCTTTAACAAATATTAATCGTCAAAATTGGTGATTGATGTTGCTGTGTTGAGTTCAATAAAATTGATATTCATCCTAATCCTCTTGTTATTATCAATCTTCCTGCAATGTGTTGATACTCTCTCCACAACAAATGAAGTACAAACATCAACAATAATGTGTTTTTTCTAATAATTATAAAAAATTACAACAATTTCTTTAATATTTATTTATTTTTCATTTCTAATATTATAATTGTTCAAGAATGCGCTTCACTCGTACACGAAGAGTCTTATTGAAATTTATGTTGTTTTGCTCACAGATAATAAAACCAATTACGTGACGTTGAGGAATCCATCATTCAACGCTGCCAAGAATTTTTCGGTAATTCGATGTAGGGAACTAAGATCAGTCAAAACGTGCAATTGCATAGCAAACAGGGGTGGCGAGTGTGTAACAAACAATTTGATATTGAAATGAAAATAAGAATAATTATAAAATAAACATACAAACATGTTGGAACAACAAATAGGGGTCCTTACACACACACACATATCACATGTAAGCGGCCATTGAAACATGATCAATGCTTTCCTGTACAACACATACAAACAAACCCAGTACCCACACACACTCATACATATAACGATGAGTGATAACATGTCATCTTGAATATCAATTTTATGATCTCCTCTAATTGTGACTAATAAAAATAGTTCTATATCATTTTAAGTCGTTGCTTTTTGTACAGTTCTGTACAGATTTTCTAATTGTTCCAAGTCAGTGACATTAACAAATTGCTTGTTATTGTCAAGCGGGCCAAATTTGTTGCTGCTGCAGCAGCAGCAGTTTGTAGACATTATCACACAATGAAGCTGACTGAAGGCTTTCGTTTATAAATGTTTGATGTTTTCCTGAATAAGGCTACCCGCTGTTTATGCTTAATTGATTAAAACAACACAGTTGTTAACATTTTAACGTAACAGAAAAATTGTTTTATGAAAATTGTTTTGTTTAAGTTTTTTTTTATAATCGCCAAGGCCACAGTCGATTTTCCTAAACAGCCGACCATAAAGTCTTTGTAATCAAGTTAATAAAATACCAATTAAAAGTAAGAAAGAAAATTTTAAAGATTTTTATATTAGGCTACTAAAAACTCTCATTTAGTTTAAAGAGTTCTTTCTAGTTTCCCGAAATTCTGGTTGCCAGTACGATGATGCGTTGTCACCTTGACTCCCAGCCATAAAAGTTAAATTTTTCTTGAAATGAATTGGAATAATTAGGATAATTTTATTTAAATATATTATAAAGTAATTTTTTGCTTCCTCAGCTTGTCTGCTTTTCATAAATATTCATTAAGAACAAATTTTATTTCTGCCTAGAAAATGAGTAAATTTTATTTAAGGAAACTAGGTCATCACTTTTGTGTGTCTTTAATGAGCGCCAAGCAAAAGTTTAAGGATAATTTGGCTGCTTAAAAATGATTTCCTTTTTTAAAAAAAAATTCTTGAAAGGAATAAACACGTTCGCAGTGACCTTGCAAGAGTTCAAAAAATGTTTAATTGCATCGCAGCCCTACAACGTCCTTGTGGCCAACTAAATTTCTTTAGCACACTATACAATATGATGCACAATTTACTTTTCAGGATGTATACACTACACGCTATTAGAGCATGGGAGTGGTCAAAATAATTAGATGGTGTTTGAAGTTTACTTTCCTATTTTTTTATTTTTTTTTTTAAATTTTGGATATGAAGACATCGAGTTAATAATAGCAGAGAAGACACCTTCTAAAGCGGTAATATAAAAGCAGCATATCTGTAGCAAAAAGGAATGTGTCCCAATTCAAAAGTAGCACTCAGCGAAATTTCACTTCTTTACCTCTGTTTATTGGAAAGTTATATTGACATATATTTTTACTCAGCATCTGTATTTGGAACCATAACTTAACTTGAGGTACGATTTTGTTTGGCATAAGATTTTAACAGGAAATACGTTGTTTTTAAAATCGAATTTTTTTCTAAGCGTATATAATAAAAACCCTGTCTTAAAAAGCGAACAGGTTTTTAAAAATCGTGTTATAACGTGTTCATCGCAACTAAAGTTATGATTTTAAGTAACCATTATATGTTTGCTACAACAATATTTTGTTGTAGAGAACGTAATGTTGTTGCCCTGACCATGACGCGCTAGTGTGTATTCTTTGCATGCTTGGAATAAAAACACATTAATCGGGAAATTTTCTTGAGTTGCGTCAATCCGAAATCAAACATAAGTATACTAACAGAAGTTGTTTTCTTTCTTTTTTAATTTTATATTTCCAGGACAGTCCGTCATTTTAGTTTACAAAGAAATGAACGCCCTAATGATGTCCATATGCTGATGACAAGCAGTGTGTTTTAGCCGCACTATGGCTAGTGACTGCATTAGGAAATACAACACTAAACAGTGAGACTAACAAATTCACACTCCATTATCTTCATAGTCTACTATTGCAACGAAAACAGTTAATTATGAATGTGTTAGTAAAGCTCTCTTGCTGTTTCAACCAAACACAGTTCGGTTGCATGAGGTTGCCATACGTTTATCTTTTGAATGGAATTTTACCAATTAGAGGTTCGTTCAGCCTGATCTTACTATAAACCTGGGAAGTTCTTGCATAGATTTAAAGACATCTTCCTTGTATGCCAGGGATATATTTGAAGCAAAATTAAATGGTTAATGATATGTTATGTTATGTTATGTTATGTTATGTTATGTTATGTTATGTTATGTTATGTTATGTTATGTTATGTTATGTTATGTTATGTTATGTTATGTTATGTTATGTTATGTTATGTTATGTTATGTTATGTTATGTTATGTTATGTTATGTTATGTTATGTTATGTTATGTTATGTTATGTTATGTTATGTTATGTTATGTTATGTTATGTTATGTTATGTTATGTTATGTTATGTTATGTTATGTTATGTTATGTTATGTTATGTTATGTTATGTTATGTTATGTTATGTTATGTTATGTTATGTTATGTTATGTTATGTTATGTTATGTTATGTTATGTTATGTTAATCTCATTACTGTTTTGCGATAAAGTTTAATTTTTTTTTAAATTCAATTTTCTATTATTAAAGAAACCCGTAAAGTCTGGCAACCATATTATGGTTAAGTGCTTTATTTTCATTTTGCGCTCTTTTTTCATACAGAGTCGGTAGGGTAAACACAAAACAGCATTAATTCTCACTGCATTTGGGTAAAGATACTTTAGCAAAAGAAAAACAGAAACAAAAGTATTTCACTTTTTGCTGTGTTAAAATTCGCATTTACTGCGGTGCACCAAACTCCGCAGGAGCATAAGGATATTTTCATTTACTACCAACACTACATTAACAACTTGTATTTGTACGTATGTATGTGCAATACGTGTGTGTATTTGAATGCATTATTACTTACCTACTCTCCACACTATGTTTCTGCTACATAGAAAGAAAAGTTAAAAAAAACGGAAGAGTTTTTGCAAAGTGTAAGAATAGTGACCACTGCGGATATCCATAAATAATAATATGGTGCTTTTAAAGTTCTGGTTAAAATGAAAAATAAATTCATTTATTGCAACAACAAAAAGCGAAATTATAATGACCCAAAATATTAAACATAAAAACTACATAAAGACATCACTACGAAAGAGAAACTGAAATCGAAGAAATTATTAGCAAATGTTTTACGTCAAAATTTTCCTTCAACAATAAGGTAACCATAAACTACGAGCAATTTATTATGGTTGAATTGTGTGGTTGTAAATAAATCATATTATTATTGAGGATAATTTCCGCACAAAAACGTTAATATTTTTGCCAACAAAGTTCTTCATATGTACCATACCCCTTTAATTCTAGGCAAGTTTTTATGGTAAAACTTAAAACTTTCGCCATGAGGTTACCTGTACGTAGAGTCCTTATGTTTCAAGTTTGATTATTTTATGATAAGAGGAAGCAAAGTTATGATGGGGTTAAAAAACATGGAACGGGCATTAGGTCTGAACTTTGCCTCACGCACTACGGTGCGCCTTAATAATTGTAGATAATATTAATATGATCGACTTGGAATTATAAAAAAAAATAAACTGATGTTACTGATTGGCATGTTTATTAAGAACATTTTATGGTTAGCGTTATTATATAATAATTGTGTAGTTGAAATACATTTTTAGTAGTTAGAATTTGCGTAAAATTTCATTGTTTATCCCAACCAAGTCGTAATTTTTAGCATGGACATCATTCAATACCTAAATGTCAACTTGTCAAATAACTTGTTTATTTCGACAAAAGTAATGTTTAAAAAAATTTCAAACAACCATTATATGTTTGGCACAACAACATATTGTTGAAGAGAACATAATATGATATAGATGTTCGTTACGAATGACACTGAAGTTGGCACATTGCCGAAAATGGTTTGTCTATAAATCAAACTCGCGAATGACAGACATACGCCCCAATTATCTATCGAGAATTAACACAATATGGTTGTCGTCATCAAGCCACAATCATATTTGCTCTTTGCATGAGAAAGCGTGTTTTGTATTAAGGCCTGAATTTTGTTTAGATGATCACAGTGTGCAGAGACAACAATTGATCCGTTTGAAGACAGCTGTCAAATAATATGTTACCAGCTATGATGCTATAATTTTCCACCATGCCAATGCTTGTCCTCACGCTGCTGTCCTAATAAAAATTTGTTTGGAAAAAAGCGGACGAGAGCCATTACCTCGCCGGCCCTATTGCCCACACCTTGCCTATCATTTGTACCGATCGGTGCAGAACAACCTGGCTAGAAAATGATTCATTTCAGTCGAAGTTATAAAACATAAAAAAGAATGACGCTGCCTGTAAATGACTTCTGTAGACGTTGTCAAAATGAAGAGGAAACGATATATCACCTCCTGTGCCTATGTCCGGCCTTAGAGGACAGACGCTTGGATCATCTCGGGCGGAGTTCCTTCGGCAGCTTCTCTGAAATATCGGAAGTGAGACTGCGGAGAATCAATTCCATCATAAGCAGCAGTCACTGATTTAGCAGTGACTCCCAGCAAGGTACTCGGGCATAATAGGGCTACTTTAAGGTGGATCACTGCGTTAGTGACAGGACATGGAAACTTCAAGTACCATCTGGCTAAGATGAAAGTCGTAGAAGATGATACTTGCAGACTATGCCTGGAAGAGGCTGAGACGGTAGCGCACATTGTGCGTGAATGTCCAGCACTGGCTAGCATAAGGCTTAAGACCACAGGCAGACACTTGTTAGATGTAAATGCCATGGGGGAACTAAGCCTTAGACAGATGAGGAAGAGTGTCGACAGTTACCAGTCGACAGTCTGAAATCACTTTAGTCCAGAGTAAAGGCTAGGGCTAGCACCAGACTCAATTGAAAGTAAGGTGGCTGTGATTACGGATCGGTTCCCTGAAATCAATTTGAGGAGCGAAATGGGGGTCGAAAAGGGACCCAGAAAAAGTGGTCTGCTTCGATATCCCCCCATACACTAATAATAGCAGTGACTCCATACCGACACAGACTTAGTGACCCTTCTTAAATTTCTCTAACTTTCTTCACTCTCTTCTCTTCTACTCACCTATCTCTTTTCACGTAACACAAGGGGACCAAATTACTTTAGCTAATGGGAAAAATACTCACTGCTAATGACGGGCATTCTTGTGAATCGTATGGTAAATAAAAATTTTATATAAAAACAAACAACGAGCACTTTTTTGTACAGCCAATAAATAATATTTGTGGTTTATAAAGGACGATAGATGATATTTCAATTTAATTAATTTTCGCCATGAAAGTTTTCATACAAAGCCGAAGTAACTCATGCCTCAACAAAGTTGCAGAATTAGACTGAATTGAATGTAAAATTTTTCTTTTCAAATTCATATTCGTCTACAGAAATATAATGCGATTGTTTGTGTGCGAAGTGGCCGCTAAAGATTCCAAACAATATTGACAAAACTTGAAAAACTCTTTTGAATTTTTCTCAAATCCCGGACATAATTCAATATAAAAACCCCAGAGATTTGCTTTGAAAAATATGTTGTTGTTGTTGCTTTCGTTTTCTTTAACATTTCACTCTTTTTTGTGAGCACAAGTTACTGATTTTCTCTTTTTTATCTGGCGTACATCTAAATCCAATTAAAGTAGCTGTTAAGCTATAAAATGTTGTATAAATGTGCGTTAAATGTCAGCGTGTTAATCTTTTGCAACCCCATGTATTATTTTTTCACACTCAGCCCTCTGCGCCTGCTGGTCTATTGGTGGGAAGGAAGGAAGAAATAAGGAAATAGAATACAGATAGAGTAGCTTGGCGCAGACATTAAACTCATATGATTTTCGTAGGGCAGTATATCAATTCATATGCACAAGAATTCCCAAATGACTTGATTTTTTTCGGCTTTTGTTTTGAGTTGGATTTGTAGTTGGTTCTTTTTTCAGGTCCATGAGTTGTTTTTTTAATAAATTCAAAACACGCATTGAAAGCTCCCCCACTCACTGTAGCCAGTCACTTACTCATGCCATCACTTCACTCATTCGTTGTTTCATTTACGTACTCCGAAACACAACTGAACTTATCATCAATTTATACACTTGTGATAGATTTAACATACGGATCTAAACTAAAGTACGATTGAACTTGTTTTTTTCTTCTTTTCATTTTTTCTTCTGACAACAACTGACATCCATCAAAGTCAGCATTGCGATCTATCTTTTGGGGCAACATGACTTCCCCTGCTCTAGTTAAGATGTGTTATGCTTCGCTTTTGTTAGCGAATCTATTATTTCTTTTTTCATTTAGTCAGCAGTGATGTTTGTTTGTAGGAAGCTGTGATTGTAGGGGGAGACTTGCACGCAACAGGACAAAATGGGGAGTTTTTTAATTCTTTTTTTTTCCTCAGGACCATCATTTCATATTCACATGTTGCTTGGTTGGCGATTAATGTCTTCCAGATGTGCGAAGAGTTCCCCAAAAGAAAAAAAAACATAATATAAACAATTAATGAACATCGTTTTGCTCTTTTGTATTTTTATTTTGTAAACATGTTTAATAACTTCATTGGCAGCTGAGGCAAATCTTGCTTAAATATTTAAACATGACAAATTGTTGAGTAGATCGAAATCTTTATGGTTAAATGCAATAAACCTGTCATTATTATCGGGTTGATTGTGACATAGCAAAATTGTTGTCCACCAATGGCCCGCACTGTAGCTATCAACAATATTATTATTTTATTTCAAATCATCGTCAGTTGCATTATGTGGCATCTAATAGGAGTGGCAGCAGTATTGTGTGCATTCCGTATCAGCAATAGTTAGTACCTCAAGATACAAAGAGAACTAAAGAACACAAGTATAGTATCTTCTTTGCGATCACAAACCGCAAACCGCAACATGTGCTCGCTATTCTTTTTATCGCTCTATGTAGCCTTGTTGGCTGGCTGTCTGCCTGCATGCCTGTGGCTGTGCTAAAAGATCTCTATTGTGGATCAAAAGCATAACGTTGAAATAATTTTTTGAATGGCTGCAAGATTATGACTGCGATGGCAATCGTAACTATGCCGAACAAAGAAGTATCTCTTCCTGCGCTATGTGCTTTATTTCGTTGTTTGCTCTTAGCAGAACATACGAGCATGCATCCTGGCACTATTAGTTTTTCTGTTCGCCAAATATGTAAACATTTGGTTCCCCCTGATATATTTGTACACCCTTCATCAAGGATAGGTAAAACATTTCCATAAGTTGGGTTTGTAATTTTCGCAATATTCATTTGCTACCTCTAGCATTTCTTTTATACTCTGGATCTATAAAGATAGAAAAGTTGACACAAATGGATCAAATTCAAACCCGAAATTAAAAAATAAAAACTCTTCATTAAAATTTACTCGAAAAAACTTTTGTTGTCAGAAGGGTGTTAAGATTTCGTCACAGCCGAGCCTAATCCCTTATTCTTTATGTTTCGTTTTGTGATCTTTATCGTTCATTAGCCACTGCTTAGTTGCTTGGTCGCATGTAGAAAAATTGTTTTATGGTTATTTATTTCTCAGTGAAATTTTAAGCGATCGTTTTATGCTGTGATGAATGTGTATTGATCGTCACCGAGTGCTAAATTGAGTCATTAAACGAACAATTTCCAATGATGATAATCTATTTATTTAGCTTTAGCTACACAAAATGTTGACTCTATTACAGATGGCAACAATGTTAACTAATGCCACCAACCACCAACATTTACCGACAAATGAACAATAAAATAAAATAATTCAGTTTTTTTTTGCGATCTGAAATCATTTGATGTTCTCAGTACAAAATAATGAAGAATTTAACATTTTCTTCCTAAACAGGCGCGGGTATATTGGAGGGTAAATAGTATGTTGTTCCCCCTCCCCTAAGTGATTAAAAATAATAGCACTGCCCAGCAAGAATGTTTACCAAGCCAGTAGCAGCCGAACCACGCACTAAGAGTGTGTGCTTTTAAAACCACTTATGTCGACATAAGACCTATAAAGATTTGCAGACACGCAGAATTAATTATAAGTGTTTGTTTGGTCAAAACAACGTATGTATGTATGTCGCTGTAGGTGTTTTATGCAGATTTAACTACCCAGAATTCCAAAGTATTGTAACGTGTTTGTGTCGTGTACTGAGACAATTCAGTTGTGTCTAGGGATTTACTTACGGATCCACAAACCTTAAATAAATAAGAATACTTTTATTTATCCTTTCTGAAGTATAAACATTACCTGCCTTATTGAATTCTATTTAATTTTGATACAAATATTTGAATATATTACGACAGAATAGCTGCGATAACTTGGAATTATAGGACTGATATCAGCAGTTGCAGGTTCGAGTTCATTCTCTGATTATAACTAATTCGGGTAACACTTCGTTAGGCAGATACGGATCGGTATAACTACGAACTAGAGTGTTCGTGTATTCAGAATCGCAGCTTCATAATTTCGGTTAACTTCGGTATAAAATATCTTCAAGATACTTTTTATAATATTACAATATTTATCTTACGGAAAAGTCAACCAAAGTTACTGTAAGAATAGGCAGCCGAAGCAGCTGTGAGAAGGAGTTAAGCGAAGTAGGAGTCAGCCAAAGCTGCAGTGAAAACTGTCAGCCAAAGCCGCTGTAAAAAAAAAACAATGGAAGTCGCTGTAAGAACAGTCAACCGAAGTCGCTTCGAGGACGGTACAACAAAGTTGCTGTGCGAACATGTAGTCATACCGGCTGTGAGGACAGTCAGCCAAAAAATCTGAAAATGAATTGCCAATACCCCAACCACGCTGCTGTATCGTTTAAAAAAGTGAAATCTATTTCACTTTTGCAAAATTAGACGCCCCTTCAATTACAAAAATAAAATTTCCGAGATTTGAGTTGCATGTTTTTGGTCGTAAATGAAACACTCTTACTCAAGTTTTCTTACTTATACCCATTTTAACATAAACCAGCTGAGAGTTATAGCCTCAAATATTACTCAGTTGGTGAACGTGACAAAACATGCTTCAACATCACTTGTACTAATATTATTAATACGGCTTACAGTTGCGTACAGTGTGTAGTCCATGTTACAGCCTGCCGACGTACTTCGTTAGTGCTGATAGTAATTTGAGCAAATGTAAAACTTCGAAGGCGATCCATATTTTCCACTACATTTTTATTATTTTTTTTTAATAAAACCATTTGGCACCAGTCATCATAAATCACAAAATGGACACTAAAGATTCCTACTGAAAACTACAGGTTTATGATTTAACATGCTTGTGGCTTGGTCATGACAAACATATTATGCTCCCTTCCACCAGAATATTGTTGTTGCACTTAAGAAGTCTTTCACATCGAATCATTGAATGTTTAGCAGTCATAAAAATTGCAAAATCGTTGAGTTGAAGAATACAATTTTTACTAAAATTCTAATCACAAACAAAGCATTTTAAGTATACAAAACACACGTATTCTCCACACAGAAGACCACGGACAAATTTCTTGTCATTATTCTGTCTACGCTCTGCAGATTCCTGGCTAGTTAAGACGGTATGTTAAGAACTCGTTATCTGCTTATCTAAGACCATATTCTCATTACGTACTCAACAATATGATGTGCTTACAAACATACAATTCAATCATAATATGATACTTTTATATTATGGTTACCTTGTTGTTTCTTTTTAATTACGTGTACCCACCATGATTATGGCTGAATGATGGTTATTTCTTTTTTAAAAGTATAATATTATACAGCTTTGAAAGTCCTTGTAGGTGGAATCATCATCACAAAGTATCATAGAATGCCTGGCAGTGAATGGAAACTAAGTTTCCTTGTAACCACATCTCGACTTAATATTAGAAGAGCAAAAATATTAAACAGGCGAGTATTTGTGGCAAATGCAACATCCCTTATATTTTCTTGTTTTACAACGGCAATAAAATGTAAATGTGTCAACTCTTAATCAAGAGGTTTATTACATTTATCAGACATATGCACAAGTACAAGATACAATTTGAATTGTTATCACTTTAGACGAGTACAAACTATACGAATTTGTCGTAAAACACTTGAAATGCTTTTACGTCGCCCATCTTCTTTGTCAATTGCACACTCAGCAGTCAATTAAATAGGGCAACAAATACTTGAAAGCAATTAGCGGCTTAATATCCAATATTAAAATCGACATGTGTATCTTCAAAGTAACTCTTTAAAAGAAATGATAAAAGGAAAACACAAAAATCCAAGTCCACCATTGATACGGCCTAGAGCCTTTGAAACAGTCGAATATAACATTTGTACATTAATGACTTCATTAGGGTTTGCTAATGTTTCTAATCAGATCAACTAAAGTGAACAGCAGACTTGTGCTCGAACTAAAATAAGGCAACAACTGAAGGAACAACACAAACAAATGACTTTAAGAAACAGAAAAGTAGGCGCAACAGAAATTGCTTCATATCCTGTGAAACACAACTCCGTGCATGTGTGTGTGTGTTGATAGGTTGTGTAAGCACAGACGGCAGTTTAAGTTTGTTTATAAATATTTCAAATAACTAAGCCCGCCATTTGAAAAATTAGGTTGCACAAAGTGCTTATAGATCACCTTGGAGTACAGAGATACGCAGAAATACACCAACACAGACACACACACACACGCTTACACCCAAAAACCTGGCACAAAGGCCGGCAGATGTCTTCCTGAGCTGGAGGAGTATCAAATGTTAAATTAACTTCATCTAGATCAAGAACAGGCTGTCCCTTTCAATTTCGTTGATTAAAACTTCAAACAAGCAAATTGGCCAAGAAGAGTAAGTTGATAGAAGAAGACAACGAAGGCAGATAAAGAGAATACAACAACTTCAACTGATAGTTTGTGGCATACAAATCATAATGACACCTGAATGTTGCTTGTACAAAAATTCTAATGAAATTTTTCGGCTTTTTATATCTGTAACATTTAAAAGGCAATTCAATGTCGAAACCGAAAAAATAATGGATATCATGTCGTGATCTTGAAAGCAGCTACAGACAAACAACACTTGAATGATTTGTAGAAGATCACAATTTTGCGCAATTTGTTGTTGTTTTTTTCCTTAACAAAAAAAAAAACCTTAACAAAACAGAAACAAAACTAAGAAACTCAATAACGTTTTTTTCGTTTTCGAATAAGGACAAGTTAGAGTCACTGCTACATACCCAAACACACACGCACAATCATACCGACTATTGGTGTTGGTTGCATTGTTGTGAAAACCAATTATCTTGGGATTTTGGTTAAAAGAGAATTGGGAAAAAGTGTTTGTCTGTTTGACTACCTGCCCGTAAATGGGTGCATTTTGTGTTTTTAATAACTTAATTTTTATTAGTTTCCTTCTCTTTTTTTCAATTTTTCTTACATTTGTTTTGTTACTATTTTCAAATGAAACCACAGGTCTGTAATTATTGGCGTCCGTTTTATGGCTACAAATTTCTATCAAACTGTGACTTGTCTACGAATATGTTTTTTTTTGTATCCCTTCGTATTTAACAACTAAATTTATTTTGTTGCCATCATGGTAGCTGATGTTTTTTGTTTTTGTTTCGCTGCTTTGTTGAACAAAGTATGTGTGTGCATGTGTGTGTGTGAACAAGTTTGAATTTGTTTGCCTCATGCATTTGTAGGAGTAATTAATTTATAACATGTTTTGTGTCCACCATGGGTCATGTTACCACTTTCCAGCAAACGTAACGTATCTGAAAAAATTTATATTCTACCAATGACGCCAACGAGTTGTGATGAAAGTGTTTCTGAACTAATTTTCATCGTTAGTGCACGCCACAGGGGTGCTTTGCTTAGGCAGCAGCAGTTTAGTGAATTATTTTTAATAAAATTGTTTTTGCTTTCATTGGTTTTGTAGCATTTAGTAGCATTTTTATTGTTGTGTGATAATTTCTGTATCTTTGTTTTCTCTTCTGAATAAAAAAAAAAACGGTTAAAATTTATTAGGAAATTATTTCAAGGGTCATCCTATCCTACCTGATTTTCTACAACCCATTTCATTAAATTGCAAAGTTTTAAATGGTTACAGAAAATGTTACCAAATTTTATGAAAACTTTAAAAATAATTTTATTTTTTTCGTATTTATTTTTAACTTGATGCCAGTCGTACTTTTTGACGAAACTAAATGAAAAATAAAACACAAAACTGACAATGGCTTGATGGGTTCAAGTGTATTTTCCTTTTTAATCTTTCATCAGCTGAAATGACAATCAGTCATTTTTCAAGATCGAAACAAGACAGTGACATTTCTCTCTGTTCGTCACTACTGCAGACCCCCCATAGTAAAAGAGCGATATGAGACCCTTTGTGGTGTGACGAGGATAATGATGAAAACATTTTTGTTGCCATCACACATTTTAATAGAAATTGTGAAACCGCTTATAATTGATTTTGTGGTTGAAAAATCTTTAGAACTGCATTCAAATACTGGCTTATGCTCCCGGCCAAGAGACATGCACAACTACTGGGTGGGTGTGAAAATTTTAATTTTTCGTAAAAGAAAATGGCAACATCCAATTAGTTACAGTAGACCTTTTTGAAGAAGGCAAACATATACACAAACCCGCCCCTAAGATTTCCTGGAATAATTATTGTTTTTTGAAACTTTTAACTTTGCAAGCCTCCCACTGTGTCATTAAACTGAATCTCCAACAGGGCTGACTAAAGTTATGCTTAGTAATTTGGTCACAATTTACAAGCCCACTGTACATAATGACATGGTAAGTAAATTAAGGCGTAAAAGAGAAATTCTTAAAGAACAAAATAAAAATCCCTTGAAGTACCTGTGCAAAATTGTTTGAATTGTTTTTCAATTTTAAATGCTTTCGGAGGTCATTTCAAAATTCAGCTGGCTAAGAAAATTTAAAACGCTTCGCTGCATAAATTAAAACTAATAGCATTTCTAATATGTTTGTGTGAAATAAAACATATTGATGAAGTTATCATTCTTTACTTCAACTTAAAAAAAAAAAAACTAGAATTTTATTTATTTACAACAGTTGTGTTGTGAAGTAAACACTCACACAACTGACCCACCAATTTTTCAGACCAACCCATATCAGACCATATGTTACTTTTGTAATTTTTATTTTTCAATTTTGTTATTTTTGTTGTTGTTGTCTTTGTTCTGTTTTAAATGAAAATCAAAAAGATTTCTCAATTTCATTACTTCAATTTCAGGCTTTCTGTCTAATTTTCTAATAATGTCTTTAACAATGGTTTCGTTATCTTTACGACTCCATCTTCCTTATCTTCAGGCACTTGAAAACTATTTCATTTCGATTTTCATCGCTTGAGCCCAATTTAGTTGTTTTGTTTTCATGTATTTTCAAAATTTTCATTTTACGCTTCTTCAAATTTCCCCGTTTGGAGAAAAACAGTTTGAGTGTTTTATTTTCCTCAAGTTGTTGTTGTTGTTGTTGTGTCTTTGTTATTTTGAAACCAATTTTATAAAATCCGAAATCTTTTCAAGTGTTTTCGTTTTATTTTTTGTGTTCAATGTTTCGATTCAATTTGTTTGAAATTTGTGAAATTTATTTCCAAAAAAAACTGTTAATATTTGGATTAGTTTCCATTTCAATTACAGTTGTAAGAAGTTGTCGATGTGTTCCTTGTACTCAAGGACTTAAAAGATTAGAAAATACTAAGCGCCCACATATGTTTTCAAGGTCAATTGAATGTAACCAAGAGAAGAAAATTTATAAATTTTAATCACAGACCTAAACACTACATTTTCACTGTGGGACAGTGAAAATATACATTTAAAATGACCTCGTGGAGATTGTAGGCTTACTGGAGAAGAAATGTTGTCATTCATTTAGAAATTCGATTACAAACTAAAACTCGTAAGTTATCGATAAAAAATGATTTCAGCGACTTCGTGGATAAAAAAAAACTTAAACTAAATAATTTTTGCACCTATTTTGAATTTTTAAACGGCGTCAAAAAGAGGAGAGGAGGAGACCTTCCCTGAATCGACCAAAATAAAAAACTTTCCTATAAACTTCACCAATTTTGGCTTTTTTTGCAACGCTTTGTTGGAAGTTCTATTTCGTTTTGAATTTTCATTCAAAGGGAATTTTGCAGCGAGTAAAACAAGACTGGATTTTATAAAATCAGAAAGTTACATCTGAAGATATGTTTGTTTTGTGTTTAATCAAACTATGATTAAGACGCAACCAGTTAATTTCATTTTTTCGAATAAATTTTGTTCTCGAACTCGGTGTGCTTTGCTATCAATTCGCAATGGTTTATGAAACAATTTATTGATGCTAAATGTTTTAAATGTTTTTTTTTATTTAAAAATAACATTTTATTACATTTTTTAATCCCAACTTGTTTTATTATAAAAAATAATGCAATTTATTGTTGAGGGCATTTCGCTTATCAGGAAACCTTAACTTAACTTAAATTTTTAGAAAAACTTAAACGTCTTATGCTCGAAATTCTTCAGACCAAATGAGAAATCCAAATTATTTATAATTGAAAAAAAAATTATGGTGATAAATAAGAAAATTCACAAGGAATATAAAAGAGCCCTGTTATTATTAACTTAAATAATAGTATGATTTTTTTTCAACCATATTATTTGATCATAATATGTTGCTGTTATATTATGTTTATCGCAACCATGTTTTTCTGCGTGCTTCTTTCCTTTGATTTCTTTTCTGACGGTTATGAACAATTTTTCAGCCAATACTTGTTCATTTGTTAATTGGGATATGTTCAGCTGTCAATCCTTTCTCAGAGTATGCTTGCTGGTAGCTTTTTTGCGGTAAGAGCCTTAGACAAGCCAACTGGTATTAGTAAAAAAGGCTGGAAATTTTCCAAGTGATTTCTGTCCATAGAGTGCTAATCCTTAATAAGTCTGCAGATTTTAACAGATATATACTAGTAGCATTAGTACAAATTATCGCATAATTATAGCAATCGAAATCTTCTGGTGCATATTTTAACAAAGAGAGAATTCGGCAACATTTGGCAACTCCGAATACGGTTATCCATTTAAAATCGCCGGTCTGGCAAGGCTGTCAGCTGTTAAATATCTGTCATATTACGTATAATTTATTAAGTAAACGGTTTACCATTTATAAATGTGAATCATTTAACAACCGAAGAACACGTAAAAATAGTTAAAACTTACTGCAAATGAGGTGGTACATGGCCATTTTTCAAGCTTTACTGGGTGGTTTTGGTCATATTATTAGACCTATTATGCAAGAAATTGGCAAGATTATAAAGAAATTGTAAGACACTGAACGCGCTACAGATGAATTCTGACCTGTGCATCATCGGTTATAAAGCGTTCTCAGCAATTGGGCCTACTTGATGACTCACTATGGCGTGTTTTGCATTTTAATTTACGCCTCCATTAATATTAAGCAAAACTCACGCTACAATTAAAGCCAGCTGACCGTTCACAACGCCGTAGATACGATGGTTGGGTGCCAGAGATATAGGTATTCCATGTTGATATTTCGAAAAAAATTATCTTCAGCGATGACGCTTATTTCTCCACTCGGTGGTTATGTCAACAAGCAAAATTGTCGCATATGGTGCTCGGAGACTCAAGAAGTCATTGTGGAAACCCCATTACATCCCGAGTGACCGTTTGATGCGCTTCATGGTCAGGAGGTGTCATTCTGCCATATTTTATGCGATACTGACGTTGGAAAACCCATTACCGTCAATTCAAAGCGCTATGGTCGTATGACAATCGACTTTTTGGGCCTGCAATTGAAAATTATGAAGTGGATGATATGTGGTTTCAACCAGACGGTTCTGCCAGCCACACAACTCGGGCGATTTTATCTTTAATTGATGGGAGGTGTCCAGAATGCGTAATTTTACGCTCTGGCAACGAAATTTGGCAACAAAGTTCATGCATTTCATGCGTTCTTCCTTTCAGAATCATTACAACGAAATTCTTTCTGAACATTTTTTGGCTGTTACATATTTTCGATCGGAAAATTTTATTCAATTTAATTTAATTGCATTTAGAGTTTTTCATAAACAGGAGTTTTAATAAAAAACAAAGAAAACCAAATCGAACCGAAAAAGTGTTTAATATAATTTCCGTGTGTTGAATAAATGAGAGGGGTTGAGACAGCCTTTTTGGGATATTTCCTGATTTTTATCACCTACCGTTCTTAGATTTTATTTAATTCCCTTTACTTTAAGTTGTATCCTTATAATATTTTCTTTTCTTTTCATTTTTTTTTGTTAACAAAGGATATGTCTGCTCTTGCTCTATCTTGATTTCCTATCGAAGTTGACAAGTGAATTTACGGTTATAACATGACAAGTGACATTTTTTTAAATACATTAACAAAAAGCAGAGTATCAATAAAAATAATACCATTACTAACACATACATACATACATACACACGCCTTAATAAGTATAAATATTCATGACTTCAAAAAGGGACAATTGAGACGCTTTAAACTACCTGTGGACTTGTAAAACAAGTTGATTAGATGCGCCAGCGTAGGATTGCCGTATATGAAAAATAAAGCGAAATTATCTTTAGATGAACATCAGCAGATCAGTGGTTATTTCATGAAAAAAAGATAAAAAACAAAAATAAAAACAATGTGGATATAAAGCAAGGAAGATCTCTAAGATAAGACACTTGAGAGCACGACTTTTGGGTAAACATTCGAAATTATTGGACAATTTTGGAATACAGACATGTGTTGAAATTGAGTTTTTTTTTAGTGGAAATTGTTCGAAATTAGGAGTTGACTTCTTTATTGTTCTTCCATTGTTTTTATTTTGTTCAATGATAAAAATCATTAAATTAAATGCAAAAAGGTTTTAAATTTTTATTTCGTTAAAAAAGTTATAAACAGATATTATATATGAACATATGCATGTATGTGTGTGAATACACTGAAACAATTTTTAATCCTACTACGGGCTGTGTTTGGTTTCAGCTTGAAATTTAATTAATATTTTAATTGATTCAGTACTTTATTTATTAAAATTTATTTAAAACAAAATTTTATTTACCATTTAATAGGATCAATTAAATACTTAATGAAATTTAAAATTAAATATTTAATAAAATCGTATTAAATTATAAATTTATTAAATTGATTATTTAATAAAAATATATAAAACAAAATCCAAATAAATAATTGATGGAATCAATTAAAAAACTGACTTACATTTTAGCTAAGATATTTAATAAAACTTTTAATTAATTCATTTACTTATTTAATTCAAAAAATATATAAAATCAAATTTGATTAAATTGTTAAAAATTAATTAAAATTTTAATTAAATTACAAGCATAAATATTTAATAAATTTTCATATAATTTTTAATTGATTTCACTTTGATTGAATTAAAAAACAATCTTTTATTAAATAATTTATAAGATGAATTGAAAACAAATTATATTAGATTATTAATTAATTTAACAGCTTAATAAATTAAAAAAAATTTAAACAAAACTCAATTCTACAATTATTAAAATCTATTAAAACCTTCATTCAATTTCAGGCAACATTTCTTAAAAAAATTTGTAATTCATTCAATACTTTATTTAATTCACTACAGGTATGATCGAGCAGCAAACACGGAGGGATATACCGAAGGACAAATGGTTCTACTGTTTAACCTACAACGCAAGTAAGGATTATCACCTAAATTTCAAACCCACTGGTAGGGACCATACAAGGTGATTAAGAGACTGAATGACGTAGTTTACAGAATACAGATGTGCCATAGTCCGAGGTCCAAAATGAAGGTGGTTCACCTTGAACGACTAGCCAAATATGAAAAAGATAACGTGGAGCCTGTTCGGGACGAAAAGCCTTAAGCGGCTAGCAGTGCTACAAAGTTATAATCGAAGATGTTTAATTAAATCATAAAAAATAAAAATAATTGTCAGCAAGTAAACGGTGTGAAACGACCTATTGTACAAGTAGGCAATATTATAAACATAAAGCAAAAAACAACAACCTAGAGTAAAATTCCCCGAACCGCGATTTAATGTAGAAACAACAACAGCTAATGCAGAACGAAAAATAAAAAAAAGATACACACGAACACATATACAAGACTACTAAGCCAGCAGATTAAATAAATGCTGGGAAATATTACGTATGTTCGGGGCATTTCAAGAACCGGCCATGATCTCTACATAAAGACGCCGTCCACCGCAAAGTGTAGAGTGAACGGCTGTGTGTGCTCAAGAGTGCCAAGTTTACACTGTAAATTAGTACTGAAGAGTTGTAAATAAGAGTAGTAATCGCCGTATAAAGTTGTGTATTGATAAAATCAGTAAGGACTGAGTATTTTAATTCTTGCAATCAAACGAAACCTACAAATTAACGTTTACTGTGGTAGTAAACGTAACAATAGCGGAAATCACTCTTCGTTGCATATCTGTAATTTTCGCACACTTGGTACGATTACCTGCCACAAAGCGTGGGTGTCTTTTTTAAGCGTTTAACAAATTTATTGCATGCAAGAAGCTAAGTCGCAGCCAGTATATAAACGATAACGCCGCCTCTAAAATGTTTACGCAAAGAAAGCATTTGGTTTGTGCATAAACTTTCTAAAAAATTTTATCAATTAACGGAGTTTTGTTTGATATTTTAATTCTTGCTGTTATAGCAAAAAAAATTTAACAGTCTTAGCTTCAATTTTAAATCCTCACAAGCAGTTGTTGAGAGGGTTCTACCGCCGTAGAACGTTGTAAGCAGAGGTATCTAGCTGCTTTGATTTTAAAAATAAAATAAAATACACAGCTGTTTTAGCATTGCAAATTACCAATCTGCAACGATTTTTGCCACAGCATATTTGCTCATCTTAGTTTCATACATTTTGTTGTTACGTTCTTGCAAAATGTCGATTTGCTACATTTGCAAGGTTTGCTAGGGATGTTTACAACCAAGAGTGAGTACCCCTAATATTTATTAGAATGTAAAGCAGTTTTTAACTCATTCAATTCTTTTTAACTCATCAATTAAAAATTAGTTAAATTTTAAGCTCAAATATTTAATAAAATCTATTTAATATTTAACTAATACAATTATTTATTTAAAAAAATATATAAAACAAAGTTAAATTAAAAACTTGATTAAATATCATGCTAAAATCTTTAATGGCCTCAAATATTTTGTTCTGTGTACAGAATAAATTTATTTGCTAACTATTTTCGAATCTAATTAAACTTATTTATTTTTAAATGTGATTTATTTTTTTTTTTTTTTGAGCTTTAAATTTAATTCTCTATTATAGCAGATAATTCTGTGTTAATCCATCCATTAATTACTTGTATGTATTTACAAATTTATGAATTTTTATTGTTGAGAATGCACCCCCCCACTCCCCCCCCCCCCCCCCCCCCCCCCCCCGTACAGACAAACAAACATGCCACAGAATTTATGTTTTCGATTAATTTTGGGATTTAGGGATTTTTCAATAGTGTAATTTTCAGCATGAATAAATAATAACATGTGAGATAAATAAATATATGAAAAATGCAGAAAAAATAATCATTATAATATTTGCACACACTTACAAACCTACGTCTCTATGTGTTCGTGTAGTAAATAATGGCATTGGAATTTGTACAGGTTGTGGTCAAAATATTGCGGACGGGAATTGTAGGGCCCATTTGAGAACATTGTGGTGCGTATTTGTTTATCTCCAAAGTGAAAAAATTAAATGTAAAGAACAGACGGATTTGATTTTCAAAAAATTTGAAAAGGAAATATTAAAAAAAACGTTACTGTTTTTGTTTATTGTAATTTGGCTTACAGAAGCCACCTGTTTAAGTGGTATACGCTTTCGGGCTGGTAATACAAATTTATTTTATATGAATTAAATTTAAAAAAAAATTTTACAAATAAGAACACGGCTTAATTGGCCACATCCTGTGTTGATATTCTGTTTTTCTGATTCAACTTATATTTTGGGCATATTAAATATGCTACATTCTACCACATTAAACGAATAAAAAAACTTAATTCACAGATAAAATTTATGTTTCTAGACAACCAAGCAAATCTCCAAAGTATCCTAAAAAGGCCAACACAAATAAAGAAAAAACAAATAAATTTCAGAAACTCAAATTGCAAGTTTCAAATGGACGAACGAACGTTCAAAGTAAGAACAAATTCTCCTTTGGGGCGTATTTTTTTATTTTTGTTTTTCATTTAAATGTGTAACAGCACAAAGGAAAAATTATGATTTTTCCAAGACCAATAAATAAACGAAGAGCAAACAAATTATGAACTACAAAGTGTTTGCACAAAAAAGAAGCGAAAAGTACGAAAAAAAAGTACAACCATTAAAGCAATTTGTTGGTTAAAGTAAAAATAAATGACTTTTTTAATGTCAATTTTTCAAATGAAGTAATTAAAAAATGCGTCCCATATGCTGACATATGTAAAGAACACATAAACGCACGAGATAAATTGCAGGGGGATAAATGTCTGCCGACACACAAACGGACAGACAGACAGGCAGACAGACAAACTTTAAGACTGTAAACTAAATTAGCCATAAATGCGAAAAGTCTGGCAGTGTCAGGCAAGAAAAAGCACAATTATTTTATTACACTAATGAAGGCGGGAAAAAAAAACAAAAACGAAACTGCAATGAAAAGCCACAAATTACAACATGAACTTTGTTGCGATAAGAAGAATTCCGTATTTTATAAAGCAAAACATATTTAATGACAGAAGTCATATGGACGACTGGCGTATAATAATTGCCAATTTGGTTGTGTAAAAATTAAGTTATTAACACTTCCTGCCGTCAACAAACAGTTGCACCTTTTGTTCATAACAATCATGGCGCTCAGACTTAATAAAATGCCGCCTTCACACCTCTGCCATATGAAGAAAATTTTAGTTTTAAAAATTTCAAGTAGAGGAAAATAGTAAAAAAAAAAATTATTCTCCACGCCATCGATCATCTGAAAGCCAACATTTTCACCACAACTACTCTTCTCTTCACACCTGACTCCAGTATGGCGCCATCACGTTTCCCATCGCCGACCGGTGTTTGGTATTTGTTTAATTGTTTCACTGACTAGTTCAAATACACAAGTCGTTAAATTGATCAAATAAATATTTTACAATCTGTGGCCAAAGAAAGCGCTGCATAAAAGCCACTTGGGTTTCATAAACTTATCATTTCATTTGTTTGTGGTGACAGAGGTGTGAATTTGTTTGTAAATAATTAAAACTCTTTCGTTGCGCGATTCTTGCCTTTTACTGTTTATTTTCAACATTATTCCTTTATTAAGGTATTTATGTTCTATTTGTCTATTTTTATTTCTATAAAATGCACTTGCAGTGAGTTGCTGTGTTCAAAAAAAAAAAAAAAAACAAAGTTTTCATGATTGTAATTTTTTATGGCTTTTCTTTTGTTCAAAATTTATTTATTTATTTTATGACTTTTCTTTTGTTGAGTTAAACATTAAAAAGCAACTCAACATCCTTTTTTTTGGTTCGTTTTTGATCCAACAATGGCAACATCTTTATGGGCAGATATTAATCTTCAAAGCCATTCACAGATTTACGGCAAACATAAAAATTAGTACGATTTTAATACACAAAAATATATCGGGATAGAGAAGCTGATCGCTAAATTTATGGATTCCCTTTCGACCCCCTTCTTTGCTCGGAATGATTTCTGGTAACCGATTTTTAATTTACTCTCAATCAAGTCTCATGCTACCACTAGCCTTTACTCTCAACTATAGTGATTTAAGACTGTCGACTGGTGACAGTCATCACGGAGTCTCTTGTAATTGCTAGGTCTTTTCGAAGGTTTAGTTCCAGCATGGCATTTACACTTAACAGCTGTCTGTCCGTGGCCTTAAGTCTTATGCTAGCCAGCGCTGGACATTCTTTCACAATGTGTGCTATCGTCTCAGGCTCTTCCTCAAGAGTATCTTTAGTTTCTGTATCGTGTACCCTTTGCCAGGATTTCTGGTCTAACTCTTTAGAACCCCTCCATTGACCGATAAACACCGGATTTCCGACAGAGATTAACCTCTCTACCTCGTGCGAGGCTTCATTGTCCATCGCTGTCGGAATCTCACGGTTTATCGCCTTAGAAGTACCTTTAAAGATTGACCCGTCCACCGTTAGCGAGGCATTCTTGTCCATTTCTTCCGGATTGCTTCTTTGGCCAATTAGTTTCTTCAGAGATTAACCTCTTCGCCTCTTGCCAGGCTTCCTGATACATCTCTGTTATGGAGAAAAAGATGTCCACCCACACGGAACTCCATATGCACGAGTAAGTCTGTATTAACACTGGCGTATGCTGTTCCACCGTGGATAAGACTTTTTTAATAAAAGAGTGTTCTCCGCTCGATTTATTTACCCAGACTCCTAGCAGAGACATGAACCACTTACCGGCCGCCACCACATGGAAGTATAAGCCAGCTGACGGCCTTTCAGTCACTTTAATCGGATACGATATAAATTTAACGAGCAAAAAATAATTATTAAAAAACAAATAAAACAAAGACACATACGAATATGTGATCGTACGATTAGAATTTTGCTTCCTTAAGCCCGCATTTCAGATAATTAGAACTACAAGCATCATCTCTCAACTGACAACATCAAATACGGTTTTCTTCGAAAAGTTAATTTATTAATAAACGGCGTCTCAAAAAAAAAGAAGGAATTTGTCAAAAACGTAAATGCGCTAAAGACAGCAGCACTTCCTCCTCTCTGGTAAAAAACGAAACAGCCAGCAGTCTTACGCACCAATTTAATTAGAAATACGTAAATATTTTGTGTGTTCTAATGTTCTCGCAAACACGTCGCTACCAAAAACTTCCCTCAATTAAATAAGAAACAATTTCTAAAACTAAACGTTAGACAAATACGAAATATTTGATAAAACAAAATTCATGTAAAAAACCGAAGGAAAAATAAATAGAAATGTTAGATCGAAGATAAATAGCAGTTCATCGATAAGCTGATGTTTTGTCTGCTTCTCTTCCTAAGAATCCAATTCTTTGGCAGCACAACATTAATTCAAACACATGTCTTGAAAATTTAAGCGATTAATTTCGTAGTTAAGAACACGTCGAGTCACTTTGTGAAAGTACATCAAGAGAGTAGTGGCCAGGATCCTTAAGAAGCAGAAGACCACGGTTAAACTGGCAGGAGTAGTGTTGGAATTTATGACCTGTGTCACTTGCAGCGCCATCAAATCGTAACTCAAACACTTTTGTGGCTGCATTGGAATTTTTTTACTCTACAAATATTTCAAAAGAATTCTATTCAAAAGGAAGATCATGATTGTAATGCTCAATATTAATGTCGATCATGATGACGTTAACAAATAGAACGATTTGAGACAACAACTACAACAAAAATGACAATGAGAATTAAAATAGAAACATAAGAGCGCTCGCACATGTACTTCACATACAAGACATTAGAGTACTTAGGATCCATTTGCGATAAGTTAGTAGAGTTTGGCGCTCACAGGGCACACGAAAAATTTGCTCTAGCTAAAATAATACGACGAGTATTAGTGGGCATCTGGAGCAGAGTTTGTTAAAACCTGTAAATATGTTTCGATTCATTTAATTATGTCTTGTGGCAAACATAATTTAATAGAGCACTGGCAGCCAAAAATCGTACAGCGTTAAGGATTGCCATTAATTGGGAACTACAGAAAGTCGTTGCAAAGTTCCCCAAAGTTCTACAGTCACCACTGGGTTCTTGCTTTTTCGAAAGCCGGGCTGAGGTAGAATGTTCCATCGTATCGGTACATCGTTTCCTTATTTCTTTATTGCATGTCCTGCAAACGTTATTGTATGCTCTTCCTAATCATAGTGAATGTGCTCTTAAGCTGATCAGCGAAACTTAAGCAATAAAAATTATTTTCTACTGGACAATGCTACTGATTGGCGTGCACATTGCGAAATGGACGATGATTAGCATCCTGAGGAAGGGTAGACAGGTATAATGCTAATTCAATTACAATTAAATTTACCACATAAATATACTTTGGAATACCAAATAAAAGTCTACAACTAATAATAAGAAAAAGGAATTACAAATACAAATTCTAGAATAACAATTACACGTAATTTTTGTTTACGATAACAATTACAAGTAATTGTAATTGTGACTAAAAATTGCAAGTAATTGTAATTCATAATGAAAATTAGAAGTAATTGTAATTAAGAATAACAGTTGCTAGTAATTATAATAAATGGTCAATTTTAATTACAAATGCATGTCATTGTAATTAAAAAATCGTAAGTACAATTACTTGTAATTGTTAATTGTAATTGGGAATATCTCAATTACAAGAACTTGTCATTTCAAATGTTCAATTACGAATTACGCGTTATTGTTCAGTGATTTTAATTAGCCACAAAAAAATTATTGTGTAATTGAATGGAATGGTATTACGTTTATAATATTCTTAATAAAGACATTATTTTTCCTGTTACGCGTTACTGTAATTCGATGTTTTCCAATTACCATTAAATCTAATTTGTAATTGAATAATCTCAGCATCTTAACAAACATTTTAATTGATCTTTACTTTGGTTTTAAATTATAATAACAGACAATTGTATTTAAAAATTTATAATTCCAATTACATGTAATTATGCAATGGCACGTAATATTGATCAGAGAATTAAATTGAGAAATCTGAGGTCTGGATATCAGTGTCATCTTTGCTCAAATAAACGCAAAATAAACATTTTAACAAGAAAATAAATACTAAAGATGCCCAACTCGTACTCAAATTATATTCGCAATCTTTGTAATCAAAAAGAAGGCAATTCATTAAATGAAAACAATTCCCAGCAATTTTAATTAGTTTCGAATGATCAACACATGGTCTTGCAGGGAGTTTTGCAATAAATAAAATATATTTAAGGAATAATTATTCACTCCAAATATCTTACGTGTGGATGTAAATTAATTTTATTTTGTATTCACGCGATCTGTAATTGTGTGTGTGAACTTGTGTGTCCTTATCTGATTAACTGAACTGTAACAGAAAACATCAGATTTAAGTGGGTAAATAATTGAGAGTGGATTTTAAGACTAGAAATTAATTGACACAACTTCTATATTCACATTTGGCTAAACGAAGGATGGAACTTAAAATCAATTTATTAATCAAACTGAATTTCCCCAAATATGCCAGCATGTCGTAAAATCTATTGCAGAGCAGGGAATAAACGTATTCTACTATTTGCAAATAATTTTAATACACGCGATGTTTATTCTATTTTGTCGCATTCATTGGAACACAGAATTCCATCCTTTTGACTGTCAAACTCAATCAAATTATCCAAAAACAGCTACATTTAGAGGTGGCAAACAACCGAACAAACGTTGCAAGGCAAGTAAGAAAAATCAAATAACAATTTAATTATTGTGGGAGCTTTCTGTTAAAACTTTAATGTTGAGGTTCTTAAAATTATTCATTCAGTCTAAGAAATTTCGAGCATAAAACCATACAAAATTTTCTAAAAACTCGGGTAAAGGTTTGCTGTGTTTATATTTCTGTTCAGCACAGTTTGGCAAGTCCTCATGACTCGTTTAACGGAAGAACAATGTTTCCAAATTGTGGAAATTTACTTTGAAAAAAATAAATCTGTTCGCAAAGTCCTTAGAGCACTACGTTCATTTTTCGGGCTACAAAATCGGCCTGTGAGTGAGCAATTCACGCAGTTGTTGATCGTTTCGCATTAATTTTGCTCCTCTCGTTTCAAAACCATCAACAAGACAAAGTAATGGGCATACCGAAGAGAACATTGCTGCTGTAGCGCAGAATAAGACGCCGAAGTGTCGATATGTCGTCGTTCTCAATTAATTGGCCTTTGTCTTTCGACTACGTGGAAAATTTTACGGAAGGATCTTGACTTACGTGCCTATAAATTACAGCTCGTGCAGGAATTGAAGGCCTGTGACCACTGTTTGCGTCTTTACTTTTACAGATTCAGCTCGTTTTAAACTGGCCCCGAAGATGAGCCTTGTGTTTAGTGATGAAGCTGAATTTCGGTTAAATGGTTACGTCAATCAACGAAATTGCCGAATTTGGAGCAAACACAATTTTTAAGCCGTTAAACGATCACCACTACATTCATTAACATTTACTGTTTGCTGCGGTTTACACGCTGGTGACAGGCAACATCAGTCCTTATTTATTTCGAAACGGGCAAGGAGCTGCCGTTACGATGAGAGTAGGGAGAGCGCTTTCGAACAATGCAGACTGATTTTCTTTTTAAATTAATCATCTAAATATCAACGGCGGAATTTGCCATAAACCGCGCTTAACAATCGATTTATTGCAAAATCAATTTGGTGGCAACTTTATTTCCACAAGCGTTTCTGTTCACTGTCCCTCTTGTTTGTACGATTTAACGCCTCTGGATTACTTTGTATGGGGCTAAGTTAAGTCATTGCATTATGCCGACAAATCAGCAACTCTTGAAGCATTGGAAGCCAATATTCAAGACACCATTAACGCCATACCACCAGATGTATTGCAAAAAGTAGTGTAAATTCTCTTGCAGCTAAAAAAAACACCCTATAGAATAATTGAAAATATACTCAATGTTCGATTACTTTGAAATTGATTATTCTTTATACTGCGTCAAAAGTTTCTCTTGCAAAGAGAGAGAAAGAGAGAGAGATTATGCCGTTATTTTATTTCAATTGTAAGAGTAAATTGAAAATTTAAAACTCATTTTATAAAAGATCGAACTTTCGGATTGAAGGCAGCCTCTGGGCAAATGAGTTCTATGTACGAGTACTTAGGTGCAAGACACAAAATTTCTATTATTCTAAAGAAAACCAGTTGAATAGTTTAAAATCAAACACACACACTCTCATACAAACACAGCACAGATATAAAGGAATCAATGAAACTCCAATAATCTTGAGTAGCTTAGACATTTTATTAAATATTGAACTCGAACACATAAAAACATCAGCAGAGTTACAAATACACTGACGCATAAACGTGCTACTGCATCGAGTACTGCATGAAGCAATTGTTTGCTGCATCTGAGCTTTAAATGTCATAAAATATTTTTAATATTTCATTTTGTAGCATTATCAACTGGCTGGCTGGTTGGCTGGCACCCGCATTATTTGTGTTTGTTTTGTTTTTTGAAAACATGTTTTGAGACATGACTTTAGTGCAACAAAAACAACAGTAACATCATAAGCGACACAACAAACACATTGCTAAGAATCTAATCGCTGTCAAAAACTGACAGCAAACTGACAATGACACTCCACTAACTCAGTAGAGAGTGTGGAGTGGCACTCTGATGTGTAAACAACATGACAGAGCCACCCAAAACGTCTATAACCGCTCTCAGCTAAGCCACCAATACACAAAGCTTTTTCAAATCTCCAAACCACAGAAAATATAATCCTCGAATCAACGATGTGAAACATACAATTTATTTATTTTTTTCTACGAACGGGCACAATCGGAATAATCAGTGTTGCATTACAAAATGCATAATAACAAGATTAAATTTGTTCAAAATCGTATTTGTTTTCTCATGTCGTTGTAGACGTTTGTTTTTTTAATCCGTCTTAAAGAATTTGACGTAAAGCGTATGTTTGCGGGGAAAAAGCAAACATTTGTTGCACATCTTAAGGAAAATCTTATTTGTCATGGATTTTCATGTTGCTTGTGAGATGAACAAAATTCTTGTTTTCCGCTCACCGCTGGCGTCATGTAGTGATGACAAAATAAAAAAAAAGGAAATAAAATAAATACAGAAATACCAAATAGTTGTGGAAATTCGAATTTGTGTCCAAATGTCACGTTGACTAGTGCTTCCCAAAAGAGTATTTTTTTTTTCAAACAAATTATTTAACAGTTCAATCAAATCATCGTTGATTTGATGTGGTTAAATACTTCTGCAGTTTATCAAAATTTTAAGAAAAAAAATACAGGCCATCGAAATGGTGACCTCTGCTGTGTGAACAATAAAATTCAATACAGAAATATTTGAATGGTATGGAAGAGCCTTCTTCCACAAAAACAATACTAAAATGTTAAAAATTCCTAATAATTATTTAAAATGGTAGAATTAATTAAAACTCCAGAGCCGACCGGACTGGCTCTAGCGAAAACATGAATTGGAAATAAACCAACCTACAAATCTCATTACATTTCATATTCGTCGATTAGTGAAGCGATTATTAATTCACGTTTGTTCTGTTTTTCGATGACAAATGATTTTCATCAGTCTGTCTGATGATGTTTAATGAATTTACAAACATTTATGCAAAAACTTTTAATTATTTACAAATTACAATTGGAGAATACAACTAAATAAAATGAGATAAAAAACCACATCACCAAAAAAATACACACACACACACGCACACACATGCACAGACGCACTGAAAATCTATAAAAAATTTACATAAATTAAAATCACAGGAAGTCTCTCGTTGTAACTCAAATATGTTTTACATTTCTATTTTTACATTTAAATATTTTCTATTCAACGCGATGATGGCTGCAATTACGATGATAAAATTTCAATTAAAATTTACATTGGCTTTTAATAATTCTCTAAATTGATTCATTAAACCTCAGAAATTCGAAATAATATAAAATTTCAATTCACTTAGTGAAGGAGCAGGCCACAACAACAACAAATGATAACAAGTAAGAGCGCTATAGTGAGCAGTGTCGAATCCTCACACAACTATGAAGCACTACAAAAGTGCGTTGCGACAAAAAAATTTATTGGTACAGTATTGCAATTTAAAGATTTTGACTTAACTGAATGCGAATGTTTCCTTTTTATAGACAACAACTAGTTTCTGAATTTTATGAACCCCTGCTGGGGATTTTGAGCTTCAAAGTTCCCCGTTTTACTTCTCATTTTTAAATAAGGGGGACTGATTTATTAAATTCTCTTTTAATTTGTTTGTATATTTATGCCTGCATGCGCACAGGCCCTACGTTATAAAATGAATCGATGACTATGACTCACAATTGGAAAAATGGCGATATACAAAAAATGTATCGGGAATTACTTTTACATACCACTGACAGGCCATACCGTTAAAAGATTACCAATTAAAAACAGTTACCTTCGCAGTAAATTGCGCCCCTCGTAGTGATGTTTCATAGGATGCTTCTGCAACTAGTTTTAGATTCCAAAGCTGTATATCCAAAAGCGGCATTAATCTTGCGCACTGAAACTTATGTCGACGATATTCTCTCCGGCGGCCATATAGTGGAAGAAGTTCTCTCGGCCCAGACGCAGCTTATAGAATTTTTAAAGTCAACGGGATTCCAATTGAAGAAAAAAAAATGCCGCAAAGAATTCCCAATTACTTGCGTAATTGCCAAAAGAAGATCTCTATGACTTTGATTTTCTGCGCTTTGATGAAAAAAGCTCAACAAAAGTCCTTAACATCAAATGCAATGTAATCGATAACTTATTTTCTTACAATTTATCCCAGATGGATGAAAGTAAAATGATCGCGAAGCGTAAAATTCTTTCAACTGTTGCATGATTATTCAATTCCGCTGGATGCCTTGCACCCATCAGATCAAAAATTCTCATGCAACAATTATGGGTCGAAGGTTTACAATGGAAGGAAGAAGCTTTTTCAGATTTTTTTGCAAATATAGAATATTCTTGCTTATGATTTGTGAAGAATAGATACAATTTCTATACCTCGCTGGCTACAATGCACCCTGTCAGATCCTTTTGAAAGTTACGGGTTTTCAGATGCCTCCAAAATTCATAGCCACACTTTTTTCACGAATTTATTCTAATAAATCCATATGTTCGATATTTTTGATATTTTGGAAATGTTTTCCATTTTTTTCTCGTAAAATATAAGTTTGACCACGCGAAGAAAAACATGGTTAAGATAACCATGTTCTAAAAGCAACATAATGATAATAATATCCTCTTAGAATGAGAGAAAAGCCATAAAGTGATTGCTAGCAGTTGAGGTACGACCACAGGTCACTAAAGCCATCGACCGCATTTTAGTCATGGCGCTAACTATTTAAGCCGCAGAACCCTCACGCATAATTTGATCAAAAACCAGAAGAATTTTGTATATTATGTCCAACAAGAACACTTTTTGGAGTTATTATATTATTTTCGTATAGTTATAAGACTTTGGTTGTGGTTGGTATTTTAGCTAAAATTCCATTGTTCAACTCAAACATGTTGCAATTTTTATGGTTGGAAATCATTTAGTAATTAGATGTAAACAATAACTTGTTTGCCGCAACTAAAGTAAAGTTTAACATTTTTTTAAATAACCATTATATGTTTGTCCCAACAATATATTATTCCAGTGAATATAATATGGTTGTCGTGATTTTTTTAATAATATTACATTTTGTTTTTAAGTTTTTTATGAAATTTAGTTTCCCTTGGTGATTTTTCAGTAAAATTTTGATTTGTTCAAAGAATGTAAATTTTTTGGATTCCAATTTTAATGTTTCGATAAATTTTTAACGATACATTGAATTTCTATTACATTTCGATATGTTTGATAAAATTTCGAATTTTGTTGACATTTACAGTTTTTTTTTAAACCAAAAATATTTGGTGAAGTTCTGATTTTTAATATAAAAATTTTATTGTTCCTAATTTTACTGTTTTATGCGAATTTTTAAGTTGTGGCCAAATTTATGTTTGATACATTTTTGGCAATTTTACTCGTATATGGAAATTTGCAAAGATTTCGATTGTATCGGTGAAATTTTAGTTTTTGGTGGAATTTAAAATTTTCGGTGAAAACTTCAAAAATTGGTGATATGTGTTTCATAAGATATTTTCTTAATAAGAAACTTTTAATAAAAAATTCCCTTTTTTGGGGAAAAATAAAATGTTTGGTGAATTGAAGATTTTAAGATATTCGGTGAAATGCGTTTTATTAGTTTTTTTTTGCGAAAATATTGGTTTTTGGAAAAGTTAAAATTTTTTTAGATTTTTATTTATGTCGAAATTTTATATTTTTGGCCAATGAAAAAAAGGTGGGCTTTTTTTTTTGGGTGACTATTTCATGTAAATTTTCTATTTTGGTGAAAATATTTACCAGACTTTTAGACATATTTGTCTAAATGTTTTTTTTTCAATAAAATCAAGATTAACTTTAAACAAGTGCGAGTAGGTTCGAATAGAAATTTAACGATTTTTTTACGCATTCAAAAAAAATATGTCTATCTGTGAAGCAGATAAGCACACACTTGGCCGAGCCACCTAACAGGCGTTGAAATTATTGTCACAAGCGTTAGAAAATTGGTATGTCGCCTAAAGAGGTGTCGCATTTGTTAGAGACCGCAATTAAAAATGTTAATTTCTTCGAAACGAATTCCGAAGAGTTGTTAAATTTAAATGTACAAGATAAAAAAACGTCGTAAGACAGCGATACGAACGCTTGAAAAATTGAAAACACTTAAGGCAGCGAATCATGACCTTTTTTCCAATATTAAGAAGCTGCGTTTAAGCAAATACTGAAGCGTTGGGTTGGTTGATAACCCTGATAAAACTGGATAAAGCCACTCGCCTGATTAATTAAGATTAGGTGATGATTAAGACACAACAATTTAAAATGAAATAGACAAGTTAATAACACAGTTAACAGCTTAATTAAAGGTAACATTTGTACGTTAAATGTAAAATTATGTAAATCAAACAAACCGAGTTCACGAGATAGACACTTTCCCCTTTAAGTTTGAGAGTTTTCATTTTGGGTCTGGTCTCTGTGTGTATTTTGTTCTTCGGCCGTTGTTCTTCTAAGTATAAAAGAAAAACAACAACAAGACAATCTGAATTTATTGTTAAGTGCTGATAAAAGTAGCCCACTGTGCTGCTGACGGCAAGTTACCAGGTAACACAAATTATTATGTAAAGGGTGCATTTTTTGGTGTTTAGTCTTGAAATACGTGGGTTAAACTTTTTGATTTGAAAGAGAATTTTTGAAACATTTTTATTTGAATCTCAGACGCCCAAGAGGCTGAGTTTATAATAGTTTTCTTTTTTATGGATTTACAGGTCCATAAATTCATCTCGCTTTTGGACTCACCATTCGAAAATCACATGTTCAATCCAGCTTCAATAAAAAAACATCCCCCTTTTAAAAATTTTACAAATTTATTCTTTCATTGTAGCCACCTAAAAAATGGAAATTATCACCATCACCATCATCATCGGCATAATAAATTTTACCATAATGGATGGCTAATGCTGCTGTTGGGTTCCAAGACCTATTTTCCATTCCTTTGTTCCAAATTGATTTGCATAAGTTGATGAGAAGAGTATAATGCTGGACTTCTTTTTTGATATCTTTTCAATACTCATTTGTTTAGCTAATCTTCTAAATTGAATTGTTGGATTTTTTGTCGTTTTCTTTTATAACAATTCTACCTGCATGTCAGTCCTCTCCCTCTCTCTCTCTCTCTCTCTTTGTGCTTTAGTGTTGGTTTCATTTCTACGTTTGATAAGGTGGGTGTTAATTTCCACGTGTTGATTACAACGCTTTAAAAACTGCTCAGCGGGAAACTTTTTTCAAAGAAATTCAAAGCCAAAAAATAAACACAAAAAATATCAATCTACATGAAGTAAAATATTCGAAACGAACATGCAGGAGGGGGTTGTTACTAAACGAAGTGTATTAAATTCGCATTGAGCAAATAAATAAATTTCAACTGGCCATTTACCTTGTGTTTCTTTTCGGAAAAAATATTTCTAATTGTTGTAAATATTTATCTTATCATCGGTAAACTGCTTAAAATAGCCCGCAAAATACCTGCAAATCCGCTAATTAAGGCTTGGCATGGTTCGAAAGGTAAAAACAAAGCAAGGCATGCATCATTATGTTTTATGCATTTTCCAATACTTTTTCACTTTTTGGTGAAATGCTGTGGTTGCAAAATGCAGCTCTATTATCTTCCCTTATCTTTTTTCTTTTATGTTTCCAATGTTTTGCTGTTGTTGTTGCTGTTGTTGCCGTTGTTGCCGCTTTGCAGCATCTTTTTCAGAATTTAATTGCCACTACTAAATCCTTATCTTACGAATTATAGTTTTGCCACTTGAATAAAAAGAAGGTGCACCAGCCTGGCATTAACCTACATTTAGACAGGAGATTTTCTCCTTTTTAAAATCTTAAGCCTGTAGGGCGTAGCGTTAATTACAATGTCAGATAAAGAGAAAAAGGATGTACGTGTACTTTGCGTGTGTATGTGTTTGAATGGGTAAGGACTTTATTTCGTACAGTTGAAATGATTAAAGGAACGAGTACTTAACTTACAGCATTTGGAAGAAGATTCATTTGGAAGAAGATACTTTAAATCCTTTTTATGCAAGAACGTATAACACTGGCAAATTTTGTTATACTGATATGTGTTTTATGAAACTTGTGCGTGTATGTGTGAGCCGAATTCAAGTATATATTAGTCAACTTATTGGACATTCTTATGTTTCCTCATGAACATTTTATAGAATATTTAGCGGCGTTGTTATTTAATAGCTAAAAACCTCTGCACGTTTTGCAATCAGATTCTTCTAATTTTGTTTACTGGCAATGGGCTCAAATGTCGTATTTCGCGTTTCGCTAGTTTCATCAGAACGAATTTATTTTAATATTATTTATTTTGTTTTTGTTTTTCGGGTTTTATAATTTGCTACGATATTTTATTAATTAATATCCTATTAGATTGTTACAACGGAAGCTGTCAGGCCCTCCATTGGAATCCTAAGTGTTTCTAAGACTTGAAGACTTATAGCAGAATTTTTTTGCAAATATTTTGGTAGCAAATTTCAGCCTGTTACTGTTTAAGGAGAGTTTTTTGCCCTTTTTCATGAAAGGCACAAAACGAGACCCGATCAACGAGGGTTAAAATGCTCATCGTAGAGATTTATAAAAAAAGTTCTCAATACACCTTATACGAAAAATATAGGGATTACAAGGTCTTTCCTGCCGGAATCCGTTGCCACGCCTTCTAGCTTAATCACGCGGAAATACGGATGACACGCCCTCTAGCTTAATCACATCCATTTTTAGCGTGTTGATTGACAATTGAATAATTTACATCATGTTTGAAGACGTTTGCTCAGATATTTCAAAGGACAAAAACAAATTTATATTTGCCATAAATAAAAAATAAGGAGATTTTAATTCACCACTTCTCGGGCTTGAACACCAGTATTTACATTTCAATCAACATCACGTTGTTCTCATGTACTAAGATTCCCATCTCTACCATTATCAACCATCAACTTTGGGTAGTGATATTTTACTTACTTCCAAACTATAAAATCGATATATTAAGTAGAATTTATAATAAAAATTAAGTTATTTAAACAGCTAAATAAAGAGTTTTCAATAAGGGCGGGTTCATGTTTAAAGAGAGTAGTTCAACACAACATAGTTGATGCAACCATAATCTAAAAGCAATATATTATGATTGAATTATATGGTTGTAGACATATCATATTATTATAAGGTATTAGTACGATAGAAAAGCAAACAATATATAATAGTGATTGGGAGGTATAGACGCAGGCGACTAAAGGCATCAAACGCTTGATGGTCAAGGAGCTAATTTCTTAAACCACACCAACCCAATTTCACATATTAATCAAATTAGGAACACTTTATGGTTAGACTTATTATATTATTTTTGTATAGTTAAAAGACTTTGTAGTAAGAATTTTTTTAAACAATAACTTATTTAAAGTAACTAAAGGAATGTTTAAAATGTTTTCAAATAACTGCTATATGTTTGCCACAACAATATTTTGTTGTAGAGAGCGTAACGTGGTTTTCGTGACCATGCTACAACCATGTAATGAAATTATATTTTTGTTTGAAAGGCCTATGTAAATTATAACTTCTTTGATTTGGCTGTCACGGATACTAGAGATATGATTTCCAATGACTCACTTAAACTTGAACGATTGCATGGGTTGCGTTGACATTCAGGGCATTGTTCAATTGCGACTTATTGATATGAACCCTATCACTACGGAAAACCCCACAAGAAAATAGTTAACGGAGTCAAATCTCACGATCAATTAGAGTATTCCCCGTGTAGAACATAAAGTGGTTTTGCTGAAAGCACAGACTATCAATTTTTATCTATCTGTAGCACTTGACCGCAGGGCCAAAACTCGCACCAAACGGTACCTTTTGTCGGCTAAATTCACGGTGGTGCTCTAAACTCTCTCCAACCAACACAGTGCGCAAACCGAGTTGACGATGGTCACTAACCTTGACACTTCGGGGTAGATTTGCAATGCAGGATCAATTTCCGACCAGGGTGCTCGACAAAGTCCTTTGACAGCTTTTTCAGTGCTTTTAGCCGTCGATTTTTTTTCAAATGACAATCTATCGAATATCGGAAAACCCGGGTTTTGCCTTTGAGAAACCGGTTTACGATTTTTTTAATCTCTTTTTAATCGAATAAAATTGATAGTATAGGTCACTAACGATAGTCCCGATTATTAAAAATGTTGCACTACAGTAAAAAGAAACACGTTATCATTGTTAAAACCGAATGATATTTGACAGAGTCAGCAAAAAGCTCCCAGTTCCAATACGATCTTGTCAAAGGTGCTAGCGATTTGAATAGGGATGATAATTTGGATTTTCAAAGTTGTACTTTTTAGATCTATTTTCACTTAATGACATAACATATCGTACAACTAAACGGCAATAAATAAAAGTTTTTCTTTTAACCGCCTAACCTGTATTTTTGGTTTTAAAAAACCTAATCCGGTTTTTCGCAAATTTCAAATATTCTACTTATTCGAAAAGCAGTTTTAGGAAAACGTCGAGTAATAGATAATCTTAGTTCGGGTCCAAAACTTATATTCGTCATGCTGAATTCTGTGAAGGGCAAGAAGTCGACTCCTTTAATTTTTCGAGGATAGCGGCAACGATCTAGACCGATCAGAAGTTGACTTGACAAACGAATGTTGGTTGATTATTTAGCGATCTGGTCACAAGACGTAGGAGAGTCGATTTAAGTTTTATTATTTCATCATGCTTCAGTGGATGGATAATAAGCAACTGATCCTACAGACACCACCAACCCAACATGGATATTTAATGAGCCGCTATTAGTGGCAAAACCGCAACAGAGAATTCACATCACATTTTTCTGAATGTCTTTGAGACATCAATAACTTTCATTCTCCTATTATGAATCAAATCATAAATGTGTTGAAATAAAACTCACATCGCAGATAAAGAAACAAAATCTACTTGTGTAACTTCTTCGGTGAGCACATTGTGGTTTATTCGCATTGAGAAGAAAGACCAGAAATTGAAACTTCATAACAAAATTTTCTTTAAATTAGAAAAGAATTAAAATACGGCCAAAGAGCAGCTGCTTTTTTTTTCTTTGTTGGCTACTTGGGTTAGGAAATTATTTAGATATTCTCCTTAAAATTAAAGCAATAAATTATCATTAATTACAAGAAAATTGTTGTGAAAAGAAAGGTTTACAATAGAAAGGATAATGCTCTGCTTCTACTATTTTTTTTTTTTTACAAATACGCACCCATACATGCACAAGCAATTCATTTGCGAGTGAATGAATGCTCTTTTAAAGAGCAGACAAACAGCAGAAATGGTAAAGTCAGCCTTTTAAACAAATCAAGCTGTCAACAAACAACAAATTCTTTAAAATTGTAAACCAATCCCATTGTGCACATAAACCTACAGCCATATAACGATATGACGATACAGAAACCACGTGGTAATGATGAGTCTATTAACATTTGCCCAACACATGTTATCAAGGATAATTCACAGCCATGTATGTTTTCACACCGACAGACAAACAGACAGACCGACAGTCAGACAGACATACAGCAAATAATCCCTACAAAGCAAAAGAAACCGCGGCGTCCTTTTCAAAAATAGACAAACAAAAAGTGGAAAAAAAAACCTTTGGAGAAAAACGTCAACAGGATATGCATGATCTACATTCTATATACCAAAGAATTTCACACCTACAAATAACGTCCCTCTAGACCAAGGATATCATGCTGCACACACTGCTAACAAAGGTGTCGATTATTAGAAAATAAAAAGGAATATGGAAAATCATGCAAGCAAAGCAACTGGCTTCTTTGAAGAGAAAAAGAAACTCAACTCATCTGAACTGAACTGAACTGAATTAAACCAAACTGAACAAAGTAACCAAAAACTTTTCTTATACATTTTTTGTTGTTGTGGAAAATCGTACAGAAGAAACCTTAAAAATAAGATTCGAACAATAGAGTTTGAAGATGAGGATGTACATGCACACACACACACACACGTACATGCACACACATCAATGATTGATTGTGGTTTGTAGTGCATTTCAACACAATCTCTGCTGCCAAACGTTTAAAAGATGAATAAATTTTTGTGGGAGACCCACTTTGATATTCGTATTTCTATGAATTTATTTATTGTAACAAAAAAACTATCCTTTGTTCAATAATGTATCTTTTTTCAACATGAATTTCGTTCCTCTTTTTCAGGTTATCCTTTTAAATATTTGTGTGTGCTGAAAGATTTGCAATAAAACTATGGGCGGGGTGCTGTGCAGTAGGGGATGATACATACACCTTCCTCAGTAGTTAATTTAAATTTTGATCTTCTTTTTGCCATTACTCCATTTCAAAGGAAGGCAGTTACTTGTAGTTGATGAATCGAGCGAACGATACGTGCCACATGCGGGATACATTTGGACGTTTTCGAATCAAGGTATAACAGAAGTCAATTGATCATTTGTATTCGTAATTTCTTTAAGGAACTATTTATTAGTTGTATCATATCTTTGACGTTCAATGGGAGGAGGGACAAAAAGGATTTTCAATTCTAGAGGGGATTCTAATCCAATTGTCACATTTGTACACAACTCATATTTAGTTTGACAGAGCCAAAAGCGATTGATGCAAGTTCTCCGATTTTGTTTGCAATTTGCCCGGAAAAAATAGTTCAAGTTGAAATTTAAATACTCTCACAAATAAAAGCCTGACTTTGAAGCTTAAAATTTAATTATAAAATTTAATTATGAATGCCTGAGGAAGGCAATAGGGGGCTTACAATTACTTAAGGCCTTATTATCGCATTAAATGAGGTCAGAGCCGCAATAAAATAAGATTATGTTGGAAACGAGCAGGCTGCTTAGAAAACAGGGGAGTCCCAAACAGTAGCTATACTGTTAAGAACACTGATCCCTGGTTTGAGTTAGAATTTGCTCGGCATTGCAGAGCTTTAGCTATAGATATCAAAACGATTTATTAGGCTGTCTCTGGAAAAATCAGAGAAGATTCGGATGCTAGATAAGAGTGAGCGCAGACACTACGTTCTAACATAGAAAAGTCAAAGGTCATCAAATATATGTCATTGAGAGCTGGGCAATGGCAGATAATGCTGCGACCTTCTGCCATTGCCCAGCTCTAAATTCTCGAAGAACAAGAATAAAAGTATCGATATTTCCGAGAGGTATGTATGAGCTCTCACTGAACAAGGTAATTGGCTCAATTCATAACCTCAATCTGTTCCAGTGAAAGATAAAGGTCGCACAAGCGATTCAATAGGTGGTGGTTCATAGACCCTCGGCATTAATAGTAGCAGTGCATAGCTGGACAGAAAATTTACCAAAGATTCGATGCTGCCATCCCTTGCCCTTCAGACAATATTGTCTGCTCTTCTTGTAAGCTTAAGTGCCCTGATAGAATACTTGTATAATCTTGTTAACTTTGGCCTTTTTCAGTTTAAGCAGGATTATCGTTGTATTTGCGTTTGTGTCAATCCCCAATTTTATAGTTATTTTTATCTTAGTGGTTGCGTTTAGTTGTTCCACAGTAGGACATGGGTTATCTTTGTCCCATTTTTTAACCCAGCCCAAGTAGCATCAAATAACTCCGCATTATCTAAGTTTAATTTCTGTTCTCTTTTGGCTTTGATTGCCAGAGTATTCGCTTGTTTATTAGCAAATGCTCCCTGGCGATCCCACATCCAAACGATGCACAGTGTGTGCTTCAGCTAAATAGTGGCGTGGTGGGAATAGGAAGCGTAGAGGACACCACTCAAAAAACAATATTTACTTTCGGGTATATAGTCAACTACAGCAATGAGGTTCTAAAATTTTTTTTACCAATTCCCTTGTTATTAATCCGCATAGGCTCGAAAGCAGCTCGAAATGTGTGCAATCGGAAATGAGGGCGTGATCGGCACATGCAATATAAATTATTTTTAAGTCACACATTGTAGGATCAACTTGTTATGAGTATTTTTTACATATTTCATATTACTTAACTGACAAAATGTAACAGCGATAGTCTTAAAATTTTGATAAAACTTCGCATCGACCAGAAAATCCTAGTGTTCTCTTACAGTGGGCATTAGTAGACAGACTTTGAATATACATTTTTGGTTTTACTGAGTTTGGATAGCAAAGTAGACCGGGTTGACCGAAGAAAAATTATCATACTGGCCTGTTATAATAACATATTAATTAGAGTGGTTGGCTTAGGTTTCAATCGGGTTAAAAACCCGGGTTTTAGGTTTTACAGAACTTCGGGTTTTTTTTTTAATATTCGAATGTCGTAAAAATCAGGATTTTTGAAATAAAGACTTGGTTTTAACGGGTTTGACGAGCTTTATTTTTAAGTTTACGCAATAGGATTTCTAATAAAGCGTAAAAGTTTGTTAGTAGATATAAAGGAATAACTAAAGAATTTAAGAATTCAATGTGTTTTAAAAATCGGGTAGCATTATTGTCAGAAACACATGATAAAACGGGGATCTAAAATGTGGAGCCAAGGGAAAAAATAAAAAATTTCACTACTACCCCCAAAACGACTTAGTTTAAAACCCGGTTAACCGATTAACCGGTTTATTCTAAATTTTCTAAAACACAATTAGGTTTTTTAATTAAAAATACATATTTGAACTATTCACATTAACGATTAATTTTAATATAATAATACGCTATTCAATTGCAGTGTCCTTAATCGGTGGACGGCGTCTCTAATATTCGAAATACTCCTTCACAAGCTTTTAAGCTATTCAATCAGTTGCCCCAGCAAAGGATCTTTTTTTTTTTTTAAATAACAACGTTTAAATATATATTTCCTATCTTTCCAAGCATTGTACAATGCACGTGTTTGACATATTCAGGCTGCTGAAATTTAATTATGTTGTCAGGATCACACAAACTCTGAAAGTCTCTTAAAAATGTTTCTTCAAAAGTAACAGTGTTTTTTTTTAACAAAAACTTGTACATTGTGTTTAATTGCATTTTATCTTCTCTGTAGTTGTAATTAATTAAAACTTGATTAAAATGTCAGCTACACATTCCTCCTGGGCCTGCTCACGCAATACATTTAATTCGAATTAAGTTTCTAATTGACCAAACGCATGTACGCAACATCTTTAACCATTTCCCGCTCTAAAGTAAAAATTAATTAAATTAATCGTGCAAAACATATAAAAACAACAAGAAATCTAATACAAACATCATACGCGTAGTCACATACATCTGATGCCAGTGTTTAGTTTTTATGATTGAGTCCTAAACGAGGCAGGAAACGTTACTAGTCGACCAGCCACCATTGGCGAGTATTCGTATCCCATATGGACAACAAGTCAGACTAATGTTTATTGCAATGTTCGCATTAAATGTTTTACGAGGATTTGTAATATTTGTTGGTGAAGTTGTTTTATTTTTAAAATTTTAGCCAGACACACACACACACACACACACACACGCGCGCGCACGTATGCGGACTTTTAGAGAAAATGTTTTAGTTTATTGCTCTTACTTGCTTCCAAAAACAAAATTCGCAACAATAAATGGGAAAAGGAAAAAAAAATCTGAAGTAACAAGAAAAATGAATTAAAAAATTTGACTGTTTTTCTTTTTCTGTTTAAATTCCGTTTCGAAAGTGAAGAAAATCTTGAATTTATTTCGTGAAAAATAAAAAAAAACACACACACAGGCAAACAACTTTAAAAACAGAATATTATTTTATTATTTTAGTTTTCCCTGGCCCGTGAGTTAAATCAATGACTAAGAAGAGCAGAGCAAGACCAACCAACTGTCTTATCGAGCAGACCTCTATTGGGTTAACAATGTCATAACCGAGTACAATGGCTGCACACAATTGGCAACCAACCAACATTGTGTGTTGGCCCTATAAAACATGTGAGTTGAATAGAAATTAGTGGCGCATAAAAAGAGCTGGCTTTTGCCATTGTTGTTTTACTAGAGGAAAAAAGGAACAAAACTAAAGGACAAACGTCAAAAAAAAAAGGAAAAATGAAAGTCCTGTGGGGATTCATAAGGCAGTTACACCAAGTTAAGCTAAAGGTAACTAAAAGTCAGGGAGTCGTAAAAGGAAAAAAAATCTTCTTGTAAGAAACTAAAAGATTTAATATTTATTATTTTTGCCAATAGATTTTTCATTTTAGGACTTAAGAATGTGACATAGACGTAATACGAAACACACATGAAAGCATTAGATTTATTTCGTCTGCAGACCTTTAAGGTTGGAATTCTTTAATGCATTAAAAGAACGGAAAATTATTATGGAGTTATTCAACTTTACCTCCATGCGGCTTAAATAAACTTTCCTTTTATTTGAAAAATATCCTTCTTGTGGAATGACTGAAAGAATAAATTATTTGTATTGTCTGTTTGGAGAAAAAGTATTTATTCTCTTCAAATACTCGTATACAGCTGCTTATGCAGAGGATAGCAAAGGATAAGCTGGGATATTAGTAGATCATGGAGACACTCGTAAGTATTAAATACAAATGTTGCAAACTAATTTGATTTCACAATTATATTTTGCACAACATGAAGGTCGCTTTTTAGGCATTTTTTATTTCACTTCCTTATTGTATTTCTGAAGATTTTGTGTCGTCTCTTGCTTAGTCTTCTGTTTGGTGAACTGGATTGCTATTTGTCCGGTTCCACTGCTGTCAGTTGGATTGGTCACACTCGTTTAATTGCGGCAAAATATACAACCATATTTTTCTACAAGACCAAATGATTTACTCCGATAGAATTTTCAGAGGATGGAGCTAAACGTAGTAGTATTGGAAAAAAAAAGAAAAAATATTAATCGATTAATAATTCGTATGGAAAAAATAATCGATTAATTTACCTCAGGTTAAAAACGAACGTAATTAACAGAAGAAATTATTTATAGTATTGCAAAAAACAAGTTTGTTCAAGTTATTTGCTTGGTTCTGAGTTTAAGAGGGTTTTTTTTTAAATTGATTTGTTTAAAATAAAATTTAGAATTAAGAGTTTTGACAGGCGCATTTGTAGTCAATATATTCTTTTTTTTAGTAGCGGTTGCACCTGCGTTGGAAGAAAGGCTCTGTAATGGTACAGCAGTTCCAATTACAAGAAATAATTTGTTGCAAGTGTGTAAAGATTGAGGTACTCCGTTTTCATTTCATCCCTCACATTAACCATATGTCGTTTTAATTCGGGAATTGGGGCGTTCAGGAAGAAGCCTGAATTATTTTTGCCCTAGCCCGAATTCAATAATGAGGAGAAAATGTATATCTGAATAAGGCAGTGCCGTATCACCCCCGCTATACAGCTAATTAGTCACTTATAGACGAACGGCCTTGTGGCCAAACGTCATCTAAACGTGTTTCACATTAACTGTTCCTTTCGAATACACCAACTAATACAAGGACGATATGGATCAACGTTATTTAATGTTGCTAAGAATTATTGAACAGAAAAACAGAAAACAGAAAAAGAATGGGAGTCAAAATATTGAAACCATAAACTTTTCCAGGCTATAGAAGCTACGATTATAATTCCATTCTATGAAATGTTGACAACTAAACTCGATGGGTATAAATTTGAAACTAGTTTAGTAGGAGTTTTTGCGAATTTAATAAAACCCTGCTTCGTTTTTGATTTGGTCGAATTTTGAAAATTTGACGCAAAATAAGCTCCAGTTTAAAGGCATCGACGAGGGCGGATCAATAAGTCCGTGAATTTTTGAATAAAACACGGTTTTTTGCAAAACAAAAATTTATTTTTCAACATAATCTCCTTTTAACTCAATACACTTAGCCTAACGTTTCTCCCGTTTTTGTGTCCCTTCCAAAAAATAGGATTTTTCGAGGTCCTTAAATAAGGCATTAGTTTGGTCAATAATTCATCGTTGGAGCTAAATCTCTTTCTACCGAGCCAATTCTTTAGGTTTGGAAATAGGAAGTAGTCACTAGGGGCTAAATCCGGAGAATATAGCGGATGAGGTACCAATTCGTAGTCCAATTCATAGAGTTTGTGCACCCATGCATGATCTTGATGGCCATATGGGGTCGTTTTCTTTTTAAATCTCTTTAAATCGGCCTAATGAGTTTGCACAATATTCGTCGTTTATTGTTTTTCCTTTTTGAAGGTAATCGATGTGGATTATCCCGCGTGCATCCCAAAAAACTCTTGCCATCACCTTATTGGCCGTCAAACTTACCTTGGCCTTCTTCAGAGCAGGTTCACCCGGAGAAACCCATTGTTTAGATTGCTGCTTGGTCCCCGGCATACAGTAATGGATCCATGTTTCATCCGCAGTTACAAAACGCCGCAAAAACTCATTCGGATTGCGGTTAAACAACTCCAAACAATCCTTTGAAGTTGTCACACGTTTACGTTTATGGTCAATAGAGAGCAAACGCGGCACCCATCTTGTAGACAACTTTCTTAAGCGCAGCTTATCACTTAAAATCGAAACCACACTGCTTTATGAAATGCTTATGGCATCAACAATCTCACGCACTTTTACTCTTCGATCGGCCAACAATATGAAGAACTTGGTCCTCATTTTGATCTCGGTACTTTTTACGGCCGAAAATTTTGAATATGAACTTGTCCTAATTTTGACATTAATGTTTTTGTGCGGATCATAATTACTTCATGCACTGGGCTTGTCTTTCGACTATTCCTGGTCCCTTCTAAAGCAAACTTTACAAACGAGCAGGGACTACACGTGATTTATGCTAGGATGTGCCGGCAAATGTTTCATGAAAAGTTGTAAGCAATAATTGAATCGTTGCACGATATGTATGACATTACATGATTTTGGAAATATTGGAAAACAATGAAATTCTAGCACCACTCTGATTTTAAATTATGATAAATAAGCGGTTTTGTGATCTTTTAAGTTTTTAATGTTCAAAGTGAAAAGTAATAAAATGTCCCCCCAAATTCCCTTAAAACAAAGCACCGAATATCTTAAAGAATATTCCAAATTAAATACTAGATGAAATTTTTAGAATGATTTTATGGCCCTTTAAAACCTTTTTTCTTTTTGATTTTTGTTGCTGTCAATTCAAAAGTTCTTCATCATTAAATCAAAATTTTTTTTTACTTTTTTAACACAGCCTCCTGATAACGCGGGCAAGGAAAATGTTGTTCAACTAAATGAATTCTCGGAAATATAAAAATGTATATTGACGTTTTATTTCTTGGTTTTTTGTGCCGATCGCAAGTACTTGTATTGTAGTAAAATAATGAAAATAGTCGTAACCCAATGTGCGACACAGTGATGTTTAAATATTTTGTTGAAAAGTGTAAGAAAATATTTACATTTTTTTTGTACGGCCCGGTGCAACGGAAGCCAATAAGAAAATAGAATTATTCATAAAATCGATCTCAAATTTCTATGGCGTTTTCCTTTCAACACATGTCCGTGTTGTTGTAATTGATTTACACGAATAATATAAACAATTTGTGTGATGGTGTTGAAATAAGGATGCAAAACAAGGTTCCTTAAAGGATCAATTATATGTAATAAACACTCCTTAGCTGTGAACGCACTTATGTTAATTTCATTTAAAGCACTTCAAGGCGCCCAAATGTAGGCGACTCCAAGGTGTAAAATTACTCATTAACATACATGTCAATGCATGTGCAACAAATGTGCTTAGGAAACATGTGACAAGGAAACTTAATAAGACAATAATTTATTTAAACAACTCCAGCACCAATGAGAGTTGGATGTTTAGAACAAAAAATATTTCACAAAAAAAGTCTTTTTTTGGATTTGGGCATCTGTTTGTTTGGGATTTTTTCAGTTTTTCCTTGCGCAGCTGTTTTATAGACTATTTTTCTAAGTCTGTAGAAGAAAATTGAGACATGAAAGAAAATTATTATTCTTGGTTGGGCAGAAATTAACAGGAAACATCTTATTTCACGTGCTTTTTGCCACAAAATTTGCTCTTGAACGCAAAGATGCGTAGCTAAAAAGGGATTTGGTCATGCTTTTAAAATCCAGGTAGCCAGGAGAACTCTGTCCGCATGACTTAATAAGACAGGACTTTTAATATTGTGGCTGGCAGTGAAGCATTAAATCGTAATGTTATGGCCGCTTAAATAGAACGAAATGGTTTCTATAGTCTTCTTTAAATGCCAAAGAATTCAGCGAATATTGAAAAGATTTTTTAGGTTCGGAATAAAAAAAATTTAATTGGGAAACTGCTAAGAAGCCCATAAGAAAATATTATGTCTTGGCAGCTTCTTATACAAAAGACGGATTTTGTAAAAAAATTAATTGTGTCATGATCACGACAACCATATTATATTCTCTTCCACTATAATATTGTTGTGGTAAACATATAATAGTTATTTAAAAGCATTAGTATAGTTAGGCTTAACAAGTTATGGTTTACTTTTAATCATCAATCCGACCAACTATAAACATTTTTGGCTTTATTATGGTTCTAAGAGGACCATATTATTATTATAAACACTTGTAATATGATTTGTTTACAACCATATAATTCAATCATAATATCTTGTTGAAGACATGTTTTTTCTTTGCGTGTTTTTTCAAGGGTAAAATTACGTAACCCTCCCTAACCAATTACCATTTTCAAAACCGAGCAGAACGAAATCTTTAGCCCCTACATTTTTAGTTAAGTAATCCAAAGAGAGGCTTAGTTTGAAATAATATTTCCCCCGCTTAACTTTCTGCTCGATAGGCCCTTAAATAAAATGAATTCATCTCACCCAACAAAAGTTAATATTTTAAATAAAATTCTTTAAATTTCAGTTACCTTAAAAATGATTTTTTTTTGGATATCGCCAGGAATTTCATGTAAATAAATATTTAAATATTATATTTCAAAAATGAAATTGCAAATAAACAGTGATAAAGAGAAACAAATATTTTCGTTCTATTAAAAAATTCAAATCATTAGGAAGTTGTTGTCAAACATAAATTTTATTTTATAACCTTGTATTGTTTGTGTATTGATACATAAATGCACACAAGCACTAAGACCTCGATGGTCGCGGTTAATAGTAACCGAAAAAATGCAAGGCATAGTCAAACGAAGCAAATCAAATAAATTTGTCTGTAAATTTTTCTTGATTTCTTATTGGTTGTTTTCAGAATATAAAAAGTTCATCAAATCTCTAATACTGATATTTACTTGAACAAGGACTTTTAAATATTTATTTTAATTTTTGTTCCTAACTATTGGCTATTCCTTTATAACTAATCGAAGTCAATGGGGAAATCTTCCTTTACATTTAAACTTCAAATGTTGTTTTGACTTTTTGAGAAGCCAGCACGTTGTCTGTAGCGAAACACATCGAAACCGAAACGAGACAATTCAATTCGAGGAAGTAAAATAAGCGACGCTTAGCGAAACGATGCAAATCGAAAAGGCGCAATTTGTAGCCTTAGTGTAGACATAAATACAGCAACAGTAATAAAATACAGCAGCATAAGTATATTAGGAGGGCTTCATTGATGCAGGACCAAAAATGTTAAGTTTGTTTACAAAATGTTAATTTGATCGTTCCTGAGAAGGTCTTAAATATTATATAAATTTTAATTTAACAAAAATCCAATGATTCTGAGAATGATCCAGTAGAGCCTCTGTATAAAAAACACTTCACGCAAAACGAAAACCATGGTTGAGGTAATCATAATCTAAGCGCAACTTATTGCACATAATAATAATATAGTTCTCTTCGAACGATACAAAAGCCATACATTTATGTTACCGACTGCCTGCGGCCAAGGTAGGAACACAGGCGAATAAGGTCGTAGAATTCTTAATACTCAACGACACAGCACCTCCATACTTTGATTAAATGCCAAAATAATGTTGCATATTATGTCAACTAAGAACATTTAATGGTTAGAATTATAGTATTATTATTATTATTATTAGTGGTTGGATTTTTGGTAAACGTTACATTGTTCAAATCAACCAAGTTGAAATTTTTATGAATGGAAACCATTTACTGACTAAATTTAAACGAAAACCTGCTTATCGTAACTAAAGCAATGTTTAATATGTTTGCAAATAACCAGCACATGATTGCCACAACAATATATTGTTTCAGAGAACATAATATGGTTGTCGTGAGATATCTATTTCTTTCATCATAAATGTAACACATGTAGTCTTACCTTGAGGTAGGAGCTGAATAAAAGCACTACTTTTTTATTTTTTACCTCAACAATTCAAAATCTTTAATTGAATATGATTAAATCGGCCATTGTGGCAAGTTACAAATTTGTGCAACACGCCCAAAATTCACGTTTGGAAGAGGCTCGTAATGTTTGCCGAAAGATCATCTTTAGTGGCGAGATGCCTTTTTGGATGAAAGGCTAACAAGCAAGATGTGGAACGACGGCAAATCAGACAGGGCTTTCCAGAAGGCAATACATCCACTAAAAGTATGACTTGGTGCAGATTTTGGGCCGGCGGCTATTGGCGAACGCTACAGCTAAACAGTAAAAAGCTTTTTTGGATCCGAATTAAGCGATAGGGTTACGGAACGATATGAGAGTGTTTTCAACAGGGCGGTACTACAGGTCACACACCGAACGCTATAAGAACGAGGTAGTCACCATTTAGACTCTTACTGGCGCAGTGCATCAATCCTCTCGAAACCAAAATAATTTAGGCTGTGGCGCAAAGTCAAAATGGATCTGAAAAGCAGTCATTTAAAACTGGAACTCTGGAAGTCGTGCTACTGTGCTGCCATACTTCTTTTGTACGCGGCCATATTTGCGTTCAAATGAAAAAAACTCACACACACATGTTATTTTACTCTATTTCATTATCAACCCTACCTTATTGGAAACCCATTTATATAGTTGTAATTATATCATGTGAAAGAATGAGATTTTTGCGTTGTGTTACATATTTTTTAATCAGGTGCGCAATCAGACATTTCAGCTAAACGAAGCATCTGATGCTCGTCCTGGACTGATTTCAAATCCGCATAATAATTAATTTTATGAAATTAATTTAATAAACAAAAAAACTTTCGTTAGGTCTGTGGAAAGTTGCCAAGATTCTTTCGTGAAGTTGAATAAATGCGTGAATAAAAAATGAACCCAAAATGCTACATAATTTATTTAAGTTCTAAATATAACGAAATGTAAATAATTTTTCTTTCGTTAGCATCCTTTATATACATGAATACGGACATATAAATATGTGTCTCACGTACACATATGCACATTAAAAAACTACTTACTTCGTTGTGCATACGAATGCTTAAGCTAGAAACGCATATAAACAAATATACGTCTGCTTACCCGGCCAGCACTTTGAGGTTATAATTTCGAATCAATAACTAAAAAGTAACGTTTTCGTCACTACTTAATGTAATTTGATTTATTCAGCAGAACCAAAACTTTAGGTTCGACTTTGATCTACTTTTTAGAAATTTTAATGAAAGCTAAGTTGACGAAAAACTTAATTTTTAATTACTTGAAACATTAAGGAAAGGGACGAGTTGAAGTAACGTCATAAGTCTAATTTTGATCATCTTTAAACATCTTAAAAGTGCCTAAGAGGTCAAGGAATGAAAAGTATAAAGTATAAGAAACGACTCCTTCTAGTAAATGCCTGAAGTTAATTTCGAAAAATTAAATAAAAATAATTTTTGTGATTTTATTCTCTTTATTTCGAAAATAATTTCTAGCTAATTCTATTCCAACTCATTGTATTATAAAAATGCAATTTATTTCTCGGGGGTGACTAAGCTAATCTCTATGCGCATTTCGCTGGTCACTTCTGCTAAGTTGGTAACTCATCAGGAAACCTTTACCCATATTTTTAGAAAAACTTGACCGTCTTATGCCCGAAGCTCTGCAAACCAAATGAGAAAGCTTAAAGATCCCAAAAGAAAAATATTAAAGCTTAAACAGAAAGCCCCTACAACTCATATTAGCTACGCTCGTTTATTTATCATTTCACAAAAAATAAAGCCTGAAAGAAATTGAAAATGTTATGATTTTTAGACCTCTTCAAGATTTTCTGTGGATTTTTACAAAGAGGAATCTCTTGATAATCGAGCTGGCGGTAAAAAATATTAGAAGTAAAATATTCTCATTACATTGTTTGTCTACACTATCACACTTCTGTAAAAATGCAACCCTAATAATATGGAAGGTGCAAGCTTTTAGACAATTTTCAAAAAAGAAATGGTGAGAGCCAGTCGAAAAATCCATCCGTATATTTGTCAGATGCCCTCACACTATAATACTTTCTCATTTTATTTGAATACTTGACAAGGCGTTTGACTCAAACTAATAGTGTGAAATGAGCTTGTGTTATGTTGAGATTTTTGTTGAGAAACATGAAATTTTGTTAAGTGAAAGAACTACTTAAAAAGAAAAAAAATTTGTCGATATACGGTAGAGGTTATGATTCACTAGTCGTTACATTTGTCCAGATCGTATGTGAAAAGTACGCTAATGAAGATTAAGAGTGAATATGTGTATTCTATGCGATTCAGAGTTCCCTTTTGTATTCGCCTGCTATCATGCGACAGAGTGGCATGAAAAAATCAATATGTTGCAATATTTTTTTTCTAATTAAATCTACCGACTATGTAGGATAATGAATTACTGCCTTGAGTGATTATTATTCGTTTCAACTGAAGAGACTACTAATGCACCCAAAACGGGTCTAAAAATCATCAGTGTGGCTATTTTCGACGAATAATAAACTAGTTGTTAAAAAGCTATCAAATATTCGACAAAAAGTGACTCAATTGCGTTACAATTTAGTTGCTATAACGTATCTTCTAAATAGCACCACTGTTGCACATTAAAAAAACAATAATTTGTCATCCAAAAGGGGCACTAATTATGGACGCCAGTAAGGTACTAAAACGACACGATCAATTTGTATTGACGTAGTGGATCGTTTCCTCCCGAATGTAACGTTTTAGCGTCAACTTTGATAGAATATGTTTCCAGGGAATTTCGTTTTTGCTTTTCATATAAAATGCGATTACGTATGTATGTGTTTGTGTTTTTCTACTTTTGTGCAATATATGCTTATGTACTATGTAATACAACCGTGTAGTACTCTCTATTGCGGCAGAGAGAGAGGGAGGCCGTTTGCCTGGTTGGTTCAGAGTGAATTTTAGAATATACGACTAGGAAATAAAGTGCACTTGATTTCCGTAAAACGTTGGCTGTAAAAACAGAAGAAATGAAAAATAAAAATGTTATAAAAAAATATCCTCTTTGCTTTTGTTGCACAATGAATATAGATTTTATATACGAGTATTTTTGCGCTTTCACTAGAAGCAAGCAAGGAGCGTTTTTTGCTGCATGCCTCTTTTTTCTTTTAATAATAAACTTTATTTTTTCACATTTATTTCCGGCTTATGTTTCTATATCCGCATAATAATAACAAACATAATACACGTACATACGCATCGTAGGAAAATTCACTGCCATTCTACAAATGAAGCAACAACTACAACAACACCAACATGCCTGGCAAGTAAAGAGAAAGAGAAAAAAAGAAGAACTATTCCAAAAGCTGAATGCAACAATAATAAAAAGTAAAAATAAGAGAAAGTAGCAGAAGTAAAACAAACTTTAAATTTATCCAAAAACTGTGGTGTAATAAATTACGACATTCAAAGGAATAGAAAAAAAAACAACGATGGAAACCAACAGAGAGAATAATGAAGCAGGAAAGCTTGCGAACTCCATTCCAGGCGAAACGATTTAAATTTAATTACTGCGATCAATAAATGTTCATGTAGTTGTAGATCCGTATGCGGTTGAATTGCAATAAAAATTTCGTGTTTAGAAAACATTTAAATACTTCTTAGAGACATTTCACATTAAAGCACATTTTTTTTTAATAGAAATTAGAGACAATTTACGAACTCCTTACTAAAAGCTCTCAAGCCAATAAACAAGTAGAATAAAAAAAAACAAAACTTTTTGTGAGTGTAGTTGTCCTAAGTGTGCGTTGCAGCAACAAATATACATTTCTACAGGGTGCCCGCCGGGAAGGTTGTTTGTTGTTTATAATTTTTGATTAAATGAAAGAGAATGGATCGTATATTGATAAATGTTTTATATAATGTCGGCAATTATGTATGGAATACAATATCAGATAACTGTCCGCCTCTGTTAGCCTCACAAATGCGAGCCCTTTTGGACACATTTTTCATTACATTCTCACACGTTTCACGCGGTATTTCATTAATTTCATCACGAATATTTTGTTTGAGTTGCTCCAGTGTTTCCGGTTTTTTTGAATAAATCTTGCTTTTCAGATATCCCCACAAAAAGAAGTTCGGAGCAGTCATATCAGGCGACCGTGGAGGCCAATCAACATCACCATTCCTTGAAAAACTTGTTGTGGAAAGAGGGACCGCAGTAATTCCATTGCAATCCTGGCTGTATGCGATTTGGCACCGTCTTGTTGAAACCACATGTTAGTCAAGCCCAAAGCATGCAGTTGTGGCATTAAAAAGTTTTCAATCATATCAGGATATCGATCCCCATTGACAGTTACCGTTACGCCGTTTTCAGTTTGAAAGAAGTAGGGTCAAATGATTCCTCCTGACCAAATTGCACACCAGACTGTCACTTTTATTGGATGCAAAGGTGGCTGATGAATAATTTGAGGGTTTTCCATTGCCCAGAACCGACCACTCTGTTTATTCACATATCCATTCAAATGAAAATTTGCCTCGTCACTCATCATGAGTTTTTCATGAAAATCGGGGTTGTCATGGGCGAGCTGTAGCATCCTAATGGCATATGTACGGCGGCGTAAACGGTCTTCTGGAAGAAGCTCTTGTGTCAACTGAATCTTAAATGGAAACAAATGCAAATCTTTGTGCAAAATTGTGGCCAAAGTTGTTCTTGGAAGACGAAACTCCTGAGCACGGTGTCGAATTGAGGTTGATGGATTGTTTTGAACACTTTCTTGAACAGCAGTAATGTTTTCAGCCGATCTTGCAGTATGTTGTGGTCCATGCTTGGGCCTATCAGTTACAGTCTCTCTTTCCTAGAAATCATTCACTACACGATAAATAGTGCGTCTTGTTGGCACGTTGTTTCTCCCAAAAATGTCACGTAACTTCCTCATCGTCACAGTAATCGATGATTGATTTTGACAAAATGTTTTAACGATTAAAACACGTTGGTTTACCGAATATTTTTCCATACTAAATTTGCTACGTCTCCACTTCACGACTGCCAAATATCAACTGTCAAGACTAATGTGTACCAAAATGGCGACAAAACGAAGTAGTATACCTTCCCGGCGATCACCCTGTATGTGGCCTTTTGTGGCAGGAAAATTCTTTTTATTTGCGATTTTTTATTTATGAAAAAAAAAACATTTTTTATGATGTTGTTTTAATTAATCTTTATGCATATGGAGTGGGTGGCAAGAGGTTAAAACTGTGTCACTAGTCTAACAACGAAGAAAAAAACACCAGAAAACTAAAAACTATTTGAATTTTTTTTAATAAAAAAGAACTGAAAACAATAAATTCTGGGAGTTCATATGAACATGGAAAATGGTTTTATAAAATTTTGTTTATTGTTTATAAAAACAAATGTATGTACAAATTTGTGTGTGTGTGTGTGTGAGTGAGTATTTTTTTGCGTTTTATCGGAAAAACAGCATAAAACAAAAATATCATTAACTTTTAATATTTGCATCTCAAAAGCAAAATAAACAAAACAACAAATATTTTATTTGAATATGTCAATGGCAGGATGTTTTATTAGCTCGACTAACAGAAAAACAGAGAGAGAGAGAAATTTTTAATCGCGCTTTCCCGTGTGAGTGTGTGTTTGTTTTGTGTGAATATCGTTCGTACTCCTTGTTGTTAATAAAAACAACAACAATTTTATTTATATTCATAAAAAGTTTGGCGTTTATTTATAGTTTTCAATATCCTTTTAATTCTACATGTTTCTAATATTTAATTGAATTTTGTTTTTGTTTCTAATAACAATCGTTTTGTTTTTTTTCTCAAAATGTTCACATGCTAATAAAACTATCGGTTGCTAGAGCAATTAAAAATTACACTGGTTGTTGTGCCATAATCGAAGTTCATATTTAAAACTAAAAAGCTGCTTTAGCTTAAACTCAAACTTATGCTCTGTTGCATTCATTCAAAATAACGTCGCTTGTTTTAATTTATAAATCTAGGATTTTAAGTGATTGGTGACAAATTCCTTTATTTCATACATGGTTGGGTCTAAAAATATGTTACTAAATATAATCTCTATTCGGGCAAAGATAACAACATGTTATAATTGTAAAACCATATAAAAGCCAAAAATTCTTATTCATGATTGGCAGCGGCTGCGGTAGGAACACAAGCGACTAAAGCCATCGACTGCTTAATAGTCAACGCGCTAGCCGCTTAAGCCACGCTACCCTCATGCTCTAAGTTTAGAAGATTTTATGGTTAGGGTTATTATATGATTGGCAGGACGACCAGCAAGGTGCTCAGATGTAATAGGGCTGGATCACTGTGTTAGTGACAGATTATGGAAACTTTAAGTAGCATCTGGCCAAGATAAAAATCGTAGATGATACTTGCAGATTGTGCCTGGGTAAAGCTGAGACGCTGGCACACATTGTGGGTGAATGTGCAGCACTGGCTAGCATAAGTCTTAGGACCACGGGCAGACACTTGTAAAATGTGAATGCCATGGGGGAGCTAAGCCTTAGCAAAATTCTAGCAATTACAAGAGGCTCCGAGATGAGGAGGAGTATTGACAGTTGTAACGACGTGTTTTCACAGTTAGCTGGAGTAGAACTCGCGGCTCCCAGGGTTCGTTTTCAAGAGAGAGGCGAGACAGCTTATTTTAACGTTATAAACTTTATTCATAAACTTTAATTACTAAGTACAGCGCGAACAGAAATACGATGGGCCTTCAGTGGCCATTGGCACATTCGCTGGTACTCTCATCAGCTTCTCACACCATCCGACGCTTACAGAAGATATCGCCACTATTCCTTGCGAGTGCATCTGAGCCGATTCTCTCTTCGGGGCGTACGAAATGCTGGCCCGATGGTAAGAGAGCACTTCTTATTCTGGCCTCTTCTGTCAGGCCGAACAATATTCTGACCTGACTCGGCAATGCCAGAAGGTCTGTGCCTCTCGCTGAGTTGGAGTCTCTTCGTCTGGCTACTGCTCTAGGTGACAAGGGGCAAGGATTGTTTACTATCTTGTCGGGGCGAATATAATTCTGGCCCGAAGCTAAGAGATGTCTCCTCTGCTAACTCAACTCCGACCGCACTCGGTTGGAGAAATTAAAATTCTGGCCTAACCGTTTACCACCTGAGGTGTCTATCTACTACTCGCCTATACCAATTGGGGTGAATAAGCTTCTGGTAGAGCGTCACCTTACTCACTGGCTTCTCTTGTCAGGGCGAATAAAATTCGGGCCTGACACGAAAACACCAGTAGTTTCGTTACCAGTTTACCAGAGTAAAACTCTCAAATAATTAAGCTACAAATAGTTGAGTCGAATAAAATTAGGGCCCAACTATTTGCTGTCTACCAAAGACTTAAATAATAAAGTTGAATAAAATTCTAAAATTATTAAGTATATCTTACCGCCTTGCTAGCCACAGGCTAACTGCCTCCTCTACTGTATACGCATTGCTATTATACTTGACTGGCTGAGTTGTATACACACCATCATTTGACCCCTACCATCTAATCATTTGGCAGTCATGGTAGTGTTGTATTGAAACATTGCTATCATTACGTGCCGGTGTTATCTGAACGTTTCCGTTCATCTTAAAACTAAGTTTTTATTAATAAAAACTATGAATTTAATTAGAGAAGAAAAAGGCTTCTAATTACATGTGACCCAAAAACGAATGGAAGGACTTTTGGCAGTTACCAGTCGACAGTCTGATATCGCTATAGTCAAGGGCTAGCACGAGACTCCGTTGAGGGTAAGGTAATCGTAATTACAGATTAAATTTCACAAAATTCTATTATAACCTCAAATGGTAATTTAAGATTCGGCACAGCAGCGATTAAGCGCCTTTCACCAGGAAAGGGGTGTTGGATTTTTTTAATTTCTATTATAACTTTTATTCAAATCATTTTATTAATATTGAGTTATTTGAAAATTTATTTTAATTAAAGTTATAACGAATAATATAAATAAAGCACTAGCGAGTACGGCTAGCGGCTTATATTTAATTTGTTGACGGTTATTTTTGTGAAATAATTTAAAATAAAGAATCAAACTATGAAGTGGCTATAAAAGTCTAAAACCTTGTAGAAGTAGCATAAGAATTTGCTTTTAAAATTTAAAATAACACCTTTTGTTTACATAAAACACACTGTTGACTGACTGACAGACAGACAGACAGACAGATTACTCGTAACATTTACACATTTGTTAGTGCACATCTCGTTGTCAGCTGTAAAACATTTTAATGTCAAGAGAATCAAAACTTTTTCTTCAACTTATTTTTAACATTTTTATTTTATAAACTTGTCAGTCTGTCTCTGAAATGTGGAAATTTTGTATTCCATTCTTTTGTATCTTTCTCACTTTGTGGCAAGACTCTTATTAGAGTTAAGTGTCAAAAGTTTGCAAATTGTGTTGTATCCTCCTCTGTTAATGTCTGCGTCCAAAGCTCATATGTTGGCGACATGCAAAATTAAACCGAAAATCTTTTTATGCTTTCTTAAGTGGAGGGAAAATGAAATTTGAAAAAGAAACTTAACTTCATTGTCTCTTTGTCACTTCAGGCAATATTTAGTGGGAATATTATTTTCAAGTTTTATGTATGTAGTGGCTGAAAGAGCTCTAAATATTGTTATAGCTCTCTAAATTCATTAGCCTGTGTAAACACTGTGTGGTGTTATCTTTTTATGCTGAAACCTTTCTGGCATCAAATTACACAAATGTACCTGAAGTAGATGGGGATTAAGCGTCGAGTACCAGTGAGCTTTTCACATATTGGAAATTGAAATAGCAGCCCTTTCTGGAAATCGCATTTAAATTTGCCTAAAATCTTAAGACTTGTGCAGTTGGCCAGCAAGATAGATGACTTGCCCTTCTTGTTCCCTCGCCAAGAAACTCCGTCTGTGTGCTGTCCAGCTTTTCCTTCCCACTGCTTTACCACCTATCTTCTCTACTACACCACTTTTTGAAAAAATTCCTTCGAAAAAAAACTTCTCATATTTTTTAAATAGTTATAAATACAAGAGACTATCAAACTGTATTCTCTAATTCGTAATAATCGAATTAGCTTAGCGCCTAGTGCAATTCTTAAGAGCACAGCTGATCAATTTTTACTTAGTATTTTTTCTGTTACACGAAACAGAACGAATTTTCCTTGAAAAAATACACAATATTTTTTATATACGCTAGAAAAATATATGGTTGCGGCATGGTCACTACAACCATATTATGTTCTCTACAACAATAGAGTATTGTGGCAAACATATCTTAGTTACTTGAAAACAAATTAAACATTACTTTAGTTGCAATAAACATGTTATGGTTGACATTTAATTATTAACTGATATCGATCCATAAAAACTGCAACATTGGTCAAGTTGCACAATAAAATTTGTATTAAAATTGTAAACACAACCAACGAATTTTAACTGTACAAACATAATATAATAACTCTAAGCATAAAACATTCTTAATAGATATGAAATTCGTTTGTTGTTTGAGCAAAGTAGAAGGGGCTGTAACTTAAATAGTTAACGCGTTCACTATTAAGTCGCCTGCATTCGTACCTCAGCTGCTGACAATCTATCGCCCAAGGAGGGCTTTATAACTCCAAAGTGTTGGGTCTGGTGTAAACATTGCTAGAGAAATTTTTGCAATTTTATCATTTACCTGAAATTTCAGAGTTATTAGCAAAAAAAAAAACTAAAAATTTGCAACCCTCCTGCTCGATCTGCAACTCCAGTGCTCATTAGTTTATTTAAATATATAAACCAAGGTCCAACCGTGCCAGCTTCCTAGACTCCGGGAATTATTTCCTTGATTTGTCTGGACTAGAGGAAAAAGGGAAAGAAAAAGTCCATGCTACAAAAATATTTACATTAATGAGTTTTAAAACGAAAAATAGTTTTGAAATTTGTGATAGTCTCTCTTTTTAAGCCCCTAAAGTGGGTTGATCTCATGAACGGAAAACCAGACAACATATGGAGAATTGGCCGTCTTTACCTTGATTCCAGTATGGTCTGATCTTACGGTTATAAAAACTCGATTCAGAGATCGTATTAAAAAATTGCTTAAAATATTTTAATCTTCTCAAATACTCTTACGGTGATTTGATTCCTAGGAAAAATGTTACATTTTTTGCCTTTTTGTTATACACGAAATATATTTACGCCCAAGAAAGGTGATGTTTTTTAAGATTTTACCATTTATAATGCCCACAAGATTTGCCCCTTGTGCTGTGTATAAGATTCCAAATAACAAGGGTGTGTTCAACATGTGCCCTTTAATAGGGCAATATTTTATTTAAGAAAAGAAAATGCCATTTGTGATTGAAACATCACAATTTGCAAAAAACAATTCACGACTTGCAAAATGTTTAATAATAGCAGTCTATAGTAAATGCTATAGGAAATAAATATGTGTTTGTAGAATGACATGAGTATATTTTGCATTGCTGAAGTAGTGACATAAAACAGTTGTTAGAATAATAAATATTTAATGAAAATTTAAAATCCCTCTGTTCGTATCAGATATTATAAGACTCTGTGATTAAACTTTGCAATTATTTTGATAACGTTGGCAAAGATTTTATTTACATTTAATGTTGTTTTTGAATCCTGTTTGAAGCTGAGCAGCGTAGCAGGAAAAACAAATAGAACGGCAAGTGATGAGAGGTCCTTAAGATGCTCTAAAGCAAAATATACTTTGCATAGTGCAGTAACAGTGAGCTCAAGCAACATTGAGGACAATGAAAAAAATAGAAGAGAAAGTGAAACTCTTTAGTTGCTTAAACAAATAATGGTAAAAATAAAAGCAGTACAAGAGACAATGGGAGAATATAATAAATTATATTTTGTTGTAGCATTGGAAATATTTGGCACTCCCACTCACTTTGAATCCTGATATTGTTGGTCACAAAAATAATATAATTTTATTTAAAATAGGAGAATGCTTTCTTAAAATACCAAGCAAAGATTTAGTTATTATTGGCCTTAAACCAAATATCAATGATATTTGCACTTTGAAGAATTACAAAATAATACAATTATTATTTAAGCCGCTTTAACCCACTGTGCATTAGCAAACAAAATTTTAAAAACAAGCATGATAACAAAGGATTGTAATGACAGAGATTGTGACGACAAACAGCAGCAGGTCTATAATCCCATCATCAAACAATATGATAATGATGCGCACGACAACAACAACGACGTTGAGGCAGCCGTTTGTAGAAAGCGTTGAAAATGATTTTGATCAAACACTTGGCAAAAAATATGGGGTTTTTTTTAGATACACGATATTGTGATTTCTAAAAGGATTTAACACACACACACACACAGGCAAATATAAATAAAAGGATTGATTTGCTCTTGAGACCAAAGCAAAATTGTGACCCTTTAACGGTAGCAGCTGGAGCGTGAAAGTTATTCGGAGGGGGGCCACTTGACTGCAACATAAATACAAGTAAGTCAGTGGATGTGAAAGGAAGCATTTTCTTTTCGGTTTAAAAAAGTTTGGATTGCAACTACATTCTTAAAATTTGAGATGACATGCCCTGTCCTTTTGTTGAAATATCAGTTTAGACATTCAAACCAAATAAAAACAAATAACCAAACATTCATTAGATATGCAGAAGCCGAAAGTTTGTTTATTTTAATTAAGAAAACTTTTCTAAAGTCATCACACACTTTTATGCAGACAGAATTTTATTAAATAAATTTAAAAGGAAACGAAAATTTAATTCAATTTTTACCAAATTGACTGCTTTCAAACGATGGACAGTAGCAGGAGTTTTGTTTTAAGTAAAAATGTTTACAGGGGTGTGAATTTTTGACACTCAAAAATAATCATGAAAATTTTGAACTACCCTAATTTAATAGATCCCTTAAATGTACTAATGCAATGGCAAATCGTTTTGTCCGGTAAAAAGGTTGTAAAAATAGAAAAAATAAACTGAAAAATAGTTTGAGAGTTATCAACTTCTTGTCAGATCAGTTCACGACTGATTTAAATTTAAAGGAAAACTCTCAGATGCCTCTTAATCCTTTAATTTTGATTTGATTGTGTTTACAGAGAGAATCGTTAATTTCATATTGATGCCCCACAAAAATAAGTCACTCGATTGTTCGCTATTAAACCATTGGCTCACTTTTGTGGCAACAAAATCAATTTCTATATGTCGGATTATTTAAGTTTTTTAAAACTCTCGTTTAACTTAAGCAACAATAAGCAGCATTTGTATGGCTGTTGCTTTTGTGCCCTCAACTTCGTTTCGTATAATCGTAATAACCTCTCGAATAATAGCAACACAAAATAATCGCACTGAAACATACGAGTATTTTTATTTCGTAATATGAAAAAGAAAGCCTTCAAGTGTTCGTGATCAGATTATTTTATTACTCGTATGTTATTCAAAGTTGTTTTATGAATAAAAATGAATAACCATCTCGCCCGCTTGGCCCCATTTCACTCCTCTTTATTGTCAGTTGTAGCACTGAAGAGCTCTATTCAATTTTACTAGTGGTTTTCCATATTTTCATGCGAGAATTTATTTCTACTCAATAGATATTTATCCTGTTCGATTTATGTTTTTTATGGAGAATTAAAAATATATCAAAATACTTATCTGCTCTTGTTTGTTTGAATGTGTTTGAAGGAGATTCTTTTATAGAAGTGAAAAATATGAAACTGCTACTGCAACATGTGGAGTTGTGGGTCTGTGGCTGGGCAAACGAAAACTTACATATGTATGAAATAAATAGTAATTGCATGTAGCAACGACCCTAGCTAACGCTACTACTACTACTACTCCTATTACTACACTCAAAGAAAAAAGATGATTGAGATAACCGTAAGCTAGGAGCAAATTATTATGGCTGCATCTTATGCTTGTAATCGAATCATATTATTATAAGGCCCATGTGCTCTTGCTTTGATGTAAATTTTTGAACAAGTCTCCGTCATCCCTTGTCAAGCCTGCTTTGGAGACAAACCGGTTACGGCTATGTGCAATTTTTCGCTCTGAGAAGTTTGCATCAATTTTTTATTGTCTGTCAGGTATATATTTATCATTTGAGCTAGTACCAGGTGAACCTCGTTTATCACGTAAGCATCTGTAAGGTGTGAACAAGTAAAGTTTGTAGGTCGAGTGTTTTTGTAAGAGCGTTTTGTTTTTGTATTTTGGACCACGTCCATGGACCTTTTTTTTTGGACTATAGAAAATTCGAACACACAATTTTTTCGAAAACAATCACTGTATGATTGTTTGCTAACCCAACTGTGAATAAACACCGAAACAATTTTACATATTATGACTATTTATTTATTTATTAAATGTTACAATACTATTACGGATACCTTCACTCGTTGTAGTGAAATAGATAAGGGTCTTTAGTTCGAATCGAACCCACGACTCCCAGCCTAATCGACTACTAACTAGACTATCGCGGTACCCGAGAAAACATTTTATGGTTGGAGTTATTATATTATCTTTGTATAGTTAAAACATTTTGTTTGTAGATAGAATTTTAGTAAAAATAATATTTTTCATCTCAAACAAGTTGCAATTTTTTGAATGGTAGACATTTAATGATTAAATGTAAGCAATAAATAAAAATAAAGTAATATTTACAATGTTCTCAAATAACCATTACATGCTTGCCACAACAATATAATGTTGTGGTCATCATAATATAGTTGTCATAACCATGTTTTTCTTTGCGTGCAGTTCCTAGTGAAATAACCTCAATATGGAAGCATAAAAATAACTGTTGCATACATGACTTTTTTCATTTTTTCATTTCATTTTTTGAAGTTTTTTTTTTGAGCCTCGACCACATGAAACAACAGTCAAACCACAAGTGATAGCATACATTTCTAAATTAGGAAAGCCCCATAAGAGTGGTGCATACATGCTCCCGATTATTTCATAAAATAACTAAGAAGCATTTTTTATGTTCTGGTGGTATTTCAAAGCGTGTAAAACTTCATTATATTAATAAAAATCCACACACTCGCTATAATAATTCAAGACGAGTTATTGCGTTTTAGCGCTTGGCGAACACAGAGACTCCACTACAGCTCCAATGCAATTTTGGCATAGTTCTACCTGCAACTTACACTTACCACTCATTCAAGGGTTTTGAACCGTACCATTGACGGCTTGCCCCGTTCGCGTGGTGCACAGAAAAAGTTAAAAATCAGATTTTATAATAGAAACATTGATTTAATTAAACAAATAATTAGATTGCAAGTTATCATGTAATTTGTATTGTTAATCAAATTCCACAATTTGTTAAACTTAAATTATCTCATATTAATTAATTAATTGAATATATATTTAAGTTTTTATTGAACTACAAATATTATTAATTGTTAAGTAATTTCAATCCATAAATAATTCTCTTTCTGAATAGAAAGAAAAAACGAACTCATGCCTAAAGATTGAAATTACTTAACAATTAAGAATATATATTTATATTTTTTTTCAATGTTAATTAAAAAATTATTTAAAAATTATTTTATGCTAAAAACGTGCAAAAATTTCAATTAAAAAATTAATTAAAGCAATTAAAAAATTTATTAAACTAAAAAATATTTATAATTATAACAATTTTAATTAAACACCACTTGAGTAGTCTAGGAGTATATAATAATTGCATAGAGGTGTAATTATTGCAACAATTAATTGAAAATTTATTTTGGATACAACTATGGTCGGCAGCTGACAGGCACAAAGATATGGCTTGCCGACAGTCACCAGTCGCCAGTTTGAAATAACTACAGTCAAGAATAAGGGCTAGTCGTTGCACGAGACTCACATGAGAGTAAGGTATTCAGTCATAAATTACAATTTGGTTGCCCGAAATACCCATCTTCTAAAAAAAATTGCTATTAAGCAAAAAAAATTTAGAAAGCAGTACTAAATAAGAAAACGTGCTACAAAACGGGTATTTTCGAGAAGGTAGTCAAAAAAGCGCATATTGCTTGTTTGGTTACACAACGGTAACGCTCGCTATGGGTCGACAGTGGCCTCGTACAAATATAAAAGAATTTTTCTACGTAGCGGAATGTCCTCGATAGCTTTCTTTGCTTTCATACTAAAGGGGATGTCCTACTGTACTGTATGTACATGTTTTAATATAAAGTGGTCTGCAGTAGATGTTATACATGTGTGCGTGCAAATGGCAAAGTAAAGTGAATTATTATGAGGGTGTGAGTGTCAGAAGCAAGCACCACAACCTCCATCAACTACATAACTTTCAATGAATTACTGCAGCTTGCTTATGCCATCTTTGAAAGTTAAAAGGAGTCAGAAACTACAGATAAACAGAATAATGGACGAAAGAGCTTTATAAGGCTTTTGCAGCAGGACACTAATCGCAACAAAAATAAAAAAGAGACATTTTAATATCAATAAACATCACCTGGGTCAATCAATATCTATATGGACGAATAGTTGCTGTACGTTCGAATTTTAGTGCTTTCAAAAACTCTCTGTACCCTGTTCGTGTGCGAGTGTCTGGAGTAATTAAAACGTTGCATATATAAAAGAAGGTATCCTCTCGTTTTGTCATGAATATTTATTGCTTTTCAGTTTGCACATGCATTAAAATCAAGTTTACTTCATGAAAAGACTCCTTAAGGGAACAGAAGGCCGTCATTTGAGTCTATTGTTTAGATTGCCTTGGGATTTTGCTGGCTGCTGTCCCCTTTACAGCCAGCCGACCGCTATTCAACAAGAATGCCTTTTTCATGGGCTTTAATATATAATTATGCACAATCAGTACAAAATTATCAATGAATTTTTTGTTTTTACATAAACAAAATTTTGTCCACGCCGCACCGTGGGGATTTCGCGGAAAAAAGTGAAATTGTCAATGTCGAATCAAATCAAAAACAATTACTTTGATCTGACTATAAATAAAACTACATCAGTCATTGAATTAAGAACTTTATTTCAAAACACCTCTTTTTTTCCTCGCCACCATATAAAAAGCCCCAGTGTGTAACGTTTGAGTACTCACGAGTTGTGTGCGAATGCCACAGTATGTAACCTCATAATTTTGAAACAACCTCAAATGCAAGTTACTCTTAATTCGTCAATTATTGAAACATGTGTGTCTGTATGTGAATACATAAATACACACATATGTGCATGCACACATACCGTCATGTGTGGGGGAAAATAGATTTATATGCAAATTTAATATTCATTAGTGTGATCAACAGAAAGCAGAGCATTTCGCTTTTATTATTTAGTCTTTCCACTTGTTGTAAAAGATTGCATAATTTCAAGGAATGCATTTTATGTACAACAACAACGAAAAAAAAGAAGAACTGCTTACAACATTATTAAACAAATTAATTTGTGAGACTCCCTAGTCACCATTTCTTCTTAAATCTTCTGGGCGATTAAAATAATTATTCATGTGCTAGCGTTCGACTTGATTGAGTGATTGTTTTGTCGGAAGAAAATGGTACCCTATTACCGCGACACTATTTGTTGATTAGTTAATGACTCGTTTTCCTGATCGCATATTTTACTGAATTAATTTTTTACTCTTATAATTTTTGTTCTTTACAACACGAGTTTACTGACATAAATAAGCAGACTGGTTTGAAAATCTATAAAAAGTCATTCGCTTTCGAAGCATTTGTAAGAATCAATTTCGAGTTCTTTTTTTAGCGCGCAACTGATAAATCGATGTTCAGTCGTCTAAGACTAAACTTAAGCCGTGGTTCCTTCAGGCAGCATATTGGATTCCAACATGTATTTGAAACAGTCTTGGATCCGAGGGGTGGGGAAACGGTATCCTACCCCAAAACGATTAAAAATATTTAATTTTTATTTTACTAGTGAACATTTTTCCAACAGGAAATTGTTATAATCCCTGAAAAACTTAACCTGTATTCGCACCTGCCTCTGATGTGCCAACAATCAGTCACATTCACATCCTTTATATATGCTGATGATACGGGTGTTTTAAGTATTCAGGACAAGCCTGAAAAAGCTATTCCAATACTTACAGGATCCCAGGAAAAAGTTGTGTAAGACAAATGAGACCAAATATCAATATACAAACATTTACACATACTTGTATAACATTCACATTCTTACGACCTGGTATCAAGAGCCAAAGAAAACCTCAACTGTCGAAGGTTCAATTCCTCGGCATAAATATCGATCGCCGCTTAACATGGACATAGAGGCAAGGTTGTGCCAATTGAAATCGAAAGAAGTTCAAATAAACTGAACGTTATGTTGGGTTGAAAAATTGAAAATTATAGGTTTGTAAATTCGTGCAGAGAAGAAGAGTTACGTCGTCACTATAACTCTGCCGATATGGAGTCAACCTTGAACCAGTGGCAGCTTCTTATGAAGGAATATAATCCCCTTATTCCCACCTCCAAAAGTTCGGTGAGGCTGACGAATGACCTGCGGCCTGAAAAAGTGTCTACTCTTTATCATGAGTTTGACAATTTCCACAGAAGTCATTTGCAGACAAACCTAGTGAAGAAAATTCGACTCTACTCTTTAGATTGTAAGCTTAAGCTTCAGAGAGCGCTCGTAAAACTAATATTCTTCTGTGATAATCGGTTAGTCGCCTGTGTTCATAACGCAGCCATTGTGAAAACCGTAACATACAATTTTTTGTTTCTATTGCTTTAAGAGAAAAATGTTCTGATTATCTACAATATAAACCTGATTTTTTTTACAGCCATATAATTCAGTCGTAACATATGGCTCCTAGACTATGGTTGCCTCAATCATGTGTTCTTCTTTGCATGGTAATATGATTCCAGACGACTTATGGTGTATCAAAAGCTGCGAGTTATATTATCTGCTGTAGCCAAACATTAGGCAACCCATTTAAGGATGGAGGGATAATTTTATTTAATCGCTAAACACTAGAGATTTAAATAAATAATTTTAAACACGTTTGAGTTACAAATTATAAATATTAAATTTAATAATAAAATATTAAATTAATAATAAATTAAGAAATTAGAGTGCACAGTGCATTGAAAAATAAACACGTGTTTTTGTGCGAGATTTGATATTTTTATTGCATTTCACCAGACAGTTGCTCATTTGGGGTGGATTTGTTTCTCATGGGTCGAGTGAGGATTTTCTGAGCCCCAAACTCGAAAACGGTGCTTATTTAAGAAGCCAATCAGATGGACTTGCGCTATTGTTACGACATTTCACATTCACCTCACCATGCTCTATTGGATATCTTTCATTATTTCGCGGCATATTGCTTCGTCGAATTTTAAGTTTGGAGGAAAGGCGTCGAATTACTGTTTTCGGATCTTTAGCGGTACTCTCGATTACACCAAATCTGCTTGCAAGAGACTGACCAATGCGTAGGCGCAAAGAAGACTGTTTATTGATTTCTTGAAGATATTTGAACTGAATTTTCATCAACACTTGTGAAGTTTGGTTTGGAGACAAGCCGTGCCATCTGCAGTGTCATTTATCGTTCCCCATAGACCATAATCGAATCATTTGTTTTTTTAATTTGTTGACCTCTCTTCGAATATTCGATACATTAGTCGCACTTTTTTGACTGGAAATTGCGCGATCTTCTATGGTGCGGCGTTCTATATTTAATAAAGGGAACCATCAGCAATGCCAGCTGCTAAATATCAGGGTTGCACCTTGCGCTAAAAAAGAATGCCCCAAAATTTGAAAAGTGCTTTCTTTTAAAGCCACCCGATACTTCCTCTAAGATCTTCCATCATATTCTGCGTTGCACTGACAGTAACAAATTCTTATTTAAACAAAAAACTTCCAATTTTACTTTTATTTCCTTGAAGGTTTATTTTCCTTTCGGTTCTCAATACAGTCGGTCCATTTTATAATAAAATTCTGATGAAAAAATTAAATATTTTAAGCCACTGACCAATTTACAATATTGTATCTATAATCTGTAATTTATGCTTGTTTTTGTTTTTTGTTCAGCGTATTCATATTTGCATAAGTGTGTGTGTGTGTGTGTGTGTGTGTGTCTACATAAAAATGTTTCCATCATTATGTTGTTGATTATTTTGCGTATTGTAGCCGATTATGCAACAAAGATTTTTGCATATTTTATGTGAATTTGCAGTGATTTTTGCCACATTCATGCCTCAAGCTCTTATGCCAGGCGGCTGCAAACAAACGGAATGAATGACAACAATAAAAGGAGATCCAAATTTTCAACTAATTTGCTGAATTTTGCAACAACAACAACAGCGACGAAAAATATTGGTTTTTATGCAATAATAAACAATGTTACCATCAAATACAGCTGCAATTTAAAGTAACACAATTTTATGCAAATTTGGCCAGAGGTACCAAAGAGAGAGTATAAATACGGTTTCGTCTGATCATGTTCAAAAATTATGACGAAGGAGAAGGCGGGGAGGTGCAATTTATTTTTCGCTCATCATTTGCTACAATTGCTTAATTTAAAGCAAAGAAAAAAATACATTTATCAGGCGAGTCATATTGAAAAGGTAGAATGTTGCGAAATGTGTGGAGCTGGCCGCTACCTTTATGTGATTTGCATGACTAAAAAATATATCCTTCCCCTCTATTTTTACTCCTACCTACATGCCACATAGCTTGCATGTGATATTTTCATTTGTTGTTAACAATAAGTTGTTTAAAAAACCAGTTTTGAAAAGGAACTGATTTTTATTTAAGCGATATTAATTTTGCTTTTTTCTGAATGCAGCCGTTATTACGATAGTGGCCGCGAAGGCATGGGAGGGTTTTGCTGGAACTTAAGCTGCTACTGTTTAATCGCGCCATACTCTTATGAAGTTTAAAAGAAGAAGTCGGCGGTTTGTGGCGGAATTCATTTGAAGCAATTTAATCGGTATGAAACAGTGTTGTCATATTGGTGCTTTTTTGCTTTTTTAACCGGGAGTTTTTTAAGAAACCCGTAAAAAATTCGTATTATTTTTGAGTACTCATAGTGCTCTTACAGTGCACTTATTGCTTTTTAGTACAGCATAACTCTTTTTGTTTTTGACTTATGAAGTTCCCGATTTCAATCACTTCTTCTTTGACTGCTTAAAATAGTTATTGTACAACAATTATATTTTTTTCGTAGCTCTGAAGTTTTCAGTCAGGTTAGAAAACAACTAACAGTGCACAAAATTTTGATTGTCAAAAATGGTATCTGTGAGTGGTTGTTTGCGAGTTGAATAATAGAAATAACTTTCCAAGTAATAATTTGATTAATAAACTATTCTTATACAATCACGCCAACCATATTATGTTCTTGACGACAATATGCAGTTGTGGCAAACGTTCAAATGGTCAGTTTGATAAAGCAGATATATTGCTAGTCAAGACGTAGTGTAAGGCAAACACAGCAAAGACTGGCTTCATGAATATTGCCATACTGATTAACTCCACAATATTTCCTTTGATGTTCAAAAAAAAAAAAAAAAATACTGGAAAAAGAAGCGGATTAGCTAATGAAGTCATCTAATTATCTCAGCCGATACCGGCTGCGACTAAGCGGTCTCGATAAGCCCAGGCAGTTCCGGCGCCACGTATTAGTCAACCTTTTGTTCGATTGAACTTCGCGGTCTGACAACGAATTCGAGATTCTTAGCAGCCTGAGCGGTTTTTCCCAAAAAGAGAGAAATAAATATAACAAGACGATGGCCGACAGCTGGCAAGCGCAAATATATAGTTTGCCGCAACTGACTGCACTGTAAGAAGTTTTGACGGTCTCTGCAAATAAGTCGAGTCTGGTTAAATAAGTCGAGCGGAGAGAAGTTAACACTCTCTTATAAAAAATTCCGAACCCGCGTATGCTGTTACGCCAGGGATGCGTGGCCAAGAGGGTGCAGTCGATCTCCGGTTTTAATACGAATGCATATGGAGCTCTTTGTGGGTGAACGTATTTTTCTCCACTAGAAGGATGAAACAGGTAGCCTCGCAAGAGAGGTTAATCTCACCAAAAACTACGGTTTTAATTGGCCAAAAGAGGAGTCCGGATGAGATGAACCAGAATGCCCCGCGAGGGGTTGGCAGGCCAATCTTTAAAGCCACTTCTTAGACTTTAGACCGTGAGATTGCGACAGGGATGAAACCTCCCACGATGTGGAGAGGATAATCTATGTAGGTTGGAGAAAAGGGTTGCATGGGATAGCTTCTAAAGATATTCTTGATAAAGAGGCTGAGATGGTAGCACAGATTTTATGTCCAGCACTGGTTAGCTTAAGACTAGGGACCACGGGCAGACACTTGTTAAGTGTAAATCCCATAGTGGACCTAAGCCTTTAACAAATGCTAGCAATAACAAGAGACGCCGTGATGAGCAAGACGGTCGACAGTCACTAGTCGACAGTTTGAAATCAATAAATCAATAGTGGCAGCACGAGACTTAATTGAGACTAGGGTAATCGTAAATTAAGAATCGGTTGCCTGAAATCATTTCTTGGTGAGAAGGTAAAGGGATCCAAAGAGTTAGCGGTTCTTCTTGATTGGATGTATCTGCAACCACACAAGTGCTTTCATAAGAATTTGACTCTTAAGCTTTAAAAGGACCATGAGTACCGTCCGTAATTTATTAGTTTCACTGAAGAAGACCCTGGTAGAATAATTTCACGAAATGCGGAAACATTTTGAACGCCAACATGCCTAAAGTTATCGCTTATGGACTATTTTCTGTCGGACCATCTTACAGATAGGGTTTAGTGATTTACACAAGAAACAAAAGAAGCCTTAATAGTGAAATTGCCCTGACAGATGAGCCTCAATAATGACGCAATATTATTGATAATTTCACAAAAAGAATTGCCATGTGAAGTATAAGAGTGCACAAGGAGGACATTTGCAATATATCAATTATTATTCGTAAACATTAAAATTTCTATTCAAATTGTGTGTCTAATTTGAAAAAGAAACACGAACGTGCAAGACCCTGTAGTAAAATTAATTCCCATGATTTGTTTCCAATCTCTTTCAATTTTGAACTAATAAATTAGACGATTTTTAATTCTTTATCAATTTTACCCGATTAAAAACTGCTTAATGGTGCTTTTGTTCATTCGAGTGTTTGCCAACACTGGTCTAAAATGTGTATTTTGTGTGTGTGTTTGTGAGTCTGTGCGATTGTGTGTGGATGACCAAATAACAGACGGAAAGACAACTTCTTTATTTACAATTTCTTTTATTCAGTCTGCATGCATAATAAAGACCCTTAATTAGGGGGTAGACGGCCTTTGGTATAATTTTACCTGGTTGTGTAAATCGTACTTCCTTTCCATACTTCAGCAATGTGTTTCACATGTTTAAAGAAGAGCAAATACTCGTACATGTCTGTACAAAAAACAAAAAAGAACCAACAACTCTTTTTTCCCAAATGAATTTTTTTATTTTCAATAAATTAAGTCATCATTTTAATAAGACCTTCATGCCAGCAGATAATGAGTGGGGGCGTGTCATGACTACAAAAGATACAACATTTACAAAGGTAGTGAAAATACTCAAATGACTTTATTTCCGACCAAAAAAAGGCGCTACCGGCAGGTGCGAGATAATTAAATATCATTTTATTTAATCTTTTCGTCTTTCATTAAAGTTTTACATAGTTTTAGTTTTAATTTTAATTATATATTATTGATTTTACACAAACTCTACGAATAATTTCTAAAAATGATTGAGTCCTTCAGCTGCTAACAATTAAAAGGGAATAAAGGTAACAGTGCGAGTTTTACAACTTTTTCCACTGTGATCTTCGCAAGCTGACTTTGTTAAAATATTAAATTAAAAATCTTAGATTATTATCGCATTTAAGGTAACCGCCTGCAAGGTTAAATGCCCATGTAGAAAGACTTTACTGAAAAATATTAAACTGAAATTAAGAAATAATTATTCTACATTTACTAGGAGGAACTATCTACGAAGGTCAGCTAGGATGTTCAAGAACTTAGACAACAATTTTTTTAGGGAAATGGTTCAAAAAATATTTATTTTTGGCCAAATTAAAAATATGTTTCAATTGCCCCAAGAGCTTAGCAACGGTACCATGTCACTGAGTTACAAAACTTCAAATAATTGAAAGGCAATTGGACGGGCATTTTCTGTCAATTGAGTACTTGGGCTGGGAAATTAAGAAAGTATAAGAAACATTCTACCGATCATTCTGACGGTATCAGGAAAAGCTAAAGCGCCCACTATCCTATTCTACAAAGTTCATAGAATAAAGAACTCAAATAACACACTAAAATACTCGGAGCTGAGAGCAAAAGGTAGCAGCAGGATAATAAAAAACGGAAATGGAATTTATTTAGAGGATTTTTATGCAAATTTTTTATTTCACTTTCATATAATTTTCGTTATTGTTTTTTATGTTTTTATTTTTTGCCATAAAAAAACCAAAAAAAAAAGTTCTTCATAAATATTCGTCTTGTCGGGTTTACCTTGTGGCGTGTCGAGAATATGCATGTGTGCTTCGGTAAGTGAACAGATCCATGTTAGCACCCATTCACACACATACATATATTTATATAGTGCTGTATGTAATTGGACATGACAAATGGAGTATAAACCTACAAAAAAGGAGCAAGACAACAGTATGATTCGATAGAGTGCTCCCTTTTTAAGAGTACACGTGTTGCATATTTCGTCGCAAACGCCATTTTATGAAAAAAATTATGCAATAATTAACATACTGCAAATATGTGTAATTAAATTTTAACGGTCATATTCATGAAAAAAAGTTATATTAGGTTTCAAGTACACTTTGAACCTTTAATTGAACCTTTAATTACGCAGCGTATATATAAACAGTTTTTAGCAAAAAAAAAAAAAAAAAACTTTTAAATGATTGTGCTGGCAACACTTTTAAGCCAATGATGCACAGGGGTACCACAGGGCTCCGTTCTTTCTCCTACTCTATTTCTTATCTTCATAGAAGACCTTCTTCGTCAAACTTCCTACCCTATTTATTCTTTTGCAGATGACAGCATTCTTACTCATTCATCAACAGACCAAGCCTCTTAGAGATTGGGGCCATGAGGCACCGAATGAATGACTCATTAAATAGTGATCTTCTGACGATCACAGAATGGGGTCGTGCGAAGAGGGCCGATTTTAACCCCAATAAGACCTTGTGTGGTATGCTAACACACAGACACACGACGGACTTTGCTGCTTCATCTGTAGTTATGGGTGGTATAGATATTGAGGAATCAGAAGCTATTGATGTTCTTGGCATGAAGATTCAATGTGATGCCCGATGGACCCAACACATCTTTCAAGTGTTGAAAGAAGCATTCAAGTGCCTAGGTTTCCTGTTTGCTTCAAAGTCTATTTTGGAGTTACTCGACCGCGTACAGGAGAGGGCAAAGGTGCGCATCGGTGACAGTAGGGTATCCAACTCTATTGTGGGTGGGTTTCACTTTTCTATCGCTACTACAATGGATTGTGCTCTGATGAAATTAGTGATATTATTCCCGAAACTCGTTCAGTTATACGCACCACACGTACTTCATAAAGAGCACATCCATTTGTGGTCGAATGGCCAGTGGATCGCACAACGCACTACACACAGAATTCGTTCTTTAGCCGGACCATTCGTATGTGGAATAAGCTTCCAGCAGAGGTCTTTTCTCCCACTTTCTCTGTGGAAAAGTTCAAGTCAAATGTCAATAAACACTACTCCCTCTATCCTCCTTCCCATAACCTCTTTTCCTAGTTCTAGCACAATGCATTGCATGAATAGAGGTCATCCCCTGAGTGCTAGTCAATTTTGCAGTTGAGCCGAGTATTGGGATATATAAAGAGGTTTTTATTGTTTAAAAATAAATTAAATTGATACAAATTTATACAAATATTGAGTTTAACATAAATAAAATGAAAATTGTATTCGAATAATCTGACTTTTTTATTCGTTTTGATTGAATGAACATCACTAAAATAATTTGTATATTTACCCTGGTTTTTTTTATTAGTTTTATAAAAAACCAATAAAAAATGTAAAGTCATAAATGAAAAACAAAGTTCTAAACTATGAAGTGTAAAAGTTAGAACGGATACGATTAGGAGAATAATTAGATTCGGGCCGAGTATTCTGGACCTCGTTAGAAAAAAGGTTAGGAATGCTCAGATGCCGATGGAACGCACAAGTAGAAGAAAAGTAGTCGAAAGGCTGCATTAGACACTCATTGCGGAAGGCGTTATACACAACGAGTGTATGGAAGACGACATCAGCATTTTTACTAATGTTTCTCTTATGAACGGCAGGACAGGAGCAGGTGTATTCTCAGCTGAGCTGAACTTGTCCTGTAGTCTGCGTCTAGGGAAATACGTGTCAGTTTACCAGGCAGAATTGCTTAGGTTGCTGCATGTGCTGTAAACTCATTACACCTGATAAGGTGAAGGGAAGCTACCACATGTAGACAGGAAGGCCAGCAAGGTGCTCAGATATAATAGGAATATCTTAAGCTGGATCATTCTGTTAGCGACAGATCATGGAAATTTCAAGTATCATCTGGTCAGTATGCAAATCGTAGAAGATGCCTGGAAAAAGCTGAGAAGCCGGCACACACTGTATATGAATGTAAAGCACTGGCTAGCATAAGGCTTAGGACCACGGTCACACATTTCTTAAATTTGAATGCCTTAGACAAATTCCAGCAATTACAAGAGACTCCGTGATGAGGAGCAGTGTTGACAGTTACCTGTCGGCAGTCTGAAATCACTATAGTCACGAGTAAAGGCTAGGGCTAGCACGAGACTCAATTAAAAGTAAGGTAACGTTATTACAAATCGGGTACTAGAAATCAATTTGTGGAGCGAAAGAGGCCGAAAATGGACCCAAAAAAGTTAGTCGTCTGCTTCCATATCCCCCCTACATTAATAAAATATACTAGATGAAGTTGTTAGTTTATGAATGAATATTGCTTTAAAAACCATTGTTCACCGAAAGAAATTACCATCTCAATTTATTATAGTTTTATTGTTGGTGGGTACCTCCGATAATATTCATTCACAATAATCTTTTTTGTATAGAATTTTGCTTATTAATCGTTTATAGGTTTTATGAATACGGCCATAAATCTCTGTACTTTATTATATTTAAGCAAGTGTTTGCAAAAAACAATTTAAAATTTAAAAATTTATCTTAAACAAATTTTGATCAGACATTCGTTTCAAGAACCATTTCCACTTGAAAACATGGGCCAAATTACGGCACCGAAATTTTTATTCAATTTCTATTGAAATTTAATCTCTATTTTCTATTAAAATTTCGATCGGCTTAAAATGCCGTCATTTTTCCGCCAGAATTTTAAAAACTTAAAAAAGTAGAGAACATTATTTTAAGGTACCCTACACTCTACAGGGGTGGATAATGAATTCGTCACTTTTTAAATAGCTTGTGCAAACAGAACAATACTAAGCAAACCGGGGTTTTTTTTTACTTTTGACTGAACTTTATACTATTTTTGAAACTTTTCCTTGCTTGAAGTGCTGATTTTTTTCTACAAATATCAAATTTTTTTTATGAAATGCACTTTTTCTTTTTTCGTAAAATTCACTTGTGAAAGTTTTTCATTTTCTTGAGAAGCTATTTGAGAGGTGAATATTAATTTATGGATCCATTCAGTATTAAAAGCAACAAAAGATATTAACTTTACTATTACCCTGTCCCATAAAAATTGTATTGTCAAACCAGGCCTTTTCTCAAAAGCTAATTTTGGATTCGTTAAAATGCTTAATTGTAGATGTGATGGAAGCAAGCTCGGATTCAGAGCAGAGAGTTGTAGGATATTCCCCTTTTAAAGCGATAAAAAAATAATGTTTTTCCATAAAAACGATTGAAAAAAAATTACCGAATTATTTCCTCCCCTAAAGCCCAGACTAAATAGAAGGGACCCTAATTGAGCCAGTTGTTGGTAAATATTCGTTATTTTAAACAACTGACATGACTTATGACTTAATAGACATTGAATTTATCTTTATTCTATAAAATATAAAACGACAGACTTTATTTATCCTCAATGTGGGAGATAAAGAAAAGAATATTTTTCTTTTTTTTTTATTCAATTATCTCTACTTTTGTAAATGTCCTTATTATATATTTGGTTAAACAAGAAGGTGCCACACACATACACACACACACTATACACACACACTTACATACTGTCCATAGGAAGTATGAAATATAAACTTTATTTTTATTCAAATTCGTATTGAAAAGCAAAAAAATAAATAAAAACTTTCATGATTTGAATATGAATGATATTAAATTGTAAATGTGTAGCTTGTTAAGATATTTCTTTTGTTGTATTTTTATTTTATATTTATTTTATCATTTTTAACGAAACTTTTTAAAACACACCTTAGAAGCAAGCACGCCAATCGGGGATATAAAAAGGTAAGAAGAAGTAGAGAATGAAAAATGAATTTATGTAACGGGGGAGTAAATTGCACTTATTGCCCACCCATAGAGTGATAATGGTCATATTAAGTGTTTGCATATTGTTGTTGTTGTTATAGTTGTTGTTGTTGTCTGAATCCTGTTCAACACACAGCCAAAGGGATTAAAATATAAAACACATTTACATTTTTAACAACCCTACACGCATGGACACATACACACATGCATTCATATTTGGGAGTCGCGTGTTTAGGTTTTACTTTTCTTGTATTTTTATTTATTCAGACGTCTGGCGGTTGTTATTTTTCTGTGTGTGTGTCAATGTCCTTATTGCCGAAGCTGGTGTTATTGTTGCCATTAATTAATTAAAATAAATATCTAATAAAAATATAAAATTGTGTAGAAAAACGCATCCCTGCGTTTAAATTTAATGAGAATTTTTTAGTTTTACCCAACCAAACATGCCCGATATACATATGTATATGTGAGTATGTGTTATAGGGACTATTGTGACGACCAAAAGTCCTTCCACTCGTTTTTGGATCCAATGTAAGCTTTTTGCTTCTCTATTTAAATTCGTAGTTTTTATTTATAACTTAATTCTAAGATTAACAGAAGTATTTAGGTAACACCGCCACACAAGCGTAGCATTGTTTCAATACAACACTACCATGACTGCCAAATGATCAGATGGTAGGGATCGTTTGATCGACTCAGCCAAACAAGTATAATAGCGTATACAGTAGAGGAGGCTGCCAGTCTGTGCCCCCAAAGCGGTAAAACCTGCTTAATAATTTTAGAATTTTATTCAACTTTATTATTTAAGTCTTTGGCAGACAACAAATAGTTGGGCCAGAATTTTATTCGACTGAACTACTTGTAGCTTAATTATTTTAGAGTTTTACTCAATTTAATTAAGCTAGTCTCTCGCGCCACCAACTGGTGTCTTCGTGTCAGGCCAGATTTTTATTCGCCCTGACAAGAGAAGCCAGTGAGTAAGGTGACGCTATACCAGAATCTTATTCGCCCCAATTGGTATAGGCGAGTAGTAGATAGAATTTTAATTTCCCCAACCGAGTGCGGTCGGAGTTGAGTGAGCAGAGGAGACATCTCTTAGCTTCGGGCCAGAATTATGTTCGCTCTGACTAGATAGTCAATCCTTGTCCCATGTCATCTAGAGCAGTAGCCAGATGAAGAGAAGATACCAACTGAATAAGAGGCACAGAGCTTCTAGTATTGTCGAATCAGGCCAGAATATTATTCGCCCCGAAGAGAGAATCGGCTCAGGTGCACTCGCAAGGAATAGTGGCAATATGAATAGTGGCGATATCTTCTGAAAGCGTCGGATGGTGTGAGAAGCTGATGAGAGTACCAGCGAATGTGTCAATAGTCACTGAAGGCCCGTCGTATTTCGTGTCGTGCTGTACTTAATAATTTAAGTTCATGAATAAAGATTAGAACGTTATTGAAAACATGAAAATAAGCTGTCTCGCCTCTCTCCTGAAAACGAACCCTGGGAGCCACGAGCTCTACTCCAGCTAACTGTGAAAACACGTCGTTACACTACCTTTTTGTCATTCAAAAACCTTTTGTTTTCATATGTTAAATGCGGTTATTTTTTCAATTCATAAATTTTCTTAATGTCCCATTGTTTAGATTAGAAGGACTTTGTAGTCATTAAAAGGAATTATCATTTATGCCCTAAATTCTGGTAACAGCAAATAAAGACACAAATCCTTAAAAACCACAAATCATCCCTTATTAAAAAGATAACTACAAACTCTTAGGACTTTTAATGTTGTTGCTTTTGCAAGCTTAAATCAAATTGTCAATCATCAACAACGAAACGAGAAAAGCAAAAGATGTTTCCAAATAAACTCTTCCTGTGTGCAGCTCTTTTATTATTCCTTCAATATTTTAACAATTGAATTGTGTTTATTATTTCAATAGTTTCATGTCTTTTTATCATTCAGTACTTTTTTTTTTTTTTGATTTCCTAGATAAATTTTTTGCTTTTCTTTAGCGGCATCATCGTCTAAGCAACATTGGAAATTTTATTAATTTTTCACTAGCTTTTCTTCCCGCTCGTTTCTCGTTTTGTTAAGTTCTCAATACTTTACGGTTTGTCTATTTTGAGCTCCCTATCCGCAACTATAATTTTTGTGATTGAGTCAGTCAGTTATTTATGCAGTTTACCGCGAAATAGGATTAAGTTCTTAACGTACGAACCCAATCAAGCTGACACCCATACACGCACACACACACACACACACACACACAACACACTCGTCATCAAAATCTCCATGTGACACGCAGCCATTTGTCAGTGCTTGCCTGACTATGCAGTACAACAAGCACATATGGGCTTTTTCCCTTGCACCTAAAACCGATTTATTTTTCAACAAAAAACAAAAACAAAATTGAAACAGTGAATGGAAAAAGATTTTTTTCTTCTACACTTTTTGACATTTTATAATGTTTCTGTTGATTTTGTTCGTTTGTTCGTAAATCTTGGCTCTCGTTTGCTTTGTTTTGCATTTAAGGATTTGTTGATTGCCTTTCAAGTTGTGAGTCCTTTTCTTGCCAGTTCTGTTGGCTGTATCCATGGGGAAACAAAATAACATTTATCAAATGTATTTGTACACAAAGGACAGACAGACACAATAAAAGCCGAGTTGGAGATTTGCATATTAAAGGATTTGCTTTTTAAATAAACAAACAAAGCCCAACAATAAAAGACGTAAGTGAAATTTTTACCTCTCCAATGCTGGTAGTAATAAATCATGAGTCATTTAAAATAACAAGGACTTTTAAATTGCAGTAAAACAAAATTGTTTTTACAGAGTTTATTTAATAATTACGATCTATTTGGGGGATATGTTCTGAACCCCTGACCTCCTTAATTGCGATTCGGTTATGTTTTCGGAATAAAAGAGACAAATCTGATCGAATTTTAATTTAAGCATTTTTCTAGATCTGTTCTTGCATCAAGTGGATGATTAAGATCATTTGTAGCTTCCTTCTTATGTCGAAAGGAATATGTTTTTCTTAAACGTAAATTATGAAAATGCTAGCGGGCGCGGACTTCTTTGTAGAGCGCTGTTGTCAGATGTTTGGTGCATTCGTGGCATTGGACATCGACCTTTTCAGCAGATTGGGAATGTTGTGCATTATGCTATACAAGAATTAAAAATATAACCGGCCTTCATCCAGACTCTTAAACCTTCTGAATGTATATTTTTGGTGGTAAGTGGAACGTTCACATATCCTGGAGGATATTATTGCTAGGCTTTTTCTGAAGAAGAAAATCTTATATAAAATAATTATAACGAATGTGCTGTGTTTAGCGATATATGTATGAGTAATTAATCTTTTCCGAATTTGATCATCTCATCGGCAACCTCCATCTTACAGCATCAATGAAACTGTAATAACTTTGGTTTCAATGAATAACCAACCGTCACGTAAGCCCCAAAACAAATTTTTCAGAAGGGCAAAACTATAATGTGATTTAACAAGATCGTGGATTTTCTTTTATAAATAAAATACAACACAAATTTTGATATGATAATTTTTTACGCCTCGGCCAACAGGCCTATTTTTTACCTCTGGAATCGTGTGTCACTATACCTTTCACGTAGACGCATAGAAAGACCGACCCACTTTCGAATTTCTCTAAGTAATACTTGTTAAATTATAGCTGCTGTTTTCACCAACCACGGAACGTTACTTTTTATATTTGAACCATTTTCATCAAGTCAAGGTAGTATTTCGTTTAGGCCAATTGGCGCAATTTCCCGCAGGGACTTTCTTCTTTTTCACTATGACCTTAATATTATTACACAATATACAATTGGTACAACATCAAGCATTTGGCAAACTTAGTCATGCACCGATACTTAGTTGAACAGCGCGTAAACCTCGAACAAAAGAGGTACTACTGCAGCCAATTATGAAGATTTGAAGACACAAACGCAAATGAGTATAAATTCTAAAAACAAAATTATTTGCATTTGCGTTCGGTAATAACAACGTATGTCTTAATGTTTCTTACTACTAAAAATAATTGGAATAAATGTATAACTATTGCTTTTCGTAACGAAATTCGGAATCGATCCATGTTTTTAAAGAAGTTTTTGGGCGCCTATAAGTAAGCTTTACATACGAAGCTCAAAATATTTTGGTAATAATGTTTTAAATAGAAAATTGCTAACTTGAAAGCAGTGTTTCAAATGATAGCTGCGAAATACCAATAGCTCACAAAAAATACTAGACTGTGCTATAAATTCCCCAAGTTTTATTAATACTGATTTTGCTGTTACTTGGCTGTTGATAATAAATACAATCTAGCAAAAGCAAGACCCAAAACAGCATTTCTTTCTTATTAATTTATTATTGCTATTGCTATGCTCGTGCTGTTGAAAATACGACAACAATAAAAACAGCATCAGTACAAATATGACAGCATTGTGAAATAATACAGCAAATTCGCTTTGTAATTATAGCGAATTTTTTAGATACACATAAAATAAACTATTAATATTTAGATACCCGTAATATAATTGCAATTTTGTGTTCTTTACTTTTCTTTTCTAAGTATTCAACGGGATAAAAAATTCATCGTTGGCAACAAATAGCATTTGCTATTCAGTACAAAAACAGCAAACGCAATACCGTAAATTTTTCGCCATTTCAGCTGCAGTTTAGAAATAAATTTCTTTATATTTTAATTTGCTGTTAAGCAATGATTGCAGCATACACAGCCACGGATCCAGTTTAGGCTTTTGAAGAGGGAATTATTAAGGAAAAGAAACAGCTCTGAAATTTTTCTAAACTTTTTGTATTAGAAAATGTTTATATTTAATTGGCTTTGGAAGGGGAAATTTGCCTTTTTCATAGCATAGCACAGCACATTGTGTACTGTCATATTTGAATAGTTGCTATTGTATTTTTAATACCAACTTCATAGCAACAGTAATAGCAATATTATTCCAGCATTTTTTTTAACCCTGCTTGAAAGTTACCAGCAAAAACGACTACCTTTTCAAAGCTTGTATATCAATGGTTCAGTCGGATCACGTTCTGTTGACGAATTGATTTTTCATTCCATGTTTTTTACGACCAAACTGTTGAAAAGCGCGATATATTAAGTGTAAAGCATGCCCTATCAGGTTTGATCGTTAGATTTGTCAAAAACCGTATGAGAGCTCGAAAGGACATGCTTGTAGCAGAGCAATTCATTTCATTCTTTCCAATGTCTGCTCTTTAACTTGAAGGATGAAAACAAAATTAAAGTCGAAAATATATGAAACGTAAATTTGTTTTATGTGACTTTAAAAAAGCGTAGTAAAATTATTTAAAGCTTCGCTATAATTTACTCGGGAACGCATAAACGTTTGCTTTCCGTTTGGAAACAACAAGTGGGTGGAAATTTATTTTCCTGTTTATGAATGTTTAACATTTTATTTTCATTCCACAAGCTCCAGAGAGCATCACAGAAGCAACATTCATATGAAGCCTCTTTTATTTTTATTGCAAATTCCATATTTTGCTTCTGCATTAGATTTATTATTGTAAAATTTATATGGCATAAAAAAAATGATTAAAATTATGCAAAGAAATGAAAAAGGAATTGGAAATAATGTAAAAATTACCATTTAGCAAAAAAAAAAATAAAAACGAAATCCTATTTTACGATTTTTTGATAAACTCAATTTACCTTCATGGTTCTACAAATCCCTGAAGATGAGAAAAGAAATTGAACAAGACATAAAAAAATGACAGATGGGATGTATAAGTGACATTTTAGATACCAGAGATTTAACAGTAAATTAAATTTGAAGAATTTCCAGCTTGTGAAATTTGTTTTTATTTATAATTATTAAACAATTTTTCAAGGTAGGTAAAGCAAAACATCTTCCTGGTTGGAAAAAGACTAGAACTCAATTTGCAACCCCCTGTTATTGTTATATTGATGGTATTATTTTACAACAGAGTTAACTTTTTGTTAGGAACATTAATGCGTTTATGTGATAAAATTTTACACTTTCAAAATGTTGCATTTAATTTCATGCTATCAGTGTGATATGAGAGAGACTGATCTTAGGCAACAAGAAAGATAAAAATAAATAAATATTTATTGCGGTCAGCATTTAATTTTAATAAAAGTGACCAATAATGCAGTTGATGTGATAAATTAATAAATAAAAATAAGTATTTATTTCCAGAACTGCCATTTTGTGGTGCTTCTTTAGCGTTTTGCGATACGAAAATAATAGTGAAAAATTCGTACTGGATGTTCACAACTAACTAAATGAAAATCGTATTTTAACGCAAGATACGAGGGTCATTCAATTAGTAAAAAGGCAAATTCTATAATTTTAAAACTATTCCATGAATGTGTACAAACTTTTCAGGAACGTTAGTTGGGATATATGCTCTGATCAGCTGCTTCGTCATCTTATGTCAACATAGCCTCAAAATTTTCAATTCACTATGGCAAGTCCACTAGCAGATTGCATCTTAGAGGAGCAGCTCTCAGTCATTAGATTTATAGTCGCAGAAGGTGTTTTTTGAAAGAATAGTAACCAGCGACGAGGTCTGGATCCATCACTACGACCCTGAGACCAAAGGTCAGAGTATGGAGTGGAAACACACAAGCTCTCCAGTTTCCAAAAAATTCAAGGTTCAACCTTTCGCCACTAAAGTGATGCTGACCATCTTTTGGGACTCACAGGGTCCAGTATATTAGGATTTACTTGACAAATTTAGACCAGCTATCAGAAGCAAACGCCGTGGACTCTTGCCAAAATGAGTCATTCTTCACCACGATAACGACCGTCCTCATACAACCCAGCTGACCCGAGATAAGCTTCATGACTTGGGTTGGAAGGTCTTACCTCATCCTGCCTACAGTCCCGACCTCGCCCCATCTGATTTTTACCAGTTTGGACCACTCGTCTTCCCTACATTGAAAAAGATTTGCTAACAATGAGAAAGTTAGGAAAGCGGTGCAAAAGGGGCTTCGGGGTAAATCGTAAGAATTCTTCGCCAAGGAAATTAGGAAGCTGCAAGAAAGATGGGACAAGTACATAACTGTGGTAGCTGATTATGTTGAAAAATAGCCTTAATTTTGAAAGATTGAAGCCGTTTTTGAGCTATGGTAATTTGTCTCTTTACTTATTGAATGACTCTCGTACAACAGTACAAGGATATTGTGAGCTATACGCATATATTTTATTGCGACATTATGTATGTAAGAGCTAAATAAGTAAAACTATATACGCAGCGTTAATCAAAGGAACAATTAAAAATCCTGCGTCTCTCCTCTCAAAACATTAAAGTGCCATCCATGAGTAAACATCAGACATGCCAAAAAAAAGTACGGAAAGCATCACAAATACTGAAGCCTAAAGAACAATTAAGGGAGGGAAAATCAAAAGGGATTAACGCGACATTTATCTAGCAACTAATGCTGTTATTACCCCTCTAATTGCAATAACAGTGCAGTGAAGTATTGACAATGACAACGCTCGCCATAATATTGAACATGTATGTTTAGACACTCATCACGTTGCTGTTTGTCGAACGCACCGCTAATATTTGAGTCTAACGGTTGTGTATAATTAAGTTCGCACAGTGGGGGATTTACGAAAAATGAAAATAAGTCTGCAGTTGCTAAAAGGGTTGTCTGGCTCTAATAAGCCACACATGAGTACAGCAGAACTGTAATTGAGTTTAATACTATGCTTAGATTAGATCTTAATAGGGCTCTGTTTATCATACAAAATCTCAATTAAGAAATTGAGCAATTAGTACTTAATTACAGAACTTATTCAACAAAATTGCCTTAGCAACTCTAGTGAAGTCCTTTCAGTGGGGAAAAAAAGCTCTGTGCACTCACAAAATCCAGACGAATTCAACAAGGTGACCATATCACCCATACAACGACATTTTATTCTTCATGGTAGCTGTCAAACTCTATGTATAAAAAACGAAAACAAAAATAAATTGAAGTGACAGGCTAACTGACCGTTAGTAAATTTCCTGAAATTTTTAACGAAGATACGTTTGAATTAATAATTTTCCATTAAAAATAATTAATTTCTTTAAAAAATGACTTCTAAAATCGAATTTCTATTTCTTTTACGAAATTCGCCAAAACAAATTTTGACGAGCAAAATAAAATTTATGTGCAGCTGCCAAATGATAATTACGTTAGGTAAATTTCATATATGTAAACACGAAAGTCTATAACTCAATTTAAAATAAAATTTTATCAATTAAGGTTCCTGTCTGCAGTTGGCGTTTGTGGTACTACGTTGATCGTTAGCTGGCAGCCACAAAGATATTGCTTGTCGTTACTGAGTGCACTGTCAGAAGTTCTGACTTATACCATCTCATGGTGGCGGCCGGTAACAGGTTCCTGTATCTGCAAGGAGTCTAGCTAAATAGGTCGAGCGAAGAGAAGTTAACACTCTCTTATAAAAAATTTCTAGCCCACGATCGAACAGCATACGCTAGGAATGCTTGGCCAATAGGATGCTTGGTATCTAGTATTCGAACTCTGGATACTAGTCGATCTCCAGTTTTAATACAGACTTACTCGTGCATATGGAGCTCTGTGTCGGTGGTCATCTTTGTCGCCGTTACAGGGATGAATCCGAAAGCCCCGCAATAGGCGGAGAGGTTAATCTGAATAAACTCGTGTTTTGATTGACAAAGTGAGAATCTAGAACAGATGGTCAAGAATACCTCGCAAGGGGCTTAAAGGTCAATCTTTAAAGGTAATTTTAAGGCGTTGGACTGGGAGATTCCGATAGGGATGAGAATTGAAGCTTGGCAAGAGGTCGATGGGTTAATCTCCGTAGAAACTCCAATGTTTATTGGCCAATGGAGGAAATTCTGAAGAGATGGACAAGAAACTTTGGAAGTGGTAGACGGGTTAGCCTACAAAAACACTGCAGAGAAAGCGGCTAAGGCGGTAGCGTACATAGAACCACGGACAGACACTTGTTTAATGTGTATGACATAGTGGTCCTAAGCTTTAGACAAATGCTAGCAATTACAAGAGACTCCGTGATGAGAAAGAAGGCCCACAGTCATCAGTCGCCAGTTTGAAATCACTACAGTCAAGAGTACTGGCCGATGTTAACTCGAGACTCGAACGAGGCTAAGGTAATCATGAATTAAATTTACAAGTGGCAAATTACAGTTCCATTTTTTTTTCTTCTTTAAAAACACCTCACTGTGAATCCTTCAGGTGTTGATCAACTATTATTTCTTTACTCTGAATATAGTTTTAGCCGTTTTCTTTTTCTATTCAATACTCGCATTCGCTAATAATTCTTCTATTGTTACGTTATGTTTTATCATCTGGCAATGAAAGTCCTGCGCCAAACAAAACCATTGCAAGTGAACAGAAGCCCAAATGGTGGTGGTGCGACGTCGCACTGTGTTTGTGATCGCTAAACATAAACGAAGTTTCTCCTCATTTGTGACACAGGCTAATGAACACGAAAGTGAATTAAAATAAACATAATTTATATTTATTGATTTATTTATATGAGAGAATTGCGTTCGTTGCCAAAACTTCGATTACATGCGAAAGTAAAAATACAAAAAACAACAGAGACTCATGCGTGCGTGCAATATGGTTAGAAATATGGTGGCACATATGTTAGGACTAGGATGCGACCCTCTAGTGACACTAAAATTATGTGTATCTTTGGGCACTAGAACGCATTAAATTGACAAAGGACTTTATTACAGCGAATGTAGTTTGGGTCATAAGTCAAATGCGTAGAAATAAAGATCAGTGTTTAGCAAAATTATATTTTCTCTGGTTTGATTGAACGAATAACCATAAAAAATAAATCTAAGCAAAATATCATTCGCATGATATTGCGAGGTTTTTTGTGGGTTTAATTAAAATAATCTGTGGATTTTGTGTATAACCGCGTATGTCGTTTTTTGTCACTTTTAATTTATTGATGCCAAGTTGCTCTATTTTAAATGATGTTTAAGCAGGACTAAAAATGTCGCTGCTGAAGTATCGAAAAGTATAAGACAATCCCAAACCATCTTTGATTGGAACGAGTAGTTTACTAATAATTAATATCCAAGACCATGTATATTGAGGTACCGCGGCAGCCCCTTCGTAGACATTCTCTACCACAGAGCTCTAAGGCGTGCACTACCCCCTGAGAGATGAAAGCTATTTTTCCCATTACAATTGCTTTTCGAAAATGTTGCCCTACATTTCGCACCTCATGTACTATTGGTGTACGTCAACAAACAGACTTGCCGAATTTGTTGTGAAGAGCAGCCAAATGCAGATCAAGAGCAACCAATGCACCCTGAAACATGCGCTGTTTGATGCGGTTTGTAAGCAGACGGCATCATTGGAGCGTATCTTTTCAAAAACGACGAAAATCGCAACATTACAGTCATTGAAGCAAGGTACCGTACCGTTCGATAGTTCCCGACTTTGGCAAAAACGGTAGAATTGGACTTGGTGGACATGTGGTTTCAATACGACGGTGCCACTAGCCACACGGCATGAACCTATTGAGAGGCGAGTTTGGTTAGAAAAAAATCTCACGTTTTGGAGCAGTTCGTTGCCCGCCAAGGTCAAGCAATTTTTGTAGACAAGCAAGCAACAATTCCAGCCCTGGAAGACAACATTACAGCTCCCATTGGTAATATACCCGCAGAAAAGCTGCACAAATTATTCCAAAAGTGGTGCTCACGGATGGACGACATTTAAATGAAATAATCTTTAAAAAGTAAATGACAGGCCGTTACTGGCTAAACAAATACACTATATAACCTTGGTAATGTTGTCAAATTAGTGGGTTATTACATTCATTGTGTTCATTTTACAGCATTTTCTGCCCTCTAAATACACTCCGACAGAGTTGCATTTAAAATTTGTTTCAATTTAAATTGTAATTAAGTAATTATTGCTCAATTTAGTAATTAAAATCTTGTGTGGTAAATTAAGCTGCATTAAGGACTTAACTGCATAAATATAGTAGGGGAATTATTTAGACTGACTATACGTTGATGTTAAAAAACCAGACCCAAAAAATGCACATCTGGCCCGCAACATTAAATCACTTTTTTTCGGTTTTCCTGAAAAATGCCACTTTAAGACTTCATCGCTCCTAAAGTAAATTCAAACCCCTTAAACTGAATCGTAACAGAATGCGAGGTGGGATTCTGTAATAATCAATATTTTGTCTGCGAATGTTCCTAAATGCATATTGTTGTTGTAGGATTAATGCAGCAGTAAAAGCAAAATGTCATTGAAGTTTTTGTTTTTTATTTTATTTTTATATTATTTCTTTCCCATTTAATGCGATTAGGTTTAATGGAAGCCTTGCAAGCATTTTCATGAGTCTAATTACCAGTGGTAGCGATTATTACGGTGGTAGTTGTGTATCACTGTGATTTAACTGCTTTGATTCGTTTCATAATTGTTGTCACTGCTATTCATTGATTTCTTTCTTCCTTTCGGTATTTTGTGATTCACCTCGAACATATCGATCACTTTTATAATTTATTTTTATTGCTGCCACTGACAGTAGACAGGATATTTTACTAAACACAAGCTCTCCCTTGCATCCCCTGCAGATTTGACGGACAATAAGGTTGTTATACATAATTTATTGCCAAATGTTAACAGCGAAAATGATTTTGTTAAGAAAAATAAAAAAACTTTACGATAGAGACGAATAATAAATAATTAAAATTATGCTGACATTTATATTCAAACTCTGTTTAAATTGTCAGGCTATAGCAGTAAAAAACAGTTGCTGAAATAAATTCATTTCAATTGTACTAATATTGCAATTAAAAAACGATGATTAAATTTAGAGTATAATATGCAAGAAGATTTATTTTACATTATCACTTCGTATCAATTCCGTTGCAATGTGTATATGAATCTTTAAAAATAAAATATAAAACATATGACTGTATATTTTTATATATGCTACGATTTCACAGCCCAGTGAATGTTCTGCGCCATCATGTGTGATGTCAGAAATAATCTGAAACTTGAATTAAATAAATTTTTTCTATTGCATGATTATTCGGCAGTGCTGTCCTTACAATACATATGCAAGTCATACACATTGCAAGTGTTAGTAATCAAGTTGGATGTATTACCCACAAACAATACAACTTTGTGTACAATCTCGTTATACAGCTCCATTTTACAAACAGGTCGTTTTGGGCAAAGATGGCCAATAAAAGTCGCACAACATGGAATTTGCCATGTGGCAGTGATGGAAAAAAGTACTTGTTTCCAACTTGAAGCCTTTAAAATTCGACAGTTGTTGGTGGATTCTCTAAATAACCAGAATTTAGTCAATATAATTGAAGAATCTGTGGGCGCCACCACTTCTGGCTATTGTAGCAATTATTTCCTGGAATTTGCCGTCAGCTGTAAAGATCCTTTGAAATAAATTACATTTGAATTTGATTTCGTTAATTACATTCATATGACTATAACTTTTTTGTATTTGTTGAATATATTAATTGGATTTGAAAATCTTGACTCTCTACCACAGTGGTCACTACCAAAATAAACACAAAATATCATACGATTATACGATATGCACATACATGTGGCAACCGATTTGTACAACCTTGACAAAAAATATTTTTTTTATTTTTCGTACCACCAAGACGCAACTTAGTTCAACGAGCCCACAAACTTTGCAATCTCACGAAAACCTCTCCAAGTTGCACCAACTGTCGTAAAAGAAATTTTGTTTTGGTTTAGAAAAGTATCCGAAACAAACAAAAAAAAGTACGCAAGTACACATTGTAGCAAAAAATAACCAATTTCGGTTAAAAGCAAACAAATCGGCAACGCTCTTCTTTGCAATAAACTGTTGGAAGTTTAAAATTTAAATATTGGTAAGAAAATTCTGAGCGTTTCTAAATCGGTTACGGAAACCTTTCTGGCACATTTTCAGGAAAAAAATGCCTTTAGCCCGAACATATTCATATATTTTAAGCGAAACAATTTTCGTTGCCGTTCAGACAGGTTTCATATTCCAGTAGACTTTTCCTAAAAAATTCTATCAGGCTTCTCACGTAATTCTATGCTACAAATCTAAAATATTTCCGAATTTCATCAGCAAAAGAGTTACGCCTTAGAAGTTTTCTTAACTGACAACGGCTTCGTAATTAGCCTTTTAACTGAGCTCAAGAACTTATTTAGTAAATTGAGCAAATTATTCAAATTTCCTCTGCACCTCTGGTGAAGTCTGTTCAATGAGAAGAAAAGATCAAGGCAAATTCAAAAATGTGACTACATCCTCAAAACAACTATATTTTATTCTTCATGGCAGCTGTCAAGCTCTATACACAATAAAAAATTAAAACAAACAGAAACACAAATAGTAAAACTTTCGGTCAGAAAATTTCCTGAAATTTTAGAGGGAAATGAATGTGTTTTAAATAATCAAATTCTTTTGAAACTCAAGTTTTTACAAACAAAATGTGCAAATTTTCATCTGTCAAATGCTAATTGAGTAAGCTAAATGTAATATGTGTAAACACCAAATTCTCAATTTAATTCAGTATAAAATTTAATTGCCTCAAATAAGGTGCATGTCTGAACTTCTATCCATAAGCCAACTTATTGTTATTGCTCCAAATATTTTACTTTATTTGGTCTCTGCCCATAAACCACAGCAAGGACAACCTGGTCCCTTGTAAATCCTGCATTTTCAAATAGAACAAAACAACACATATGTACGTCTCCCTCTTTTTTCTCTTTTGATACTTAGCTAAAGGGTGACCAGAAAGGAATAATCATTTTTCCAATTGTAATATTTCAGAAGCTGCCAAAGTTACCAGTGCTCTCTAGCTGTCAAAATATTCAGTAAGGTTTGCCATTGCACGCCTGGCGAACATGTGGAAATTGCTTAAAAATATAATCAAATTGTCGGTTCAGTCTTAAATATGCAACATGGGTCTCCGTGTGCAGGCAATGTACACTTCTTTGAACCTTGAGCTACCAACTAGATAGAAATTTGTGTGGAATTGGTGAAATTGTGGAATTAGCCGTCACAGCGGCCAGAATTAAAGAGGACCCAAAAGTGTGGATTCTGCACTGAACAAGTTAATTTGGCATCCCTTTCTAGTTTATGGTTGTATTTGGGCCTACATTCGCAAAAGCTTGTACTGACGCAAGAATTGAAGCCGGAAGACCATAGACATTATCAAGAATTCGCTAATTGGATGCTGGAAATGTTCGATGGAAATCCAAATTTTCTACAAAAAATCAACTTGAGGCTGCCATCGCCGTCGAGGCGGCCATTTGACTGATGGCTATAACTGTAGCTTTGCAATAAAGCCAGTATCAACTCTGATATTTCACAACATTGTGGTTTTATTTCCATTTCTTTTCGTATCGTTCTTATCTGGTCACCGTTTCCTACGTGAGTATGGGAGTGTGTGCCTGCTGTTTTTAAGCTTCGAGAGCATATATTCACCCAAATTATTCCTGCTAGGCACGTTTGACTATTCAAATGTTGTTTGCCGTAAATATGTGGCAAATAAGAATTTTTCTTTTATATTTTATATTTTTGTTTGGTACAAATTTATCCTTCTTGCTCGTTTTATTTCATTTCGTAAAACGTTTGTTGGTACAATTTTCATGCACTTCTGTTTTAATATTTTTGTATGTTTTTAAAAAGATACAATTCATTATTATGTATCTTCTTGTGGAATTTATTCAAATGCAAAGCTTTTTTTAAAGAACATTGTGGTTCTGAAGGTGAAATTTTACAATATTTTTAGTGTAAATTAAGAGTTCTTTAAGAAATGTTTCCTAATTTATAATGGAAACTGCAGCCAAAGTTGTATGATATCGTATAATTACAATTTTAAGTCATCCTGATAATCCTTGATACTAAAGAATCAACAATGAGTAGCGCAAATGATTAAACTTAATACAGGCATGATGAATACGAAAACATAAAGTGATATATCCATCCAGAAGGTACCATATCCTTTGATGGTGTTAACAAAAAGGATGCAGTTTAAGAAAACCCTGCATAAGTTTTGATTAGTCCATGCACGCATGTACAGTAAGCTTCATAGTGGGCCGTCAGCTGGCGGCACAAAGATATCGCGTACCGTATCTGAGTGCACTGTCAGAAGTTCTCACATTTACCTCCTCGTTGTGGCGGCCGGTAACAGGCTCCTATCTGTACAAATCTGGGTAAATAACGCGAACGGAGAGAAATTAACACTTTCCTATAAAAAATCCCTAATCCACGGTGGAACAGCACACGCCAGGGTCTGAAGTATGAGATCTCTGGTGAAAATATGTTTCTCCGTTAGAGGGATGAATCAGGAAGCCTCGCAAGAGGCGAAGAGGCTAATCTCTGAAGAAACTACGGTTTTAATTGGCAAAGGGAGGAGTCCGAAAGAGATGGCCAAGAATGCCTTGCAAGGGGTGGACGCGTCAATCTTCAAAGGTACTTCTAAGGCGTTAGACCGTGAGACAGGGATGGACAACGAAGCTTCGCATGAGGTGGGGAGGTTAATCTCTGGAGGAACTTCGGTGTTTATTGACCAATGTACGAATTGTGAAGAGTTGGACAAGAAAACCTTGCAAGGGGAGGACGGGAAAGTTTCTAAAGATACTCCTTAGGAAGAGGCTGAGACGGTAAAGCATATTGTGTATAAACGTCCAGCACTGCCTAGCATAAGACCTAGACCCGCGAGCAGACACTTGTTAAGTGTGAATGCCAGTGTGGACCTAAGCCTTAATCAAATGCTAGCAATTACAGGAGACTACGTGATGGGGAAGAAAGTCACCAGTCGACAGTCTGTAGTCACTATAGTCGATAGTAGAGACTAGTGGTAGCACGAGACTTTATGGAGATGTAGGTAATCCTAAATTGCAAATCGGTTGCCTGAAATCATTTCGTGGAAAGAAAGGGGTCGAAAAGGGGTCCATAAAGTTCGCAGTCTGCTTCGATGTTCCTCCTATATTAAACAAAAGCTCCATAGTAGTCGCGGAGTACTGCAAAGGCAACTTTAATTCCGGCGCTATACGGATTCTATAAAACATTGCGATAGTGTAGGGCAAGACCAGATAATCCAGCTGTGCATAACATCTGAGTAACTCAAAACAGTTACCCACAATCAATTGGTACCGTTCCTTAAAGCACGAACACTTGTTGATCGAGAGGGAAACAATATTAAAATAGAATTTCTGACGAATTCGATTAACGAAATTAACCACGAGCCAGTGAAGCAAAAGCCTTTTTTTCAGACGATGCCACAGAACGAAAACTACAAGACATTTAACAAGAAACGTAAATTTTCTTGTCATTTTTAAAATGTTCTTTTAGTAGAAAATTGTAAATTTGTTTATAATTTTGGAGAGGAAAATATCCCAGATGTCTACCTCCTGTCGGCTCCTGATTGAAAACAAAACTCAATAAAAAATATTTCACTATTGAATATTTATTGCTCTTAAGTTTATTAATTAAGGAGTTAATAAATCGTTAAAAATTTTTTTATTTATAAAGTTTATGTTACGTTGGCAAGCGCCGTCTTAAACGTTTGCAGCCACATCGTAAATCTCTTCAAATACGAATGTAAAGTTTAAGCAACCGGTATCTGTCGGTTAAGGTTTTGTTTAATGTTGTTTAAAATGCCACAATGAAAAACCATTAACCACTTTCTAATTAAACACAGTGAATATCCTTGTCAGGCCATGCCGAAAAGGTCTGAATGTGTAAACACACCGATGGAGGGGAACAAACAACACACACGTGTTACAAATGCAATACTGTCAAATATTTTTAGCAAATGTAACGTGTTGGAAATTCTGTCACGGTTGTCATTCGTGATGTACAGGTAAACGCACGTGCGAACTTGTTTTCTCAACCATTAATAAGATGAGTAACTTTGGTGTTTGTTACCAACCACCATCATCTCTACCACCGTCCACGTAAACACCATTTTTGTTTTATTAACAACAACAAAACAAACGTGAAGTTACAATATGAAAACTGTTTGTACAGGGAAAAAAACGAGGAAAAATCAAAGGACACACTGAGTTTTAGATGCCCTACATTTGGCCAAGTCGCCGATTGAAATTTTTAAATTTAAGAAAAATAAATTAAAGTTTTCATAATTTAAAGGATCCATTTGTTCGAAAAGGAAGTAAATTAAGAGAATTTTAATTTAAATTTGTTTTCCTTTTTTTAACTTAACGATGTCAAAAATTTTACTGAGCAAACGAAGCAGTTACTCATCTGATGAAAGGTAAACAGACACAAACCGTGAAACAACTACACGACAGAAAAGCAAATCATATGGGAATTCTGTGCAAATATTCATCACATTACGCCTGCGTACAACGAACTAAGCCATCAAAAATAATAAACATCGTCGATACAGACGATAGAACATTGTATTCAGCAACACAAAATATAATTTTTTTTATTTTGGGAGTCAGAAGAGGATATGCTGCAGATTAATGTGGGTACCTGCCACTATGTACAGCAAATTTGCTATGCATGAGTACCATGGTGTTCCCTTAGGTGAGGAGCGGAGCCTATCTGAAACTCCTACCGATCTATGAGTCACGGCACCCGTTTGCAATGCAACTCCACATTGAGCTTACGATCTACTCGCGATTTGGGTTTAAACCACCACGAAGCTCCCCGAAGGGCCACACCATAGTCAGGATGGGACCGAAGTCCATGGGCTCCTAACACCCATGGTACCACAACTAAGTCTCCGGTCAAAACTCGTAGCCATAGTTACTTCTAGTCGGACCCCAAAATGGCCTGGGACTGGTGGCCCCCCGCAACAAAAGATGGCTACAATGGAACATTAAATGGAGCATGCCAATGGGTCGTCTAATTGTGTTCCCACTTAACATTGACCAGCTGAAAAAAATCATATACAGAAAGGACAAGTTTGCAATCGCGTAAGAGTGAGATGATTTAAACAACATAGACGACACCTACATGTTGGCTCAACCTGTCAGATATTGTACCTTATTAATTTGTTGTAGTGAATTGAATACTTTTCTTTAAAAAATTTTGCATTTGTTGTACTCACACACAGACAATATTTTTTAAATATCACAAAAAATCGAAATTCATTAGGAATTCATTGGAAGTTAGCAATAGATCTAATTTGATCAAAACACTAAAAAATTTGCAAAAAAAAAAAGAATTTCACCAAGTTTTGAATTTTCGCCAACATTTTCAAAACGAAATTTGATCACAAACTTGTTTGTGGAATTTTTTTATTAAAATTAGAATATTAGCAAAAATATAAAAAAACACTAATATCTTAAAATTGCGGTAAAGAAATCCTTATAAACTTGAAATTTCACCAAAAATCGGGGATTCACTACGAAGCGAATATATGAAATTACCCACAAAATTTAAATCTAATAGATTTTCATTTTGTAAATAAAATTTCGCCCTCTTAAAGGGTGCATGCTTAGCAGACTTATATTATTTGTGATTTTACACACATCGTAGGGGACAATTCCTTTCGGAATTATTAAGGATAAAATCTAAGAAAAATACCACCTTTTGTGTGCATAAACATATTTCGAGTACAACAAGAGGGCAAAAAATGTTGCATTTTTTCTACAAACGAAAACACCATAAACTTCGCCATAACATTATAAAAACTAAAACTTTATTAAAGTTCGAATATTCATAAAAAACTTCGATGAACGGAAAACCAAAATATTTTAAAGTCAGCAAATTTTTAAATTTCGCAATAATTTCACCCCAAAAAAAGCTAAAAATATATTTGTTTTATTATTTTATTTAGACTGTAAGTTTTTAATTTTCAATTGGTAATAAATTATTTTATCTAAAAAAATAATCTTAAGAATTTCACCGACAATAGCGAATTGATACAAAAATCTAAATTATGCTTACATTCGATATTTTACGAAAAATTCGTAAAATAATTCAAATTTTAGCACAAATTGAAAATTTACCAAAAGAAATCTAAAAAGCCAAGTACCGCAATTAAATCGAAAATCCGAAAACGTGAAATTTTACGAAAAAAATCAAAACGTCTTCAAAAGTTCGAAAGCGATTGAAAAAAGGAGCAAAATTGAAATTGACCAAAATCTAATCTTAAATTGACCAACAAAGTTAAAACTTCGAAAAATATCGATTTCGGCAAAACCGAAAACAAATCACAAAAAATCAATCATTTACTAAAAATCTAAAACTTATCAATAAAGCGAAAAATGGCATTATATGAATCAAGCGTCAATTTTACAACGAAATAAACCAACATTTATACAAAAAGGACGAAAGTCTGCAGGAAAACACAAAGATTAAATCAATAAAAAGTTAAATTTTAGAAAGCCTCCCGACTCTCCATTATGGTGAAAGGAACACAATATTCGGCACAGCCAAATAAAGTGATCAACCTTCATCACTCGTTGAGGACCGGTGCAGCGGGTATGTGGTTTTTCAAACGCAATTTTATTGTTGATATTCCTCTGTTTCATTTTTTCACAACTACCACCGAAGGGATGAACAACCTTCACCCCCACTAGTTGATGTTGGTAAAAGTAAAGCGATTTAAGGGTTGTCATTGTTATGATAATGTGATGTTTATAAAATAATATGTACGAGTAATTTCCGTGAATGTTTACTGAGTGAAATGAAAGCGTTTCGCAGAAATGATAAATGTATGAATTGCTGCTATCTGTTTTGTGTGTTTGTGCATTCTTGCTTTCATTAACTTGTACACTTGTGTTTGCAATGAGTAGGACTTTGTTCATTTTTCATTTGGCAATTAAAAATTTAATTTAAACTCAAGACAGGAAACCTAAATACAGGATATTGAAGTTATTATTTAAACGGCAACAACAGCAACAACAGCAACAAAAACAATTACAATTGCCAGGCCCTCGTTATCTGTTTGATGTGCATGTGAACAGCGAAATTATTTTGATTTGTTAAAGAACCCACACACACACACGCACACAAAAAGGATTCTTTGTAATGCAAAAATTTTTTTTTTTTTATTAATTCGAAATGTTTGTTTTTATTCTTTTATTTACGACAACAGCAATAGCAACAACAATAACAACAACAGCAATTATTTTCAAATTTTTCACATGCAAAGATGAGACTTTGAAATTTTCCATAACCGACAACTAAAAAGGGTTTCCTCCAACCCCACAAGCGCTACACAGCAACAAGGACTTGGTAATGCCGACAACAACATGTTGTTGACTTAAATAATTTATCCAGAGAACATATGTTTCTGTGTACGAGTGGATGTGTAGAACGTGTTCATAATTAAGATTGACAAAGTGTTCATTCGTAGGCGTCTGCCTGAGTTTGAGAATTTTATTTGTTCTTTAATGTCTTTAGTGAAATATCATTAAAAAAAAGTATTATTTCACTTATTCATTTAGTCGTGTTCATTCACAAAACTTTGAAGTGAAATTAATGGAGTCTATTAGAGTTGACAGTGGCAGAGAGGAAACACAGCCATAAAACCGTCAGTGCTTAAGACCGCTGCCCTGAAACAGGCACAATTACAAACGTTAGATGTGTAATTGGATTTAAAACACTCAAGTTTGGCAATAAAATGGGTTAAAATAACAGACAGGCTTTTGTTTATGCGACGAGTACTTGAAGTAGATAAAATGTGTGCACGAGTACTTCAGATGAAACCATAACAAGTTTATTTCCACATTATGAATAGACAAATATTTTCACTTTAAATTACAAATGATTTTAAAGCATCAATACATCAGCTAACGAGTATTAATGAGTGTCTGGGTTTTAGTAGAACCAAAAAAAAAAATATATTAAAAGAAAAAAATATATAACAACATTAGAGTTTTTTAATAAAATTTTTATATGACAAAATCTTTCCTTACACAATTGCCTGAACATTAATGTTTATTTTAGTTGACAATTTTATTAACGTAGGGGGCGATATCGAAGCGGACCGCCAAATTTATGGGTACCTTTTACGACTCTCTTCTTCAGTGCTGAACATTCACACAGAATGTATGCTATCATCTCAGCCTCTTCCCTAAGAGTATCTTTGGAAACTGGCCCGACCACCGCTTTCGAGGTTGTCTTGTCCATCTCTTCACAATTCCTCCATTGCCCAAGAAACACCGGAGTTCTTACATAGAATAACCTCTCCACCTTTTACGAGGCTTCATTATCCATCCCTAATCGAATTCTTCCGGTCCAACGCCTTAGAAGTACCTTTGAATATTGACCCGTCCACCCCTTGCGAGACATTCTTGTCCATCTCTTCCCGATTCCTGCCTTTAGCAATTAAAGCCGTAGTTACTTCAAAGATTAACCGCTCCGCCTTGTGCGTGGCCTCCGATTCATCCCTGTAATGAAGAAAAGATGCCCACCCACACAGAGCTCCATGTGCACGGTTAAGTCTGTATTAAAACTGGAGATGGACTGGTATCTACAGTTTGCATAGCAGAAATCAAACGCCCTCTTGGCCATGCATTCTTGGCGTATGCCGGTCCCCCGTAGGTTAGGAATTTTTTATAAGCGTTTGTTAACTTCTCTCCGCTCGACCTATTTAGCCAGACTCCTTACAGAGACAGGAACCTATTGCTGGTCGCCACCATGAGAAGGTATAAGTCCGAACTTCTGACAGTGCACGAGAAGCCATATCCTTGTGTTTTCCAGGTCTCGGCCTTTTAGTTGACATAACTCTACTTGACGTGTTGGCGTCCATACATTCAGACCTATTCTTCAGCCCAACCAGATTGCAACATTTAAGGATAATATGGTTGTCGTGACCAAGCATGTTTTTTATTGGCATGTATACACGCAGACTTATAGCAAGACAACTTCCTTAATGCAAACGGCGACTTAAAAATTTTTCTAGTTCCTGAACATTTAGGGCCCATTTACACTATTAGAATATGTAAAACAGTGTAAAAAATGTAACTAAATTGATGTAAATAAATGCTATGGATCTGGTAAAAATGCGCCTAGAAATTTGACAGCCGTATATCTCTCGCTATTTTTTGAAAATTCTCTGAAAGTTTAGGATTTTCAAGTATAATTTTCGAACGAATTTCCATCATCCCTTGTCGAGTTTGGTTTGGAGACAAAGCGGTTTCGGTTATTTGCCATCTTCAGTGTCATTTTCGTTTAGGATTTGCATCTAATCAGGGTTGCATTTTTTTTTTTTACAAAAGTCATTAAACATTGTAATGAAAATATTTTGCTTTTGATTGTTTGACGGAATGGTTATCATTAAATATCTCTCTACACAAATTGAAGGGAAATCTTAAGACTTGTATAATAGTAAGTGTAATAAGTAGCAACTACTTTTAGTTATGCGTGACACCTATTTCTCGTAAGGGATTGTTTATTTTATTATGTCAATCTGTTAGTCGATTTTTCCTGATTTCTAAATTTGTTTAACATTAAAAAGGGAGGAATTTAGGGATAAATAGTCTTTTCATTTAGTCAATACATCTCTTAGACATAATGAGTTTTATTCGTTACAATTCGTACAAGATGTGGTAAAACCATCGTGTAACTCTCCCGTAGACCTTTACATATGTGTGTTTGAGTGTGTTTGCTTTACCACATTCTGCAATTCAATAATCTGTTTGTACAATGCATTTCGGTTATTTCTTTAATAAATAACGCATCGCTGTTTCTTCACTATCATCAATGTAATTTGCAGCTTCTACTGCGGTCAATATATTAAAGAAATAAATGTATGAAAAGCATTTCAATAGATGTTGAATGTAAATTAACCTGAAATGTTGTACCATAAAGACATCTTCCAATAAAGGCGGGTCTGTGGCAAGTTACAAGATTGGGCAGCACATTCAAATGGTAGAATTTCAATATCAAAATGTTTGTTGTTGCAAACGTCACGTATACTACGACCTTGTATCAGGCGTACTTCAAAGGAATGTCACATTGGTTAGAAATTCCGCAAATGCCTGTAATAGTAAACAGGAAAATACCAGGCAATCGGTTTTTCAGATGCCAGTTTTCGGCAATTTCACCATGGCGAACTTTTCATCGAGTTTTGTCCGCCTAAAGTCATAGAAGTTCCAGCTGACCGAATTACCTTAGACAACGCCGTTTCTTTGCCGAGTAGGCTTTGGAGCGTTTGGAAAATGATCCGAGTTTCACCTCAAAATTATCCCTAGTGATGAGGGACATTTTTGAATGAGTGGCTCTGCTAAGAAGCAAAATTATAGGATATGGGTTAATGCAAATCCCTAAAGGGACTTGACCATTTTGGGCCGGCGTCTATACTCCTTCGAAAACAACAGTAGTAAGGACATTGCTGTGAAAAGCAAGAGCTATAGATGAATAACTACAATTCCTATTGATTAAAATAGAATCATACGAAGTGGTCGACATGTGGTTCCACCAGAATAGCGCTACGTACCGCAAAGCGTAGGTCATATACTCTACATGTAAGACTTACGACGGTGGTGGTGGTGAATTGGCCACCAAGATCGTATTCTGAATTCACGGGTCTCTATTAATAATACACAAATTCAGCATAAGTTCAGCCGAACTTTAAAAAATAGACCTTCCTTAAAAAAAATTGAATTTTCTTACCAACTCATCAACAGCTTGTTTTAACATCGACCTGCTCTTATTGGAAACTCTTTGGGATCCAATGTTTATTTAAAATATACATGAAAATAACAACAACGCCAGCATCTCTTATTGATTAAATTGATTCCATGAGCAAACATTTCATACTTTTCATGATTAAATGCAGATGAAAAATTTTTCTTTGGTTTCAGCAGCGACCACGGCAAAAGGCCGGTGGAGTGCATCAATATTAATGATAAATTTAAGTGATATTAAAAATAATACATACTGCACTGTATGTTGGGAGGGCAGCTTGCTGTTGCCGGTCAATTTAAGCAAACAGCTAAGTTTGCGTATTTCAATTAATAAAAGCGAAGTGATTGCTTCAATTCTAATTTCCTGATTAAAATTAAAAAAAAAAAAATTACTGAAACTTATATGCTTTTATGCTTTATACCATGTTTTCTTCACAGATGAACTGTGAAATTCAGGCCAATAAATAATCGACATAAATTGACACAGCAAAAAAGACAAGCGAAAAATTTAGTTAATGCATGAGAACTGCCGACAATGGACTTGTTCGGTTTAGGCGACAAACACATGATTTTAACATTGGCAAACTTCGTCATACAAACGTTTCGTCATTTACATAAGTACCTATGATTAGAATTTCGTCTGATACAAAATTGTTCGTTAAATTGAGGAATTATTTCAGGTTAGTGGTAGAAAGTTTACAACAACTACAAAAACAGTTAAACGTTATAGATCGGTACAACTCTACTTATGACTATTGAAAAATCGCTGGTACTCTTATGAAAATTAACATTAGCGGCATTTGGGTAAAACGCAAAGATATTTGGCTTTCGAATTAATAGTTTTCAAACTTTGACCTACTTTATTTGCGCTGCTCCTAAAAGCAGTAACAAGTCCTTCCCGATTTTTTATGTCTTTTTATTTAAAATTATTAAAACATTTAAAAGTAAAAAGTTGCACGTAATTAAAATTAACAACTCAAGTAATTTAAAAATATACTCTACGTACACTCATCTGAAAAGTAACTTTCAGTTACAAAATAAAAATAATTTAAAAATTTGGAAAAAAGAATTTCATGAAAAGTTTTAAACTTTGTGAAATTTCCAATAACCATTTTACTTAGTTTATATTGCACGAGCTTAACAACTACAATGTTGCTGGCCAAATGCAAACTGTAAACAAAATATTAATACCTGCTGCTACAAACGCAAATAACCACCTGCCCATTTGTACACCTCCCCAAATGTTTTTGGGCGGAATGTACTTCGAAGTCAAATGAATCTTTAAGCTGAAAGTTGACCACTTTGTCTTACACCCAACCACATTAACCCAAATGTAAACACTAATCGAGTTCATACCTTGTAAGTAAAGGGTGTTTTATTTTGGGGCTTAAATTAATATATGATATGATATGATATGATATGATATGATATGATATGATATGATATGATATGATATGATATGATATGATATGATATGATATGATATGATATGATATGATATGATATGATATGATATGATATGATATGATATGATATGATATGATATGATATGATATGATATGATATGATATGATATGATATGATATGATATGATATGATATGATATGATATGATATGATATGATATGATATGATATGATATGATATGATATGATATGATATGATATGATATGATATGATATGATATGATATGATATGATATGATATGATATGATATGATATGATATGATATGATATGATATGATATGATATGATATGATATGATATGATATGATATGATATGATATGATATGATATGATATGATATGATATGATATGATATGATATGATATGATATGATATGATATGATATGATATGATATGATATGATATGATATGATATGATATGATATGATATGATATGATATGATATGATATGATATGATATGATATGATATGATATGATATGATATGATATGATATGATATGATATGATATGATATGATATGATATGATATGATATGATATGATATGATATGATATGATATGATATGATATGATATGATATGATATGATATGATATGATATGATATGATATGATATGATATGATATGATATGATATGATATGATATGATATGATATGATATGATATGATATGATATGATATGATATGATATGATATGATATGATATGATATGATATGATATGATATGATATGATATGATATGATATGATATGATATGATATGATATGATATGATATGATATGATATGATATGATATGATATGATATGATATGATATGATATGATATGATATGATATGATATGATATGATATGATATGATATGATATGATATGATATGATATGATATGATATGATATGATATGATATGATATGATATGATATGATATGATATGATATGATATGATATGATATGATATGATATGATATGATATGATATGATATGATATGATATGATATGATATGATATGATATGATATGATATGATATGATATGATATGATATGATATGATATGATATGATATGATATGATATGATATGATATGATATGATATGATATGATATGATATGATATGATATGATATGATATGATATGATATGATATGATATGATATGATATGATATGATATGATATGATATGATATGATATGATATGATATGATATGATATGATATGATATGATATGATATGATATGATATGATATGATATGATATGATATGATATGATATGATATAATAATTGTAGTTCGACAGACAACTAATTTAACTAAAACAAGATACACTTAATTTTATTTATTGTCTGTAATAGAGACAAATTTCAAAGAGACTTCTCGACTGATTTTGATAACTTTCGACATTAACGCTACAAAAGTCTTCAATTGTCATGTATTCAAATAAAAAAGGCTAAAAATTTCAGTAAAATTAAAAAATTGTTTAGTTGATGCCTTAAAAAAACACCGTTTGTTAATATATCCCAGGCACTAGTTCTTCGATCAATCATTAAAACTCTGAAAAACTTAAATTTCCCAGTAATTTATCGCACTGCTATATTTTGCCCGTAAAAATTAAATTGTAGACCAAATTTGTTTTTGGGTTTAGAAAAAAGTTTAGAAATAATAGAGTGATTTCTAAATTTGAGTTACAGTATGATGATTAGACCGGTTTGTCTCCAAAACATACTTGACAAGAAAAGACGAGGAATCATTTCAAATATTCGCAGCCAATCACTCTGTCGGAATAAAAAATCAAGAATAATTTTTAATCTTAAGTTTTTGCACTAACACTTTTTCCAGAATTTGTTTAAAATTTCGATAACAAATACGAGTCTGTTTACCTATAAAGTAGACACTCTATTCTCCAACAAAGACAAAGGTAAAGATTAATTAAATAATCTGACATCAGAAACAACGAAACAAATGTTCATTGGATCTGCATATCAATTTCGGCATGTGTATGGCAAAGAAAGGGTCACTGCAATTGTTGAACGTATCCCCAAATATACAACAGCTTACGAAAAGGACATTTTGTTGTTTTATTTCTATAGAACTGTGGCTGCTGTTAAAAGTTGTTATTAACCTTCTGCTTGGCTGCTCTTAACAAGTGAAATTAAAATTCAATAAATGTCTAGAAGGGACGATGAGCACAACAGCTACACGCTCGTTCACGTTGAGTCGCCTGCATGAATCTTAAATTGTTAAACTTTAGACCAAACAACAACAATAAACCGCATTACAACAATGTTAATGTGAATGTAGTAAATGTTGAAACATTTAATAAATTTCAATAATCAATTTCTGAACTACATCAGCTGAAAACAACCAGCCATGGACAAGTTAAAGACACAAAAAGCCAAGAACAAAAATGGTTGGTTGTAAATTCTACTTAAATTGGACACGTGACAATTTAAAATTTAATGAAGTCATCATTAATTTATGGCCGGCTACAAAAACAATGAATGGCGAAATGAACAAAAGTGATGAATAAGTACGAGTAGAACGAGCAACCCTTTTTGTTCTTTACATCTCACAAGGTGCCGTCCACCGTCTTGTCTAATGAGCAAAGACATGATGGTAAATGTCAACAGCATAACGAAGAAAAAACATACAAAAGAATTTTAGGCACCAAAGTCGATATAATGGCTTTTGAAATGGGAAAGTCCTCTAATTCTTTATGAAGAGATGCATTTTTAATAAGTAAAATTCCAATTTCCGGTTTATGTGTTTTTCAAAGCATTGTTAACGCATACGCGCCCAAACGAAAAGGGTCAATGAAAGGGTGCAGACGAAAATGCATTAACATGGCCAATAATGTTCTGCTCAAAAGTATCCTACATAAATGGCGGCTCTTAAGTTTGTAGTTCACTTTTTCGTTTGGTGAATAAAGTGTTAGTGTGACTACGAGCAGCTGTGAAGGAACATTTCTTGTAAAACATTTAAAAATTCGTTGTTTTACAACAGAATTGCCAGTTGACACAATCAGTCAGTCCTTTTGTTACACTCGCTCAAGCACAACTAATTTACTTAAATTTACTTAACGAATGTAACCTCTGTCTTTATTCTGTAACACTAGCTTTCTAACCACGGTACCCTCTCTCTCTCTGTTTTCTATTTGTTTCATTAAAATTTTATGAAGGCCCGCTCCAAAGAATCTCATCAAATATTCACAAATGTATAATTTCACCGACATTAAAAACCCTTTTTCGTAAATGTGCGTGATAATTTGTTAACGCTGGACGGATATAGAAAACGAAATGAACGTATTAATTACTGTACAAATGTTTAAACTTGAATAAATTGTTCAAGTATTTATGGTTTTACGAGCCCTCGCATTCTTTCTGTCTGTTTTTTATTTCATTAAAATAATTATATAATTTTCATTTTACTTTTTTACTGCCATTATTTATTATTGTGCAATATTAGCCGCAATGTATTGAAACAATATGTTTCGTAAATGAGAGCACTATGAAATTGAATATAGTATATAAGTACTTAAAATACTAGCTGCGAAATAGCCATAGCATCGTAAAAATACTCTACTGTGCTATAAGTTTTACAACGTTTAATGTTATTTAGTCATTATAACATACTGTGCTATTGAAAATAAAAGCATTTCGCAATAGCAAAGCAAAATTCCAAAGCAATTTGCTGTCACAAAACAACACATCTTTCTTGCCAGTTTATTTATGCTATTGCTTTGCTCGCTCTGTCGAAAATAGAATAGCAACTAAAACAGCACTGACCAGTGATGGAATATCTAATCATTTAAATGGTACTAACCACCAACCAAAGGAGTAGTTCTTTGTACTTTTTATGAAACATATTTTTTTTTGAAAAATAAACAATTGTTTAAACTAGTCTGCAAGTAGCAGTAGCATGGCAAAACACAAAATGGTCTAGTTGGAAAAATTTTACAAAACCTCGGGAGTCATTCATGTACTATTACTACTGCTACCTTCATATATATTTGTAGCAGAAATAGTAGTAATCTAAAAAATAAAATATTAGCAATTTTTACAGTTGAAGTTTCCAACCTGTAAGCACTAAGCAAGAATTTTGATATTGCATGCGCCAAGTAAATAAAACTGTTATTTCCATTAGCATAAAATACTACTAACTTTTACATTTGCTACCGTAGCAATACGGTCATGTTCTCTGTTAGAAAATGACTTAATTTTTTTTTACAGGACCTAAAATAAATTTAAATTATCTATAGAATCCTCCTTTGTCATTAGTTGAGACGCGTGTTTTTAGCAATGACTCTTAGAAAATTCACTAAATATTTCTCAATCGTTATTTAGCAACACAAATAATTAATTTAAATTTCAATATGTATCGAACGCCAAACTTCAATATCAGCCGCTTACGAAGTTCTTGTCGTTTCAATTATAGTGAGCTACTTGGCTACATGTCAGCTTTCGCGGTCAACGGCATTTATAGTCGTGTAGTTGCGTAGCTGCGGACGTCCAAGTGTTTAAAGGAGAATGAAAAAAATAGCAAAACTAAATATCTAAATAATAGAAAAGCTTAACAAAAACAAAAGTACTAAACATAATGTGAGGGTACTGCGGTATTTTTGGACTAGATAAGTACTAAAAGGTGTACAATAGTTTTTCATTGCTGGTACCAACACAAATATGTCAACACATTGACAGCTTTGTGAAATCCAAAGCAATCGTGCTTAGCATTAATAGGAAAGACCGCATAAACTAATTTAATCATTTAAAAAAAACCGAGAATTCCATTTCTAATATTTGATTATCTTTTCGCTTTATTTTTTAGTATTTAAGTAGGTGAAAAAATCTACCATTTAATTATAAAAACTTTTAACTGGACAAAATGAACATATGGCAATATCAAAATTGTGACAGCATTCATTTGCTATAGCTGTTTTCTTTTTCAACAACACAAACACAACAATAGCAGTATTGTAAATATTTTGAGTTTGCTGCTGCTATTTAGGAATAAAGTTTTATCTATATAATATGCAGTAGCTTGTGCAAGCGTTGCCAACACTTGGTAATTTTTGCTTTTACACCTAAAGCAAATCATAGCAACGTTGTTTTTATTTTTTTTACCGTTTACAGCTACAAAGAGATGGCAAACAACGAACCATACGCAGTAAGGCAAGTGAGAAAAAGAAAATACCAATTTGTTTGTTGTGAGGCTTTTTGATAAAGCTTTAATGTTTTTATCTTGATTTTCTTTGGATTTCTCATTTGGTCTAAACAATTTCGGGCATAAGAAGTAAAAGTTTTTCTAAAAAGTTTGGTAAATGCTTCCTGATGAGTTGGCCTAAGCAGTCAGTGAAAATCGCATAGAGACTAGCTTATCCCTTCTCAACAAACATAATTTTTGAAATAGAAAGTTTTATTTTTTCCATTCAATATTTGAATTATAAGCTTCACAGCAGCCGTAATACGAACGTGATTCTTGCCCTTTTTCAACCCTGGTAAATATTAGGAAAGTCAAGTTTCATTCGATAATATATTTCCAAAAAATCTCCTGGATGTGGGTCTCTATTTGTAAGATTTATCAAACTGTAGAAAATAAAAATTTTGTTTAAAACAGTTGTAGATCTTTTTGTCCCAAACACCAGATTATTTTGTACGATGGAATATAAATTTTTGAAGCGCAGACGTTTAACGTAATAAAATTCAAAATGTGTGAATAACATTAAGAGCGATAGAGTTGTGTCGGTCACGAACTAGTTCGTTCAATTAAGATATTATTGGTAGCACAATTAGAAAATCATCAAAGAGTTTTCAATTGTGGAATCTTGGGAACGAATTTCCGTGATTCCCTGTCAAGTTTAGTTTGGTGACAATCTTCGTTCTGAAACGAAAAATCTCCAAACCAAACTTGACAAGGGATGACGAAAATTCGTTTCAAGGATCTACATCAAATCAAGAATCAATTTTCAATTCTTGTGTATGACATAACAAAATAAATTTTGTATTGATTTGTCTTTGGAATAGTTTCTCAATCGAACGAACTCGTTCGCGAGTGACACATCCCGACTTAACGATAAATTAAAGTTGGTCAACTCCTTTTTTTAATGCCAATAATTCCAAATAATTAAATACGAACTTCTTTTAAAAATAAAATGCAAAATCACACACCAACACACATACGTTGCATGTGTGAAAATATGGTTTATTTCTGAATTTGTCTATGCCACCAACAGTTTCCCAAAAACCAACAGCGTCTGTCTGTCAGCAAAGGATTAAAACGCCTGCTAAACAAAGTGCAGTAGTACTCGTATTAGCTTTAATATCGTTTGTATGTGTGTGTGTGTGTGTGTGTCTTTTCACACACACAAACCAACAAACGCACCAAATGACAAGGGGTCGTGTAAAAGTATGAGTGGAAGGAGACCGGGCATTGAGCTGTTATTATTGTTACTGCTCTTGTTGTTATTATTGGGCCTTATGACAAATAATTTGCACAATATTCGATAGACGTGTGTGTGAGAGAGAGTGTGGTTGTTTGTTGGTTGTTTGTTTGTTTGCTTGTACTGGCCTAAGAGCTGCTAAATGTAGGAATAAAAGCAAATGATTTTGAATTTTGATTAGAGATTAAATTGTCCCAATGTGTTTGTGTTCGAGGAAGCAAATATGCGTAATATAGACAAAATATTAAGCGTTTCGGGGCGTATGTACATATGTACTCGTATGTGTTTGTGTACGTGCGTGTGTGCCTTTATGTTACATATTTTAAGCTCTAAAATAAATATTATCCAGGATAATTAAGTTTTTGCCCATTAATAAATTCATAGAATTTGATTTACATTTTCAATAGCTGGCACATTTACACCCCCGGCTTACTGTGGCCGAATTTGCACGTGAGCCATAAACATATATATAGAGATGTCGGTTGTTATTTTATTTTTTTTTCAAGGATTATGTTTTTAATCTTCAAATTATTATGGCTCTCCGAAAGATACGTGGGCAAACATATAAATGCCGCAAATAATTATATAAGACTCAAATTTACTATCACCAACGGGCTGTGTAAATTAACCCATTTCAATAATCGAAAACCAGGCAACATCACCGCTCTGCCCTCTAAACTGAAAAATGCCCATTACGAGACACAGCCACACTGCCGGCATGATTGTGTTTGCAGCAATTACTTGTATTAGAAGACAGTCAGTATGTGGTAGAACTGCAATCATTGGCTGATCATAGACAAACCGTCACACTCGTACTCGTGCTCGTATTGCATGCAGCCTCTCCAAATGTGTGTAATTATAGTTTTAATTATATTTTGCTTTTAACTCCCAAAATACTCGATGGACTTTTGAATTGAATCATATGCTAATGATTAATGTTTTGTAAATAAATGTTGGAGCAATCAAATACATGGGTCGTGGCAAGGGCAAAGGCAATGCTAAACAGACTGTATTGGCAGGGCTGGTTATTGCTGTTTTGAATTTTCCACTAAAATTTGTTTAATTTGCTTGAAAATTTCGCATAAACTTGTGTTAGAAATGGTTAATGTGCTCAATCGTAACCCTTGTTAATGTAACTTTAGTCAAAATTCTTCACCAAAAGTGTGAGAGAACTCGCATGTTGAAATGTCACCAGGAAAGGGTATGTTCTCTACTACGTTTGCACATAAATCGCTGATGTAGTCATAACATGACATCCCTTGACATCAAGTAAACAAGGTTTGATTAAGTAAATGAATGTATTTCATTTCTCACTTACATTCGTATTTATTTATTCATGGAACAGCAATCACTTAACCCATATTACATTAGATTTTGACAATTGATTGACATTTTGTTGACAGTTTTAAAGCATTTCATAAGTTTCACTACCTTTGTGATTTTCGTTGCATCAGAATGAGTTGGAATTATGAAGTAAAAAATGGAACTGCACCCCATTGTTGAAACAAGTAAAATGAAAGCGAGTGATATTCTTAGTATCCTTAAGTACCCAATAGAAAAAGAGTACAATTTGGTTTTCTTTGTTTGGGTGCATTCCTACGTATATGTTGTACATGAACTTTATAAATTAGTAATTGTAATTTCTTATGTCTATAAACAAATACTATTAAATATCAAATACCCAGTTGACCAGGTAGTCATAGAGGATATTTTCATCGATGATGTCTTTAGGACTATTTGGAAATTATCGCTATGTTCAGACATGCGCCTTAATTGAGGCAATTAAATTTTAAATGGAGTTATAGACTTTGGTGTTCACACATAAGCGTACTCAACTAGTATTTGAAAGCTAAAAATGTTTTCATTTTGTTCCTTAAAAAGTGTGTTTTTGAATTTGGAAAAATGTAGAAAAATTCGTCTTTAAAACTATTTTTGTAAATAAATTAATTGTTTTGAAAAGAAATTATTTTTTTAAAACTTATTTCTCAGGAAATTTACTAATCGTCAACGTTGCTTCTTTTCAATTTTGTTTTAATTTTTTATAAACAGGATTTGACAGCGGAGCTTTTTCTGCTAAATAAATAACCTTCATCCGATTTGGATTACGAATTGAAATCAATTAATGATACAATTAAGTAATAATTGGGCAATATATTATTAGAGTGCATGTATTGTATAGAGCTCAATTAAGGCTTTAATTGCGTTATTAAGGTGGATTAATATAAAACATTCTTGAGGTAAATTATGATAACAAAATAGTGTAATATGTCGTGTTTCGAGTTATATTGTCGACAACGTTAGAATAATATCTTGAATAGAGCGTGCAAAGACAATTTATGGATGACTGCATGTCATGTTTTCAGACGCATATACGGCGACACTATTGACAATTCCATTGATTAGATTGTTCTTCTGGAAACTCGAAAAATATTATTTCGTTGAACAAAAAAATTCAAAATAGCGGAACTTAAGAAAAGCAAATCAACAGTTTTCGAAAGAAATTAAAAAATGTGTTTCAGTTTATGTTTTAAGCGCTTCGGCCACATATCAAATTTGCTCATCGAATTTTATGTATGTATTGGTAAATTTTGGCTTAGCACACAGCTACATCAAATTCATTCCATCAAGCCTCATTTCAAAGCTGTTTTGAAAAAGTCAGAACGTATCATATGCTGGTCGCAAAATATTTCATTATTTTTCAAATATTTTTCGTTTGTTGAAAATAATTTTTTGGGAATATCTAGAGCCTTTTTCTGAGAAATATGACCGAAATAGATGGCTGTTGCATAGCTAATGCACTGGTGCATCCAGTTGTTCAAAGCGGGAACTATAGTATTTATGGCTTCTTTAAAAAAGGTCAAAATATAATTTTTATTTCTTAAATTTCTTCTTTTAGAGGGAAATAAAAATTAATTATTGATTTAATGGAATGGAACTTGTATTTTCCAGCAAATATATCTGCGAAATAAAAATGCTGTGCTTGACATGGTTCTTCGATACCTTCTGTGGCTGTTTTTCAAAATAATTATTATTTTCAGTCCCTGGATAGAAGAAAAATTCATAAATTTTGTTTAAATTCCATCTATCAAAAGCTCAAAGTGGTTCCGCGCCTATTCTAAACAATTTAAAGTCTTTAGCTTCTTTACAGACAACAATCACTGTATCGCACAAACGAAACGATTCCGTTTCGCTTCTTTATTCTTTGACGTCAACAGCATGAAACCAAGTGTAAATTTACAAAACAGCATTAATGCAACCTCTTCATATTTTAACTACCACAACAAAAGTTGCTACAACAATGAGCAATGGAAATGAAACGCCTACAAAATTGTTTATCTTTTTCACATACAAAATGAACAACACATACGACAACAAACACAAAAGCAATGAACAACATGAACAGCAACAACAACAAATGCTGCATGCCTTATCGTGCACACAATTTATGGTTTATTTGCTGTTGCCATTTTAAAAAGAGTACTCGCACTTTCGCAACGTAAAGTAGCAGCTTGTTTGATGAAACACTGCCGCCAAAGTGAATCCAAGCCGCCTTAATTTTAGTTGCTGGAAAAGCTCTTCAAATTACTTGTCGTTTTTTTACCCGGATTTCCTAATGCGAAAAAACAATCTGTCAAAATGGATAAAATGTTGTTGAGCTTTTTCATTTGGTCTAAAGTATTTTGAGCACAAGACGTTTTGGTTTTCCTAAAAAGTTGGGTAGAGGCTTCCTGATGAGCTGGCTTCAGAAACGAACTTCGAATATTGTGTAAAATGGATAAGGCGCAATAAACAATTATCCTGTAGCGATGCAATGTGTTTTAATGTTTCAATCGAGGGTTGCGTGTTCTTGGAGACTAGTAACGGCAGTTTTGCTAGTTGACGTGGCCGTTTAAGTGAAAATGAGCCTCGTCGCTCCAAAAGATGGAATTTACAGTGCGAAAACGCTCCAATATCGTTTAACAAAAATTTTTGCGTAAATCAAAGTCACGTTCTTTCAGTTCTTGAACGATTTTAATTTTAAAAGGGTGGAGCTTCAGATCCTTTTTTAAAATTTCATGAATAATCGCTGTTGGAAGCCCCAGTGAGTTTGCTCTTTTCTGTATTGGAAGTCGCGGATTTTCACGTAAATTGCTTTCTACCAGTTCAATGTTTTCGGGAGTCCTTGAAGATCGATTGGGCCCTGACCGTGCGACATTCATAGCTGAAGCAGTTGCGCGGAATCTCTGCACCTACGAACGAATTAAATTTACACTCGGTCATCGCGCGATGCTCAAATCCGCACAATCGATAATTCCAACGGCACCACCCTCCCTCCGTACCGTTTAATACTTTTTGAAATAATCGTGTTTAAATATATAAATTTGCCACCAGACACCCTGTATATGTCAGTGGAAATTAGGCTCGTAAATGGCGAAATTTCTTATTTTAAAATTATTTGCGAAAAGATCACAAAGACTTATTAAATAAGTTCCCATTGTCTTGGCTTTAATCGTTAGTGGTACCCCAACGAATTTCGCAGCTGAGGAATTTTGAAAATAATATTTATTTAGCAAAACCTGAGCTACCTGAGTTGCTGAATAAATTGTCATGTTTTCTGTAGTAAAAAAATAATACAAAAAACATCTCTGCATTTCTCTTGTCTCAATTTAAAATGTTTGTTTCAAAACTCATATTCGTAGGACCAGGAATAAATGTTCGTTTTTCAAAAATTGTCTTAAAGTTATAAAATTTAACCGAATAAACGAGTAACCGATTAAATGCTGAGAACTATGGGCCATAATACACTTCTGCTAAATATTTGTGCGTACGTGTGTTTACACACAACAAATTGTTTGAAACGATGCACCAAGAAATTAAATAAAACAAAAAAAAAAAAAAAAAATAATAAAACAAACAAGAATTAACATAAACAGGAAGTGGGTGTAACAAAACATCAACATTTTTTTTTAAATAATTTTTTCTTTTGTTTTTTGCAAAAATAAAATAAAAAAAAGTTCTACAGCTGCAGCAATGATGAAGCGGCTACGGGAGAGAGAAAAAAAAGCAAACTGACTTACACGAAGCAAAAAAACTACAACAATAGCAAATTGCTTACAACAATAAAAACACCAAGAAGCAAACAACACACCAACAGCAGCAACATCAACAACGAGCTGGCAACAAGAATGGCGTCTAGCAATTTTAACGCTTCGCTGCTTGCGGTGCATAAATTCTGCGTTGTGTTGAAATCGAGTTAAAGGGTTAAGCAAAGATAACAAGAGACTGTGAAAAAACACACGAAATACAGGAACATTCTCAACGCAACAACAAACACAAATAAAACAACTTTAGCCCATGTTGCCAAACAACATGATGATCGTATAAATTTGCGTGCTAAAATGCACTCCATTTTGTTGAGCTGTCAATAGGGGGCGATTTTCAACAAGAGCAATGCATTGCTTCGCCACGCCTACCTTTCAGACAGGTGCAGACTTCACAAGAGACAGGCAATCGAACAAGAGGGAAACAAAAGTTGTAAGAACAAACAGGTTATAAGGGGTTACATTAATAAAAAAGTATGAATTTCATACAGTTTCTCTGTTGCAAACAACTTATCGTGCAATTCTGCATCCATGTAGTTCTCCATGCAGTTCGATCGTTACGTTCAACTAATTTCTAAAAAAAAAAACTCAAACAGATTGAACAACCTTTAGAATTCAATAGGCAATGTAAAAAGGTCAACTGACAGGATTGTGTGACATTTCAAGGGCTTATAGGAGCGCTAATGACAAGAAAAAAAAATACAGTTCTCGCTCACGAGGACACAGATGTCATCATAATGCGGTGTAAAGGAAAATTTGGACGTAAGCCATCGCATCTGTAAAACTCAAACCTTTTAAAATGATTAATTTTCATCTACTTTTCGCAGCGTTGAAATATGAAATACCAGAGACTCCTTAAAATAATCCAAGCAGTCATGTTTGATTTGTGTGTGTGTGTGTGTGTGTGTGTGTGAGTGCTCCCGTTCCCATCAAGAAAATATTGCATTTTTACATTTTGTTTACTCCGTTGTAATTTTTAGTTTTTATAATTTATTCCAATATATTTACTGAAATGAAAAATCTGCAGTGCCTGCAGCATACGACTACATCATACAAGTGAGTACAGTGTCAATCAAAACAAGCTGTATAAAAATCGCGTTGGTTTGTTTTTTAGCATGACAATTTTAATGAAGAAAAAATAATTTATCATGATTTAATTTCGTAAAATTTAAGATTCTGTCTTTGAAATAGCCGACCGTGCCGAATTCTTGGTATGGATGACTGTGCGGACTACTTTATAACATTAAGTTATTCTTGTTCTAAAAAAACTTTTCACAAATTTGCCGGGTTGAAATGTTCATTAGTCAGGCTTTTTGACATGGGCATGAGGTAGCATCTTCTCCGGCAATATATTTTTATATCTTTGTTTGTCCATAATACTGTCGATTTTTTCTTGTTTTTTCTCTCGGAATATTTTTTCTTTTCGTTAAAGTTCTATTCGTCCAAAAATTCCCTGAAAAATTCCCTTCATCATGAATTTTTTTCAATATTCCGTTTGATTTTTTCACTTAATTTTTGCCGGGGATCTGTATACATCGTGTAATTATTTATTTCTTCTAATTAGAATATTAAAACTTGTGATAAATTATTTTAAATCAACGAGGGAGATCCTTTGCTTTGGGCGCCTGGAAAAAGCCCAACGAACCATTCGACGCTGCTTAATTTATAATAATAAAATTATTCTTATTTTATTAATTTATAATAAAACTTTGATCTTGTTGTTCATATTTACAACACTGATAGCTCACTTTATTTTAAATTGATATGATGATACGATTTCGAGGTAAATGCAAATTTCTCTTCTTTTCACGACAGGTGTGAATAAGTTCCAATACAAGATTTGCATTAAGTGTCTTATTATTAGGTCACCGTAATCCACTCGAATATATAAAATTAAATTGGGATTCAAGGGAAAATAGTCGGTATTTTTTTTTCGTTTTTTTGTTTTCTTATTTAAAAACAGTCACTACTAAAATAAATATAATAAAAATATTTTCTAAGTAATCGGTGGCATTTTATTTTTAAATTTTAGATTGTTATCTAAATTTATTAGAAATGAAAATTTGGATAACGAAATACGTTTTTGGAAATGTCTAGCGGCAAGGCTCCTAGCAGACGGAGTATAATGAGGCTAGTAAACTGTAAAATATGGCGTGGAGTGTTTCTAACCCATAGATTATTCATGCGACATTTCGGTGGCATCCCCGGTTTGCACCGAATTTGTTTTTAAACTGACCCCATCAAATTTAAATGATTTAAAACAATCGATCAATTCGGTAGTAGAACCGATTCCTACATCAATGCAGCAGGCAGTTACGCACATGCGTTTTATATTTCATATGAAATAATACTAAATAATTTGTATAAAATACAAAAAAGTTAAGTTTCTTTATGTAGCAAAATTTAAGAAGAGTTTACTACTTTAGAGACTTAAAGGATTTTCTTTTCAATTCCGGTACAATCCCAGCAGGTTTTCAAATTGCCGCCTGTTTTGGTCAGCCCCTTGATGTATTTTTTTCAAGGTTTTTATTTTTTATTGTGTAATAAACTCTAGTGAGTAATTTCCGCACCTTTCACCTTGACGTTCTTTTACTAAATTATTTTTGAGAGGCGAAGGCCTTGTTGATACAAGTTCTCAATTCAACCATGTCAATATAATTAGAGTACAAAATTCCCAATCATTCAATAATAAAACTTACTCTTAAATCTTGTGTAATATTATTATAATTTTCACAGCAAATGTACCTGAAATTAGCACAGCATTAGTGTGACTGACATTCATGTTGGGCACATAAATGTGTCTGCCAGTGTGATGCTTTATTGTCACCATGCTGACGAGTATTGTACAAACATAAAAAGTATTTGATATATGTATATATTTAAGTTTGATCATACTTATCGTGTGGTGTGTGGCGGTAACTGAAACACATTTATTCACTTGAAACCAAAATCCAGAAAGAAACCCGTCAGATATATATTTTTTAATTTTTAATATTAATTAAGTTATAGTTTGGAAATAAAAAACTATAACTGGCAGTGCAAGGGAAAATATTCGAAAACAAACATATTAGCTAGTTTTTTAGTTTATTGTGTTTCTTTGTCCATCTAAGGTACCTTTGCGCACAGAGTTCTATTGGTATGTTTTTTCCAATAACACAAGTGTACAATTTCAGGTCAACAGACTGGAGAATTCGATCTCGCAGTGGGTTTTAAATTTATATCATATTTTCTATTAGCAATATTTTTCAAAGAAATCGACTGTATTTCATTATAATCAAAATATAGGTACCTCATTTTGAGTAAAGTTGCCATATGCAGTGCATATTATGCACACAGTATGACATTTAAGAGTTTTATTAGAGACCATTTTACAGTTGTGAGCATACGGCAACTTTTGGCGAAACGAGATATATTCATAAGGACTTTTTTTCTCGCCACAACTTTTAGTGCCACATCTTTCATTTCAGGCATAACGTCATATTTCGGAACACAGAAGCAATTTAAAAAAATGGAGAGCAGATTTTAATTCATAATTCATCTAAATTGTATAAGAAACAACTATCAGTTTCTTTAGTTCAAAACCTTGTATACTTGTCAAATTAGAGAGGTACTGTTGTATCCTGCCCTTTTGAACATAACCCCACTCTCTTGCTTTCAAAAAATACTAATGATTTCGTGTTTTTATTGAAACAGATGCTTAACTTGATTTTCTTCCATAGAAATATTTTTTAGTCAGTTTCTTTTAAGCGACACTGTAGCTGCACTAAGCTGCCACTTACTCCTTCCACAGGCAAATATAGACGAGTTCCTTTACAAAGTAGACAAATGCAATGAAAGCTGTAAGAGACACATGTGTTGGCCCTACTGCTTGTACTTGCAGTTTACCCCAAATATTGCGGAATTTCTTTCTATCTTTCTTTGATATTTTCACATATTTACACACGTGTATGGTTTGGTAAAATGTAGTCGCAGTCCTCGCTTTACATGGATTACATGCATTGTGGCGAATTTTGTATTTGGAACTCCTTACGCGAATACATGAATGCATAAAGGAGCTCTTTTATTCGCATTTATATTTCTTAACTAAAGTTTGCAAGCATTTCTCTTAGACATAATTTTAAGATTTGTGACAAACCCATACACACACATACACACACACACACACACACACACACACACACACACACACACACACACACACTGTGTGCATGATGTAAATGTTCAATGTTAGTGAAAATATATTTTTTTATAAAATTAAAATAAATTCTAAAAAAACACAATGATAATAAACAAAAATTTTATTGTTAATGCGAAAGATTGTTCTAAGCATTCCTAGAAACCTCTAGCGGCAAATAAAATTATGTCCCTCAACTGCAGCAGTACAACAAAGTGAACGGATTGTTGAAGGTGACGACACAATGCAAGTCTCTCAGCTTAATAAATGTTTATGATCAAACAATTCGATTGAATTAATAGAATTCGAAATAAATTTTTCTTGTCTACGTAACGTAAACTAATGACGACAAGTTCAATTTTGTGACTTCATTATGTCAAATCAAATGGAGATATTTCATTTTTTGCCGCTTTTGTTTTCTCGAAAGTTTTATTTATAAAACTTAACGTTTGGCACATTCGTAAATACGAGCAGAATATGCACAAAATTAATGGCAACTAAAAATAAGTGATGCAGCAATTTGTACAAAAAAAAAATTACCATAAGACTTTCGCAATACACTTGCTGGTAACGGGCTGACGTTGAAGGAAATTAAACGTACCGCAAAAAGTCGTTAAGAAGATTTAATGAGCGGCCTTTTAAGCAAAAAGAGAGAGAACTACAAAAAAAAGATTAATTTTATGCCAGATAAATAGTGTACAAAAGCTTGCTGCTGACCTCAGACAACAGTAACAATAATTTAAATTCAATTAGAAGCCTAAAAGACACAATACTCGCACAGTGGCAGCAAGAAGACTACAAACAAAAAGTTGCATATATTAGGGGCAATTAAATGCGTTGAAAAGTCACAAAACAAAATGCTACATTTAACTTGATTTATGTGGATTTGCTTACGGAAAACAACTGCATAATTAATATCCCCAAAGGGAGACCTGGGAACTGCAAATAAAAACCTTAAAATGCAAAATAGTTAATGAAACTCCACTACTCAGCTTACACTCGAAGAAATTAGTTTATTTTGCAGTAAGTTTTTTTTACTCATGGATTAAATTTGTATTGAATTTACACAACTACGCACACACACTCACACACACTCTCACACACACACACATCATCTTACATACCTGTCAGTTAACATTAATTTGAATTTAATTATGTTGTCAACATTTCCTACCGTTGATTAAATTCAACAGCATTCAACATTTGATCACAAACCGCACGCTAAATGTCAAAATATTTCAAGAAAATCATTTGTCTCATCCGTAATTGCAACAGATTGAAAAACGACTTTGATGATGATGAAATTTCAAGATTAAAGAAATTAGTTTTTTCTCTCTTCTGCCCCTGCTTACCCTCTTGCTCTCCACCAGTTCAGTTGCTTCGACGCACCTAAAGTGATTTTGTGTTTAATTCATTTTGCAAGTGAAACCAAACGAAAACAAGTAATTGCGACATGTTTCAAGTGTGCAACAACATATGGATGTGTTTTAGCATTCGTTCGTTGACGCTACATTGTCAGTCTGATGCCAGATAAATCGGAACCGCTAATTTAGTAAATTAAATGTCTTAATTAAGTCGCTACTGGGGAAACTGAACATACAATTACTTCACAGAAACAACTTTTTTGTTTGTTTTGTTTTAAGTCACGTCAAATGTTTCATAATTAACAAAATATGTGTTCAAATCTTAAAAATTGTGTAGATGTGCTTATAAATGTATGTGTGAATGGGTGTATGCATGTCTACGTTGTTGTGTTAAGATCAGATGATAAGCTCCACGATCCGACGATGGAAGTTATCTTGAGAAAATCACAATAAATGTATTCTTTGTTTTTGTTGAAAATTAAACTAAAACTCAAAATGAATTGCGAGTTCAAATAAATATGTACCCAGAGTTGCATCAGATAGTCGCACTTAATTCTTTATTAATTTTTTCATATTCTCAACGATCTATATCGCTTATTTTAGATAAACAAACTTAAAATTTGTGCACATTCTTTTCACGTTGAACCAGATTTTCATTATTATGATTTACCGGCATCATAATTGTGATGAAAAATTGAAATCACTGCTAGATATTGCAACGATTCTGCTCACAGATTTTCCAAGCAAGCAATGTATTTTCAACGCTAAACTTAGTGATGGCAAGATTAGTCGAGTGCGATTAATAATCGATTATTATGGTACAATTAACAAATTAATTGTATCGATAATTTCTTTTCGATTAATCAATTTTAAATAATAAAAAATCCATAAAGCAGTTCGTAGCAAGAAAATTAAAAATAACCCGCGACAGTGGTTTCGTGTAATAGACACACTGTGTACATTAGGCCTGAACTTGGCCCGTGCTCCCTAATTAAGGAAAACGTTGTATAAAAAACTTTTCCAGATGAACACAGTGATTTCTTGAAAATGAAATACTTTTCCCAACATTTTTATAGAGAATTTATAAGCAAAACTGAGTAAAACATGCTAATGGAATTTTTTGCAGTCCTTTTTAAAATCATAATTGTCGTGCGAACGGAACTGAAAAATTCATTCTTTCAAGGTTGTGGAAACTCATTGCAAGTTCAATAACTTTAAAGCTTGTTAAGTTTTGTGTCTTTTTTTTAATCCGGTGAGGAATAAATTAAAAAAAAAAATAATGTAAAAAACTAATTCGAATTTGTTGGTTGCAAGTGCTACAATTTATTTCGATTATATTTTACGAAAAACGTCGGTTTAAAGAGCTGAATATCCAAATCGAAATATATAAAATAAAAAATAACTCAAACGCGTAGATGGTTACATCAAAGATACCCAGTTGACCAAGTCTTTAAGACGTCCCCGAAGACACATATCCTAGCACACGTTGCGGACAGTTCAATTCAATTATCAACGACTTTTTCAAACAAGCGGCACTAGAATCGTATATGACGATATCAGGCACAGTGTCAAGCACACTCTCGTTGACGAGTGTGTGGAAAATAATCGATAACCAGATTTTAACATTTTTACTTTGTAATATAACATTAATAATGCAATCACGTTAAAAAATAATCTGCAAAATCCTTTTAACTTCTTCTTAAATTTGTTGACTTAGTTTTTCAAAGTCCTTCATATCCTGCTATTTTGCTTTCTACAGGGTGTCTGGTAGCAGTTTTATATTTTCCAACTTAAATAAAAAACATAATAATTGACACAATGTTGAATTAAGAGCATTGATCTATAGAATGGAAATGCGGATTTTATTTTTTAAAGAGTGGGTCATCCACATGTCTTCTGTCGAGTTGAACACACTGTTCAAAACGGAAACTTGTGTTCTGCGCCACACGCTGCAGTAAACTTGGTTCAATTGAGTTGATTTGGCGGCGAATGTTTTCCTTTAAAGCTACAGGAGATTGGGGATTGTTACTATAAACCCTCTCCTGTGTGGTAGCCCCATAAAAAAATCCATGGCAGTTAGATCGGGCGACCTCGGTGGTCATGAGATGTTCCCAAAGCGACTGATCAGTTTTTGGGGGAAATTTTTCCGAAGCAAATACATCGAAGCTCTGGCTGTGTGTGCATTCGTTGGAAAAAATGGGGCAATGCAATGGGTTTTGATGTTTCAATCGAGGGTTGCAGTGGACGTTTAAGTGAAAATGAGCCTCGTCGCCCGAAAAAATGGAATTTACATTGCGAAAACGTTCCAACATCGTTTAACAAAAATGTTTGCGTAAATCAAGGTCACTTTTTTTCAGTGCTTGAACGATTTCAATTTTAAAATGATAGAACTTCAGATCCTTTTTTAAAATTTCATGAATAATCGCTCTTGGAAGTCAGAGTGAGGCTGCTAGTTTCCGTATTGTTTTCGGGAGTCCTTGAAGATCGACTGGGGAATGGCCGTTGAACATTCCTAGCCGAAGCAGTTGCGCGGAATCTCTGTACCCACGAACGAATTAAATTTACACTCGGTTATTGCGCAATGCTCACTCGACCACTGCGACATCGTGACTAACAAATGCCCACAATCGATAATTCCAACGGCACCACCCTCTGTCTTCTTAATTATATTCGTATTATTCGGTTAAATTTATTTTTCTATATGAGGGAAAAGTTTTGGTTTCTCCATTCGATTAATGAAGGACTGATAAACTTGCACTGGATGAAAATTAATCTTGAATAATTGAAAACCATTTATTTTTATGGAATTTATACGAACTTCAAAGGTCATTGTTAAGATAATAAATGGACTTTTAAATACTTTGTAAACCCGAATAAAAGCAATGTAAGCAACGTAATAATTATGACGGCAGCTACAACAAAAAGCAAACCACATTAGTTCTCTATGACACATTTTCCTTAAAAAAAACCAAACAACACACTGAATTCTTTCAAAGTATATTGCAGAGTGTGTATGGAAAAATAAACAAGCTCATGCTCGACAACCTTAAATCAGTAACCAATAACAATGAATTTAACCCTTTAGAGCCACAAAGCGGTCTACTTCAAAAAGCAGGAGACTTGTTAGAAAATCAAATAATCAACACTGATTATTACAGGTAACTAACGAATGTCAGCCAATAAATAATCAAGATGACAAGCGCAAGCAACATGAATGTAAAACATTCCAAAACATGCTCGTACATGTTCCAACATAAATACGAGTACATACCACGCCGCACATAAGTTTTCCTTTATTAGCACTTCGCTGAACGCACATTCCAATCCACAGACTCAACTTACTATTCCGAGATCGTATTTTAAAGCACGAACGGCTGATAATATTAAAATGTAATTTAACTTGTATCTGCTGGGTAAAAGGGAAATGACTCGATTTTTCTTTTTAAAGGTTTGAACTATGACTTTATTAGCAGGCAACGGAAGGGACACAAAGGCAGCGGCCTGATATCAAACAATGGATGTGAGTGAATATTTAAAGAACAAAAATGAATGTAATGCAAGTCATTAATAACACTGCTGCATACAAGAAACATTGAATATGAATACGCGCAATCATGTAACCCTTTAATGTCCACATGATCGACCTTCGGTGTTTGAACTTTAAAGCGACATTTTATTCTCAAAATTATTCTTCAATGTTGTATGAAATAATTCTTTGGAATTTTTGATTTAATCATCAATCATAAGAATAATTTAAAAAGAAGTAGTACTGAACAATATACTTGTTGGCTCCTTTTGACTTATAACTCCGAAATTACCAGAATGCACAATAGAGTTTCCTAGTAAACAAATCATTTTTTAAGGACTTTAAAGTGACTTTTATTTAAAACTCAAGATCCTTACAAAAGGTTTAGTTTAGCCTTTAAATTAATATCAAACATAACTTTGCAGTGTTGGGAAGATTGAAAGTTATAGCTGATTTTTGAGAACCCTTGAGTTAAATTTGGAGACATGACATGACTTAGCAAATTGGACTACATTTAGTAGAAAAAATATTACAATAGTTTCATAAAATAGTAAAATGTTTGCCAACAAACAAGAAAAGAAAACACTAAAACTGAAAAGAATTTAGCAGCCCTGGGGAATCTCAATTACATTTTAATTACAATTTCTTACTTCAGATAATGTGTGATTGATTTTGAAAACCCAAATACAAGTAATTGTTGTTTAAATAAAGGACTGAACTCAATTAGAAGCTGATGTAATTGTAATTTAAAATTCTTAATATTTAATTACACATTGCAAGTAATTGTAATTGAAAAATTTCAGTTATAAATTACAATTGTTATTGGTAATTTAAAAATATTTTATTTAGCGACTGTCTGCACTTTGTAAGGGTACAACTTTAAATCGTTATTTCAAATGCGCTGCAGAGATGACCATCACAAGGTCAATTGTGTGGCACACGTGACACAAAAGTTTATATTCACCACTAATTTAAAAATGATATTTTTTTGTAAAATGCTTATTACTCGATTAAAGAGTGAAAAATTCTACATCACTACTTCGAATTTCAACGTCATATGTAGTTTAGTTTTCTTGTTGTATATCCTGTATGCATCAAAAGTGATACTTTTATCTCAGAATTTTCAACTGCAGCTATTTAAGCGTGACCAAAAACTGTGTAGAAATTTTAAAATTTTATTTTTGATTTGCAAGAATCACTTTTATAAGATAAATTGTTAAAGTAGTCACTCTTAAATGACAAAGGCTCTTGTCATTAATTAGTTTTGTTATTTCTATTGTTGTATAAAAATGTAAGCGTGAGTTTGCCTGTTTGTGATTAATCGAACTCCTGTGAGCGTGACTGAACGTGAGTTTAAAACAAGGCGCTATATGAGAGTGTGTGAGTAGTTTCTTATTTTGTTGTAAGCGCCCTTATTATAAAGGCGGTAGATATGAAAGATTTTTAAACGAAATTTTCTAATTTCGTTTTCGGTTTTAAGATCAGGAGGAAGCCTAACGTTAAGTAGGCATACTGACAACATTTACCGATATAATAAAAAATGTTTATATACATCCATTTCATTTGCGAATCACTCAAACGAAAACGAAATTTAAGGCAATGGTCTCTGTTGAGCTATGCTACCGAAATGAGTTTACGAGAGTCTGGGCAAAAGAATGCTGACGAATTGAGAATAACTCTTTTATACATCAACTGGGGTCTTGATCGAATCTCCACAGATATGGTGAAAGCGTCACAGTTGTTCTCACAACATTCCAATAATAGAATGTCACAATAAGATTATTTGTCAAAATCCTAGCTTAGCCTCAAGAAGATTTTGTTGGTATTCAAAATTGAACTTATTAGGAAAACCTTTGAAGTCTTTGAAAATTCTTCTGCATTAATAGAAGAAAGATCAGTAGGCGCCACGGATAAAAAGTAATTGCTGAAAAGATAGCTCGAAATCAAAAGGAATTTAGAAACCAAACTGAACTTATTATAGACCAATCAAAAACCGGGTCTCGGCTATTCGAATAATAGTAACACAGCAAGAAGATTTTTCGAAAACGCCGAAATATTAGCAGATATTATGAAAGTTGACTTGGAAGTTAATGGAAAGATGAACACATTTTTAAATATCTTCTGGTCATGAAATAGGTGTGGAAAATTACAGAGAATTTTTATTTAATACTACTCGAACTTTTTCAAAGAAATATTTTTATTTTACCAAGCCTCGAACGTGCATAAATTCATGCGTACAAGGCCCAGAAATCCACCCATCCACAAGCTCTATTGCTGATTGTTGAACTTTTCGAGGAAGCCCATGAACCTCGAAAAAATGATTTTAAAAATTATAGGTAGCAATTTTTGCGCAGGTGTAGCCGGGAGGAGTTGAATCGGGATATACTTAATAGGTTCCTACTAACCTCAGAAAAATCAAATTAAATTAAAAACACAACTGCTTCCAAAATCTGCCGTAGAGCTATTAACTTCGTCTTCAATTTCACCGAAAGTACTACCAGATAACGCTAATGATCTAGAGGACGGTGATGAATATGATGAGTTTGACGGAGAGTAGTATGAGAAGTATAAACACCAAGAGAAACATGAACAAATTTATCTCTTTCTTCAATATAATATGAGATTCGTTAAACAAAACAATTCTCCCAAAATATAATCATATTTTATTTTATTGTACTTATCGTGACACAAATATTAGAAAAAAGTGGCCATTATCTATGGACATTACATAATTCCCCGAATTAATGTCCCCTTTTGCCGATTTCAACCCTCTTTGCGTTGTGTGGTTGATGTTGTTGGGACTTCCGCCACATATTGAGCAGCAGAAGCGATATTCTGCACGGAATTATCAGTTCAATCAGTTTACTATACAACGAATCACCTGTTCATCCAGTCTCTTCAAGTCGTTTAAGTTCGTTTAGTTTAAGAAGTATAAAAATAGGGTCATAGCGTTTCCTCGTTAACATTCGAAACCATTTGCAAAATTTATTCCATCTATCAAGAGGGTCATTTATTTGGGACCAACTTAAATTACAGTTACATGTGAAATAGAGAAACGCGATTGCGTCCCCCAAACCTGGTATTTAGGCCCTAATTTGTAGTGTTTTGGTAATTGTGGGAGGAATATGAAAACAATCTTAAGAAACATTTTTTTCATTCACCGTCTCCAATTAAATAATTATTAAATGTTATTGGGGCGGTTGAATTCTTGGCCACTTAAAATCCATAATTGATTTAATGACTTTGATGATTTTTAGGAAAGATGTTCTTTGAAAAAAAAATTTGGTTGGAAAACCTTTCAATGAAAGGCGCTTAAATTGTGCTGACTGAGAAATTTACAATTTACAATTTCCAAATTCTTAAACTCCAGCTAATGGAGAGATTCTATCAGCAAAAGAATCATAAATTCATTCAAGATTTGAAAATAGAGGGAAGAATAAAAATATGTTAAATTCCTTTACAAACTAGACTTTTGTGTGTAATTTATCAACTGAAATGAATTTTTTATTTTATTTACAGCCTCTGTTTGGATTTGTAAATAATTTAGCAACTCTTACAACTTGTTGTCAAAGATTCACTTCGATAGAGAGAGACACTAGAAAACAATAGGGCTATTAACTGATAAATAGAATACGACACTGAAGATGGCACGTAGCCGAAATCGGTTTGTCACCAAGCAAAACTTGACAAGGGATGACGGGGATTAGTTTCAAACATCTACATGTTCCCATATATTTATGTGAAAGGGAAAATTGCTTTAGAGCTTTTCTCCTCCGCTTAAAATACTTTTTGCTTAAAATACCTTAAATTTTTTAAAATTAAAAACAATTTTGTTTTTCTCCACTTTCAGTGAAACCTGCTTTTATTTAGAATTGTTTATTTCTTCAGGCTTGTGAGAACAATGTGGCACGTTTAAAACAACGTACAAATTGTACATTCATGCCACACACAACCTATAAAGTGTTGCGTGTTGCAAAAGCTTTGTATGCAATAAATTCACTTCAAAATGTATTAAAATTTCATTAGAGTCATTAAAATTGAGCAATAAATTTAAAACAACAACAACAACAACAACAAGAACAACAACAATAACAACATCATCTTTATCGTCATCATACACTTGTCTGCCTGCTACTTGAGAGGCCACTTACTTAAGTCAGACAAATGTTGAATGATGTTGCTGTTGATGACTATGACTGTGTCTATGAATGCATATAAAAATACAGGAACGCATAATGAAGCGATGATCTACTTGAGGCCACAACAATGTTGCCAGAGTTGTTAGTTTATCATTAGTCGTAGGATTTGCACTAAAATGACCTGGAGATGAATCTTCCATGTTTGATGGAAAAACACGAGACCAGCAGTAATATATTAAAGGAACGCCTCACTAGTGGAGTACGTAGCCGCAGTCAATTGAACGTGTGCAGGAGAATCCAAGTGAAGTTAATTGCTCGTCGGGCAGGAGACTCGGGCTTTTGTCAGTAAAAGAGCTAGGAGCTGACAGTTTATGGGGCAACGCCGCTGGTTTATTGACGGGGCATCGTAGCATTTGGAACAGTAAGGCAATTGTGGCCAGTTGATCATCTTTAATTACAACGTAAATTTTTGGAAGAATATCCTTTAAAATTGTTGTATGTGGGAGGACGCCCAGAAAGTGGCATCTCATCACCAAAAAGTTAATGTTTGGTACGGACTTAAGGCCATCGGTCGGTGTCATTGGTTTGTGCTTCTTTTTAAAGAACACTGGTGCGGCTATCAGTGCTAAATGGTCGGTATTTAATCCCATAGATGTAGTCCACATATTCAGCTCGAGAAGGACCACGCTTAGTTTATCTGTAGAAAAAACATCGTGAATTGGCTACCCAAATTGCACAATTTGACCACGCCGAATCGACCATTGCATTTCAAGTCATTGTATGTCGAAACATATTTTAAATTCAGACTGATATAAAAGGCGGGGTGGTTGAAAATGTTTTCTATTTAAACAATTGCTCTCAAAGAAAGGACTTCTAAGTTTGCATTAGATGTGTCAAAACTTCCAGGTTAAGGAAGAAGCCAGACAATTTATAGGTTCATTAAATCCAAAAACTACTTTGTATTATCATGTTGAATTTTCATAAATCTGGCAACTATGATCAATAATTTCAAAACCCTCATAGTACTCCAAGCATTTTTGGTTTGTTGGTTTCATGATGGGCCCTTTTTGTTATGCCTATGTATCCAATCCCCCATCGATCTTTTAAATAATAAAACCAGCAAGTGGCGCATTTTCCTGTGAAAACGAATATGATTTTTTATTAAAATTTTTTAAGTTTTATTTCTTTTATTGCGCCAAAATTTTACTCTCTTGATATATTATTGAACTATTTTAGGGGAACTCGTGTTTGATTAAAAATTATTTCACTTCGCTAAGTGAAATTGTCACAAAAAACACATGAAGTCTCAAATCGAACTTTATTTTTTCGATACGGGAGTTGGATACCTGGTTAAAATATAAATTTAATGAAACAGTCCTGCCTGGCTGGTGTTTTGATATTGGAGTAGGGCGTCATACGTGCGGTCGGTCTTTGTACAGCTCTGTCTCTCGCAGTTCGTGTGTAACTTTTCTAAATTTATGCGTTTATGTTTTCATATGCGGGCATGCAGCACCTAACTGTCAGTTTGTTATTTTAGAATTCACAATGAATGAATTTCAAATTGCTCGTTAAGGCAACATTATTATTAAAGAAATCTGCATGTCACACAATTATTCATATTTTTCGCGGGTTCCAATTTACAAAACAAATGCACAACAAATCATTGTCACAAATAATGCGCAAAATTCTAATTTTCTAAGTAACTTTCAATAGTAGGAGACGTGAAGTGCGATCAATTTATTCTCTTATTTCGTATTTTGTAGAACAACTTGGACCAACAAGGTCACGCCAGTACTTCAATTGTATAAAACAAACTTAAAATGTTTCTTGAGTTGCAGTTTTTAAAGGTTCTGTCTGACGCATAGTTCGGTTTAGTATGAACGATGGACTGGGTTATTTTGTTATTGAGGGCGTCGGTTGATTGCCGATTAGTAGAATAGAGCTAGGACTTCAGAAATGACCACAAGAAAAATTTAGCAGGATCAAATCGCACGATATTGGTGGCCAATTTACATCTTATTGGCAAGACGTTGACGTTGTTTTCGGATAAGTGCAGACCAATTACTACATCCGCAACTTTTATTAGACGCATTGTCAACTGAGATCTGTCGAATGGGTGTGCTTGTTAACATCATTATTTATCCTAAGGTATAGAAAGCGCTGGAGTCTTTTTCCCAACGCTAATTTCAAAGTGCTGCTCAATTGTGTAACTTGCCATGGTGATTAGGCATCAGTACCTGTATGTAGCAGCAGAGGGTCCCCTAGGCTGTCAATATCTTGGAAATTCTTTCTTTTTTCGGCCAACACATTATGCTGAAACTAGGCAAAAAGATTATGAGAAGTGTAATAGCGAGAGTAATGTTTGTGAACCTTCGATTGAAACTCTCCCACATTGAAAGTGGCAAGAGTGACGTTTGTATGGAGTTTATTCCACAAACAGGACAAACTCCTGTAGTCTGTTGTGCGGTCCACTGCACAAACTATCACGATGGGATGAGCCCTTAATATATCAGGCACTAGTTCCCTAATTTCATAGGAGAACATTCCGTTGTAATAAAGATAAAGCGGGTGTTGCACTGATCTTCCAGGATGTCGATAGAGTTGTATACCCTGCTGTCACCGATAAGCACTTTCGCTCTCTCTGGTACGCGGTCGAGAGACTGTAATTCTCACTCGAATATTAGTGGTGTCAGTAATATGGTGATATCAAGAATATCAAGTGCTTCTGATTCCTTAACACTTACATTATCCATAATTACAGATGAAGCAATATAATCAGTCGTGCGTCTGTGACTAAGCACACAACTTTGGGTCTTACGTGCATTAGAATCGACCCTGTTCGCATGACCTCTTTCTCAGATTATTGCAAGGTCTCCGTTGAGCATGTCATTCATATTGTGCCTGATGTCTGCTTGGTCTATTACTGAATGAAAACGAACTGAATGAAAACAAGGGAATAGAGAGGCTTGGAAGTTAGACTCATAAGGTCATTTAGAAAATTAAAAAACAGTGTAGAAAAAATTGCGGAGCTTTGCCGTACCCAGGAAGTTATCTTGAATCCTCAAAAATGCGTATAGTGCGATCCCTGAGAAAGCTTGATAAAGAGGAGTCTCTACACCAAAGGCAATACATTTTGATAATAGCGCACTATGTCATGCTCTATCAGACTTCTTAGACTTAACCAAACGATACCCTCTCTCCGAAAGGAAAGCTAGCAAGTCTCCCGTAGAGCGTCTCATACGGAAATTATACAGATGGTCGCTCTTAGATGTTAGATGCTAAATATCTTCTCATATAAAAGTTGACTTTCCACTGTTGAATAATGCACTTTGGAAAGTGGAAAAGAAATTGGACGAAAACTTTCAAGGTTGTTGCCTTTGCCCTTCTTAGGGGTTGACAATACATTAGCAATCCTCCTTCCTGTTGGAAACTCACCAACGTAGTGTAATCTGTTGAAAAAGTTAACAAGTGGACGTGCTAACGTTTAAGAGCTCTGTTTCAAATCTACAGTTGGGGTATGGTTTGGCCCGGGCAAACCTTGTTTTGATCATCAAGATATTCAAACATATATATTGAACAGTGGAGTACATCATATTTTGAAAAGGAAGGTGCCAACGACTTCTTACACCAAGATACATGAATTTTGCAAACAGGTGGAAAGTTGCATATTAAAAAAAATGTTCGAACGTGAAACTGTTCATTCCAATGAGCCAAATAATTCTAAATACGCCTGCACATATTTAGACATTTTAGCAGCCAATAAAAGTTGACATATGATGGGCCGACAACGAACCTCATCTCATATGTAAAAGTGACGTCGGTCTCGGCTGAGCCCTTTTTACTTTAGTTTAGTTGCGGATTGCTTAAATATTTAACAACCAGCTGTGAGTCAAAAGTCACAGCCAACACATGCGGCTTTTGCGAGTGACTGTTTCATTTTGTATAATTGAAATTTCTTGGAAATCTTAAACACTGACATTGGCAATGCAAATAATATAAAAATATTTTGTTTTGCCAGTTTCACAGAAATGTTTTTGGCTGCCAACAGAAAAATAAACACAGCGAAATACCAACTAATGCCGTCTGTTGGCAATTCAAAGTTTGTTGACTTTTTCACAATATTGTGTTGCATTGTCTGCTGGTCATAATCATTCATCATATTGCCAAAACAATGTTCATTGTTGTATTTGATTTTCTATATGGAGAACTTTTGTGGTTTAAAAATTCAAGCAAATCAATCCGTAACAAAACGAACCGTCGGATGAGTCTGATTGACAAACTAAATCTGCATTTTATGTATTAAAAAAAAAAACAAAATGTTGTTTCCTTTTTGATTCATCATAAAGTTATTTATCTCTTTGGAAATGAATGTTTCTACTCAAGAAGCGGGTTAGTGAACTGCTTTCGTAAAGGAAGAGTTAAGAAAGCAGAGCAAACATTGAACAAAGTACCTTGATAAGTTGTTTTGTGGTTACGTTTATTTTGTTAAATATTTGCCTTGTCCTAACGTTACGTTAACGCTAAAAGATGTAAACGTCCTACCATCTATTTTCTTCTGGGTAATACAAAGTTTGAGGTATGGTAAATTCAACTAATTCCTCTCTCTCCGTCTCTCTCTCTCTCTCTCTCTCTTCACAAGTAGTGAAAAAATAGCGTACGGTACGGCAGAGCAGCCATCACCTCGTTGCGAAATACAGCGGCACACAATTTGAGTAATCTGATTACGTTACGTCTTTACTTTCATCACTAATCAAACGTAACAGAAGACAACTCGTCCACACTCGTCTACAAAAATACAACCAAAATTTTTTGTTTTTGTTTGCACAGATGTGGAAATAAAATTTACAATTCGAAAATACTAATGGGATGTTAATAATTTCAGTTTGCTTTTGTTATAAAGAAAACCTGGCGTCGTAAATAAAACCATATTGTTTACGAGTTTAAACGACCAACAAAAAAAACAAAAATAATGATTCCAGGATTTTCTTAAAAGACTCAGAATTGGCATTCTATGACCGTTTGTTTCGCAAGATATTTCTTAAAGTTTATCGGGAACAGTGGAACTAAATGGAAACCATTGCAAGAATAATAAACTAAAATAAAAAATAACACAAGTATACAAGATTTTGAACTGCAGCAACTGAAAGTTGTTTCTTATGTAAATTGGGGTGCTGAATTCAAATGCCCGCACGATTTTTTATTTGATTCTGGTTTTCGAGATATAGCGTTGTCTTCTGCCCGACGTATATTAGTAATAACTTGTGAACGGTTCGTTTTATATGGCTGATAAGGAAGTTTGAAAATTCGCATTAACTTTCTCTTTACGTTATTCTTAGAGCCTCCTAAAATCTGAACTGACCTGAAGTTTCAGAGATATCGCGAATAATGTGGCAAAAAAAAATTTTTTTTGATCCTTAAAAAATCATAAGAAATATTAAAAAAAATAAAATCTGAATTTCTTTCGATAGCTTTATAAGTTTCAAGCATAACGAGCCTATTTTATTAAAATCGCTATTAGTGAAGTTGCCAAATATGCTCTCAAGAGTACGACATTTTTGGTACAAGTGCCGCGATATTTCGGAAATTATTGAGCAAATTAAAAAAAAACAAACAATGTTGTTACAATTTTAAGAAAATATTATTGTCGAATTCCGGAGTTTTTTATTTTAATATTTGCCATGCAACTGCTCTCTTTTTGACATAACGATATATCTCGAAAATTAGAATCAATTCCAAAAAACCGGGTCTAGCTCCGAGTACAGCATCTCAAGTAACATAAGGAACAACTTTCTGTTGCTCAAGTCGAAAAGTTTACCTGAATTTGTAAGCTTCTGTAACTTCTACTGTTACTTATGCCTTGATTACACGTAACGAGTAGAGTGGTGAGACGGTAACAAGGCGGAGAGCTCGTTTTGTTTAAGCACTAAGGCAAGTTATTGACCAAGTCAGTGAACGAGTATAGTAGCGAGAGTGCCACTAGCATTACATCCGGTTTACTGGGCCGAGTACTAATTCCCTCGTTATACCCTTTTTCTTCTCGCAACGATTCACTGACTTGCTCATCACAAGTGAATATGCACTCCGCAGCCACTCTCCACTCGGTTAAGACTTAATTATTAAAGAGCGAGCAAAGGCTAAAAAATAATTTTAAATGTTGTTCTCCGCGATTCACATTATTTTATCACTATAATCAAACTGAAATCGCCACGTAACAAAATACCTTTGAGCACCTTCTTCTTACCCACCCAACCTTCTCGACCTAGTACCGTCTTACTTGTTTGCTCTTCTAATCGTAACGTGTAGTTAATGCGTTAGTAACGTTCCAATCTATTTCTATGGACGTTGCGACGCAAATGCCCACCACACACAAACAAAAAAACATGGTTGTGGCATAGTTGCGACAACCTTATTATGTTCTCTGCAACTATATTCTTTGTTTAGTAAACAGATAATAAATATTTATTTTGCCAGACATATAATGGCTATCTGAAACATTACTTTAATTGCGATAAAAAATTTTTTGTTGATATTTTATGAATTTTCTCAATGGCTGATTTGAAGAAGAATGAAATTTTTACTGATATTCTAACCACAAAAAAAGTATATCAACTATACAAAAATAATATGATAACTGTAACCATAAAATGTTCTTATTTTTTTAAGAGGACTATGTTGTTATTATCTACAATAATAATATGTTTAGTTTACAACCATATAATTCAATCGTAATATGTTACATTGTGGTTACCATGACCTTCTTTGCACAGTGGGTAAAAGTACCTTTCCTGCCTTTGTTAATATACCCTGTAAGGGAGAGTATTTGCGTTGTAACAATTAATAAACAAGAAATATTTTAAAATTAAATACAATCCACCTAAAGAAAATTAAAATTTGGAACGATTTTTCAATGCTTTAAATTTAAAAGTTTGTTTTTGTGTCGTGGTTGTAAAAGGGCGGTACGGGAGAGCGCACTACTTTCGCAGACTCAGCGACAATGAGAATCGTATCCAGGGCCGCATCGCAGTTTTTTGAGCGCTCCTTTCACTGCATCATTTGTTTCGTGGTTGGTTAACCAACTAGATTTAATAAGTGTCTCTCTTCAAAACTAAAAAAGGGATTTTCTGATATTGAAAGCCAAACCTTTAAATGATCGCTTCTTCCTCCGTAAAATTATAAAATTAATTTTTTCAAACTGAAATAATTCTTAACCCAACAGAGAAACGCTTACACTCTCCCTCTATCAGTGTTCAAACAAATTTGCCTGCGCTAATTACGAATTTAGATAATATGGAAAATGTATGAAGGAAAAATGAAAATAAACTCTGCGAAAACACATTTCTTATGGTGAACTACTGATTTCTATTTTATAAACTCAAATCGCTTATGACATTCCTTACTCCCCAGGGAGTCATCAAATCCGTACGCAATCAAATTAAAAAAGCAAAGCGAACTGCCAAAAAAAATGCGTAACACAACATTTTGTTTTTTATAATTTTGTTTCCAAATGCCAGAAGAATTTGAAATAAACTGAATGACGGACGGGTAGTGGCGTATTTTAAATTAAATTGACAGTAAACAAGAACTTGGCAAAAGATCGGCAAGCAGACATTTATTAAAGTGTGATGTATGGGAGCAGAAGAGTAACGCCTTAAATTTGTTCTTAAAAATAAATTTCAACGACTAGAAAACACGCTCATTTACCCACTTGAACTACGAAAAGAAAAATTGTAAAATAGTCAGCCAATAAGAGGAAATGACATGAATTAAGCAAAACAAAATTTCAACTCTTTTTCCATGATGTAGCGTTACGCCCATTTTAAATCAATGTTTTTTTTTTCTTTTTCCAAACACTCAAAATTGTGTTGAGCATCAAAATGTGTCGCTTTCCAAATATCAGAGGCTGTTCTTCTGTAGGCACTGATCTTTGGCAAATTCGATATGTTTTTCTTCGCAAATGAGCGAAGAGTGTGGAAGCCCACAGTTTGTTTCTAGTCCATCTGCGCTGGAACTGAAGTGGGCGTATTTTTCCTCTTGACTTACAAGTCTCTTTTGTCGTAAATTACCAAATGTTGACAGTTTGTTGTAGCTGTTTACATTAATCGTGCGTGTGTTGTTGCAGTGTCAGTTTAAAAGCCCATTAAAATAAAATTTTACACTCTTACCCAAGAAACACAAATATGCTACACAACATTAAAAAAGAAAGACAATTAAATAAATTTTCAATAAATATGAATATAATTACAAGGAGCAGACCTTAAAAGAATAGAAACATATTTGGAAGGATAACGATATTTAGTTACCCTCGTTATAAAGAGGGTGGTCCAACCATAACGGACGATGTCGATTGTGAGTCACACTTTAACAATTGAGTAGGGCGTTAAGATTGTTGAAGCTTTTTACGAAAATGGACGTTCATATCAAAATGCATTTTTGGTCAGCATAATCGACCAAATGAGTCGACAATGGAAAGAATTAAGCGCATATTTCAGCAAACCGGGTTTGTAGGCTGTGTGAAAACACCTGTGCATGCTCGCCGGCCGATATTTATTTCACACATGGATCTTTCTATCGAGGGTTTAGGTTGGACCATCTTATATTAAACATTGCCGATCGGTTTATATATATTTGCCATATTTCGGTTCGTTTAATTTGTCTATATGATTCACCTTTTTCCCGATTTTCGCACTTTTGTTATAATTACAAATTTTCGTGTAAATTCTCGTATTTTTGGTGAATTTTAGCTAATAACAGAGTTTTGATTAAATTAATTATTAAAATTTCTACATAAATTGAGTAATTTGAGAAATTTTTATTTTTGTTGTTGTAATTTTTAGGGAAATTTCGGATGGTGATATGTACCACATAAAGTACGATTAGCTTCCTCTAAGATAAAGTCTATCAGCCACCTCGATTGTACGATCGCCACTCCACCGATGCCCTCAAAGTCAGCATAAGGTTCAGCTTAAATTCAGGGTGATCTCTGCGGCAGGGTTTTCGAAAATAGAAACTCGCTGAAACTTAATAAAAGAAAATGTAATAGGGATCTTATGAATTTCAAATTAATTGTTGCTAAAGAAACATTTTCTAAGTTTGTACTGGATGTGGCAGAACCTCCAGTTTCACAAAGCAGCCACACATTTTATAGGATTTTTGATCGGAAAACCATTTTGTATTATTTAGAAGACGTTGTACCAATCTGGCAACTATGGCACCTAGTAACGAAATTTTCATTGTCCTGATGGTCAAATTATTATATCTTCTAAATAGTTTCGGGAATTTGTGAAATTTAATTTATTTTTGCAAATTTTTAGTGAAATTTCGGAGTTTTGGTAATTTTTTTTTTTTATATTTTGTTTAAATATTAAATTTTAGTAAAATTTAGTGTTTCCTATTGATTTTAAATTTGTTAGTAAATTTACAATTTTCAGAACAACTCCATATTATGAATTTTGGGAGAAATTTTGATTTAAGCCTTCTGAAAAATTGTGTTCGTAATTGGTTTTATTTTTTTTTTTTTTGTAAATTTTCGACGAATTTTCTGTTCAAGTTCGGTTTTTTGTCAATATTTATAGCTTCTAGTTGACATGAAATTGTTCGATAAATTTATGATTTTTTGCTGAAATTTTAATTTCTAGATCATTTTTTGTTGACTTATGGTTTTTGTTGACGTGGTAAAATTTCAAGATATTTCAAAACATGTTGAGTTTTTTTTTATAATTTTGACTTTTTGGTGGAATTGAAATTTGTAATGCAAAATTTCAAAATTCGTTGTTTTGCATATCGAGATATTTTCTGGTAAAATTTCGGGTTTTTACTAAATTTAGACTTTTTGGCAATAATTTTTATTTTTGCTTTGCTTTTACGAAATAATGGTGAATATTGTGAATTTAAAATGTTGGTAAATTATCGAATTTTTCGAAGAAAAATCGCTTTTAAATTTGGTAAATTTCAAGATTTTTTTCAGTGAATTTTCAATTCGGCTAAATATTTATGTTCGGGACGGGAAAGCCAGTGTGATATGAATTCAGAATATCTAAAAGTTATAGTCTGGCGGATTAATGTTTCCTCTTAAAAAAGCAACTACAAAGAAATCCTAAAAAACCGTACCTCGGGAACTTGTGGACCGATATTGCTGATTTCAAATTCCCCAAATAAGTTGATCAAATGGTTATAATTTCAAGTTTGGTTATTTAGGGCCTGCTAAAAGTTGATGTAAGCTTCAGACACACGGGCAGACGGGAATCGTTTAATGAATTCCTCCACTTGTATGGATCTAGAATATATGTATATATTTTATAGGTTTTCCAGTAAATATTACATATTGAAAACAGATTTGATTCAGACTAAAATCAATACTTCCCTTGTTAATTTAATATGACGGTAGTCTTGGTGTCCCTGCGGCTACTGGTTTCTGTGAAACTTGTTATAACTAGCCACTGGTTCAGTTCCAGAAATAAAAGTAACTCCATATTATCCGGATAAGTTATAACATAATCGAATTTCTAAAAACATAAACTTAAATAAAATAAATATTCGACATATATAAAAGACCAGTTTTCAAAAAACTCAAAAAGTGGTTTCTAAAAACCGGGTTTCCATTTTTGCTACAAAAATCGGTTCGAGAAAAATAGAAAATATAACAAGTGACTACTGAAAAGAAAAGCCAATTAAGATATATGAATATGGTCAAGTAATGCGAGACAAAAACCGGTTTGCCGAGTACTTCAATACGAGACTTTTTTTAAAATCCGGTTTTTTGAATAGTTTAAAATCCGGTTTATCAACTCTATTAAAATTTTTTAATCAAATTATAATGCATTTGTTTGAACATCAATTGGTTGAACTGAAGAGTAAATTCTTTAAGATCTCATTAGCACAAAAAGAATAATAAATCATACAATACAAAGCGACAACAAGAACAAACAAAAAAGTGGGAAAATATTTAAAAATTAATAAATGTGTGAACAAGATTCTTTTCTGTTCTACGATTTATGGCATTGTTGGTTCTATTTATTTATTTATTTATATTCTTTCATCGCATTTCCTTAAAATTTATTTTACACGACCCCCAACAACAGAGTTCAAGTACTTAAGCACTCCAGTCCCCGTGTTAGTAGCTGTTGAAGTGGTAGTGATGGAGAAATGGTACTTTACACTTATGCATGTGTGTGTTTGCGTGTGTGCGGGTAGAAGTTCGTGCTGATGATTTCAAATGCGATTTTTATTTATTTATCTGCTTTCAACTTGCCAGCAAGTTCAATATCTAAATCGCTTAATTTCAGATTTCAGATTTCTGATGTTTTTCTTTTAGTTTTTCTTCTCTGTTTTAAACAAAACAAACGATATTTTTAAGCCGCTTATTTGGCACGTGTGTTCAAACCACCAATTGGCATTTTTATTAAAAACTCTAAAATTATCTCAAGTTTTTCAGATTAAAGGCGTAACTTATTGGCAAATGAATGGCACAAAAGGACTTTAATTCATCCAGCTACTTCTACTTATTTACTACTGAGTGGTTGTGGCAGTGACAGTTTCCTTCGTGCTGTGAAATGTTTATTGTATGATATTTTTATTTGAAATAAATTCAATTTAATGCAAATAGAAAAGTCGAAATATAAAGCAGCCATTATCATCACTTTCGATTTTTGACTGCATATTCACTGAAAAGTATCTGTGTGGTAGACAGCAAGCAGCCGTTCGTTTAAAAGCTTTTCAATATTTCAAGAAAAGTTCCAAGAATATCATCAGGAATCTGTAGAGGGAGAGAGAACAAGCAGAAGCATGTGTGTTTAAGTACTTTGGGGTAGCAACAAGGACTTAATGCAGGATTAAATTGTTGAAAAAGATTTATTTGAGTGTAAGTGACACTGAGTGTATGTCAATGATAATGTTTTATTTTTTTTATAATTTATTTCATAATTCATTCATTATTTAACACAACCTTCCCATGCTCACCCTGTTCTAGGAATGTAAATTAATGCTGGGACAAGTATTTAATACTTGTAGTCCTTTAGTGTTATTCTTTGGGTTAATAATAAGCAGGGACTTTAATTAATAAATGTGAGTGTAAACAGCAATTGAAAACATCAAAAATCGTGTGAAATAAAAAATATTTAAATGATGGATGATGGAATTTTTATATTTTAGTAAATTAACCGAGAAATCATAGAAATAAATACGGCGCCTGTTAAGTTTTCTTTTTCTTACATTCAAATAAATTGTCCTTTAAAAGCAGTTTTAATAAATTTTATCACTCTAAATTTCTTCATTTGAGCATTTTTTTAAATGTCCTTGATAGAACAAAGAGCTTAAGATTCTTTGCAATGAGCTAAGTCAAGAAGTAATGTCCGAAATTGGAAGGGAATATTTAACATACCATCTTGACTAGCCAGGAGAGAACGTCGGCAGAACAACGAGAAGAAATTTATTCGTGGTATTCTGTGTGGAGAGTGCGTGTAGATGTTCCTGTTCAGTTTGAGCATATTTTTTCTCAGCCTGTGGCTAGCAAGGCGGTAAGACCTACTTAATAATTTTAGAATTTTATTCAACTTTATTATTTTAGTTGGGCTAGAATTTTATTCGCCCTGGCAAGAGAAACCAGTAAGTAAGGTGACGCTATATCACCTGGGCCAGAATATGATTCGCCCCAATTGGTATATGGCAGGCGGTAAACGGTTGGACTAGAATTATATTCGCCCCGACAAGAGAGTCCATCCTTGTCCCGTCACCTAGAGCAGCAGCCATACGAAGAGAGTCCATCTGAGTGAGAGGCACAGACCTTCTGGTATTGTCGTGTCAGGCCAGAATTTTATTCGCCCTGACAAAAGAGAGGCCAGATTAAGAAGTGCTCTTTTACCATCAGGCCAGAATTTTATTCGCCCCGAAGAGAGAATCGGCTCAGGTGCACTCGCAACGAACAGTGGCGATATCTTCTGTAAGCGTCGGATGTGTGAGAAGCTGAGGAGAGTACCAGCGAATGTGCCAATGGCCACTGAAGGTCCACCGTATTTCGTGTCGAGCTGTATTCATTAATTAAGTTGATGAATAAAGTTTATAACGTTGTTAACAACATTTATATTATTTGTTTCGTCTCTCTCTTGGAAACAAATAAATATTTTTTGTAACGAACTCTGGGAGCCGCTAATTCCAGCTAATCGTGAAAACACGTCGTTTAAGAACGAGTCGTGCGCACACATATATACTTTTTATTTTCCCCGTATGTATTTTATTTGTGTGATGGCAGAACATCGTTGTGCAAACAACTGTACGGACAGTATTCTTTGAAGGCGAACAAACCATGAACAGCGACGGTCTTCACGCAATCTGTACATTGCCAGAACAGATTTATGGAGAATCAAGATGGCATGTGGAGACGTAATCGAGGCTTTTTCAGGAGAACTACATTAACTGAGTGTTTCATACTTAAGTCTCACATAGTTCCCTCTTACATTAAAGAAACTGAAAGACACACAGACGAAGTTCGTTGGAAAGGGGCTGAAGAGGTACAGTGAGCAGCACACCCTTGTCTCTACTTTATATCTTTTGTTACTCTTTTCTATGTTTTATTTACGCAATTTTCATCTTGTTGCTTCATACAATATTTATTACGTCACCCTAAGTTTGGTATTGCCAGCTGTGTATTTGAGAGTTGTGCCGGTAGCGAAGTAGATCGTCCAATTGAGAGATTATTTCGGAGTGATGTTAGCAACTTTACAATAATTACAAAACGACACACAAAATATATTGGCTTAATAATCGATTATTTCATTGCGTTGAACGATTTAATTCTGTCGCAAATTTTCTTTCGATGAAACTAAAATTAACCGATTATCGCCAACACAAAACAATGCTAACATATTTGTAGGCAAATCAAATAAAAGTAACCTTTTTGACCCACTTTTACCACTAAACACTCATTTTTACAGGCAGTATCAACTCTAGTAGACCACAGGACGTGAAATCGAAATGATTTAAAATGCTCGTTCAGACGACAGTGTTGCGAGTGGAGGCAACACGTCTTCCATTGCTGTTGCATTCGATTTATGGCTGACCGCAAGTCTTTAACACACAAAGGATAGTGACTCTACAAATCCTCAAGATGAGCTGAGTTTTTTCTCAACGCTTTAGAATTTAAACGAGATGCTGTTAACCCTTGATTTAATCCCTTGAGTTAATCCCTTAAACTCAGAACCAAACAAAGAATTGTAATAAACTTATTTATGCTATCTGATCATTTTCAAGCTTAGCTATATCAATCGATTATTCGATTATTTTTTGCGATTAAAAGCAATTAATAATTACTCGGTTCAATTGAAAATTGCTTGTAGTATTTGTAACTGCTGAAACTTGCTAACATCTTTTGAAATAATCTGTATATAATAATAATAATAATGAAACATGTATCTGGTCTTTTTATAGTTACATTGAAAATTTACTTCAGCATTTATATACTTGTCAATCTGAAAAAAAACAATAGGGTCAATTGCATAAATGCTCGGATGAAATTTTAAGCTCGATTTAATATTAATAATGAAAGTAAGAAGATGTAAGAGGGCGTATGATCGTATTGTATGGATGTTACAATTAGACTACCAATGCGACCGGCTAATAGACGGCGCGGCGCCGCCGCTCATCTCATCGAATATAAATGGCCATATTTAAAAATCAAACAATATTAAATTTTTCACGGAATAAATTTGTTTTTTCATTATTCAAATTTATATCATGTAAATATTATTAAATCCTTTTATATTTGTCGTAAAATACCCAGGTAATAAATCTTAACATTTCATTAAGAAATACTAAAAGTTTTAACTTAAAAAAATACTATAAGAATTTTAGCGACTAATCAATCTCAAATATTTTTAGTGGTACTTTGGAAACACTTTACTACTTTATCTACCGTGTTTGAAAGTCGAAAATTAAACAAACTTGCTCTGGATATTAAAAATTAAGTTCATAAAAATACGGCAATAAATAAGATTTTTGGCATTTTCCGCAATTTGTTTGATTTTTGTCGAAAACGAGAGATTCTCCAAGCTTCATCAAAAAATCACTGTTTGCTGGAGGCCGGCGAGAATGTTACCGTCAACGGCAAGTGGTATAAAACTATGATTATCGTAATTTGAGGCCATTTGCATGTTAAATAATCAACTTACTAAAGAAGGCATTTGTAGTCATTACTTTATGTGACAAAGCTAGCATCTTAGGGCGGCTTGGAAGAAAACATCATTACCGAAATACGGCCCCAAATGTTTGATAAAGTGATAAAAAAGCAGGCTTCCAGAATGCGCTTCGTCCAAGCCAGCTTCGGCACATACAAGTCCTAAATCATATTCGAACACTAACGACATAAAGTTATCTTTCTAATAACACCAAAGTTTCTTTGGAAATTAGTTAATCTCAGCATATTTTTTCAATTCAAAGTTGTACACCTTTAAAAAAAACATCCTTTATTTAGTTTTTTTACATTTTTTTATTCGAATGGTAGAATCAACAAAATTTTCGAATTTATTTAATAAAATGGCACATAGCCAAAACTTGGCTGTCATCGAACCAAACTTGACAAGGGGTGACGGAAGTTCGTTCCAAATATCTAATGCAAATCACCCTGTCAGAATATCAAATCAAGAGTCAATAAATTCTCTTAAATATATTTCTATTTAGTTGTTTTTTAAGATAATTATTTGAAGATATTTATTAAATTAAAAAAAAAAAATTGAGCCTGAATAAATTATTCGCTGGCTTTTGCCGGCTTTTAGCTGCCGCCGACATAATTTTATTCAGCCGCCGCCGCCAAAGGTTTTGTGACAAATCTGACCTTTGCTCGTTGTTTTTGCAATCTTCATTAATAAGGAAATTTTTATAGGTCGGGCAAAGGACCTTTCTTTTAAATACAAAAAAGTACTTAAAGGACGAACTTGTATACAATCCAAGTTAATATTCAATGATCAGCAAATATCTTTGTCTTGATTCAATGACAAAAACACAACTGTCTTTTAATCTAAAAAATTTACAAAATGTTTTGTTGCACGAATACGAGCGTTTGAAACAAAGAATGGGATTGTTTTGTTATTCTATGTTTGATTTCTAATAAAACATGTTGTTGTATTGGTCGGGCCCCACAATATACTTACATATGTTACAGACATACACATGCACATGCATATGTATTTATTCAGACCAAAATATCACAAAACTAAGCCTTGGGCATAAATGTATTTATTTATTCGTATGGATTTATTTAGTGGAATGCCTGTGAGTATGTGAATATGGAAGCATTGAAGCATAAAATGTTTTGTGTCACTGCATACGTTAAATAAGTGACACAAGGATAATCTCCTTCGCAGTCTGTTATGGCGAAGATGATTATTTGTTTATTGTTTGACGTTCATGTTGTTGACATTTGCTTGTTGTTTGTCATTTACAATTTACCTGAACACTTTAAACGGCGAACAAAATAAAATAATTTTTCAATCCAAATTACTAACGTGCCAATGGCACAAAGAGGCTGCTTAGAGTTTGAAGCAGGGAGAAGTTTTAAAAATCAGGCATACATACGTACATACATTCCCAAGGATATGGGGAAGGATAGAAAAGGAGAATTTAAATTTTTTTCTACTAATGCTGCCTTTTTGTAGCGGAAGAAAATTTTTAAATTGCGTTTTTTGACTACGCGGCTATAAAGCCTTTATGTACACGCTACACCCATCTGGTGTAATCTTTCACATATGCATGTATGTAATGTAGATATGTATGAGTGTAAAGAACAAAAGTTACAAATATTTCTCTAACATATTTTACAACATTTCGGTAATCAATTCGTAAATAAATCAGCGTCATAATTTCTTCCACAAGTTTTACGGGAAGTTCTAATTGCACCATCGTCGTGTTGCAAACAACAACAGCAACGAGTTAGCCAATTACACCAGCAATCATGACTTTGGACTGGGGCCCCTGAAAGTGGTCTCTGCATTTTGGGACTACGAATCCAAAACTGCACTCCACTTTTTCAAATTGGTTCTAACTGGTCAGATATGCCGTTGTTTTCAAAATGAAGGAAGTGGCACGACAACTTCTGAATGATTTGTTCCATTTCGCTGAGGAAAAAAAATTCGAAAACTGACATAAAAATTGGCTTTTATACTAACACTGTCTTTAAATCTGCTCCAAGTGATTTTTGAGATATCGAAGAAGTTGTGACGAAAAAAAAACATTTTTATGCAAAATGTGAAAAGTTTTATTAAAAAAAAAAATCATAAAAAATATAAAAACAAAAACAGGCACATAGCTTTAAAAGTTTTAAAGAAAACGATCAATATATTTTTCAATTCGATGCAAAACTTTTAATTTCCTTCTCAGTTGAGTTAATAAAGTTGCCATATGCACACAAAAGTGCCACCCTTGCAAATTTTGTTAGAGAACATTTTACTGTTGCCTGCCTACGACAACTTTTAACAAAACGAGATACCTTCACTTAATTGTCAATAAAATCAAGAGTTGTTCATGGATTTCAAAAAAATATGGCCCGTTTTGTTTGGAAATATTTATCTTATTCATGCACACATAACTTTGCTCCCTTTAAGCAATGAAAATAATGAAACTTAAAACATAAGGAACTCTACGCATAGGTTACCTAACTCATAGAACAACTTCGATCATATAAGCTTCCCGAGATATGAAGATTAAAAAGTGCATATTTTGGTACCTCTTCACTGACTCACTCATCGTTTATTATGGGGCATAGTACTGTAGGTAGTGAGCTGAACTTTGTATATACAGGCACTTTTCATTTAGGTGGACTAGGGCGTCCCATTATTTATATGGGGGCATTTCCACTATAGCTAGAGAGCTGAGTTTTATACATACATTCAAAAATAAACAAATTTTAAATTGAAAAAGAGGATCCAGATACGCACATAAACATTCATGTGAAGTTTCTATTTAAAAATTTAGGCCGTCCAAAGTACTGAGATCAAAGTGAGAACCAAGTACTTGATATGTACAATACGACAACATTTCTAAGCCACTTGCTAGCTCGAGCAAATTTTTTTTAACTTTCTAATATGAAAAAGAATTATTGGGAAAATGTTACGAAACGAGCAAGTTGCCTGGAAATGGGATGGTATTACATGGCTGGTACTCGTACTTATGAAGAACTCAGTCATCATCTTGATCTTGCTCGTATTTTCACATTTATGTTTTTGTTCCGATAACTCTTAGAAATGTTAGGATGTTAGTTTATATTCCCAAACACATTCTTGTTCACATATTGGCGATGCCTCACTTTGAAGCACTTTTTTAATCGCTTGTTTAAGCGCTTCTTTTGTTGAGAGCCTCATTTTTTTAAAAAGCTTTTTAAATATTTTCTTTACGTAGAAAAACAATTTTTAAAAGATTTTTTTGTGAACGACAAAATAACATCATGAGTTTGAATTTGGTTTACTACCCATATCAAGGGGATGCAAAATTAAATAATTAGATATTCATCTCCGGGGGATCCTCATATACTGTTTATGGTATTCTGCTCACCAAACTCTTTCATTATATCTGCATGACTCTTTAGAACGACTAAAGTTATTTTTTTCCTGGTATCAAAATTTTGGCTCAGTGTATACTTCTACAAAACTGTATTTTTAACTCTCTGTTTCTCTTTGAAGGTAACAACGAATCAGATGGTAATAATAATTGAATCGTTTAATCGTTATGCGTATCCATCCAAGACGGTTTTGTAGTTTGATACATTCGTGCTTTTCTCATATTTTTTAATTCGTTTTCAAAGCTTCCGGTGACGCCAAAAAACGTTAAAACTAAAAGGTTCTATAAAGCTACTGTGAATGGCGGTCTTCTTTATAGAAGAGTATAACTTTTATTGCTATAATAGACATGCTTTTTTGCTTATGTTTGTGCATGAGAGAAGGCACGATGCAGCCTCTGTTAGGGTGTAACTAAGTTCGGAGCACTGATTATTTGAACTTTTCATTTTCAATCATAGTAGTTAAGTTACGATTAATAATCGTTATGATTAGTAATTAGATTACTTTCATTTAATTAATGAAGTAATTAGCTTTCGATTGTTGCCAGCTTAATAACGATTATAAATATTCTAAAAATAATAGGAATTACTTACGATTACTAGCAATCATTAAAAAAAAATCTAAAGTAATCAAAAAAATAATTCGACTACTTCCAAAATAATCAAAAAGAAACAAAAGTAATCTTTAAAAGTAGTCGAGTTATTTTGATTACTTTTACTTTTTCTCGACTATTTGATAGAGGTCGCAAGTAATCTTGATTACTTTTAGCCTAGTTGTAATTGTAATCAATTAATAATAAACAAATTTCTTACCAGTGCCTTAAATAATCGTTACAATTCTTCTGGAAATGTAATCTAATTGATTACTAATTGTAATCGCAATTTAACAACTCTGTTTCAAACCATGAGAAAAATATCGAAGAATTAATAAATAAATTTATCTTCAATTGCTCAAAGTTTATTGAATCAGGTCGGTGCGAAAAAATTTAATTTCTCAAAAGCAAATTGATTAGGAACAAATTTATTCACAGTGGTTAGACAGCTTTATCCCTACTCTATACACATACATGTGTTTCAAACGAAAGGAAAATTCCGTATTCTCTATTTTTGTGTAAATTTAAATCTTTTCTCATCCCAATGTGAAAACAAAACTGTTAGTTAATTGTTACTCTCCCTAAGTAATTCAACATTCAAAGAAAATATTTTTGGGATTTTCCTTCTTCCCTGTAAATTTCTATTAATTTTTAACGTTTCTTGTATTTGTTTATTTAGCGTCCAACATCATTTGACTGACTGAAAACTGTTCGCGCAAATGAAATTTTCCAACAACAACTTTATCGTCGTAGTAGAGATGCAACGTTGGCGTGTTTGTTTGAACGAAAGAAAATACTGGGACGCTGGTGTGACTTTTGGTTAAAGCAGGAATTAAGAAGAAAAATAAAACGTAACTTGTATCAAATAAATAAATAAATATGTGTATTTTGTATGTAAGTATTTTTAAATCACTTGTTTACATATGGAAATTTATTTCCGATTAAAGATGTTGGTTTCAAAGGACCACCAGCATTTCGTTTTTCAAACAAACATTATTTACTGTGAGAGGTTTTTTTTAAATTATTTTTTGGTGGTTCAGAGAAATCACAAAGAATAAATTTTATAAAGTATTTTCCATTAAGATGGCGGATATTTTGGCTCGTCAAAGGCGAATTTCCAACGTTTGTTGGCTAAACGTAACACGACCGGCTTGGTAAATAATCAAAGAAACGCCGCTGTTCGCGAAAATAAGCAGGAGTATGCGGGGCAGTCGATTTTGTTTTGTGCACCGCAGCCTAAAGTTAGCGAATAAATACAATGTCGTTTCTTCACTGAGTGGACTTCGAAGAGTGTGGGATTTTTTTTTTTTTTTTTGGTCCGATATTGTTAACCTCAGGGTTTTGTACTGCGTCTTGCTGGCCCCGACTTATATCGTATGGACATGGCCAATATGCGGTTTTAGCAGAACGGTGTCATAAACATTCTGCATGAATGATTAGTGCATCTCCCGCCTACGTCATGTGAATTTGTCCAAATCGTCAGCTAGATTTTTTCTTGTAGAATTTTCTTAAGAAGCAAGTCTATCTCGACCAAGCTAACACTATTCTACAAATCCACACAATACAATGAGAATAAAAGATTTGACAAAATTTTCTCTCGCTAAAAAAAATTGCAACAAAATTGTCTATCGATGCCACACTATCACACAAAAAAGGTGCGACAACAAAACGCCAACGTTTTTATCCAACTTTAATGCCACTTTTTTAATTTTGTTTAAAACTCTCATTTGGTTTGAAGAATTTCAAGCATAAGGCCTGTGTAGAATTTTTAAAAACTTCAGCAAAGCACTGAAAGCAATCAGCGAAATGCGCATAGGGACTACTTCGTCCTCTAACAGATAAATTAAAATTCTATAGGTCGGGAAAAAATCCCCATCTCCAAACACAAAATCACCACATGAATTCTTTCGGTGCGACAAAATAAATTCGTTAAGTTTTAAAGTTTGGTTAAATCGTGAAGAACTGTGAACTTGATATTTGTTAAATTGATAAAAAAAAAATTAACAATTAACGCTTCCCTTCGCTTTTCAACGAAGGAAAAAAGTTTGAAAAATGCTCTAGTGCTACAAATTGCAGTTGCAAATATAATTTTAACTCTTGACAGGAAAAATGGAAAAACAACTTACGTACGAAAACTAACACAACATGACAACAGCCTGTTTAAAGTAAAATTTAATTAAATACATTAACTGCTGACAATGCAGTAGTTCCTCTCTTTATCTCCTGCTCCTCTTCAGTTTAACTGCAGTTTTGTTTGCAAATTAAAGTATGGAATCAGAGAGTCTTAAATAAAATTAAGCTGCTTTTAACTTTAAGCAAAATTAGCACAAAAACAAAAAATTAAGGCTAGAAGTAAAACAGATTTCCTTTTTATTTACCAAAAAATCTTTAAAAAGTAGAATTCAAAAAAGTTTGGGAACTTAAGTAACGGATATAAATTTATACACCGAAGTGCTGCATAAAAATGGTCAAAATATAAACAAACAAATGTGCTTTAGCTACACCTATGACTGCAAGTACAACTGGAAGTAACCAGAAAAAACAATATAAAAAGTCCTTGAGGAGAATTTTGCGCAAAAACTGAAATAAAAAAAGTTATTGCAGAAAATGCAGTTAACTACACAGGATGTCATTCGCACAAACGTGTGTGTCACACATATATGCCTGCTTGTTTGTGCGCGAGTGTGCTTACACACATTCTCTCTCTCTCTCTCTCCCTCTCTCTCTCTCTCTCTCTCTCTCTTACACATAGTGAACGTAATATAATTAAATAAAGTGACCACAATTTGTTGGTCTAAATTCGCAAAGAGATGGTTAAGCAGGATTATAAAAATGTTTACAAGGACCTTAATGTGTCCTATTAATTTAATGAGTAGGGTTAAGAAGGTACCCATATGGACACACACACACACATATACTAAAGAAATAATAAATACAATATCCTGTATTGTACAAATGTACTGTAGTAATAAATGAACATTAGTGAGGCTGCTGCTTTCATGTGATTTAACAGCAACCAAAGTGAAATTGAACATTTTATTAAATTGCCAAATGTTATTGAAAAAGTATTTAAAAACGTTATGGTGGCTACACAGGACGATAAAAAATTCAATTAAATAAATACTTGTAATATAAACTCACAGTATTTTAATTAATTACAGAACAAACAAACCCAAAACAATTAAATAAATAAAACAATTTTTAACGTTTGAAATACAATATTCAAATATTTGTTTGTTATTAAAATTCTAAGAATTTTTTTCTGCTTTTTCGAGTTTGATGCATGAAATGCTTTTCAGCGAATCAGTTAAAAAAAATCCTCTTTAAAATCGTAGTAATATTATTTACAGTCCAAAACAGTGTTAATACAACAATACGTATCGACATACTCGTATGTCGTTAATACTTTTCATGTGAATTTTGCATGGAAATTTAAACAATTAAACCAAAAATTTTAAAATGTATTTATCAAGTGCCTAAGTAAATTATTTGCAATAGCAAATTTAAGCCAGTGATGACCCTACGCCAGAAAAAGGCGCTTTATTAGATGTTCAGATATGCACCTTAATTGCGCAATTAGGAAATTTAGGCAATTAAGCACATGATTGAATTGATTTCACTATACAAGAATTCATTTAATATATTGAGCAATTAGTACTTAATTACACCATTAAGTGATTCAAATTACAAATGAAACACTGCTGAAGAGTGTTTAGTAAGCAGAAAAAACTCTGTACAGTGACAAAATCAAGGTACATCAAACAAACCTGACAGTACTGCCAGAAGTTCTCACTTATACCTCCTAGTGGTTGTGGCTGGAAACAGGTTCCTGTATCTGCTAGAAAACTGGCTAAATAAGTCGAGAGAAGAGAAATGAACACTTTTTTTAAGTATCCCTAATCAGCGGTGGCTTAGCATACGCCAGGGATGCGTGGCCAAGAGGCTGCTTGGTCTTTAGTATACGAGCTCTGGATACCAGCTGATCTCTAGTTTTAATGCAGATTTACCTGTGCATCTTTTTGTCTATTACTGGGATGAACCAGGATGCCTTGCAAAAGATGGACATCCTTTCTCCATTAGGAAGCCTCGCAAGAGGCTGAGAGGTTAATCACTACAGGGACTCCGGTGTTTACAGGCGAATGGAGAAATCCTAAAGAGATGGCCAAGAAACCCTACAAGGGGTTGACTAGTCAGTCTCCAAACATACCCCTGAGGAATAGAAGCTGAGACGGTAGCGCACATTGTGTGTGAATGTCCAGCACTGGCTAGCATAAGACCTAGGACCACTGACAGACACTTGTTAAACGTGCTAAATGTGACAAATGCTAGCAATTACAAGACACTCGGTGATGAGGTAGAAGGCCGACAGTTACCAGTTGACAGTCTGAAATCTCTACTGTCAGGAGGAAAGGCTTGAGTTAGCAGGAGACTCAATGAAAGTTAATATAAATTCGCGGACAGAAAGGGCTCGAAAAGGGACCCATAAGGTCAGTGGTATGATAGCATATTCATCCAAAAGGGCAGCAAAACTATGCTATCATACCACTGACCTTATTGATCCCTTTTCGAGCAAAATAGCAAAAACCTCCTCTTGGACAGAATAACATCGTGCAGGAATGTTGTACAAAATTGTTTGTCATCAAATTCTACTGTAAGTCTTCAAACACACCAAAGTTTAAAATTTAAATTGAACGCAAAAATAAGTCAAAACGATAAAAACGAGTTTAAGGGCTAATTTCGTACTTATTACTTGTTTAAATAATGTAGAGAGCTGACAAATAATAAATGAAATAAAGAAACTACGATATTAAAATTATAACACTTTTTGTTGGTTGTTTTTATCGTATTTTTATGGCCAACTTAACGAGGTTGGCCCAATAATCAATATGATGATGTGTGAATACGAAAAGGTAAAATGACTCAAATTAGAGCTGTCACCTCTGAAGAAGACCATAAAAGCGCCACAAAAGTTAATCCCATAAAAAGAAATCAACTTTAATTGTTCCCAAATTAATCTTTGATCAGAAGTAACAAACAAATTCATAAAATAAAAATCGTTAGCCATAAAATAAGCGAACGAGGAACTACTTGTTGAAGTATTAGATAAAAAATACTGCAGTGGAGAGCAAAGTGCAGGTCACTAAAATTCAGTTTTCTAGTTTTAATTATTGGTTGCCAATAAACAACCGTCTATTCTACAATAGTTTTAAATTTTCGTGTTTTTTATTATTCACTATAACGAGATTAAGATGAATCTTTTTGACTGAAACCTAAAAGGGAAAATGTCAACGTTAACGGAGATAAAAAAAATTTAGAACAAGAAGAAATGAAATATACGTAATTACGTAATTAAAATTGTCGACTAATGAAGCATAAAGTTATAAATTTTCCATCTTTAAAATAATAATTAAGAGAAGTTCGTAACTAAAAAACAAATAATATAAATAATTCTACACGCAAAGAATAAACACAGGAGGACCATATTATGTTCGTTACAACAATAAATGGTGGGGGCAAACAGAATATGATTATGTGAAATTATTTCAAAGAATATTTAATTATTTCCATAGAACAAAAAAATTTTTAAGTAAAACGTCAATTAGAAATATGTTACGTCACGTATATATTTTCACATACATGGTAGCTGATGAAAGCCGCTACCAAGAGAAAACTTAATAACTTATTTTTTGTCTATGTAATCTGTTTTAGTAGATTCATCCTTAGATTTAATTAAACGAGAAAACTGGGGCACTGAAAAAAGAATCTGGATTGTCCGCCGCTACCACGCATTGGAGTTTGAAGTTATGGCTTAAAAAGAACATAGACGCACGTTTGGCGACGATCCTGCTAGTAGATGGACCATTATGAGACTAGTGAATAATTTTGTAGAGCATGGGAGAGTCTCCAGAAAGCTTTGTAATCGAAACTCTCTCGTTCGAATAAAGGGAACCTTTGGTCGCTTGACCTTACTCTAGCGGACATTTTCTTGTGGAAACAGGAAGAGCAACCGACAAATTTGGATGAACTGATACAATCAATTCGAGCGACAATAGCTCCAGCCTCTACTTTTCGGGCAGTAATGAACGTATTTTTGCTGATGCGGTACCTACATCACCGATCATGGCGGGCATTGAAATTTATTTATCTTTAAGATTAATTAAACTATTTTTAATGCAATTCAATGGGCATTCAAATGAAAAAATATTAAATAAATTCGATGCATTATAAAAAGACTTATTCCAGTTTCTTAACGCCGGAAAATCATCAGGCACCCTGTATATATGTATTTTTCAAATCAGCATATTGTGAACAGAGGTAAAAATATTAGAGGCTTAATTTATTATGTATTAAGAGTAGGTCCCATCTCGAAATGGATGTCTGCCACCAAGGACGAAATTGAAGTCGTTTTCAAACAATTAACAACTATATGCTATATGTTGTGATCAGACCTATGATGGCGATACAATAAACAAAAGACTAAATGACCTATATTTAGAGGCGTGGCATACAAAGACTGGTGTAACTCTTATTCGCCCCACTGTAGTAAAAAATTGCAAGCAAATAAATTAAATTCCCTATTAACGTTGTCTTGAAAACTTTTAATTTTCAAGATGTCTTCAAGAATATTAGGTTGGTTCGAGCTAAATAACAAAACAGTCCGGAGAGTAAAAAAAAAATACTCTTGGATTATGACAACGTTGTCCATAATTGCTGGAACGCAAAAAACTACAGTTGAACATCTTGAAATGGTAAAGCTGCTTACTTTTTCAAATAAATTTTATTTTAGTGGTTTTACACGCTTAAAATATTTTAAAAGTAAACCTTTTGCATCATTGGCAACAGCTGCAAAAAGTGAATGAAAATAAAGTGAAAAAAGTGAAAGCCAGTTAAATTATGTAAAGTTATTTTCAATTTTTTGCAAAATGGAAACCCAAGTAACTTTTCCATTTTGCTTTTTAATAACTTTTAAATAAAAACTTTCTTCCTTTATTAAAATTTTTTTTTAATTTTTAAATGTGAACAAGAAACAGCTGATAATTTAATTCTAGTCCGAACTTACAAAAAAAGTTCGTACAACTTTGTACAGGAAATGAAAAATGTTACTCTCTCATTTTCTCTCAAAGTGTTAGCTGGAACTCTTTTGGACTAATTTGTGCGAATTCGGACTGTTTTGTTATGCATCTGGAACAGACCTATTACTTCTAGTCTTGCTGTTGCGCAGCAGATAAAAAAAAAACACTTAAATAATATAATGCGCCTAATAGACATCATATGGAAAATTCTTTTGTTTGTGTAATAAAAGTTTTAGGGGGCTGTCGCTTAAGTACATTCAATATTCTACGGCTTTAGCCGCCTGTGCTCGTATTTAGCCGCTGCCAATCAGTAGCATAAATGTTTTGCTTTACTCACGTTCTAAGAGCACCATATTATAATTATCTCCAGAAATATTACGATTTGTTTACAACCCCATAATTCAATCATAATAAGGTTGCTCCTAGATTATGGTTACCTCATCCATGGTTTTTCTTTACGTGCATTTGAAACCAAGTGATGACGCGCATTTATGTGTAAATTAACTTTCGCTTAGTTTATTTATTTTTAATTTCATCTTTACAGTTCTTAGGATTTAAATCATTTTACACTCCCATCATCGGTTTAATGATTGCCTTGGAGCAAGGATATCCCTCCGGCCTGGAAACTTGTAACTTTTAAAACAAATGTTATTTTAAATATGCAGTTATTTATTCAATTATTTATGTTTCATGCAGTTGCAAATACACTGTTGCTGTCGTCATCGCTTTCTTTTTTGCTGCTGCTAATGCTGATGTTGTTGGTGTTGCCTTCCTAAAGACAACTAAAGCTAATTTGATTTTATGCTCTAAATAACGCAGCCATTTGAAGCACAACTGTTGGATGCTGTTGTCTCACTAACACAGGCATTGGTGGCTCTTGCTGTTGCTGCTTACTGTCATTCCAGTTACTGTTGTAGCAATATTTACACTATTGTTACAGGATACACAATTATTTTTTCTCCTCTTGTGCCCTTCGTCACAAATGAAAAATAAGTGGAAATTTAAGTTTGTCATTTAGTTTGTAACTCACACTAGGCAAGTCGATTTATAGACGGCTTTATAAGCTTTAAAATTTTATTTAATAATTATTTTATTTTATGTTCTTTTTATTAACTTTTTAAAATGTTATGCTTTGCTTTAAAAAACAAGGTGAACATAACATCTGTTATGGCGAAGGATATAAAGGATTCGATGCAGGCGTATACAGCTCTATAACTTGTTTCATTTATTCATTGGTTGTTGTTATTGTTGTTGTGTTTAGTAGTATCTGTTGTTGGTTAACTGTTTGGTTGGTTTGTTGTTTACAATTAAGGAAACTCTTAAGTAAATGACAAAGACAAGAACTTTAAGTAAACTGCAGGATGTTGAAAACACACATTCACACATTTTGAAATAAATACGAATACATGTGTATTTTCATAAACATACACATATAGAATACATACACACACATATTCATATGTGTAGAAGAATAAATACTCTTACACAAACTCCCTATTTGCCAACATCGTCATAACCCAAATAATAAAATTTCCAATATAAATTTATAGAAAAATTATATATTTATGTTCCAGTGCTTTAAGCTCAATAACAAATGTATTCTAGGTGTAATTTCCTGGTAGTTTCCGTAAATTTCCACGAGTTTTTTTAATCACATAAATAGCCAAATTATATTCAAGTGCCACAATCGCTAGCCATATTAAACTTAATTTATTTTCCTTTCTTTGAACTAGTCATTTGGGGCAAGTTTTCCAGAAATTGTGATGCCATTTATTTTTTCCCTGCTCATAATTGTAAACAACATTGCAGTCTGACTAAGTTCAGACATACACCTTAATTGCGCCATTTGGAAACTTTCGCAATTTAACTGAGTTCAATTCACCATACAAGAAGTATATTAATAAATTAAGCAATTAGAACTTAATTGCACCATTATTGGGTCCAATACCTAATCTTTATTTTTATTATTAATGTATGGGGGATATCGAAGCAGACCACTTACTTTCTGGGTCTCTTTTCGACCCCTATTTCCTCCTCAAATTGATTTCAGGGAACCGATCCGTAATCACAGCCACCTTACTTTCAATTGAGTCTCGTGCTAGCCCTAGCCTTTACTATTGACTAAAGTGATTTCAGACTGTCGACTGGTAACTGTCGACACTCTTCCTCATCACGGAGTCTTTTGTAATTGCTAGCATTTGTCTAAGGCTTAGTTCCCCCATGGCATTCACATCTAACAAGTGTCTGCCCGTGGTCTTAAGCCTTATGCTAGCCAGTGCTGGACATTCACACACAATATGCGCTACCGTCTCAGCCTCTTCCAGGCATAGTCTGCAAGTATCATTTTCTTCGACTTTCATCTTAGCCAGATGGCACTTGAAGTTTCCATGTCCTGTCACTAACGCAGTGATCCTGCTTAAAGTAGCCCTATTATATCCGAGCACCTTGCTGGCCTTCCTGCTGAGGGGCTCTTTGAGCACCATTCTAGCCTGTCTACATGTGGTATTCTCCCTCCTCCTATTCAGGTGTAATGAGTTTACCCATTGAAGAACTTTAGCTCGCACTAGGCCATTCCCCAGGGCAATCCTGGCTTCTGGTCCACAGAAATCCACATCAGATCCCCTTTTTGCTAGAATACCTAACCTTATTACCTGCGTGTATATATAAAAAATTAATACATAATAAAAAGAATTGTCGGGTTATATTGACGGTGAATAAATTTATTGAAATTCTTAACGCAAATATATTAAAAATAATTAATTTCTTTAAAAAATTTCTTTTAAAGCTGAATTTTTCTTCACATTTCCAAATTCACAAATCCAAGTTTTCACGAACAAAATAAAAACTTTTTAGCTGTCAAATTGTAACTGAGTAAGCTAAATTGCATATGTGTGAACACCGAAAATTATTACTCAATTTAAAATTGAGTTGCTTTAATTAAGGTGCATACCATAAAACATAATAATTAATAATGACGGCTCTATTGGTATTAGAACGAACGGGTTCATAAGACCGGGAATGCTAACGGTAGTGGTATGATATAGGAAATACTAGGAACTACGTAGCATTTCTATTTTATTACAAGGCCAATATTAAAACAAAAAATACGAGAGGTATATATATTAATTTGCCCAGGTGTGGGAAAATGTTTATCTTTAAACAATTAGGAAATATGCTAACTCCCTTCCACCTCATGTAGCGCCTGTAGTCCTCTCTAGTCAAACACTCACTGCTCACATTGCAAAAAATTCTGACAGTAATGGGTTTTGTTCCCTTCCAAGCAAATTTCAAAAGCGTAATTTATATAAAAACTTAACATCTTTCAATGAAACTCTCATTTTGGAGGGACAAAAATAAATATGTAATTTAAGCTTGCAATCCTGCGAAATTGAACAACCTGGAAAGTTGGCAGCCAAAGCTGTAAAAATAGCACGGAATAGCTACCTGAAAACAACGTTGTGGCTGTACAGCGCATTGCGTTTAAAAAAATTTCTATTAAAGGAGTGTAAACCCATCCCTATCCAAACGTACTCTTTCTGTTTCGGAAATTAGCATGATCTAGCATGTTTTTTTCTTATATTCCAGATCATATTCAGATTCGGCTAAACTGTACAGAGTTTCTGTATTGTCTGAATCAATCCTGGAAATCTCGCATATTGTACAGAAATGTCAGCAAGAAAATAAATATTCACTGGGTGCACAAAATAATCAATTTCTGTTAGTCAGTGTTTGAATGCACATATTTACATACACACACAAATCCATACAAACCCACACATTCATATGTGTGCGCCTGTGTTTGTTCTCTTACTTGCATTTTAAGTCTTTGTTTATAGAAAATACATGCAGGATGATGATGCTTAAAGGAAATTATGGGGAAAATTAATGTTGACAAATTGTTGTTTTAAAGCCACACCAAGCCTAAATCAACACATACATACATGCATGTGTTTCTATTCTTCTGAACACACACAAATGTAAACGATTTTATTAAATACAAACACACAAACTTCCCTACATGCATTGTGGCATTATATTGCATTTAATTTATGTCTTATTATGGATTCATTTCAAATGCCATCTGTAGACTTGCTACTTCTCATTGTAGCCTCTATTAGATGGAAATAAATTTCTGTTGCCTTATCCGAGGGCTAATTTGTTAGAAATTCATTACATTCCGGTTCTATATTTTCTTGTTTTATACATCTGATGCACAATTTGATAGTAGAAAATCAAATGCTGCTGCCTTTTCCTGTTCTTGTTCAGTAAGAACAAATTTAAGAAGTTCTTCCATATTTAACACAACAAATGTAACAATAAATTAAGAGTCCAACTTAGTTGATTAGCTATTTCTAATAAGAGCACTTCTGGACAAATGGGAACACTTTTGAAGGATTTGAACGACTGTAAGTTGAAGACATGAAAGGTTAGAAACAGTCTACTTACATGCCGGAAAGCAAATAACAGCAGCTCGAACTCGAAAGAATAATAACGACGCTGATACTCCTTTGAGTTCGTGCAGCCAAGAAGACTTTAACGTAACTGAAAATAAATAAGCCTTCTGATCCTGGCCAGTACTCCTCGACGTTAGCACGTCCATAAGCTGACCTCCTCAATAGGTTACACCATGATGATGAGTTTCCAAACTCTAAAATGTTCTTGCCATTAAAATTTCGAAACGGCATAAGAGATACTTTACTCCATCTGATTTATTAGTTATAGACAATAATAGCACAGCGACCTGATCGATCAATTGTGCCTCTCACTTAACTAGAACAATTCGAGACTTCTTATAAAGCTTATAAACATAGTGGATTATTTTAACTAGGTTGTCTGGAACTAATATCGTATGGACTAGGTTCAGAAGTCTGCCCCTTTCCACCGCAGGGAAATCGCATAAAACATGTTCTGATATTTTCTGTTCCTCTTGGCAGAGTTAGCAGGAATTAGTTTTTACGTCACCTAATTGATTCATGTTCTAGTCAAGTCTACAGTGTCCTGTTAACAGTTCAGTATAACTTTTGTTATCGCTTCAGCTGATACCTTAATTTTTTTGGGTTCAATGAGTTTTTTCGATTGCCGCATGCCCGTTTAAGCTTTTTATGAAGCTTTAAAGAACCCCACCGAAGAATTGTAGACCTTTTAAGCCAGGTGGTTTGGCATTTCATTGCCTTTATGCCGCGGTACCCATATTAGAGTAATTTAGTTCCTCGCTGCTAAGGTAGCGGGAAGTTAAAAGCAATCCCAAACCAAGTTTGATTAGAACAAGTAGTTTGCTAATGATTTTAATGCGACCTCGTTATTCGTAAAAATATTTAGATCCACGAGTGCTCCATCGTCAGCATTGCCTAGCAAGGATATCTCAGACGTAGATCTCCGCCTCCCTTTGCAATTTCTTTTCGGATGTGTGGTTATATGATTCCCAACCCATCACTGACATCTTCCAATCTGGGAACAGTCGGTGTGTTACAACTATGTGAGTTCTGTTCTAGTACTAACTCATTGTTTCCCCAATGATGATCACTTTAAATTCGCGTTGTAGCCATCTTGTCAGAGAAAGGCAGACATGGAGAGTTCGAGACGGCGTCCAGAATCATTTGCATGGTCAGTAAGATTGCCTTCCTTAAGATGAGCTAGATTAACTTAAGGCCGTGCTGATCATTTGACCCTGTAATTGTGCTGCTTTTAGACACCATGCTGGGCAGGCATAGGTCATCTTTGGTAATATTATAGTCTTGGTCTTAGGCCCCATGTTTTACCATACTGTGTTTCACACGCATCAGTTGCTCTTAAGGCCTTATTTGTTGTTCATGATAATTGTTTTATCCAAGTAGGAGTTTCACATAAGACTGCTCCCAAATATTTCATATCATCAGATATTGCTAAGTCTTTGTTCCCTAATCTCAGGGTCCCCAGACTTAGCCTATTTGTTCTGGAAAAGCGAACCACATTAGTCTTGGATTTATAGACAGTTCGTTTTCTTGACACATGTCATGCGTGATATCAAGAGCTAGTTGCATTCTGAGCAAAAGAATTAATTCGTCTGCAAAACCTGTACTTTTTATTCGAGACCATTGAGAGTTTGTAAAAGCTCCTCTATGACCAGTAACCACAGCAGCATCTTAAAGGCATGCTGTGTTTGACCTTCTTGAACCTTTTTGTCTCACTTGTAGAGGTTAATATCCAATTTGTCAGCGTGTTGAGAACCCACGTTATGACCAGTCGGTGTATTTGATTCCTGATCACCCATTGCTCAAGAGATATGAAAGTACGATTATCAAAAGCCCGCTTAATGTCAACCGATGACCAAAGAACTATTTCTTTTCCATCCAATGCCTTTTTAGTTTTGCTCGTGAGGCAGTGCATGGCGGTTTCAGTGGATGTAAATACAGGGTGGTCGCTGGGAAGGTATACTACTTTCCTTGTTTATAATTTTTGATTAAATGAAAGAGAGTTGATCGTATATTGATAAAAGTTTTATTTAATGTCGGCAATTATGTATGAAATACAATATCAGATAAATGTCCGCCTCTGTTAGCCTCACAAATGCGAGCCTTTTTCAACACATTTTTCATTACATTGTCACACATTTCACGCGGTATTTCATTAATTTCATCACGAATATTTTGCTTGAGTTGCTTTTCAGATATCCCTACAAAAAGAAGTCCAGAGCAGTCAAATCAGGCAACCGTGGAGGCCAATCAACATCACCATTCCTTGTTGTGGAAAGAGGTTTCGCAGTAGTTTCATTGTAATCCTGGCTGTATGCGATGTGGCACCCACCATCTTGTTGAAACCACAAGTTAGTCAAGCCTAAAGCATGCAGTTGTGGCGGTAAAAAGTCTTCATCATATCACGATATCGCTTCCCATTGACAGTTACCGTTACGCCGTTTTCAGTATCAAAGAAGTAGGGTCCAATGATTCCTCCTGACCAAATTGCACACCAGACTGTCACTTTTAATGGCTGCAAAGGTGAGTCATGAATAATTTGAGGATTTTCCATTGCCCAGAACCGACTATTCTGTTTTTTCACACATCCATTCAAATGAAAAAGTGCCTCGTTACTCATTATGATTTCTTCATGAAAATCGGGGTTATCATGGGCGAGCTGTAGCATCCTATTGGCATATGTACGTAAATGATCTTCTGGAAGAAGCTCTTGTGTCAACTGAATCTTAAATGGAAACAAATGCAAATCTTTGTGCAAGATTGTGATCAAAGTTGTTCTTTGAAGGCCAAGCTCCTGAGCACGGTGTCGAATTGAGGTTGATGGATTGTTTTGAAGACTTTCTTGAACAGCAGTAATGTTTTCAGCCGATCTTGCAGTATGTTGTGGTCCATGCTTGGGCCTATCAGCTACAGTCTCTCTTTCCTAGAAATCATTTACTACACGATAAATAGTGCGTCTTGGTGGCACGTTGTTTATCCCAAACATTTCACGTAACCCTCTCATCGTCACAGTAATCGATGATTGATTTTTATAAAATGTTTTAACGATTAAAACACGTTGGTTTACCGAATATTTTCCCATAATAAATTTGCCACATCTCTACTACACGACTGCCATATATGAACTGTCAAAACTAATATTTTTTCCAGTTCCAACGATCATACATTGATCGCTTAGATTCTATACCCTGATTACTGGTAAAATACATTCACATGTAATGGAAACTCAATTTCAAATTACAATCGCTACAAGTTAAAAGTGAAAGTGTTTGTCACTTTTAGTTTCGTAGTTGGAAAGAACATTTTGTTTTTGTTCTAGATCCCAGGCTGAAAAGTTTCCACAACAAATATTATTTGAATCAATGTTTGTCTCAAGTTTTTGCAGGGATTTATGAAATATTCATTATTTGAATTTGTCGTAGACATTTTGCTGTAGATAAAGGAATTAATTTATTAATATTTAATCTTTCGTGTAAATATTCATACACACAAGTTGAGCGGAGAGGGAAATGGGCTGGTTCTGAAACAGTTTTATTTTGTGAATTTTCCTCATTTTATTAAAACAGTCAGAGGGGGAGAGTGAAGGAAGAGAACCTCAATAGAAGTTTAATATCAAACAATTTCTATTCCTTATTTACTTATACTTGCAAATACTTGTACATAAATACTTTTGCCACAAGAAAGTAGACAAACAATGGAGTTGAATGAATGGAATATCAAGAGGATAATCAAGGATATTAGTGAATTGGCATTTGGAAGTAAATTGATTTGTAAAACTATTACAAATCCAAGTAAATATTTACAAGGACAAGCAAATGCTTGTGTGTTGATTTGCAAGAAGTAAAATAATAAAGATAAATAAAACAAAATTTGAAATACAAACAAAATTCAATTAGTAAACATTTATTACGAAAAAACACATACATGGGTTAGCAAGGACATCAACAAATACTCGTACGGGCTGGAAGAAGAACTTAAATTCATTTGTAAATATTCCAGCGACACAACTTTAATTATTTAGTTAGTCATTTAAAATAATAAAATTAAATTTAAATTAATCTTTTATTTAAGAAACCAACGAATGGGTCATCGCTAAAAGCCTACTGCTGTTCGGATGATGTTGCCACAAAATGCGTAGCATTAAAAAGAAAGATGCCATTAACTAAAATTAAACAAACAAGCACATGCACTTGCAAAGGCATGTTCAATCTTGTTTTCAAACTTTGTTGACATTTTTGCTGGCCTTCATACAAAATTAATAAGTGTTTTTTCATGTTTCACTGCTGATAAGCATTCGACAACAGAATTCATGTTCGTGGCATTCACTTGGTGGCAAATTATCACTGCAGTATTTCGAAACACTCAGCATTCACTCACTCACCCCTTAAAAGTGGAAGAAATCCAGATGAAATCGGCTACCAAGCAGATTGCACGCGTGTGCAAGATGACTCTGATAAGCGGAAGGATGTGGCAAACAAAAACACACATGCACACACACAAAGCCGCACAGCACACTCTTGCCCAAACATGTGTATCTCCATAAAAATGCGTGAGATCAGGAGACAAATCTGCAAATGCATTGCAACCAAAACGAAACTGATTACTGACTCTGGGCAACGAGAACAAATGTTTTTGACATTTAACACTTAAATGATTTTATTTGTAGATTATTTTTAAAAACTTTTTGCAAAACATACACACACACACACACACACACAACTGCACTTACTCACACACAATAAATAATTGTTTAATAAAAGCGTTATGTCCTTAAGAGCGAAACAAATATGTACGATACCCTAAAAGCATTCATTTCGAAAACGATAACAACGTGTGAACTATTGAATCAAAGTTTTATTTTTAAATCATTCATTCATTGACAGCTAAAGCAAACAAACTACGAGACATTCGTTTTAAGACGCATTAAATAATTCATAATAGTAACAAAGAAAAAATCCATTCCTCTCAATGTGAAAATGTTTGCTGCAAAAAAATATATTGAAAATTATAATTACCAAAGAACTTATTCGCTAATACGCTCACGAGAGAACTGGACACATTTCGATTTAAGCAACAACACGCAAACGTGTGATAAAGTGTTATTTCGTTTAATTTCGCTGTCTCCGATCGCACTCTGATTACGAAGACAACAAACAATATCAAGCAATAATTTCGAAAAAGTTCTTTTGCACTTGGCTTAAGAAATTAAGCTTCAGTTTGCCCCCATTAAAAATTTGAAAACTTTCGAACGAGAATGTGTAAGTTTGCAAAGACATAATTTTATACGGAACAGGTTGCAATTGCAAAGCTTTCAGGTGTAGCAAGTCTAGCAAACATGCTACGTTTTGTGAGATCGCAACAACAAAATATATGAAACTGAGATTTGCTACACTGCAACACCAAAAATCGTTGCAAATTTTTAATTGCAAATTTTTGCAATAGACTCATTTGGGTTCTCGTTAATTCTCTCTCATAGCGCCTTCAACAGTTCCTTGGAACGTATTGGCCGTTGATGAATGGCATGTGGATGAACTCCCACTCAACAAAATTCGACATTAAACAACGAATAGTGTTGCCAGACGGTACTTCGTGGCCACGATATTTACGACTGAACGACAATTTTTTATGTACAGCTTTAGCGCTTTCGCGCGTTGTTTTGCTGTAAAGCGGCACTTGGTAAAACTTGTACTGTATTGACTTTTCCTAAACAAGCCGCTAACAAAATGAAAAGTTATTGTTGGATGTTGCCATATCGATGTTATCCATTATTTATTTTCATTTATGACGATTTCGCTATAAAAGTGGATCTATGTTAAGAGCCTGTAGCAGCATCTGTTAAATCCTCAGTCACTAATGCCAAATCGACATGTCAAGTTATACAAGTAAGTAGCAAGACCAAGTCATAAAACTTTTTCCATGAAAAACAATTTCCTTCGACTCTAATTGCACGACATGGATGTGAACGAAATGTGTTTCCAGCGGAATGGCCTAAGTTTCGCATAGCGCACCTCACAACGGATACTCTGCATTATCGATGTGAGTGTGTGGTTATGGCTCGCGAAAGTACTTTCGAGATTGCTAGACACTTTCTTGTGAACTCACAGGTTTATGTCAATGAGTCGCAATGGGCCGATGCCATCAAAGTCAACATAATGCAGACCAGAAATCAAATACAACTGGAACTTTGCGCCGGAGCCATTAAAAAATTAATCTCTTGCATACAAGCAATCACACAAAACAGCGGGGACGTTTCAACAATGTCATGTCGACGCGGCCTTATTGGAAAACCATTAGTTTTTAAAAAGTTATTATTACGCTGATTATAGGAAAATTAACTTTAAATTTTATTTAACATGACAGTGCAAAGTATTTCAAATATTAACAATATTCGCATCCTTGTCATATTAGTCATCTTCCTAAAGTTAATCTTGTTTTCCTTGTACTCACATCCTGCCGCTCATTCACTTTTATTATCCTTATTATTGTAGAGAAGTAGAAATTACTTGGAGCATCCAAGGGCAACTAACTATTTGTTCATCGATGGAAAGAGCTCTTCTGTACAAGAGCAGCACTTCATAAACAACTCATTTTAATTTGCCAACACAATATCATGTTTGACACCGAAGTTTAACACTGACATCTTTGAACGAGCAACAAAAACAACAGCAAGAACAACAAGTTACACTTTGAAAACGTTGCCTGTACATTTCCTGCTGGCTGACACGATTAAATGTAGCAACAGAACAGGGGACTTAAAATAATTAATTGTTAAACATTTTTAAGCAAAAATTGAATCGATTTTCTGTATTTTTACGAAATTGAAATTGGAATGGAAAACTGCAACAGTTCCGATTTTTTATTAAGAAACCAAGTAACTTCCGCTACATTTATTCAAATTGCTTCCAACACTAACACATTATGAGGACATACATATGACATTTAGCTCATTGACCACAGTAGGCTACACGAGTATAAATGCCTTTGTCAAATGTTCTACTGTAGCCAGGAACTTAAACGACAGCTACATAATAATTCTAAAATATTTCCAGCTGTTGCAGCATTTATATTTCAGTATTGGCGGATATATCCTCTGCACTACAGCGAGTACAGTAACGAACTACATTAAATTAAAGCTTATAAAAAGACCCTTCCAACGATGCATCAACCGATACATATAGAAGACATAAGGCTACCGACTACAATCTCTAAAAATTAAAATACACACGTCTATATGAGAGCGATCATTTTGTCGGCAACAAGGCAACACGGCTACAGGTTGTTGTCCATGCTGCTTTTGTGGTTGTAGTCAAATTAAACAAATTTCTATTTTTGGTTGGCTACAAAGTAAAGAAAATGTGGAGAATAGAACAAAATATGTAAATTAAATTAATGCGTAGGAATTATTTTTTATTGTCAAAAGATTATAACAAATTTTAAAAAAATTAATTTGTTTTCTTGTTCCAAATAAGCAATTGTGTTTTTATAATATTGAGGTAAGTACATATGTCTGGAATCATGTATGTTTTTTCGGCTTGAGTCTCATGTATGTGCAACTCTCCGCTCATATTCAAAGTTTTCATTATTAAAAAATAATTCAATTCTGATTACAAAATTCATAGTATCGGAGACACCCACATTCGAGCGGAAACTGTTCGCCCCTATATTTATGCACGTGTATTTCTTTCTTTTTAGCCACTGTAGTATGTACATTATACATCAAAGGAAAGCTTACTATCCTTCTATTTGCTTTTTCTGGACATTTCAGATTAATTAAGAAAATGTCGTGCTCGGTGAAAGCTTTAATTTAATAAATAGTTCGTTACTGTGCACGTTGCAGGTCATAAAATATATCCGACTATATATCCAACTTCACGGGCCGGCCCACCAAAGTACTTGTTCCATGTAGCTATGTAGCTGTAGTTTTCAAACCAAATAAGTAGCTGGCTACAGGGCAACATTCGTAGTCGTGCAGCTTGCTGTGGTCATTGTATTTAAAGCCTTATAGTTACTCCTGCCCGTCTTAAAGTCTCCATGTTTCGCTGCGTTAACACCACTTTTATTGAACGAAGGCCACCTCTGAACACATAAGTTGTTATAACTGCAGATACACTTTCAGAGTCCGTAACACACTTTCTTCATCTTTACAAGGATCTTTGCTGCTACGTTATTTTTTACTTTAATATTTTTTTATCGCTTTAAAGCAAAACGTTTTCTTTCGCTATCCGGAATAATTAAAACTAAGATTTAAGCGCCACCTGAGTGTTTTTTTTTACATTAAATGAGAGTTGTTGTTTTGATGACTCAATTATTTGCAACTTCTGCCTTAACTCGTGTACTTTATCCTGCATTACAAACATTTGACAAGTACTTGTCAGATTTGTGACAGATTTTGTATTTTTATTTTGAAAATCAAGGGGAAATGTTTTGTTGGGGGTTTTGGGCTTGGTGGGTTGGTGTGATGGCAAAAGTTACATAGTGAAACACAGCCATTCAAACATCCAATATTTTTCACTATTCCTTTCTAGCAATAATATTAAGACTTTACTTGCTTTCTTCTCTTATACGAAATGACAATGATTATGACAAAGTAAATTTACACAAAAGTATGAAACAAGAAAGATTCAGCAGCATTGGCTGTTTGTTGTATTGAAAGAAAATGTTCTTTTATTCTTAATGTTATTTTACTTAAGATTATTATTTTAATTTTTCTTCCTTCGCTTCTTCAACTTTAGTATTTGAAGGAACTTATCTACTTTCTGACAATAAAACAAGCATGTCAAGTCACTTTGATGAAACCATTTTATCTAGATTTGTGTAAAATGCACTTAGTCGAATAACATTTTTAATTTATTAATTTCTTTTAATATTTGGAAACTCTAAGTGCTACGTACAATTACTGCTCCATCTACAAGACCCGTTTATTTTGAAAGTAGCTTAAGTCAGTTTGTTGCTAAATGCAGATAACTATTAAGGAGAGCTGATTTCATAAAGTATAATTTTAAAAAAAATATTTGTATGGGAGCCAAGCACCTTAAGGATTAAAGATAGAGGATAAATATATTAAGAGCAAATGCTGGAGTTGAAAAAATATTGGTGGTAGATCATACAATTGACTACTCTAAGGGGATTCTTAGGTCAGTTAAAGCGGTGGCAGCAAATCTTATAAAAAAAGTAATTTTTGTAAGGGAGCTCCCGGATAAAATATATGGAGGGGAAAATTATTGCGGGTCGCTAATACATGTTACCCTAATTGGACGCACCCTAGGAGCGGCAAGAGCTGAATTCTTAAAAAAAAAAATATAAAAAATAAAATATTTTTATGAGAATCTCCTTAAGAGTTGCAGATAGTGGATGAATATGTTCTGAGAAGATATAGGCGTTGCAAAATAAATGGCGGTGAACCATAAATGTGACTTCTCTAAGGGCACTCTTGTGAAAGTTAGAGCGGTGGGAGCAAGTTTTATAAAAATTTCCTATTTATATTGTAGCCCCGTAAAGAGTGGGGATATGGCGTTTGTATGTTCAGGAGAAATATTGGAAGGGAAAATTTAATGGGCGTCAATTATACACTTCACCCCTCTAAGGGCATCTTCGGTTCAGTTGAGAATCTCTTTGTAGATTTTTGACACTTTATCCCCACTTTTCACCCCGATGAGAAGCCATTTGCTCTCATACCAACCCATCTACTTTTTGGCTGATGCTTATTTTTTTTTGAACCTCCTTACAATCTTAGAGGTTCTAGTGTATGCAAATCCTGTTAGCAAGGATCTTCATATAAGCCTATCCCACCCATATTGTATTTATTATTTCAGGAGACTTATATTTTTTCTCTGTATAAATAATTTCGTATGGTCAGTGAAAAATCGCAATTTTTGATTTCGGTAAAGTGATTTATGCAAAACTTTTCTGGAACAAAATCTCATCAGTTCTCAACATACTGTAAGGAATTCATTTTTTTTTAATGCAAATATATCAGTAAACTAGTTTATCATTAACTTGAATTTTTTGAAAAAATGACTTATGCCACTTTAAAAATAAACAGGTCACCTTCATCATCTTTTAAAGCTCTATGATCCATAGCTTAATTTAGAAGTTGCTTGTTTTAAGGTTAAAAATAATATAACGTCTATTTAAGCAGTTTTAATTTACACACACACACACCCGTACAAACATATATAATATAAATATTGGGAACCCAAATTAAGCCGCACAATAGTGCGCCAGGCAAAGTTCCAGCATAATGTACACAGTGTGTATATTACACGAAACCATAACTTTGCATCATTGAAACTTAAAATAATGAAACTTTCAACAGGAAGACTTTACATACAGGTAACCTCATAGGCCAATATTTGCCATAAAAGCTTCCCGAGATATGAAGTTATAAAAAGTTCATATTTTAGTAGCTATACACTGACATACTGACTCACTCATCAATATCATGGGCCACTTATACTAGAGCTAGAGAGCTGAAATTTAGTATTTAGAAAATTTGGTATTCAGGCACTTTTCATTTAGGTGAACTAAGGCGCCCCATTATTTCTATGGAGGCATTTCCACTAAAGATAGAATGCTGACATTTGATATAACCCAACCGTTTGTAAGCTTTAAGTTAAAAGAAAAAGGGACTCATATCAGCACAAAAACATTAATTTCAAAATAAGGCCATGTTCCTATCCGAAACTTTTGGCCGTAAAAAGTATTGAGATCAAAAAGAGTCTGTAAAATAACATTTCATTTCTAGGCAACCTGTGAGCTTGGCAATATTTTTTTGAACATTCTAATACGGCAAAGATTTATCCTGCCAAGCCAACAGGCTACACTATTGAAATGCAATAAATTTTGTGTAATAACTATCAAGGAAACTCACGCACACACATACACTCTAATCATCTTAGTAATAATTTGCGTTTGTATATCGTTGGTTGCGGTGAAGTCTAGCAATATTGGGCTGCCTTATCAACTTAGAATTTGTTTAGCACTGGCCACAAGGACTTTGTCCAAAATGTATGATTTATGTGAAAAGAAGACCACGAGGTACAGCCTAGATTTATACGAGTGCTATTCAAGTGGCCAGTGTGAGTGAATGTACTCGTATTAATGAGTTTTTGTGGATTTGAATTTACACACAACTTAGAAAATTGTTTTCAAACTAAAATTGCACTTTTCTCAGAAATGTGGCTAAAGAAAGCAGCACTTTCTATGCATTAGAAATTAACTGCTTGAAGTCTAACAAGTAAAAGAAAGAAAAAATATATTTTGCAAATAAATCATGTGGGGGCGGAAAACAATAGAGCATCCAAAACAAATTTAGTACTAAAGACGAGAATTCAAACAAATACAAAAGTTCTCTGTTATTCTTTCTTTCTTACTTTATGACAATAAATCTCTCGAATGTCCCAACAATTTTTATCAAGTTTATTAATTTGTTCACAAATGTTAATAAACCATCAGGATTTTATTACAATTTTCATTAAAATTCTTTGGAAATGATAAAATTGTTTGCTGCTTCTGCTCTGTGTGGGGAGCTAAGTAAAAAAAAAGCAAAAAAGCTCAAATTTAGCAATGAAAATTATTCGCATATTTTTTTTAAAGTATTTACTACACGAGACCTCAACATGTTCGTTTTTTGCTGCTCTAAGAATGTAAAGTTGTTTTTAATAAAATGTTCATATATAAAGAACCGCATTAACCTGCTGCTTGTATCATCTATCCACAACATGTGAAGTAAAAACTTAATTAAATATCAAAAAAAGAGGAGCAAACAACTTCTAAATGTTAAGAATTCTCAACACTACCAACCACTACACTCACATTATTAAAGCCAGCAATATCTCTTGTTTTTCTTCTTAAAAATATTTCTTGGTCTCATTGGTTTCATAAAATTCACTCTCTCTCCACGTGCAGTTTCACTTTAAAGGCCTGGCATTAATTCACTTTTTAAGTCTAAGAAATTTTTGCTTTGTTCCATGTATGCATGTGTTTCACATGTGTTTTGTCGAGTAGTTGTGTGCGTTAGATGATTTTTATTGTAAATCCTTTGGTGCTGCTTGTAGGAGAAGGTAGATCCTTGGCATAAGCTTGGTGACGAGAATATAAAAACTCAATAAAAAGGTCACCAAAGCTGCTAAAAGAAAGTTATCCAAAAATATAATAACCAAACGTTTTGTTTAAAAGCTCGTTTTAGTTGGTTGGCAAATTCGTGTCAATTAGAAAAAGACCAAAAGAACTTTGATTCAAATTGAAACCATTTCAAACTAAAAAATTTATTTGGATTAAATCGTAACTAGAGTAATTTGTACGAGATTTGCTGATTCGAAACAGGACTCGGTTAATAGTCTCAATTATGTTTTGCCAAATTTTAAACTAATTGTTAATTACAAACAAATTAAAGTTAGTCGTAATTGATTTTTTTTTCAATTACAATTACTTTTATTAGTAATTAGTTTTTCTTTAAATTTATTTAGACACCCTTGCGATTTTAAATGAAATATTTAAATTACAATTAGATGTAATTGTGTAATTGCAAGAGAAATTAATTACAAAAAATGTACACTGAAAGCAGACTTGAAAGCTCTCAACTATATATCCGTTACAATTACCATTACATGGAATGTGTAATTGTAATTTGAACTAATAATTACAAATAGTGGAAATGTATGACTGAACTCAATTACAAGTACTTGGAATTGAATTTAGAAACTACATTTAGTATTGGTTCTAATGATATTAACATGCAATTGTAAAGGAAAAAAAATTCAATTTTAATTACATGTAGATGTGTAATTTAAGATGTAATGGATTACAACAAAAATGTAATTGAGGATACTTGTGTCTAGTGGACGCTGAAAGCAGATCTGGAAGTTCATATCGTTATATTTAACATTACATGGAATTTGTAATTGTAATTTGAAATAATAGTTACAAAAAATAGTAATTGAACTTAGAAATTAAATATTTTTTTTTTTGGTTTTAATTGTTATTGTAACATGCAGTTATAAGTTAATTAATTGGAGCTACAATTATACGTAATTCTGTAATTAATTGCTAAAAGAAGGTAACTGACTAAAGACTAGCGGATGCTGAAGGTAGAACTAGAGATCTTAGTAACGTATCAAATACTCTTGCGATTTCATAGAATTTGCATCTGTAATGCGCAATAATAAAAACAAGTAATTGTAATTGAAATAAGACACAATAAATTCAATTACAATTACATGTATGAATATACCATTTTTGAAAAAAACCTTCATTGTATTTCTATTTTTAAAATAGAATGCCTTAATTGCATACTTGTTAAAATAGCGCTATTGTAATTAATCTTAGGTTTCCTGATTACACATATGTAATTGTCAATTTGTATTATTCAATTATAAAAATGTAATTATCATTTAATTTTTATATAATTAATTAAAAGCATTATATTTCCAATTACCTGTAATAGACATGTAATTTTACACTTGCAATTACAATTAAATCAATAAATATTGTGTAATTACAAAACTTTATTGAGGCCCCCAGGTCTGGCAAATAGCGGCGTACGCATTAACGAATTTGAAGTTGTTGTTATCAATAATTTTTAACTACACGTATCGTTTGCTGAAGCCATTAACCATTTAGACATGTTTGTACATGATGGTAATTACTTTCCCAAGTATTTAAATAATTTTAGCTTGTACGTGAAAAAAAGCACATTAAACTTTTGTTTAATGCGCATTTCAAATTATTAAAAGATGGCTTTGTTGTTGTATTTTTTTGGGAATTTCGTAAAACGAACGATTTCTTTTTAATTCACCAAGTAAAATAAAAATATCACAAATTTTCGCCATGAGGAACAGAGAACGTGAGCGTGTATTCCTTACATATTCTTTAATAAAAATTATATTAAAAACATGTCTATAAAAATGCAAAATTGTATGAGGGAGCATCTTTAATAAATGCATAAAAATATATGTGATCGTGTGTGTGTGTGTGTGTGTGTGTGGATGTGTGGATGTGTATTCATTTGTATGAGTAACAGCATGTAAATAAAATTAAAATTCACAATGTACTACTAAACGAGATGACAGACATTTCATAAGATTATATTATGCAACACAAAGAATCGTTGGCAAACGAAATTCGAAGAAAGCATGAGGTGTCTACCGCACACATCCCTACCAATAGCATTGCTTACAAGTAACATGCACAACTACTTGCAAGCAGATACTGGCTTTATATAACTTCCTTACGTTCTCACTTACACAGCACATACTTATCTGTGACCAAAGTTACATTCTAATAAAAGTAGAAACTAATGAAGCCAGCCCTACACGCAAAGGAAAATTATACTTCCGGCATGGTCACAACAATCATATTGTACTATGTTCAAACATGCATTTTAATAGCGCAGTTAGGATATTTATGCAATTAAGGCCTTAATTTAGTTCAATTTACGATACTAGATATCAGTTGTTAAATTGAGCACTTAATTGCACCATTAATTGAGTCAAATACCCAATGCAGCTCTGGTGAAGTGTGAGTAGAAAAAAATTTTTTAATGACTTATTTGAGGCACATTCAACAAGGTTACTGCAATACCACATTTTTTTCTTCGTAGCAGTTGTCAAAAATATTAAAACAAATATATGTAAAGCGAAATGGCAAGAAAAATAGGCGGTTGTTAAATTTCATGAAATTTTCAACAAAAATACGTTTTAGATAACAAATGAAAAAACAATTATGACGAATTTCACACCATTTTTCCAAATTCACTAACGAAACGACATTTCAGCTGCCAAACACTCATTGAGTAAGCTAAATTGTATATGTGAACATAAAAATCTCTAACTCAATTTAAAATTTAATTGCCTCAATTAAGGTGCATGTCTGAACATAGCAGTTATTCTTTACTACAATATAATTTTGTTTCAATCAAATAACGGCTGTATGAAAATATTGTAAGCATTACTTAAGTAGCAATAAACAAGTTATTGTTTACACTTATGGCGTTTTCATTTCTTAAATAAAATGTTGCCCTGTTAAAGTGTATATGATTAACACCCCCTTATTATATGGGATGTTATACAGGTCATTAAGGGAAATGCCTTTCGATATTATTTAGGGTGTAATGAAAGGGGAAAAAATGTTTCAAAACACCATTAATCATTAAATGATTTCCTTCCACAATAAATGCAACATCGTTGAGTTGACCGATACAATTTTTACTGAAATCCTAACCACAGATAAAAATTATATCATAACTCTAAACATAAAATGTTCCTAACAGACGTAATACTATGTTCTTTAGTTGTTAAGTCAAAATATGAGGGCAGGACACAGCTTTAAGTGGTTAGCGCGTTGGCTATCAAATATTCGATGGCTGCAGTCAGTCGCCTGTGTTCGTAGCTCAGCCGCTGCCTATTTGTTTTTAATTTTTTATGTTTCCAAGAAGACTATATTATTATTATGGAAAAGTATTATGATTTCTTTACAACCATATAATTTAATCATAATATGTTGATCTTAGATTATGATTATCTGATCAATGTCTTTTCTCTGCGTGTAAAAATATATACTACTACCTGCGAATCGGTACTCTAGCCAGGTTATTTAACATATGTTTAATTTAAGTGCTCGACATTATCAAGGGGCAGAAAATGATACTCCTTGCAAAGCAATACTTTTTACCATTTTCCCATGCAAGTTTTTTTTTTTTTGTTAATTAAATACTTCCTGACAATATTTGCTGTTTTTTTTTTTGCTAGCATGCTACGTTGCCCTAAATGGCAAAGGAATTTTAAGCATAAAAGACAGTTATTTTTTAATGTAATTATTAGTAACAATGTTAGCAAGTTATAAAATAAAAGGTGTCAGGCATCAGACGTCATGCATCTAGTGCCATTCAACACTCTGCTCCTTTTTCAATGACTTGAACAAAATTGCACCAAGACACTGATGATGATGTGAAATGAAAATTGAACGCTTTTGTACTCGTATCACGGGAAATTATAAATTGAGAAGAACACTTTAAGCTAAATTTCCTATGTAACAGGGCAACAAGTTTAACAAAATTAAAACAATCGTTGTTAATAATTTCTTTTGTTTTAAATATTTAAAGCATTTCTTAGTGTCAAGTTTCCAGGGAAGTTAAAAATTATTTCGCTGGTTGATGAAATTAAATTTGTTTGTCTTGTTGCAAGTAAAGAAATTCTGTTATGAACTTCTGAGCAATTTAAGAAGATAAGTTTTCAGTTCAATTTCCTAATTGATTAACAGTGTCTGTCTGTCGTTCTTTTTTTATTTTAATAACAGAATCTTAAGTTGTCGACAAATAAGCGAGCAGGCAAAAGAACTTCCATTTAAATCTGCCACATAAAATGGCTTATGGACTTTATTAAAGAATATTCCACATAATGCATCGTAGGAGTGCAAATATTGGAAAAGTTACCCCACTTATGAAAAGTGCTTGCAGTGCAAAGTAAATGTTGTCTAAGAAACATGAACAAACATGAACAAACATGCAAGCAGACAAATCGAACTAAAGAATAGTATGTTGTAATGCCAGCTTCGGGCACAAACGTATTTTTGTGCAAAATATTACACAGCCACACACACACAAATACACATACGTAAACTCTCCTACTTGCTTCTATTCAAAGCATCATCCATTAGACGAAGACAACTGAAGAGATGACGAAGCTACATGTGGAAAAGAAATTATAAGAAATATTCGTTTAATGAAATTGCTAAACTAATTTAACATAAATTGAACATTCAATCAATATTTACCCAGAAATAAATAATATTTCCACTCATACACTCACATTGACACATGCCCAAGTCCGTTCAAATTAATTGTTTTTTGACAAACAAAAAAGATGAAAATAAAATCGAGCAAGGAGAACTGTAGACATTGGAAATGTTGTGTTAAAGTTTGTACATGTGTGTAGGGCATATGCATTCGTATTTGTGACTTCTTGTCATCGATCCCTTAAGTTGGACTTACACATAGTTTTAGACTACTTTATAAATAGACCAAACTAAATGGGAAGCACTAAAGAGTGCTGAGCCGCATAACTGGGTGCGAAAGGTCATGCTCTCCAATCAATTCTAATTATCGACATAAGCAGGGCTATCGGTCAAAGTCTAAGGGACTTAAGTATATGTTCCGAAAGACACCAAGGCTCAAACTGCAACTTGAACGCCAGAAATACTACTGTGGGCAAAAAATAGTAAGACTTTTTAATTTAAATTTCTCGCGGAAATCCATTTGTCGAATTTTTTTTTCTCTACGTTGGTATGACTGTCAGTGACATCTGTGCCAAATATCACATCAAAGTAATCATTAGTGTTTAGTATACGCTTTTCTTTCTGAAGTACAACAAGCGCATTCCCCGATTTTTACAATAAGTGAAATTATTCAACAAAGAAGTTCCATTAAATTTTGTGTGCGGAATGAAATTTCTGGTGCCGAAACATACAGAATATTGCAAAAGGCCTTCGGTGATAATTGTTTGTCGCGAGCAAGTGTTTTTGATTGGTACAAATTATTCAAAGAGGGTCGAGAATGCGTTGACGACAAACCACGTCCAGGACGGCCATCAACATCAACTGATGATCATCACGTCAATAAAGTCAAGGAATTGGTGTTCGAGAATCAACGATTAACAATCAGAGACCTTACTGATACCGTTGGAATATCGGAGGGATCAGTGAAAATTATTCTAAAAGATCATTTGGGCCTAAGAAAAGTGAAATCACGATTGGTTTCGCATACCGCATTCGTGAGGTTTTCGCCAAAAATTCAATCAATTTCGTTCGACAGTCACCGTATTAGCCTGATTTAGCTCCGTGTGACTTCTGGCTGTTCAGCAAACTCTATTCCGGAAATTGACTTAAACAACTGTTACAGGCCGTATTATGGTCAGGGGACATTTTTAAAGTTCATTGTGAACAAAATCGTTTTTCTCTTTTGGACGATTAAATATGACTATTGTAAGACCACGTTATAATTTCTAATTTCTCAAGTTTAGCTGCGCTAACTTAGTATTACGTACTAATAATATGTATGTTAAGGGATCTTTGGAAATTGTCTAACTAACATTTTTCGCATTAAATAATGCCTAATGTTTTCAAACACAAATCAATGACGTTGTGAATGGCAATTGGAAATAGAAAAGAACAATCAAATCCACTGACAGTCTTTTTGCAATTAAGCAGTGAAAACAGCAAATAAACAAATATTTTCATTGGAAACAACAATTGTCATTCTTGAGAATTTTTATTAGAAAATATGTCTAATACCGGAAGACCCAGCAGAACTTATCTTTTTTTTATCTACATATATCCTGAGTGTTCACATAAAAAGTTTCAGCCCGCAAAGTCTACAATTTCAGTTTATTTTTTGTAATTTTCTAATACATTTCTATTAGAGATGTTGCTGGGACTTCTTTGCACTAAATAAATTATTAGACAAACATCAATAACAGTCACTTTTGTTAACGACATGGAACAAAATCAAGCAACTAACAAAACAAGTCCTTCACATGAAAATCGTATTTGCTCAGAATTAAAAACCAAACATTCACAAAAGATCTACTGGTAAAAATTGTTATACAAATTGGAAAAAAAATCACATTCATGAAAAAATAACAGATTTTTTTATTCAAAATAACTTTTGTACCTCAAGGTAGCAAATAGAATAAACTGTAGCCCAACAAATCGTTCTTCAATATTCGGCTACCAATCGTTAGCTGTTGTTATGTTTTGAAGTAACCCAGCAAACGATTTGTATCTCCCTTAGCGCATTTTATGGTTTCTTTTAAATATACGGATACGTCACACAGACGACTGACTTTTGAACATCCTCTAGGGGACGTTGAAGAATGGAATATTGATGTTTGGTCAATTTAAATTCTCTTTTCTTTTTAAAGGTCCAAAGCTGTAAAATGTTCAGAAAATGAAAAGAAAAAATAATTTTTAATAAAATCAAATCTTATAAAATTTATTTATTAGTGACAGATAACGTTCTAAAGGAACTAGATTAATTTGTACTTATTTGTTAACGTGAATTTGGCGTTTTATTAAACATGACTTTGCAATTAGTTTTGGCGAACTTAAGAGAGCTATAGGAAAACCTTTAAAAAGATTTAGTCTGAAATTGAGGTTTTGAAAATTCGTTTATTTATTTAATAAATTTTTATTAATTTTCTTTCAATAAGAAAGTTTCAAATATTTCAATTATTGGATTAATCTAAATAATAAAAGAAGTAATAAATAATTGACTGAATTAATTAGAAAATGAAGTAAATTCTAAGCTGAAACTAAATAAACCCCTTAAGACAGGGTGTTATTTACAAAATACAACCTTAAATTGTAATAAAACATGAACCAATAGGCCACCTTAGCTATTTTCCTGGAAGTCTAATCAAGAAGTAAACTTTTTGTTCATAGCTGCCATATGTCATTGATAACGTAACAAATATTTTCTACCTACGCGAAAGTAGTCTGTGGCTTATTGGTGTAGTCCAGAGACTTCACAAAACCCCATTAAAAGTATTCCCGCGGCATTAAATCACATGCTCTTGGAGGCAAGTTTACAATTCCATTACGCGATATTATACGTTCACTAAATCGATTGTGGCATGCACTGTGTGGCGTTATGCACCGTCTTGCTGAAGACGTAGCTACTTCGCATTGAAATGTGGTACAAAAAAGTCAGTGATTATGGCTTTGTAGCGCTCCCCATTGACGGCCGCGTTCTGGCGCCAACTTAAAAGAAACATGGTTTAATAATTTCACCGGTTCATAAAAAACAGTGCCTTTCTCTAGATGCAATCGTTTGTATGGCGAAAACGATACTTAGTCAATCGAATTAGTTGCTTAGCCAGCAAGACGATTCTGCCGACAGAAAAATGGACTAAGAGAGCTATGAATATCCCGAACTGAACCATGACTTTCGTAAAAAACTCGAAACAATTTACAGACGCCGTTCACTACAAGTAATATCCGTCAAAATGGCGCTCATATCAAGCAGTATTGCCAACTTAAAGTTCTATATTTCTTAGAAATACGCGATAAATTTTCGGTTTGTGCGTTTTCTTGAAATCGATAAAATCTTTTGCTGGGTAACTTTCAAATACAAATAGCAATTTGCACTTGTTTTGAGAATTAATAAAGTCCCAGAACAATTGATCGCATTTGTTTTTTTTTCTGCAGCACATATTGAAAATGAATGGGGGTTTCCATAGAAAGACCATAAAAGAATTTAAATTTTATTGAACAAATGCGAAAATTAAAAAAACTCCTATTGAAAACAGTTATCAGCACTAGATTTTTAATTTTATTTTATTTCGTGGAATGAAAACGAAACACAGCTGCTTTGATTTGCATTTAGTGGACCAATGCCATGTAAAGAGAAAATGACCCATAAAATGAGTTTTGTGTTACGAACTCTCATTTAGTTTAAGGAAATATTATCGATTAATCGGCCATTTCTTTCTTCCTCGTTAGCTAGTGGTGAGAGCATGAGTTGAATTCAACATCAATAGAAGAGGTCTCGCTTCCGATTCCAAAACTTTCTTCTGAACGAGCATAATCACTATTTCGCTTCTTACGTCTCTCGTAAACTCAGATAGCGTTAATGGATCTTGAAATCGGTGTCTTTTCTTTAATTTGTCATTTAGTACAATTGATGCTGCGAAGAAAAATGGTTGTTCCATATTCCTAAGCCGGCCTTTGAACTGGTTCAAAGAGTTTTTTTATGATATGATTCGATAAATTCAAAGAGACATTTTCGATAGAATTGAATCTTTAACCGCAACAAAATAATCAATTAGTTATCGTTTTTCGTTTAATCTTGCCATCGTTTGAATTGATTCAATAATAATTTATATAATTTTTTTGTCTAATCTCCATCAGGAATGGGGCAAATGGCTTTGAGACTTTGGACCAACTAACAAAAGAAATGGCACTTTTTTGACCATTATGGTACTATTTCTTTTTTTGATTTTATTTAAAAGAAAAACTTAATAAAAATGTGTGTAAAAAATCCACACAAAAAAATTTAAATAATTCACGCAATTTTAAATTAACTAACAGATAAAAAAAAATTCATCAGACCACAAATGGAAGTAATGTTGCTGTATAGTGAAAATTAGCAGTTTGGATTGTACCAAATAAGCCCCGGTAGTACCACGATATCAGCAAGTCCAAGATTTTTTTAGAGAAAACTTATCCAGTTTTTATTGGCAAATCGGTTGGGGTTAAAATATTTTGTATTTAGTTGCTTTAAAGACTAATAAAAGAACTCTCTTGTTGTAGAAATAGACGTTGATTAATTGAAAACCATTGCAATCTTAACATGGAAACGCCTTCATAGACACCTGAATTTACATAAATTTTTTGTATCTATTTATTTCTATTTTTTTCATTTGATTTGAATTTTAAGGCCTACAAAATTCCTGAGCTTAGAAAATATCTCCAGTGTAGAACTAATATTTTCACAGAAAAATACAGGGTGTCTGCCGAAAGGTATACTACTTTGTTTGTTTTTAATTTTTGATTAAATTTAAGAGAATGGATCGTGTATTGATAAATGTTTATTTAATGTCGGCAATTATGTAGGGAAGACAATATCAGATAAATGTTCGCCTCAGTGCCTCGTCACTCATTATGATTTTTTCATGAAAATCGGGGTTGTTATGGGCGAGCTGTAGCATCCTACTGACATAAATGGTCTTCTGGATGAAGCTCTAGTGTCAACTGAATCTTAAATGAAGACAAATGCAAATCTTTGTGCAAAATTGTGGCCAAAGTTATTCTTTGAAGACTAAGCTGCTGAGCACGGTGTCGAATTGAGGTTGATCAGCCGATCTTACAGTACTTTGTGGTCCATATCAGCTACAGTCCCTCTTTCTTCGAAATCATTCACTACACGATAAATAGTGCGTCTTGTTGGCACGTTGTTTCTCCCAAAAATTTCACGTAACTTTCTCATCGTCACAGTGATCGATGATTGATTTTGATAAAATGTTTTAACGATTAAAACACGTTGGTTTACCGAATATTTTTCCATAATAAATTTGCCACGTCTCTACTTCACGACTGCCAAATATGAACTGTCAAGACTAATGTTTACCAAAATGGCGGCAAAATAAAGTAGTATACCTTCCTGGCGACACCCTGTATTGGTACAATGCAAATGCAATTAGATTCAAATGAGAATGATAAAGATGAAGCAACACAAGAGGATCAGAAAAAGAAGTGATGTGTAAGAAATTATACCAGCAATAACCTGCTGGCAGTCAATATGTTGCAAATCTACATAACGACAAGTCAAATGGAGTCATCATTGTTTCCGGGGGTTTGGGGTTACGAATCAAGTAAAGGCAATAAGCCGAAAAAGTTTTTTGTAGGTTTGTGTGTGGCTGCCTTTTCCAACACCCTTCAACTACCCATAAATGCAGGAACTGTCAACAGAACGTGTTGGTCAATAACAGCAGCACTGTCAAGTGTTTGTAAGAAAGAATAACTAAAGCCATAAGCAATTCCCACATGTAACAAACAGTAACGAAAACTATGAAAACTGTTACTGTGTCTGTATGAGTGCAAGATTTGTTTTGTACGTTCTGTTTGCCTTTTGCTTTATTCGAAATCACACACACACGAACCACACAGCAAACAGATTTAAAAAAATTCAGACAGTCAACTATGAATTACTGCTGCTTTTTCAGTTGCTTTGTCTTCATTTTTTTTTTCGTCTACCCTTCCTGTCGTGCTAATCTTTCGTCAACATTAATGCGAATACGTTTTGTGCAAAAGTTCGGATGGACAATTTGCATTTTAACCAATTCTCGGGAGAGACAAAACTCAATTCCATTTATCGTTCTATGCCATACAAAAGAAGCATAAATCCAAACGTTCATCCGAGAGCATGAGTGTCTGTTTGTTTTCCTTTACTTGTTTCTTTCAGCCCGAAAGTAAACAATGTGCGGCATTAACAGGCAAAGGAAAAAAGTCATAAATGTAACTTCAATTTGGTAAATTTTTGAGGTGACTATAATTTTTATTTCTTTTGTTGTTGGTTCGCACGCACTGCTTTTTCTTGCTTGCGAAATGTTATCGCATAAAGAAAGATACAAAATCAGCAATTGGCTAATAAATCTTAATCATGTCCAGTAGTTCGACAAAAATTCATTCACTTTTGATACGTAAAATTTAATCCACCAGAGATTCGAGAGTTAATAGGAAATAGCCACTGATATCCCACATAAGACAGTTGATAGGAAAGAACATGGTTGTGTTATGGTCACGACAACCATGTTAAATTATCGATATATCGGGCCCTAACCGCTGAAATAACGTAACCCGAAAAAGGGAAATTTTGCAGGAAAAGTTTTTTTATATATTTTATTTTCTTCAGGATCTCTTAATCAAAATTTACATCGAATATTCGGGGTAACTTTAAAATTAAATTCTTATAACAAGAGCAATTTTAAATAAATGTCCAAATTTGTAATGTCACTGAGGTCAAGCTCCAATTTACGCGTGTAACCAAGCGCAAATTTGAATACGAACAAATAAGATCAAAGTAGAAATAGGCACCGCTAGCGTGACTTGCGTGAATCAGTCATGATAACGCATGATCATGTTTGATCGTGACCAATTTTTTTATTTATTTGGCATGAGTATCTCGTGACCATAAGTTTTTTTGATCGTGGTTAATTTGCCATTATATACACATGCGCGTACAAGCGTGTTAGCAAAAACAAACAATATTTTGATCGTGCGCGTGCATGATCGTGGGAGCAAGTTATTTACGGTTACAGCTTGGGTTGTAAATAATTGTTACATATTGAAATATTGACTTCCGTCTACAAATAATTTATTTATTTCTCTGATTCTTCGGTGACTCCCACGGCTTTATTGTTACGTTATTTTTCCAGGGTGAAATTTTATCAGAGAATATGTGAAGGCTGTAGAATAATTTTGCATTACAAAAATATGTTAGTTATGTTATTTTCATGCTAAGCGCTCGATATAATGGTTACTTAAAATATTTCAAACATTAATATGGTTACATTTGATCATTTTGTCAAATGATTTTCATTCATAAAATAATTTTTTAGCAAAGTTTCAACCACAAACATACGATTTCACTAAAAAAAAAAATATATATGGTAACTGCAATCATAAAATGTTCTTAATAAACATAATATGTAAAATTCTTTTGGCATTTTTAATCTTATTGTGAATGATGTGGGTTTCTTCGTATCTCAGATGCTGCCAGTCAGTTACACAGTTATGTTTGCTTTTCTATCATTCTATGGGGACCATATTATCGTTGCGTACAATAATAATATGATTTGTTTAGAATCATGGGCATCGGAAAATATAACGAATTTCCTTAATAGAAACTAAAGATATGGAACCAATTCTCCTTTAATGACTGGGCGGCAAATCCTGAGTTTTCAAACATTCGAAAAAAGGATAAAGATTTGGTTCCTTTCCTTTGGTTATCCTTAATATTTAGGTTTTATTTTTTTGCCTTTGAAACTTGTCGTTTTCTCAAACTCAAAGCAAATATGCATTGTCTAGTCTTGTTTGTCTGCTGCCAAGGATGGTACTCGTATGTACGTTAACATTGTTGTTGCATAAAGTACATGGAGCGGAGACCACAGGGAATTCCAAAAGCCAATAATCCATAAAACATGAGTTGTGTATCGTGGTTTGTAGAAAAGTAACACACTTGATGGCAAATGGTCTAGTAAAATCAACATAAAATTGCATTCACATGTTAAGTACTTCAACGGGAGTGCTGCTGTTGCTGGTTCCAGTTGTGATCCATAGAGCAAATACACACATCGTGCACAAGCGTGTGTAGTAATGTATGTTGCCAGCCGTCTAATTTCAATGCAAAATAGTGGAGAACAACTATTTTTCATTGCAACTAAAAACATTGCAATTGCTTGGTGGCATTGATTATGGTTCTTTCATTTTGATTTATTTTCTCTGGTGTTTATTTTGTTGCCACCATTGTTGTTGTTGGCGATTGTTGTTTAGATTCTATTCAAGAGCTTAAATGCCGTCATAGTCATTGTCACAGTATTTGTAATTATAGTCATCATCTTTATACTTTTAAGGGACTAAATTACTGGTACAAAATTTGTCATTGACATGTAATTAATTTGGCTGTAGGGCCAAAGTTGTCTTAATATTTGAAAGAGAAGCTTGTATAAAGAGTTACGCTAACAATTTTTTTCGCAGGCAACTTGCCTTTTTTGTAGGGCTTTTTTCAAAACATTAATGATTTTGTCTTGATTTGCTTTGGATTTAATATTAAATTAAAAAATTTCGGGCGTAAGATGTGTAAGGTTTTCTAAAAAGTGAGGTAAAGGTTTTCTGATGAGCTGGCCTAAGCAATCAGCGATATGCCCAGAGACTCTAGCTTATTCTGTCTTAACAATAAAGTGCGTTATTTTTTTAATAAAATGGGTCGGGATCAAAGGAATTAGCTAAAAATAATTAATTTACGAAGTTTGAAAGTGAATTGGAAAAATTCTAGTTGTCACTAGGCGGTCGCAATCATCTGGCAACAATCACGAACTGCAGCTAACTTAACGACCAATTAAAGATGTTATTGTATTTACGTGAAAGGAACGACTACTACGTATAACTGAGGTGTGTGCGGGGGTAAAAGAGAGTGCGATTCGTACTTACCAAAAAATAATTAAATAAAAGTGATGCTCTCTATTTGCGTTGAAAAAGTCTATAGAAGAATGAATACCTTTAATACCCTGAAGAATAAATTATGGCTACAAATTCTCTAATTATTTCTAAACCTTAAAATCGATTGTGTTAAATCGAATCGCTACAATAATTTCAAGTCAACATTTGGCCCGCTGGAAATTAAATTATATTTTGTCCTTATTCACATCGCATGAAGCTCAAAAGAAGTGTCAATTGTTAATCGAATAAACTCTCTACGTATTGAGCCCGTTAAACTTGGCCAGAAATAGAAAAGTTTTCATTCACTCTATTATTTTGGTTTAACTTTTTCTTCTCTAACTTTCTTTTCTATTACTTTCACATGGTAAGCAAAAAAGGCACGAAATAATCGTAGAAAATAAAAAACTTTCTTACACGTTGCTTTAAAATAAGAATTAGGTGTGTTCGTTCACGTACTTAGTAAAAATTCATCAGAAACTTCCCATTAGAAAATTAAATTGCATTCACTCTCATTTAAAAAAATATGCAGTAAAGTTTGCGTAATTTTAAAATTCCTGAATCCAACATGGCGACAGCAAATGGGCATTTCAGATTTAGCAAATAGGCCAAGAGAACGGGATTGACATCAAATTACTACTTCAGAAGCTGCCACAATGGGGAAGGAGAGGAGTTAGTATTTCAGCCTCTGTACCTCAGTCTTGTGCTGGAGAACAAATGCCGGATTTATCCTACCTATTGGACATGAGACTACAAAGGCTTCATCAGGAGTAGCGACTGATTTTTAAATTGAACATCGACACACAGTTACAGAGACCAGTTAACCTTTTCAAAACAACTGGCTACTAACCTCCTCTAGTGTTCCTATTTTTCTTTATTTTCCTGCTTTTCGATCTTTTTCGATGCTCTGTAGACGGTCATTTAATTTAACCTAGCTGAGTTGTCGCTATTCATTCTAAAAAAAAGTATTCGACCTCACTGTTCCCTGAGCAAACTTTCTGAGTAGTTGGCAGTCTAAACCTCTCATATGAGATACGTCCGGTAGTGTCTGCCGAGATATATCCGGTCCTCAGCTATGCTCGATATTCTCCCTGCATTCATCACATATTCGCACAGCATATACTGTGCTGTAAGCTTGAGTGATCCGTCAGTACACTTATCATCTTACTGATTTTAAATTTGCTTAGTCTCAAAAAGCTCCCAGTTTTATAACAATTTGGGTTTCTCCATAAGGTCTTCTTCATCCTCTCCATCGTGTTTTCATTTCAAAGTGCTGTGTGGGTTCTCTTTGCCAAACCTTTCAGCTCGGCGTTCAAGGCCTCCAGCAACCTGGCGTTATATAAGCTCACCTCCTGGAGTTTTCTGGCATTAATAACCACACCTTTGGATCGTTCGTTTCCGACCACACCATAGTAACCGGACTCCGGAATGATGCGCATTCTGCCTTACATTGAAGAGTTGTTTATCGCCTTTTTACATTACAGAATCTAACCCCATCGGGTTCTGTCCTTATTGTCGGTTGGCTGTCTACAAGAATCTTGGCCTACGCCTGCCAGTATCACTGAGCGCGTGATCGCAACTTCGTAATACACCAATTAATACATGTCACCTCGAAGAAAAAAATTGGTCCTCTTGTATATCAAAAACATATTCTCGAGATGGAAGCTTCCATTCCACACTAGAAGCGACCCAAAATCGATTTTCTTTTTACTTTATGGCGTTCCTGCATTGTAGATCAATTAAAAATCGTAAACATTTTCAGGAAGATGCAAAATGTGTTCTCGATGTAGCCTTCGGTAGCGATTAAAGGCATTAAAAAATGTTCCAATTTTATAAAAAAAATGTTTAAATATTTCTTTCTTCAAATGTTTTCTATGTCTCGGTCATGGAACTGTCAATTAAATTTTTGTCTTTCTCACTCTTTCGTTTCAAATTTTCAAAACTAAATGATGGGACTCCTGTAATATACAACAACAATCTGTACAACTTCTAGCGAACTGCTGCACCGATTGTTCGCAGTTTTAGGAAAATAAAATTTCAGTAATAATTCCCGCTTGCCTTTTCTTCCTTCCTACACGTGCTGCGTTGGTGAGTTTTTGCTTCAATGCAAGTGACAACCAACTTTATTGAGAAACTCTTTCATTTTATTTAATCAAAAACTATTTTTAATCGCATGTCTTCATTTGTTTCCTAGAATCACACTGAAGAAAGGCCAGCCAAAGCACACACACATACTAAAGTTATAGCAAGAAAGAAAATTAACTTAGAAATAAAATTTATTTGTGGTTGGCGTGTTTCATAAGTTCAAACACGCTGAGCCACATTCACGCAGCTTTAATTGAAATTCTTATAGGATTTGTCAGAAGAAATCAGAGAAATGATTGTAAGCTCTTTGTTAAATGATGCCTAACCCGTGTCAGTGCTAATTGTGGCCACCAGTTGGTTTAATCTTCATTCAATAACGCCACCCTCTCCCACACCAAACGAATGCTCACTCGTATCCAAAGGTACTTTTGTATGCTCCCCCATAATTAAATGAGAAGGTTTCATTCAAATCGTTTGAGATGAAATTGATGCTAATTGTGGAAAAAGCTTAAACTGAAACTAATATTTAAGCTCTTCTACAACTTAATACTGCTTAAAGTTCTTCCATTTAATTTGCTGCGATACGTCTCAGTCAGTCACGTCAATCGCACATTCTATCACTCGAACAAAAGGACAGACGAGCACGCTCGCTTCGTTACATATTTGAGAGCCATGTTATCTTCATAAAACACAAATTAAATTATGCCTTTGAGCGAACGAACAAATGAATTAAATGAATGAAAGAAATTCACTTTTTAAACACGACCAAACATGCTCCTTTCTTTGCTTCCATCCATTTCTTTAGTGCGGTATGTGCGAGAGAATATGAGCGAAATTGAAAAGCAGAAATTTTTGTTTGTGCTGTCTGTCTATTGTTTGTTAGAACGAACAGTGAATGTAAAGACAATTTTTCCCTTTCGGTTTAACCCTTTCGATAAGAGAAAATGAAAAAGAGAGACTGGGAAAACAAAAACAATTAAAGAGTGTTTTTTCTAACTTCTCGACAAATTGCAACCTGCAGCGTGAACAGAAAGACGGCTGTCGTTAGCAGCTAAAAACACAAATAAACATTTTCCAGTTTCCACTGTTTGCTTTTAGTAGGGGATTTTTTTAAAGGGGTTTCCAATAAGGATGAGTCGATGTTTTCTTTTTCTATTTGAAAGGCCATTATGTATGAAATATTACGTCTTTACCCTGTCCGAAAATCGTTCAAGAGTCCGGCTAAACTTATGTTGACACCAGAGGAAAAATTCTATCAATATCTAAATTTATCTTTACTTCTTCCCACTGACAGCAATGGCTTCACTAGCGTTATTTTTGAAAAAGTTGAGACCAATGACGTCTGCAAAAAATCCACAGCAAAGAATAACTTGTTGAAATACTTCTGCTTTAGTGTCTTCTCATAAACGTCAACTGTGCTTCCTAACAGCCATTCCTACACAAAAGCTCTTCGCCGCTAAAACAAATTTGCCTACCAACGCGCCCAAGTTCAATCAACAATCAAATCCCAATTTCCATAGCCATTAAATTGCAGCTCCTGCGTCAGTTGCGACTGCGACACTACACCCTCTCGCTCTCTGTCGATCTTTTTTATGTGCCGGCGTTGGTTGAGAGTTTACAAAACCAGCCGCCTTGAATTTGACGCCGCTGCTGTAAAATGTTTATAAAGTGTGCAATAATCTAGTTTTCTCATCGCGACCGCCACCGACTCTCAACCTCCACCCGGCTGTATTAGAAAACCCTTTAGATTTGGAGAGGGAATGGACCCTTCTTTAACTTTTGTTTGTATTCATTTGTTTGTGCTGGATGCTACTGATGGTGGTTTCAATATAAAAGCCTCCAGCAACAGTCAGAGGGATGACAACTATCAAATGAAAACAAATTCTAATCTGTTGGGGTTACTGAGTTGGAAAAACAAAGAAGTCTACTAATTTTGAGGGAAAACTGTCAAACATACAAAACTTCATACTAAACAATCTGAGTTTTTTCTCGACGAAAGAAAAAACCTCAATTTCGACTTAGCGTGTCACTTGGTTTTCAGGCATGCCAATTGCAAATAGTCTCCATTACGAATGTGTGAACGGGCTCGATCGAACTGACAAGCTCAGGGAGATTAACCTTCAGGAATCTTCAGGAACAGCCAACCCTTACTAAGGGCATTAGAAACCGATAGGGTTAGATCCTGGACGATCCTGGAATGCAATACGACTACTTAACGAATGGTACAACTGCTCATTTGGGTGGCGGGTTTCAATAGGGGTCTCCAAAGCGAGTAAGCAACTAACGCCATAGAGATCTTGGATATGGGCTTATGTGGCGCGAAGCTAGTTGATGCCATGAATGCCAAGCTGAAATGTATAAAAATGCCCCATACAACCAGGATGTTGCTAAGGCTGAGCAAATCAGAACTTAGTGCGATGTTGAGAGTATTGAAGAATCACTCCAGCTTACAGGCACGTCGACAACGTATAGCGTGAGCAGACAGTGAAGGGTGTAGGGTATGCCGAGAGGACGTCGAGACTGTGGAACACTGAGGACCTCAGACTCATTTGAAAGGCATCGACTGGCAACTATTAAGGAGGTTTATTCAAGGAACAGAGTTGCTATGAATGTTGGAGAGAGCACAACGGGCCGAAGTACCAACGTAGATTTATGCCTACGGACTCTAAAAGGAGTTGTCCCTCCCCTCCACCTAGCCTAACCATGTGTCATTCGTCTTTTCTTAGCTTTTGACTTCGGAGGTATGATTAATTGCCCAACTAAAACTTTATAAAGACAATTTTATTTTTCCTGGAGACACTATCGTTCTAGCGCATTTTACCGTTTTTTCATAGCAGCTATTATTACCCCATCACAATCTCTGTTCTAGATGGATGTTTTAAAGAAAAAAAATGTCCCTATTCTACGGTAAAATGTTTGATCTTTTAAAACAACTCCTCAAGGCCGTCTGGGAACCAATATGACTTTAAGCAGACTGAAAAATATAAATATGTATTTGTGAACAGCATCAGCTAAAATATATAGATATTGCTTTTGCTGTTTGACATAGCAAAATCATGTGATCGCTGTCATCTTTATGAATCAAGCATATCTACTGTTTTAAGGGCTGTAAGAGTAAATCTTGAACCAATCCAGTATACTTGCATGTGCATTTTGTCTTGCCATAAATTCTCATGACGTAACGATTGATTTGTTCACCTACTTTGATATTTAGAACGGAGAACTAAAACAAAATTACAATGAAATTCCCGGTTCGTAAATATTAATAAATCAAAAGATATGCACTTCAAAAAAAAAACTCATATTAGAGCTAAATACGATTGCGTTGCCATTTGCTATTTCAAAATGCTGTCAATGTGATTGCTCTCATATTTGTGCTGCGGCCTTTTTCTTTGCCTTCACAGCAATATCAAAAATAAATTAATCAAGTGCTGTTTTTTGACCGCAAATGTTTTTGATTTTTGCTTGTTTAACAACAAAATCATTATTGATAAAACTTGCAGAATTTATAGCATTGCTAATTCGCAGCTAGCATTTTAAATACTCGTAAATACAGATGTTCAAACCATTCTTTTTTATATGTAGGGGGGATATCGAAGTAGACCTCTCACTTTATGTATCCCTTTTCGACCACCTTCTTTTCACGAATTGATTTCAGACAACCCAGTTGAAATTTACGATTACCTTACTCTCAATCAAGTCTCGTGCTATCGTTAGCCTTTACTATCGACTATAGTGGTGATTTCAGAATGTCGACTGGTGACTGTCGACCTTCTTCATCATCATGTAGCCCCTTGTAGTTGCTAGTATTTGTTTAAAGCTTAGCACCACCATTTACACCTAACAAGTGTCTGCCCGTAGTCCTAGGACTTATGCTATGAAGTGTTGGACATTTACACACAATGTGTTTTACCGTCTCAGTCCATTCCTCAGGACTATCTTTACCCCTTGCGTGATTTTCGTGCCCGGAATTCCTACAGAGGTTAACCTTTGCACCCCTCGCGAGGCATTTTTGTCCATCTTTTCCGGATTCCTCCTTTGGCCAAATAAAATCGTAGTTTCTGTAGAGATTAACCTCTCCGTGTCTTGTGAGGCTTCCTAATTCGTCACTCTAATGGAGAAAAATATGTGCATCCACACAGATCTTCATATGCACTGGTAGGTCTCTATTAAGACTCAAGATCGACTGGTATTCAGAGTTTGCATACTTGACACCAAGCCTCCTCCTGACCACGCATCCCTGGCGTAGGCTGTTACAATGTGGATTAGGGACTTTTTATAAAAGAGTGTTAACTTCTCTCTGCTCGACCTATTTAACCAGAGTCCTTGCAGAGACAGGAGCCTGTTACCGGCCGCCACCACGTAGCGGTAAAAGTCAGAACTTCTAACAGTGCACTCAGTTACAGCAAGACATATCTTTGTGCATGTTAGCTGACGACCCAAACTTCTCTTTAAAAGCAATAGAATTCCGCATCATGAGTACTAGAAGTAGTTACGTAGTTAAGTAGTAGTGTCGAGTTTATGGATATTTTTTCCAACATTTCCCCTGGATGTTTTGTATTAAAACTCTATCAAGGGATTTTTGAACGACTGAACATTCGTCTGATTTATCAATTTACAAAGAGATATCACGGTGCTGGTTATGGAATTGGATTAAGTAAATTTTACTTTGTTTTTAATACGACCGTTTGCGTTAAGTGTCGTCACTACTTTTGCAAGATAAAGTTTTAGAACAACTTTTAACTTAAATAACAGCTCGACAAACTAGAGCAAACAAAAGCATTATAATTGCATGCGAGTGAATATGAATGAGTATTACTCATGTATTAAACTCAAGCCTACATTTCCTAAGACAACAATATAAAATCTGCTTTATTGAAGGTAAAAGTACGAATGCACGATTAATACATATAGTCGGTATAGCCGAAAAAGGACATCTGTCTGGTATAATTTGTTTTAAAATATTTCTATGGATACTTTGGTGTTAAAATCTTATAGTTTACTGTTTTTTAAAGTTTTAAATTCATGAAAAATAATCCTTCGTGATGACTAGCAAACACTAGTTGATATTCAGTTGCCAATCACGCAGTCTTTAAAAAAATATGTTGCCATAAATATTTCTTTCTTTTTTAAACAAAACAAATATTCTTTTAATAAGCGCCGAAACGATTACGATTTGCGTAATTATATGAAAAGTTTTTCTGTTGCTTTCATTAATAAAACTTTAGTAGATGGGGCTTTTATACAAAAACAAACACTTAATTTCAACATACTCACATATGCAACATACATATGCATGGCCTTGTCATTTACATACATGCACGTTTACATGTACAGAAACAGATACAATAACACCAAGAGAAAAAACAGCCCTTAAGGTAAAATTGTGTCATAGAATGCTAAAAGTTTTTACTACAAGCCATAACTCCGCTGCTCCCTTCATCTCCTTATCGACGACTTCTGTGTCACGAGTGAAAAATCTTAAGATCCCCTTGTAACTTCATTTACCTCCCGGGTGCAATAAAGTAACGTCAAACAACATTTTCTTAGTGACAAAGTGTGTTGCCAGCAAGAAAAATGGAATGAAAAAGAACTTTACTTCAGTTCATACAAACGTGTGGCAAGAAATTCATACTCGTTGTAATCGTTAAATAACAAAAAAAGAAAAGAAAAACAAAAAAAAACTGTTTTAAAATTCCACACAAAGTGTTGCACGCGTGTTAAGCTTTTGTTTTTTAAACATTACGACTCTTGGCCTTTTTTATACGTTTGGTCTCAAATAACGCGGTTCATTCAAAATGTGTTGCACTTTAACAAATACCTGACTCGGGTGCTTTGCCACCCCGATCACAATGAAATAAATACTTCGCGATTGAGCTGCATGCATAGAATGCCGAAAAAACTTTATTGTCGAAAATAATGCCACCCATGAGTTGAAAAGAAGTTGTATCTCTTCAGACTTTTCGTTTACTTCGCAGACATGAGATGAAAAAAATGTTGCCCTTTGAAAATTTTAGAGGAAAATTGACGATTTTTTAAAAGCTTCTTTGGCAGGTTTTTCACGTCGAGAACAGTGTGTTCGATGTAAACAACCCGAGTTCAAATAGCGAGTACCTTCTAATTATGCAATCATTCCAGATTCGGATTTAAACACATAATTGCACACATCGGTTTTTTAGAGGCAATAGGGCTTTAAATTGACAATACTGCATGATATGTGCCCATTTTGACAGCTTGCGATTTCATCAAGAGTAGACTGACACCTTAACAAGCCTGGAAATTGTGCAGATTTGTTTTTACAAAAAACACGGTTCAGTTCGAGAAACTCATCGAAAATTTCCCAAGAAAAATTTTGGTTCCAGCGATAAAGCTTATTTTTGATTAAATAAATAATTCAGTAAGCAAAGCTGCTGCATTGCCATCCAGAAGAACTCACTGTTTGGTGTGCTTTGTGAGCCAGTGAAATCAGTGTTTCTTGATTTGATTTTCCGACAGGATGTTTTCATATAGATTTTTGCGTTGTGAAGGAAAAGTGACACCGAAACCGATTTGTCTCCAAACCAAACTTGACAAGAGATGACAGAAATTCGTTTCAAAGATCTAAGTCCGTGTTTCGTTACAAACGATGCCGGCCAGAATATGGCAATTAATATGGAAGAGCTGTGGGTTCAACAAGACTGGTATCCATGTCACACTCCGGCACAACTGATTTACGTAAATTGACCTATTTTTTGTGGGGCTTTGAAAAGTCTCTGGTCTACGACGATATTGGAAGGTAGCGATGGGCACGTTAGCACTGATATAGGGCCTCCATAGCTGTTAAAGGAATCGAAATACAAGAGATGGGTAAGAAAGCCACGCAAGGTGTGGACGGGTCTATCTTCGAAGGTACTTCTAATGCATTGGACCGTGCGATAAAGCCTGGTAAGAGGTGGACAGGTTAATCCCTGTAAGAACTCCGGTGTTTGTTGGCTACTGGAGAAACTCTAAAGAGATGGACAAGACAAACGCGAAAGGGTGGAGGGGTCGGTCTTTAAAGAAGAGGATGAGACAGTAGTACACGTCGCATGAGAATGTCCAGCACTGGCTAGCATAAGGCTTCGGACCGCTAGGAAGAAGGCCAACATTCACCAGTCGACAGTCTGAAATCACAACAGTCAAGAGTTAAGTCACGTGTTAGCTCGAGACTCAATAAAAGTTGCCTGAAATCAATTCGAGCAAAGAAGAGGATCGAAAAGGGACCCATAAATTTAGCTGTCTGCTTCGATAACATAAAATACATCATAGTTTGTTGTTGCTTAGTGTTGAATTGCAAAAAAAAAAACCTAATAAGGCTTGTTTTCATTGAAGGACATTTCGAATCCTATATCAACAACAATTTTATTTTATAAAATTTTAATTTCTTACTTCCAATTAAAGGCAACTTTTTACCCATGTCGACATATTCTAACATAAAATTTCTAACGGCACCAGATTTTGATGGAACCGTTTTACGCCAACATGCAGCATTCAAACTTGACTTTTAACTGGTATCAAACACGACATATGCTGATACGGTTGTTATTATTATGTCTTGTTGTTGGTGTTTTTATTGCGTCGCTCAGTTCAGTTTCATTTCGCCGTATTTATGATCTCCCACCCCCCAGAAAGGGGGAACAAACACACATTTTTTCTACAACTTACATTCTTTTGTTTCTCAACTCCTTATGAATTTTTTACCAACTTTCTCTCACTCTCTCTCTCATGCAAACAGAACAAAGTCAGCAAACAAATTTAAAGAATTTCACATAAAAGTTGTTTCTTTCTACATTTTAAGTTGTTGGCCATAATTTATTTAAGTCTGAAGTAAAATTGTATAAGTTCGGTTCGCGGCGGCACATGCTTGGTTACATTTGTGCGATTTTGACGACTGGAACTAAAGCAGTTTTATGTTTAAATGAGTAGATTTATTTAATTTTAAATTGAATTGAATTAAATTAAGTTGAATCAAATAATCAAGAGCGTTTGTCAAATAAAGATGAACAACGTTGTCAAGATTAAATGAGGAAACAGGTTTTTAAATAAAATGTCGAAGTTCTGAATTTATTGTCACGATAAAAAATGTTAATAATTATTTTAATTTGTCTGATTGTTGTTTTCGCAACGTGTTATGGCAATTTAAACTAACAAAGTTGCCATAGCGTTTAACAATCAAGGAATGTGGGCATGTGTGACATGATGGAATTATAAGCGAACAAAGAGTTTTAAGTTACAAACGCCAGTGTGTAAATGAAAACGCGATATTTTTCAAATAAAATCTGCGGATTGAATTCAAAATATTTTGTTTTGTTTTTTGGAACAAAGAAAGGTGGAGATATTTTTCTTTTTCGCATGGATGTTCCCTTTAAGTTCGGATAAAGACGCTGGCTTTTATGCCATAAATAGACTATTGAGATAATCGATTCTTGATTTGATATTCTGAGAGGGTGTTTTGTTGTAGATTTTTAGAACGAATTTCCGTCATCCCTTGTCAAGTTTGGTTTGGAGAACGAAAAATGATACTGAAGATGGCACATAGCCGAAACCGGTTTCTCGCCAAACCAAACTTGTCAAGGGATGACGGTTCTTCTTTTCACCTGCCGTCAGGGTGATCGGTTTTATTTGTTTGACTGATAACCACTCCAGTTTCTTTGAAGCTTTCTCCGCCCTGTATACACGACTCTGGTCAATGATGTTGTTTAGCTGCAGATGTGATCTCGATTAACGTGGGCTCTAAACCTTCGACATAATCCGGCCTTGATCTTGGCACAGGATGAAAGCAATGTGACCACCAACGTCCCTATAGGCATTTGTATAGGTAGCAATTTCAGGATCATGGCTGACTGGACCTTGCACACACCTCTTGTTGAGCGGTTCGGAGCTATTTAATCTCCAGCTGTCAATAATTATTCAATGCAACACGATATTTCCTCATCATAGGTTTATACTACGGTCACCAAATGCACTCTCGGCCCTCGGTCCCACCTTTTGCTGAGGGGATCGGAGCAACCTAATCTCCTGCTGTCAACGAATGACATTGACAGCTTGCGTTGCAATGCAACGCCACATCGGTCCTGCAGTCAACCACAACCACCGCGTGCAGCCCCGAAGGAGCCTCACCAACAACCAGTCTGGAACCGAAGTTCCAGGCGCTACTGGTTCCCGTGGTACCAGTTTATACTCTCGCTACTGGTCGCACGTATAAGTCATACCTTCTTCCAGTTTCAAGCTCCTGACCAGCCCCAGGAACTGGTGCCCCTTTTTTCCCCCAGCAGCAATCCATCAAGGTGGCAGGGTTCGCCAAGATGATATATTTCCCCGGGGGGAGAGGGGAGTCTCGGAGGCAATTGGGTTTCTTGGTGCCATAGTTGAAATAATTACTAGTCAAACTAACAAAGTCCTACCTTCTATCAGTTGCAGTCCCCAGACTAGCCTTGGGACAGGTAAAAAATCGCAGGATCCCCTAGAAGGCATGCCCCAGGATGGAGTTGTTTTTCCAAAACATGTTCTCAAATTTACTGAATATCTATTAAGAAAATCCATTTGATAGAGTCCTTTTTCATTTTAATTAAAGCCACCAAAAAGATCGTGCCAAAAAAAGCACTTTATGCCCTAAAAGAGTCCTTACAAAAATAAACTAAATTATAGTGATGGCACGAAGTGTTCGCGACACCGCATTTAATTAATCAAATGTTTGTTTTTAAAAATATGAAACACATGTGTACCTACATACGATGGGGTATATAGTCGTTGCATGTGCTACACGCGTCCTAAGCAACAAACTTGCAACAGCAACACGATTTTATCCCATATGACTGCAAAGATCAAATTAAAATAAAAACAAAAATTTTAATGCTGCCAAAAGTTGGAAGGCCACAAGATAAAAAAATAATTTTAATCAAATTCAAAGTTGAATACAAAACCAGGGAGTATTTGCATGAGATTGTTTGATAAAAAAAATAAACAAACAGCTAAAATTTACTCAAGAGTATCGAGGAAAGTGCTTGATGGGTTTGCGAAGCACTGGCTGTCAAAAAGTTAGAATTATGAAAATTAAAAAAGCCTTCGCGCCTTCTTTTTTCTTTGATTAAGAACTTGAAGGGGAACTTTTCACTTGAAAAAAATATATAGAAAGTTGCTTATTCTATGATAGCGAATTATTCATAGATCCAATTACGTCATGAACGTTATAATACGAGTGTGAGATTAAATTTGACAAAGTTTCTACATCGGCATGTCTTATTTTCTTGACTCCAGCAGATAAATAACTAAATACTTAAGTGAATAAATCCCTTATTTGCCTGCAAACCACTTGGCAAAAATCGTGCCAAGTTTTCGCCTACTTGCGCTTACAATATTAAAAGCAAGTTTCAACACTTTTGCAAAGGGTGACACGTGTTGTGAAAAGTTTTGCGGTTAAAATTAAATGATTGTCAATGCTGAGATATGATTTTGATGAAAGAAGAAAGCTAAAGAAAAGTAGGCAAGTAAGAAAATTAAAATAACAAGTTGTTGAGGGGGCCTTTTATTAAAACCTTAATTTTTGTTGCTTTAAGGTTCTTTAAGATTTCTTATTTGGTTTGAAGAATTTCGGTTGGTTTTCGGAAGTAACGTTTTTGTTCCTTTTTGGCAGAGAATAATTTTCAGCTCGACACCAGTTTAGTTGCTGTCAAATTATTTCCTCGTGACGGTACCCATTAGGACATACGTTGTTATTACCGTGCACTTTTTAAAATTAATTTTTCACCTAATTTTCAGTCTATGCAAATTACTTGTGCGTGACTGGCAAAATCTTCATGGGTTTATAGGACTCTTGATTAACGAAAACAAATTATGTTGACATATGTGATTTCATCTGCCCGTATAAGTCACGTTTTTTCGTCACTTGAGGTTCCTGAAGGCGTTGCCTCATATCAACGTGTATGATACAGCGATCATTCGTATACAAATCCAATTTTGGGTATGCTAAACATACTGATTACATAAGAAATAAGATCAACGGATTTTAATTAAGTAATGTTGATGACATTATATAACGGTTTAGCTATTTTGTTTTGAACATGTCAACGTTGCCCCTGGAAAATATGTCCCAAATGGGAGGAACGCCAGAAAAAGCAAGTAATTTTAAATTGCAACAGAAAATTTTGCGTTGCATACAGAATATGTACATTTGAAGTCTTGAAAGTGACTTCAGATACCAATTTCAATTGGTAACAATTCTAATTGGGCTGTTAAAAGGCAATTCATGATCCCCGCAGAAGTTACGTGTTCCTTTTGCACTTTGTGTTTAATGTTTTCGTTATTTAGTTAGAATATAAAACACTAGCATTTATCTCTACTTTTACTTTTTTCTTTTGCGAGACATATACATTGAGCCCGTTGGTACAACTCGGTTGGTAATCAAGTTGGGTGTTTTCCCACAAACAATACAACTTCGTTGTACAATTTTAATTTTCAAACAACATGGTTTCTGTCATTTTTGGCAGTGATGGAAAGTACATTGCTATTGTACTTTTTGATATGCCGATTACTGTAGTACCCCCACGACATTAAAAGTACTTTTCTCCAATCGATGACGTTAAATAATATTCTTCACAAAAATATAGTAAAATCGTATATTTACAAAAAAGATTTAAACTCTCTACCTCATATAATTGAAAAGACTCATAAAGCATTCTATATACACCGGACAAGTTGTCTGTTTTGAAATAGTACTTTTCATATGGAAAAAATACTTTTTAAGTTAATTCCAATTCCATTTTAAAATCTTGATTTTTCAGTCGATACACATCTTAATACAACGCAATAGTTGCTGTCTCGGTTACAACCTCCTCAAGTTGTAAAAACGGTTGCAACGTATGAGGCTTGCATTACGTACTGACATGTATAAAATAACAGTTAGTTAATATGATGCCCGACTACGACAAGTATTTGTCACAATCAGGGACCACAAAATAAAAAGCATATTGATATAGATTTAAAAGCATTATCTCCTTATTTTAGAAAACAGAACAAAAATCTTAAAAAATCTAAACAAGCTAATGGCGAAATCTAAAGTTTGTGGCTAAAATTGTAACAATTGCTTATGATTGTTAGCTTTTTTTAATACAATTTATGTGATCGATCATACAGATTTTTAACACTAAGGACTTGAGTATTTTTTAGAGATAAACTTTTTTTTACGTGTTTTTTTTTCGAAAGTCAAACGAATATTTTTGTTAAGACTTACGCGTCTTTCTTTAAACTCTTTGTCCCTGTTAATGTCTCAAATCATTTTTAAGTTTCCATAAGGGATTTCTGCAAATATTTAAGGGGCGAAAACAAAATACATTTGCTGAATCCCAACACTTAACATCCCAAATGATTCCTTGTTACTTTAGCTCTTGACTAAATTAAATGAAATGAGAGTTTAAAATGGTTATAGCAAAAACTCATAAAATTTATCTCTAAAGTATCAAACGGAACTACTATTAAGACCGCAAGCACCATATGTACCGGTCAATGCTTTACAAACATAATCAACCCCAGCAGTAGTGCATAAGTTGTAGTAGTATAAACAAATATTTAACCAACCAACCAGTCTTTCTCTCCTTTCAGTTGTTGCGAGATTTTACATAAATTTGCTTTAAGTTGAGAGCAAGTATTTACACATTCCCGAGGTGCTAATTTAAGCACAATAATAACCAAAACTGAAGTACGTGATCTAAGCAAATTACGCAATTTATATGCACTCTGCCACCTCAGTCCAGCCAACAACGCCACAACCCCTCCCACGACATTATTATTATATGACCATCCCCAATATACCAATGAGATTTCCATTTTAAAACCAACAAAAACTGTTTCGTATTTACTTTCTTTTGCATTAAACACATCGAAGACAGTAGACTGCCGGCAACAAATCTGTCAAATTTGAAATACACACGTTTATATGAGAACGATTATTTTAAGCGATTACATGAAGCTTTAATTTAGAATATAGTTCGTTTGTTTACTCTTTATAGTTTAGAAATATAAATCAATTATTGCAACAGATATTAATATTTAACACAATGTAGCTGTCATTTTCAAATTAATTTGGTAGCTGAATACATGACGACATTTGTAGCCAGCGTCATTTGTGGTCATGTAGCCTGCTGTGGTCAATGTGTTTAATGCCTTAAATGCACCCACAGATTCTTGGTGAAATATTTTTGTATCATCCACTAAAACAAAGAAAGAACAAAAGGAAGACAAAAGAAACCTGTTACACCAGCTACATAAATAAATGAAAACCCACCCTTGCAACCCACTCTCACCGTGTTGCTTCATACTCGTCTTAATATTTTATTCGTGTTGTTCGTATTTGTTGCTTTTGTGTGTTATTTTTTTGGGATTCTGCTACACGTCCGTCTGGCTGTACTTCCTTGCACAGTCACATTCAGATATAATTACACGTTGGCCAAATATTTGTTCAATTTATCAAAATTCTATTCTAATTCAGTGTTGTATCAAATTACATTTAATCAACTGAAGTTCACAAGAGGAAAGGCGAAGATTAAAAGGCCAAAGCAACAGACCTACGGACACCAGAGGAAACGTGTGAATAAAAAATGATATCCTTACTTCCTCGCACACAAATCTATACATATCAGCAGTGTTTAAATGTGTGCGTGAGTCAGGGTGTTCGAGAAGCAATTAGTGATATCAACCTTGTACGAGTAATTTTAACGCCCATATTGGTTGCTGATATTTGTACGATTTAGACGCAAATAAAAATATGGTTGCGGTATGGTCACGACAACCATGTTCTATTTTCTACAAATATGTGTTATTGTGACAAACATATAATGGTTATTTGAAAACATTTTAAATATTGTATAAGTTGCTATAATCATTGTTGTTTACCAATCATAAAAATTGCAACATGGTTGAGTTAACCATAAAATTTTTACTAAGATGCCAATCACCAATAAAGTATTTTGAGCACACAAAATATTATTAATAGACATAATATGTAAATTTGATTTGACGATTAATCAAGGTGTAATAGTTATTTGGCCTAAGTTGTAAGCGCGCTGACTATACGCCAGGCGTTAGCTAGAGTCGCCTGCATTTTTACTTCACACGCTGCCAATCAGTGTGATAATTTTTTTGTCTTTCTATTGTTCCAGGAGAATAATATTTTTACTATGTATAATAATAATATGTTGCTACAACCATATAATTCAATTATAATATGTGTCTCGTAGTTTATGGTTACCTCAACCATGTTTTTTCTTTGCGTGTGCAAAGGCCAAAAACTAATTTCCGACAAAATAATTTTTTTGCAAAATTAACAAGGTTCTGATATTAAATTCTAGCAGAGGTAACTAAGAAAAAATACACGTATTTTGAAAGTTTACGTCTGGCTTTTATTTTAGAGGGATTTATGAGGCTAGTTTGCGTAAAATTTCTTGACTTAGATAAAATTTTTATTTAAAAGCGATGCTGGCCAACTTGGCTATTCAAGAAAATATTTATATGATCTTGTTTTAGATACAGGCAATCCTCTATTGATGCCGTAACTGAGTGCACTGTCAGCAGTTCTGACTTCTGTCGCTATAAAGAGTCTGGCTAAATAAGTCGAGCGGAAAGAAAAAATCTTATAAAAAATCCCTAATCGATGCCGGAAAAGCATAGGTGAAGAGGATGCTTAATGTTTAGTATGCAAACTCTAGTACGACAGACTTACAGGTCTATATATATTAGTAGATGAATCAGGAAGTCTCGCAGAGGTGGAGAAGTTAATCTCTGCAGGGACTCCGGTATTTATAGGCAAATGGAGGAATTCTGAAGAGATACGCAAGAAAACCTCGTAAGAGGTGGATGGCTCAGTTTAAAAAGATAACTCTGCGGAAGAGGCTTTAGACGGTTGCCTAAAAGCAATTCGAGGAAAGAAGGGGCTCGAAAATGGACCCATAAAATTAGCGGTCTGCTTCGATATCCCTCCAATATTATAATAATAAAATAATATCCAGGAAATTGCAGTGCCTTTATAACGTTCTTCAATGCACCTCGTGTTAGCTGAAAATGTTCATAATCCTCTTCGGGTTCTGGTGCCAATTGATGCTCAAACTAATCCATGTGAATAGAACAATTTTTGTACAGAACGTTATAAACGACGTCTTTAATGCTTTTCCATGCTGCCAGTTCAATTGTTGGTCAAATATAGTGTTTGGCATAAGCTTTTTTATAGCAAGGCCAAACAATCCGTTGTAATAAAAAAATGTTAAATGTTTAAAATTTATCTGATATTTGCACTGACATTTCAGCCAGCTCTGTTGTTATTTAAGGAGAGTTTCTTGCCATTTTTCGAGCAGAGAACAAAACAGACCGATACAGCGACCAGTTAGAGGGTTAACATGTTTTACAAAAATGCTCCCCGTGACCGCATGTTACACCTAAAATGTAAAGCAAGGTTTTGTTATGCCTAATCATCATTCAAAAAACTTGAGCCTCCCTAAACTTTAGAAACCCCGATAAGCGTATATTTTGTTCTTCCCCTCTGTGGGAATCCGTTGTAAAAGCCTTCTTATGTTCTTCTGTGTTTTATAATTTTATTAATAAAAGGCGCAAAGGACTTAAATGACTCTTTAAAACAATAGTGGGCAAAACACTTGAAAACTAAATCTGTAATTTAAAAAATTATTAAGATAATATTAATAAAACTTTTAATTAAAGTTACGAATAATTTAATTAACTTGTTATGCAATAAGAAAGCGAAACAAATCTTATAAAGTGGTTTTACTACTCAAATTAATCAAATCACAAAGCCAAGCTTTAATCTAAAAATCTATTTCCACCCAAAAACCCACTACAAAATTGTTACTTAAAAAAAAGGCGAAAGTAAAAATGGAATCAATGAAAAGCCACACGTCTCACAAACCCAACAAATTAACAACTTAATTTCGATCAATTTTGTTTTGTGTTTGTTGCATTTACGGCATTTTCTGGCAACAGATACCAGAGTTGTATCGCATATTTTCCTTGCAATGCAACCAGCAAAAGATGTCTTTCAAAGATAAAACCACTCAAAATACGTAACATTATTCCATTAAGATAAGCAACATGCCACGCAATGCTGCCGGTGACGTAGATACAAAAACAGATAGAGATAAAGCTTAAAGGCACGATCTCAGGTGCTAGAAGTTGAGCTAAAGTTTTGTGGCATTTTGTTTAGTTTAGACCACATTAAGGCAAAATACTTTGCATGTAAATATTTCTGCCCTTCTTTTGTTTTTGTGGAGGTGTTCGTTACGTGTTGTTGGAACGGGCAGCAACATGCTGCTCAGCAGCCCAATACAACGACAGCGATACCCGTGATTTATGTGGGTTTTATGTTTTTGGCATTAAACAGAAAAAATACGTCAGCGATCTTTCAATTTGTCTCAATGTTTCTCTTAGTTGATAGGCTGGAACGAAGGAAACAGGTTACATACAGCAGAGGGGGGTTCGCATCTGATATTTGCACTGACAGATATAAAAAGTTATAGCGCAAAAACAAGAAATAATTTTGTTTTTCTTCAATGTCGTCACAGCAAAGTAACAACTTTATTAGCAGCAAATATATTCTCCATATCTCGTTTTCGCACAGACCTGTTACAATCAGAAGTGGCGAGTAGGAGAATGATTTACTGCATCAAATAAATAGTGACGCTCATAAAACAATTCAAAAGTTTTTTTTTTTAATTTTAATTTTATTTTATTGAATCTTTCTAAGAGAAATTTACAAAAAGTATTTCTACAATTTTATTCTTTAATTAATACCAACGAGTCAGTTTTTGCATCTCTAGTGTCCATCAAATTGGAATAAATCCCGTAGTATAGTGTTGGGTCGGGTCACTAGTTTGTTAACCTTTTTGCTTGAGTATGTTTTTTCTTCTTTCTGGAAAGCGAGAACCTTTAGATCTCTATGGTTATATTCACTCATTTCTTATATACCAAGGTCCCCAGACGACCGGTCGTGAAATCCTAGATTATCTTCTTTACACTTTTTGGATGTTCTATGCGCAAGCAGTACCACAACGCTGGACGCTATATGACCAAGTCGTATTTAGGGTTGAGTTGATTTCTTCCAAGTTTAATGGCAGTTATTTGGCCTCAAGATGGCGGGATCAAGTTAGGCGTTGATCTAGGCAAAACCCAAAGATCTAACGTGGCTTTCCGCTGGAACAGTGGTATTGGTTACTGTTATTCGTGGAATCGTTTGCCTTCCTTGAGGCCAGCGTTACCGTTGGTCAACTAAAGTTGGAAATCGCAACTTTTTTTGTTGGCCTGTAACTTCATATGTGACTTTTACAAAATTATCTATTCTTGCCTCCTTTCCCCATTTTTAGCGAGTTTTTACAAAGTCTGACAGGCATCGGCTATTGTTTTGTGCCGTGTATTTGAGTTGCCAAATGAAATTGAATAACAGGTGCAACATTTTGACGCGAAATATCGTCTAAATAATTATACACAGACAAGTCTGTGTTTTTAGGTACGATATGCAAAACTATTTGACGTTCAGCAAAAGACTAAGAGCCAGTTTAACCGCTACAGGAGATAACATCGAAACTTTCCATTTAATGTTGCTTCGTCTGTAGCTATGTTTCCTTTTGAAATTCATGTTTCATTTTAGGTTTTCGAAAATATCAAAATTTGTTGGTATCTTTGAGATTCTAAATACAATGTTGCATCATCTGCCATCATCAATGTTTACCGTTTCTGACGCTTGGGTCGTTGGGTCTAAAGTTTCTTTGTGTCTAACTGGCATCAAGGTGTGAATATTTGTGAAAAACTGTGCGATGGTCAGAGAAATATTTTGTTGTTTTAAACATTCTACATCACTACCTAAACTTGAGAGATAAAAAAGCGTTGCTTGAGTTACTAATTTATGGTTTGTTTTCCGTTGATGGGTTGTATAAACCATAAAATCTTATGTGCGATTTTTTCTGTTTGGAACTTTTTAAAAATCCCCAGCGGTAACCCTTTCTTCTTCATTTCTTTAGAAAGTCCGCTAGCTGATGAATGTAACACGGAAGTTGTTCCTAACCAAGCTTCGATTCTTTATTAACTTTTCTAAATACAATTGTTGTCGTGTATGTATTTGGCCTTGTTGGCACATCCGCTATACAGATGATATATAATAGCTGCCCAGATATACTAGCTTGCAGGATTCCTGCAGAGATTTTTAAGTAAACTTTAAGAGTAGTCCCTGTGACAGAGAGCTTTAACATTAAAGTATTTGTCATTCAATTTAATCAAATCGTCAATCTTTTTAAAACTTCAATTAAACACCTTTTTTCTTCTGCTTGATCCCTTTAAAAATTATTAAGCTTGCCACCTGCAGAATGACCTATCTGAACTAACATTAATTTTTCCCAATGTTTTATTACAGAAGTTCTCAAAGTTACGAATCAAAATATACAGTAAGGTTTACCATTTCACGCCTGCTGAACGAGTGGAAATTATTATAAAATATCGAAATTCCGGTAAAATTCTGTGGTAAGGTAGGTAGTCATGAAAGCTTCACCGTGCAGACGATACATCGCACCGTGGAAGAGTTTGAACGTAAGTACCATCTTTTGGATATTAAGCCACCAACCAGACAGAGATTGTTGCCAGATTGTAATATTGGCGCTATTGCAGCCAGAATCGAAGGCGACCAATCAGCTGAACTGAACTTCGTCAGAAAGTAAACGCGTTTTATTTGTGGGCTTATATCCGCATAAGATTTTGTAGACACTTGAATTGAAACTGGACGAACATAGACAATGCCGTGAGTGTGTTGATTTGGAGCTGTAAATATTGGCTGGAGATCCGCATTTTGGCCAACAAATCATCTTAAAAATCTGCCTAAAAAGCCGAAATGGTCATTATAATGATGGGCTGTTCCATACATAGTGGCATAAATCTGGCTTCAGGAAATAACATACCGCGTTTATTGAAATTTCTTCTCCTATCGTTCGTTCCTGGCTATAGTCGTCTAAAGGCTTTTGTACAATCTTCAAAGGCGGATTCTTAAATTGTTAAATTAGAATACGGAAGCAATTCATTTTTTTTTTTTTTTTTTTGAAGAAAATCAATTTCCTTTCTAAGTTCACAAAGGGCGCAACCCAATTTGAAAAGTCACTTCTCCTAAGCAAGCCAATGAAAATTTATAAAATACGATTTAGAAACCCCACCTGCTTCGTAGCGGCCCCTTACCATGGTAACCCTTAACTAATTGTCGCATAAATTGTTGCTTTAGTGGGTTTGAAAAATAAACAAATTAAGTTGTGACTTTTATTGTTTATTTTTTTTCAATTTAATTTAATTTCAGCTTTGAAATAACATTTCAATTTTTATTACTTTTCATATGAGTAAATATATTTAAACGCTATTAACATGAACATTTAACAAACCAATAAACGTTAAAATTGAAAACGAAAATTAATAGTAAAAGAGACACTACAAATCTAATTTTTACAAACACGCACATCGTGTCAACCAACCGTAAAAACATTAGGTCAGGCCTAATTATATTTCATTTACAATTGCAGGAAATGTTTTAAGTTGGAATAATAATTAAAAGTAATTGAAGTTAAGGACTGAACCCAATTACAAATAACTGCAATTGTGATGATGATCAACTTGCGGTACTGGGTTCTGACATAAGTTACGGAGTATGATTAGATTTACGTGAGCACCTGCCAACGATGGCTCTATCTCACGGTGGTCCAACCACGGGTGTGACATTAAGCGGCCAAACCAGCGCCCCTATGCGACCGCATAGGCACCACCGGAATAGCACCTATGCCATCCCATAGGTTGCAAATTAGGGTAGAGGTTTGCCAAGCCCCCGGCCCCACCCCTTGCTGAGGGGTTCGGAGCTACCTAATCTCCTTCTGTCAACAAATAATATTGACATCTTGCGTTCATTTGACGCTCTATCGGTCCTAAAGGACCTCCCCGCTTTGGGTATAAACCACAGCCACCACGTGCACCCCCGAAGGAGCCTCACCAACAACCAGTCTGGAACCGAAGTTCCAGGGGCTTAATGGTTCCCGTGGTACCAGTATATCTCGCTACTGGTCGAACATAGAAGTCCTACCTTCTTCCAGTTTCAGGCTCCTGACAAGTCTGAGGAACTGGTGCCCCTCTTTTCCCCCAGTGGCAATCCATCAAGGTGGCAGGGTTCGCCATGATGTTATATGCCCCCGGGGGGGAATAAGTTACGGATAGAGGGTCACAGTAGTATATTGTGACGATGGGCGCATTGAAAGGATCAGTTATTAGTCCATTGCTTACCGAGAGGTCTTCAAACGCTGGATTTGCTGAGTATGCGGTAGTAGTATGGGTAGCCAAAGAGCTGGAAATAGTGGACATTTTTACTTATTGTTACGCTCTCCTCTATGGGATTAACCTTGGCCGATCATACAACAGTAGAGCAGTCTCAAATGCAAAGGGGCGATAAAACTTACTCTTGGAACATGCTACAAAGTACGGAGTATATCAGTTCAAAAGTACCGAAAACTTGTCTATTATTACCCAGAATAACGCTAAATATAAGGGGCTGCCGAGGAAGCTTGCAAATAACTGTATAAGCTCACTGAAGTCTGTATGTTCTGCAAACTTAATCCATCCTATTCATACAATCTTGCGATCTTTTAATGGAACAGATTTCGGCTATGAGTAAAGATAATTGCCGGGTACATTGAGGACATACCGAGTAACTCTGCGAGAATTACGAGCTGGACAATCGCCGAGCACATACTCAAATATCTTATTATTTAAGACGCAGAATCTAAACTTGATAGTCTCGAAGTGCTAGATTTTAAATGGGTGGTATCTTAGACTCCGTAATTAGCCTGAACTCATTCTTATGTAGTATCACAACTCACAGTGATTTTCTACGAGACAGCGTAGTGAAAAGCTTTGCTCGCTTCAGACCGGCTGTATGTAGCTGTCCAGTGCCCAACAAATTCCGACTTAATCCAGGATCCAGTTTTATCAAAAATATAGCTAATGTTTATTTCAATGAAAGTTTCCGTGCTAAAGAATACACATTGGGCTTCTCTCTCTGCTAAGCAGGGCCCTGAGTGCTGACTGGCCATTCGGCATTATAAAGATTTTTATATCCTCAAGTTACGTATGTGTTGACTTTAAAGCTCGGCAATATGGGTATAAATTGCTAGTATTAAATACGCTGGGTTAAATCTGACAAGTGAATGTGGACGTACCGGTCAGCATTGAGAGAAAATATGTTGGCCTAAGATCTTACCTTAAACTGGCCATATTGGCTCATGCCATACTTGTACCGTGTTAAACACGAAGGAGATCCGTTTTGAACTGTGAAAGGCGGTGTTGAATAAGTGTTCCTCACATGCACGCGTTTTGATAATGTGAGGGCGAAACTAGAAGCTTTGATTGGCTGTAGTGTCAGCCCGATAAAAATAGTGCATGTTATGTGGTCACGTTAAATAATTCAGGGAATGCTGTTTTGCAAAATTGATTCATCTCAAGGGTATCACATTTGGGTATGACGTCACTGACCACCCTGTGAACCCTGTATTGTCACTGGTTGAACAGGGCACCCAGGTTCGCCCTTTAAGTAGACATCTAACCATAGAAGTAGTTATTCTCTATTGTCTTCTCTAGTCATTGATAAAAATCCAGACAGTTCCCATATTGGGTATGTTAAGGACCTCTGTTATTCAACCCCGCTGAAAGGCATTAAGACCAATCCCAATATGACCTTAATTATGACATTTCTGGAAATAAGGAATTAAACCGACCGAACCCCGGACTGGCTTTTGTGGATTTCTGGGCCCTGAATATTTAGAAGTAAAATTCTGCAGAACTTACTCTCAAGCCACATCTGCCTCTGTCCTTCTAAAACTTGGCAGGTCTCAAAGTAAATTCGAAGTATGTCTACATTAAGTTGGCGGTGTAGGTTCGGATGCCCTTTCCCGATTTGCACGGCTCTGGCGGTGACGGAAGAATTCAGAGTTAAGTCATTCTCTGTGTTTCCAGATCCGTTTAATTTTAAGAACAACTTTATTGTTTTTAAGTGAGAACTCGTGTGTAAGCAGGCAACTGAAAATTTGGAGAAGCCTACTTTTGTTTCTGTTCTTTTTGGAGCAAATATTCGACTTGCTTTATCATGTTAAGATTCGTCCATTTAATTTCAGTTTTAATATTTTTACAGTGGATTTCTTACGCTTGCTTGCCGGTTCATTTCTTCGAAAAATATTTTCAGTTTGTTAGCCGCTTTTTTAATTCTGTAGTTCGCGGCTGCTGAGTAGCAACATCTGTTACGTTCAAGTCATACCGCGTATATTTTTTTATTTGTGGAATCCTCTATTAAGAACATGTGTGAATGTATGCGAGCCTTGATATCTTATTTCAATTTCATTTAAGCGTTCGCCCACGAAACTGACAGGAATCTTAATTGTCGCATGTATTGAAAAATTGCTGGAGTTCTTAACTTAAGAGAGATGTCTGTCTGGCTGGTTGTTTGTTTTTATTTTAATTTTTTTTTGTTTGTTTTTTGATCTCATACAAGTCGATACGTACGACATCCGTACCAACCAGTATAAACTACAAACGGACATAAAGTCTCCATTTATAGCAAACATATGTTCATTAGGGGCATAACACTTTAAAATGTTTGGAATATATTTTTTTTTAATAATAATTACACCAGCACGTAATTAGTCCCTGTCCACATAGGCAATTTTATTCTGTTCCAAAATTGCTTTCGTGTCCACAGATTAAAATTCTGTTTCTGCAATTTTCATTTTTCTTGCTTTTCAAATTCAAGCTGCAAAGTGTGAATTTGAAAAACAAAAGAGTATTACAATAACAAGCAATTCTTTCCGTTCTTCAAAATGTCATGTGTGTACAGGGACCTAGGGGAAAGGCAAAGCGGTAAAAAGTTTTCGTTTCCTCTAATGAAAAATTCGAAAATCCTTCCTGCGATTTCAAATCCATTCAAATGCAAATGCGCCAGCCACATTTCTGAAATGAGATTCTTTCTTGACATGAGAAAGAAATACACATTTTATTTTTGTGTTAAAAAATGTTTCAATGAATAATGCCTGTAGCCTTTCAAGTATTCGGAAAGTTGTAAAATATCTTGACAATATTCAGTACAATTTTTTTATTAGAAAAAGTGAACCCACCTAATGTCTTGACATTCGTGACCAACGCGTTAACCCACCAGAAAATTTAATTTTTAATGTTTTTTTGTTTGTTTTGTTTTCAGTCCCATAACAACGAGGCGTATGTGTTTTTATTCCACGTACTGCATCCTTACGTCTGCATGTTTGTCTGCAAGTCTGCTGTCTTCAAGTATGATATTTTTGGTTTGATAAGTCATCTTAATTTGAAAATAATTTATCGTGAGCTTCGAGTGCATAGATGTATCAGCCAGTGTGAGCAAACAACCAGCAAGCAGTCAAGCATGCAAGTGTTTTCGTTTTCGTTTTTTATTTTGATATGTTAACAGGTAACAACACGCAGGTCAGGTTGTTAAATTTTTAACTTTGGCAGTGGTAAGACATACTGATGAGATCATTGTTGATCAGGTATGTTGAGTTTAACTTCAAAAATATGCACGAGCTGAAGAAATGAAGGTGTAAACAAATATAGAGTTTTTGAACGAATTTCCATTCATTCCTTATTTCAAAAGAGCGGTCTGAACGAAAAACGACACTGTGGACGGCGCATAACCGAAAACGGTTTGTCTGCCAATTCACCCTGTTGGAATATCAAATCAAGAATCAATATAAACAAATATTGTTTTTTGCACGAATTTTACGACAAACTTAACTCGAATTTAGGCGTAAAGAAATTTTATCGTTCCATGTTCTCTGTTGTAGACACTACCCAAAGCCTTTTCACACAATTTTACAGGTATTTAGATTTTTGTTGGATTTTTGGAAAGATCTATTGCTACTCGTTCTGAATGTCGTTTCCATCCGTATTTTGATCACACTTGTAACATATGTTTTACTTCAGTACTATAATACTTTCTTATTTTATTTGAATTTTTGACCAGTTAATTTGGACTAGTACTCAGGGGAGGGCTCTACTCATGCAATGCTTTGTGCTGGAACAAGGAAAATGGATTAAAGAATGGAGTACAGCGGGAGTAGTGTTTGCGGACATTCAACTTAAAACTCTTCCACATTGAAAATGGAAGGAAAGACCTTTTCAGGGAGTTTATTCCACATACGAACAGTACGGCTGAAGAACAAGTTTTCCCTGCACGGATGGGCCCTTATGAAGAACATGTTATACGTCCGGTCAGAAACGAGTTCCCTAATTTCATTGGAGCACATTCTGTTGTAGTAGCGATTAAACAATGACACACACGCCACATTGCGTCGATGTTCCAGTGAATCAATATACTTGGATACCTTACTGTCATCGGTAAACATATTCGCCCTCTCCTGTAGGCATGCGAGAAGCTTTGAAAGAGACTTTGAAGTACCGGAGCATATATGGAAGATTTATTCGATTTCCGGTCGGATATATATAGCTGGTGTAAATATTAAATAGATCAAATAGTATGAAATATATCTTACATCGTGCTTCTTTGGCGATCTAAAAAATGCGTTTACTCCAACGAACGTCCCACTAGATTATCATGCCAAGAACATCCAGAGCTTGTGATTGCTTAATACTAATAACACCCATAATTACAGCTGAAGCAACATAATCTGTCGCACGTCTGTGACTAAGTACCCAACATTGAGTCTTCTGTGCATTGAAATCGACCCTGTTTGCACGAACCCATTCAGAGAATATCTCCAGATCTCAGTTTAGTATATCGTTAATTTTGTGCTTGGTGTCTCCAAGTTGCGAGAAGGTTTGGTCTACCACTGAACGAGAACGAAAAGTAAATGCTGCCATGATCTGCAAAACAATAAAAAGGACTGGAAGTACCACATAGAAGATCATTTAGAAAAGTAAGAAATAGTGCGGGCGAAAGCACGGAGCCTTGCGGTACCTCTTGAACTCGTTTGATGAAACCCCATCTGTAACAACTCTTATAATAATGGGATCCCTGAGAAAGCTTGCTATGGATTGAGCAAACTCCTTCTTTTGACGCCTTACTCCATCTAAGAGTGTTGAAGGGGTCTTAGTGTCGTAAACAGGCGGATGATCGCATTAAATTTTCTCATCGGTAAATCTTAACATACATATGTTAGTATGCATGTATGTGTGAAATTCAGTAGTTTCTTAAATTTTCCAACAACAAAATCCACTTTTCTTTTGAACATTTGAGTATTAAATATGCGAGCAACAACCTATTGCATTGTACCTGTGCAGCTTATAAACTCAGTTGAATATGTCATCAACTCGCAAACTCCTTAACCAGCAGCCAACTTGTTTCGATTCATTGTCTTACGTTTAGCTTTTTAAGGCCTTGAACGATAAAACTCTCACTAGCCAAATAATAAAAGATAAAAAAAACAACTTCACAAATGACGCAATAAACTTCAGGTTTTTATTCGTTGATATCGCTAAACTGATTGGCAAATAATTGACAAGCATATCAGCAGTAATTCGCAAGTATTTGAAGAAATAAAGCTCCTGCGCTTGTTTTGTTTTATGTGCAGTGACTTTGCAGTCTGCGATGTGGTAGGTCTGGAATTTTTGATGCAATCGTGCATCATTTAAAATAATTTTTTGCCTTTCATTGCAGGTGGAGAAATAATATGTTTATGCCATTTATTTTCCCAGCACATAAAAGGCATCATTTACAAGGGCCGGGGGCAAAATAATCTTGTCCCTCTGTATTATATGGCACCTGGATGTGTTGCACAACTAGCTCAGGTTGGAAAGACAGATCGGTGGTGACCTTAATCTTTATCCAAGCCAAAGGACCAGAAGCAATTATTATATTATATTTAACAAAAAACGATATGCCCACTTTACTTATATGAACACATTATTCTAGGGGAAGTATATATTTCTCCCAGTTGCCCTACGCGCAACCATGGTCATTTTACTTCCCATTTTACCCCTTTTCATACATCGTTGTAATGAATTGGCCTACAAAAATATTTGCCATACAATTCTACTATAAGTCTTCTAAGACAACAGGTGTCAAAATTCAGCCTGAACGCCAGAAATAAGTCAAAACTTAAAAATGTATTGAAGGGTTAATTTCATACCCGATTGCTACTAAAATATCCCACAAACCAGGATTTTATGAGGCTAGTTTGTATTGAAAATATGTCCTTCGTAAAAATTAACTATAAGTCACTATACAAAAGAAAGCTGTTAGATGGGATCTAAATATGGCCTTTATTTCCGATGAGCATAACAGGGCTGCTCCAAGGGAAATTAGGGGCGCGTTCTCTATGACATCCATGACACATGTTATCAACTTTGGCGTTCATAAGTTCTTCGACAGGATGTGATACAAAAAAAGAAGTTTAATTGGCTCGACATCTGTTGCTATTTCAATTGGAAGTTCACTTAAACACGGTTTCTCTAAACCATCCCGTTCGTATGAGGGAAATATTTTGACTACTTGTGTCTAAAATTTTAAGCATTAAAGGCTAATCTCTAGTACGTCGAAGTTTATTAAATTAAATTTCCGAACAGAAGCGGTACAGTCGTTGCGAACTCCTTTAAACGTTTATAAAGTATTAGTCTCACATATACGAGTATGTTTTTATGCGAATAAATATAACTGGTAAAAAAATTACACCGCTGCACAGCGAACGGTCCCCATAGTAAAACTGGAAAAAAATCGAAGGAGTTATGGTAGCTTATTGAAATTTTTGCCACATATCTCTCTTGGCCCACTATTTTCAAAAATGAATTTTTAGAAATCCTTTTATTTTTCCGGTGCGGGGACAATTAAATACCCAAAATTACCCCATTTTAGTAATTATAATTTTTTTTGATTTTAATCTATCATTAAAATAATACAGCGCTGGTTTGAAAACTAATTATAATTTTATTTTACTCCGTACAATATTTTAATTATGTTGCTTCTTAAAGCTTTAGTAACGAATTCGAAAGGCAGCAGGAGTAATACAATATAAGCTAGCTCTTCAAATCCATTATGCAACTCTGTTACCAAATCTATTCCATATTTTCGTACCATGAGTGTCGAATTGGACTGATAAATCTTAACAAGATAGTCGCTCGATGAAACTTCGGAAGATTAAGTGTCTTTTGATAATAAACTTTATTAAAATTATATTTTTTATGTTTTGGGAAAAATTTTGGAATAAAAATGGAGGAGATGGTGCCGATGTTAGAAGCGAATTTAGAATTCCTACAACAACAGCCCACAGAAAGTGGACGCAAAAGACGAAAGGAGGAAAATCGCCTAAGGATCGCCTAAAAAGAGCGGTCAGATTAACAATGCAATTTCAAACAAAAAATATCACCTAACCAATCTGAATGGCGTGAGAAGCATTAGAAGACCTTGCTAATAAACCGACTTGCTTCTTCTAATGTCAAATGTTATGTTTTCGAACACATATTCAAATCTGATTTCGTTGATCTGAAATCGTTAAGAAATTGAAAGAGAAAAATAAACAAATTAAAAAACATTATTTTTTATTTTTACTATGAGTTTGGTATTAAAAATACATTCGATGTTTGTGTTATTTCTCTTCGCCAAGAGGATAAAGTTAAGGCTACAAGGCTACGAGTATCATTGCTATGTAAATTATAATTCAACAAACAAATAAAAGATTTTTTAAAACATGGCCACATTGTACTGTTCTGTTCGTCGAACGCCGGCGAAAGAAATAGAAATAACTCTAACTCAAAGTTCGCCGCGTATGACGAATTTCGACCGACGTCATAATTGTGTGCATTTTGCTATACACAAGTGTGTTCTATTTTTGGCGACGAATATTCGCGGCGAAAAATTCGTCGTTCGTCCCAGTTGTGTTCCCAGCATAAATTCTTTTGTCAAAAGTGCACTGAATTCTCAATCCGGGTAGAGAGAGAACTTTGGTTTTTTTTAAATTTTTTTCTTTTTATGTTTTTTGTGTAAATTTACAAGTTATTTGGAATTTATGGCGACACTTTTTAAAGATAAAATGCTTTTTTTTTTTGTTTTATATTGGCTTGACACACATTACGCACAATTATTTTGATGTGTCTGCAAATACTAAAAATGTTTGTTTTAACTTGTTTGAGTTTTGTTATCTAAAGTAGTTTTAGTCAGTCGCCTGCATAATATTGACTGAACGCTGCTGCATTTGCCAAATCGATTAACTCTATTTTTGGATTTTTTTGTACAGGGTGTCCGCCGGAAAGGAACACTACTTTGTTTTGCCGCCATTTTGGTAAACATTAGTCTTGACAGTTCGTTTTTAATCGTTAAAACATTTTATCAAAATCAATCATCGATTACTGTTACGTGACATTTTTGGGAGACACAACGTGCCAACAAGACGCACTATTTATCGTGTAGTGAATGATTTCGCAGAAAGAGGGACTGTAGCTGATAGGCCCAAGCATGGACCACAACATACTGCAAGATCGGCTGAAAACATTACTGCTGTTCAAGAAAGTGTTCAAAACAATCCATCAACCTCAATTCGACACCGTGCACAGGAGCTTGGTCTTCAAAAAATAACTTTGGCCACAATTTTGCACAAAGATTTGCATTTCTTTCCATTTAAGATTCAGTTCACACAAGAGCTTCATCCAGAAGACCATTTACGCCGCCTTACATATATCAATAACTTGCCCATGACAATCCCGATTTTCATGAAAAATCATAATGAGTGACGAACACATTTTCATTTGAATGGATACGTGAATAAACAGAATAGTCGGTTCTGGGCAATGGAAAACCCTTAAATTACTCATCAGTCACCTTTGCATCCATTAAATGTGATAGTCTCATGTGAAATTTGGTCAGGAGGAATCAGTGGACCTTACTTCTTTGAAACTGAAAACGATATCGTGATATAATTGAAAACTTTTTAACGCCACAACTGAATGCTTTGGGCTTGACTAACATGTGGTTTCAACAAGACGGTGGGTGCCACATGGCATACAGTCAGGATTACAATGGAATTACTGCGAGACCTCTTTCCACAACAAGTTATTTCAAGGAATGGTGATGTTGATTGGCCTCCACGGTCGCCTGAAGTAAACCTGAAACGCTGGAGCAACTAAAACAAAATATTCTTTCTGATATTAATAAAATACCGCGTGAAATGTATGATTACATAATGAAAAATGTGTTCAAAAGGGGTCGCATTAGTTAGGCTAACAGAGGCGGACATTTATCTGATATTGTATTCCCTACAGAATTGCCGACATTAAATAAAACACTTATCAATAAACGATCCATTCTCTTTCAGTTAATCAAAAATTATAAACAAACAAAGTAGTATACCTTCCCGGCGGACACCCTGTAGATGTTCATTTTATGAGTCTTAAAAGTGAATATTTACCCCGTTATCCAGCTCTTGTAAGAGCAAAACACCTACGATAATCAAAATAGATATTTAAAGCGTGTTATGCGAGCAGGAGGCAATCAATAATCGTATACTCGTATTTGTAAAAGATGCAGCGCCAATACGCTACCGTTTCTACTGCAAACAAACAAGCAATGCTTTGCTGGGAAACTCTTCAAAACATTTTTTTCTCTTTAATTTTGTAGTCTTATCGAGTAGTAATTTTGCATTTTTCACAAATTTTGAATTTGTAGTGAAAGGTGATTTAAACTAAAATATTTTTTAACAATAAAAAACACTATTCTCAAAAATGTTCTACCTTTCAACCCAATAAACGTGATGAAAAAAACGTGGCAGCAAATTATTACAAAGCCAAAGTCGCTTCTCCGGTTACTACGTTTCATGCAATAGAAATTTGCGAAAGAAAACATATACTCGTTTATTCATTAGATCGGCAGTGATGTAATTATAAGCGAATACATTGTTGCAATAGGATGGGTTGATAATGTTCGTTTAATTAAAGCAAAAACTAAATTATATTAAGGAAATTCTTGTTACTCGTAGAGATAAAAATTCTGTATTTCAGATAAATGTTTGTTTTAAATTAAAATTTATTAACACATGTCCAAATGTATCTGCTGTCTAATTAATGTCGTTCTTTGTAATCTCTAAACGAATATTTGCCAATTCTGCTCTTAATTTTAATAAAAACAATACGATGAAATTGATAAATATTAAATAATCAAGACAATTAAATGACGCCGTTGCTCTCATTAAAAAAACATGTCTTACTGCTGCATTTTGGCTGTGCCGAATCTTGATTACCCACCCCTCAACGCAGAGGGGGAAATTAAAAGACCATAAACAGTTTTTTTTATTAGAAAGAAACCATTTATTTAAGTCAATGTTCAATATTTTGTTTTCTTTTGATTTTAAGTATTTTTTGATTTCTTGGTGATATTTAAATTGTTTTGGGGGATTTTTGATCAACAAACTTTTCTGGACTATATCTACACTCAACGAAAAAATTGGTTTGAGGTTATCACAATCTGAGAGCGACATATAATGATTGCGTTACATATATCCCCCTAGAAATCGTTTAAATATCAAAAGCTTTCCTTAAAAAAATGCTTAACCATTTTAAGCTTTCACTTGTGTCAGACGGATCACATTACCTTATCTACCATATCGAAAGGGTGGTCCAACCAAAACGCACGATGTTCAATAAAACAAAAAGTTTTCGGAGAATTATCTCAATATTTTTTTATTATGATATCAGGATTAATGACAATTATCTGAGAAACCAAATATCGGACAATTGATCGCCACGACTTCGGTGGCATACCACTATCCGATGGTCGATATTTTCAATGACACTGAGACATTAATTTAGGTTCAATATCGTTAATGTTCGGCACATCTCATCCTTTGGCTCTTGAACAGTTCTCTACATATTAACGTACACTTTTTCTTTCAAATATTCCCAAAGAGAGAAGTCCAACGGTGTCAAAACAAATGATCGTGACGGCCAATTAACATCGCCATGACGTGAGATAACACGGCCATTGTTTTTCTTGCGCTAACAATCCAATGTTTCGTTGACTGTGTGGCAAGTAGCACTATTCTGTTGGTCCACATATCGTCCAGGTCCATATCCTTTTCTGCCCACAAGAACTCCGTTATCTTCTCACGATAGCGAACACCATTCACGGTAACTGCTTAGCCGACCTCATTTTCGAAGAAGTATGGTCCGAAGACGCCGCCAAACCATAAACCGCACCAAGCAGTCACTCTTTGTGGATGCATTGGCATTTCAACAATCACTCGTTGATTCTCATTTGCCCAAATGCGGCAATTGTGCTGAGGTGAAAGTGAGCTTCCACGCTGAAGATGATTTTCTTTGTAGAGTCACCATTTACTTCTGTCTCTTCAACCAATCATTCGGTGTATTGACGACGCTTGAAATGGTCAGTAGGCTTCAGCTCTTGAGTCAGTTGAACCTTGTAAGCGGGTAAATTAAAATCTTTATTCAAAATTCGCATCAGTGATGTTCGTGAGATATTCAGTTGTTGGGCACGACGACGGGCCAATGTTTTCCGTAGAACGAACTGAGCGAGCATGCACAGGTGTTTTAACATTTCCTACACACCCGGATTGCTGATGTTTTTGTACAATTCTCCCGATTGTCAACACATTTGGTGGATTATGCTGATCAAAAAAATTACAAAGTACATGAAACGCATTTTTGCAAAGAACTTGACGTTAAGGTGTGACTCATAATTAACATCGAGCATTATGGTTGGACCACCCTGTATTAAAATGCAGAACAAGCATGGATCGAGTGGGGAAGTTACGATTAAAAGGACACGTTTTACGGAATAAATAATCACCGAAATTTCCCAGGACATGGGCCAGACCCAGAATACGTGCAAATAAATATCGTACGAATTAAAAATAAAATGGCGAACTTGTATGTGAATATATACCCCACCTGTGCTCAAGAATATTACAATAACTTTTATTGATATCAAAATAAATTCAGGATACCATCAGGACTTTATTTTTCTAATTTCACATTCGAAACCAGAAGTCTGGTGGGGTTTATATAAAATAAATTTTTATATTTGTGCGGACCTAAACTTCTTTATGTACAAGTCTTGGACGTTCTTCTAGGAACCCCCTGTTTGTTAAAGACTCTCAGACATGATTCCGTCATTAAAATGCAAGATGCGATAAAAAAATATCATAAACACTTTGTCATTGGAAATTGTTGGGCAAAAAAAAATAATAATAAAAATACATTGTAACATTGTGACCAATGTTGCCAGTTTAGCATTTATTTTTGCCAAAGCGAATAAAAATTTTGTTCATAAAATTGGCTTTCGTGTGATTAATTTTATAAATTGTGTTTTATTCTTAATTTGGATGTACAACGTAGAAAAGTATTTTCTGGAAACAATCAGTGTCGGTTGTTCGTTGGCAACATGCAAATTTGACAACTTGTATTTGTTGTGCCTGTATATTTTTTTCCATATGTTATCTCTATATGTTGTCTTCACGCGCAATATTTATTTCCGAACATAAACAATATGATTATACGTATCCTCTATTGGACACTCCATAGTCTTAAAAAAGATTAAATATTTCATGTTGTTAACTTATTAATAATTCTTGTATAAAACTTCGCAAACTTGGCTGTTAAGTTCTTGAAGCAAAAGGCAAATGTCAAAGGATTGACAATCAAATTTGACAGTTAATGTCAATATTATATCTTGAAAATAAATGTGAACGTTCACTTCGTAATAAATGTACGTGCAAATAAATGTTCCGGCGGTCCACACGCGAACACGTGATGTTAGTATATAGAATTTGACAGATGAGAACATAATTATTTTCAAGTTTATTGCGCGTGGAGACCCTCTCCCCTCTCCCCACCGTGATAGTTAATGTGGCATTAAGTAGCAGGCCAACGAACATTTTGTAGGACAACACTGAAAATTATTTATTTTTTTTAATAATGGAATTTTAAAAATTTAAACCCCAGTCCAATAAGACCTACAAATGCCAATTGAATGAAGTATTTGCCGGAGTTTTGAAAACTGGAAAATTAATCTATTTAACGAAACCAGAGAGTAGTTCTTATGGTTGGGGTACGAACTAGAAGCTCTTTTAACGCTTTCTAAATAAAATTCTTTTTATTTTTTCTTGTGTCTTCTTGTCTTTATAACTCCAAAATGGTTGGCCTTACGTAATAAATACTTAAAGATGGTTTAGACGATACAACTTGACGTACGTAAAACTTGAGAGTAAATAATAACAAAACTCATCCATGTTTTAAAAATGAGAGTAAGAATCTTACGACTGATTTTTCTGCATTTACACTATTCGTATTGACCAAAATTATAGTACAATGAAAACAGCTGTTGCTACAAAAGTCTCCAATAGTGCACATAAAATAATCATAAAAACACACATATCGATAAATACACCTCCATTTGTAATATAATATATTGCCAAACATAATGTAAAAATGTAATGAAGAGTATCATTCAGTACATTAATGGCTGTCTTTAGTTGATTTTTTTGTTACCAGAAAATTACATCCATGACTTAAGAGGGAGGGTATGATGGTTTTCTAAAAAAATTTCAAAAACAAAGAGAGGCTTATTTCCTTCAATGTCCTTCCGATCATGACATATTATGTTTAGACGATATCATTCGTGTTCTTCTATACAGCAATTTGACATGTTGTAAGGCTGGTGTAATCATGTAAACCACCCTTTAGGAATATATTTCAGCTTTATATTTTATATGTTTTCCTAAACGTTCATATTCCGATAGGCATTCATTTTCTTGGTAATTTCGACAGCCTACTTTATTTCAATAACAATCTAATGACACATTAACTATTTCGCCGACTGAACATTATTCCATTAACTTCTCCTGGCAACACTGTAGTCGACTTTTAGCTGTTGCCACTACTTGAGACTGCAATAGATAAACAATCATCATTCAGTTTATAAGCGAATGTCGCTAAAACACGTTTCAAGTAAAAATAATACCGGAGCAAATTAGAGTTAGAAAAAAAATATTTCGTCAATTATACGGAGAAGTGAATTTTATTTTCAATCAACTTACTTTGTTGCCTAAATATACGTTTATTGTATGTTGTTTGCTGCTGCTGCTGCCGCATAGAAAACATGACATCAACTTTTAAAATTAATGGTCAACTGTACACAGGTAAAAAGTTAAAACCAGCTAATTTATGATAATTATTATTTTTTTTTAATTTCAATCTCGTATTTGATTGGATCTGTGTGTGTGTGTGTAGTTAATTTGGCTACATTGCCGGCCGATATCACCTTGAACACCTTCATAAGGGAACATGCGCAACTTACAGCCACTAAATTTATGTGTTTGGAAGGCGGCTGTGGAGCCTGTGTGGTCGTTGTTAAAGGAAAACATCCCGCTACTGGTGAATTGAAAACATGGGCAGTCAATTCGGTAATATTCGTAATTTCGTGAACCGACAAAACAAAAAATTTCCAATTTTTATTCTTAGTGCTTGACATTGTTAAATACCTGCGCTGATTGGGAGATCATAACTAACGAGGGTATTGGAAATAAACGCAATGGCTACCATCCCATACAAAAGCGTATGGCCAAAATGAATGGCTCGCAGTGCGGATACTGTACTTCGGGTTTTGTTATGAATATGTATGGATTGCTTGAGTCCAAGGGAGGCAAAGTGACCATGACAGAGGTGGAAAACTCGTTTGGAGGCAATATTTGTCGCTGCACTGGCTATAGGCCGATACTGGATGCCATGAAATCTTTTGCTGTTGACAGCAATATACAAGTCCCAGCTGAATGCCGAGATATTGAAGATTTGTCGCCTAAGAAATGCCCAAAAACGGGACAATTATGTGCAGGAACATGTCACAAGCCGCCACAATCTTTGCGCTATGACGATGGCTGTGAATGGCATTGGCCTAAAAATCTAACCGAACTTTTTGGCGTCCTTTCGAATATCAACGCCAATGATGAGTACATGCTGGTGGCTGGCAACACTGCTCATGGCGTCTTTAGGCGTTCGCAAAATATAAAACAATTCATTGACGTAAATGCAATTGGTGATTTAAAACAGCACGAACTCACCAATGAAAAATTGAAATTAGGTGGCAATCTTAGTCTCACCGAAGCAATGGATATTTTTAAAGAGGCCGCCAAAAAACCGGGCTTTGAATATTGTGAACACTTGTGGAGTCATTTCGATTTAATAGCCAATGTGCCAGTCAGAAATGTAAGTAAATATTTTTTTTCTAAATTCATTTCCAAATATTTCGAATTAGAACTTTTTTCGATTAATCCCATCACACAAAAGCCATTCAAACAATGTTTTTCTAATTGCTTAATTGAGCATAGCCGCCGTGTAATTAGTTGTATTGTGTGAATATTTAAAACGAGTTCATTGTTTTCTTCACATAACAAGAGTTAAACAAATGCAAATTTAATTTTACTATTCAGCGATGATATTTAAGCGTCATTCACACTATTCGATCGAGTAAACCGAATTCAAATAAAATGAGAATGTATTAGAGTGTGAATGCAATATGTAATTAGACTGTAAAATTATACGGATGGCAATTCAACATTCGCATGGCTCTCATTATTTTTAGAAAAGTTTCCAAACGCTTAGACTTTTCATTTTATCAGTGGACGGAGGAAATACCAAAAGCAGCTGTTGACCAGCTGCCGCCGGAGCGCTGCCACACATTTATTTTTATTTCAGCTTGAACCGGCACAACCCCGGCGGCTGTGCTTATCGATTCTCAATGTAATTTGTTCACTCTAATACTGAATATGTTTGTACTTTTTTACTACGTCATCTTGCTATTTCTTTAAAAAAAATGTCTATCAAAAACCTGAGCCGCTGGTCATTTTAAAGAGCCACCGCCGCCGCCACACATGCGATAAAGCTCAGCCATTGCCGACGAAAGTATCATATCGGCTTCTCCGAAACGAATACGTCTTTTTCAATTTTATTTTATTTATGATAGTTTAGACACACAATGCAATGAGAGTATTTTCTTTAGACCATTTGACATTTATACATTTGAACTCGTACATAAATCGATTTTCAGAATGGCACTTTGGCTGGGAATATTGCAATAAAGAAACAGTATCCAGACTTCCAGTCGGATATTTTCATAACTTTTGAAGCCTTAGATGCACAAGTTGTGGTCAACTTGGACTCGAAAAAGCAGTCCACAATGTCCCTAGCCGCTTTTCTTAAGGACAATACACCGAAAATGGTTATTTATGCCTTTGAAATAAAAGCCTATCCGAAGGAAAAATTTTTATTTAGATCCTACAAGGTAAGCTCTCAAGTTCATTTGCCGCCTAAATTATTAAGCAGTTCATGCCTCCGTAGATCATGCCTCGTGCCCAAAATGCGCATGCTTATGTTAATGCTGCCTTTCTATTTGATGTTGAGAAATCGGGTAAAGTTAATAATGCTCGCATTTGCTTTGGGGGCATCTCAGCAGATTTCGTTCATGCTGTAAACGTTGAACAGATTTTCAAAGGCCAAATATTTCATGATAAGGCTGTTGTGCAGAAGGTATTTGCGGATTTACCAAATGTTTTGCACCCTCATGACGTTCTGCCTGATCCTTCTCCAGAATATCGCCGGAAACTGGCTTGTGGCCTTCTGTTAAAATGCCTTCTTGATATTTCACCTGCTGATAAAGTAAAACCAGAATTCAAAAGTGGAGGCCCGATATTAAAACGCGACCTTTCGTCGGGTTCGCAAACCTTTGAGACTCAGAAGAAGAACTACCCTATCACAGAGCCTTTACAAAAAATTGAAGGTAATTGTTTGTTTTTAAATCACCGTATGCTGGGTAAAAATCAATATTCTTTTCCAAACAGGTTTGATTCAGTGTTCCGGCGAAGCTACGTATATGAACGATATTTTGACACCTGAAAACTCTGTCCATTGTGCCTTTGTAAATGCCACCAAGGTAGGTGCCTCCATTGAACAAATCGATGCTTCCGAAGCCTTGAAGACACCTGGTGTTATTGCATTTTATTCAGCCAAAGATATTCCTGGCTCCAATTCGTTCGTTGACCCTGGTTTGGGGTATGAAATTGAGGAATTGTTTACGGCAGAAACGGTACGTTATTATGACCAACCTCTCGGCATGATTGTGGCCCTTACAAGCGATATTGCGAATAGAGCCGCTTCGAAGGTTAACGTAATTTATTCGAAAGGAAGTGACTTGGTCATGCCAACTCTGGCAGATGTTTTGGCTAACAAGAGAATGGACCGGGTGCATAAAGTGTCTCCTTCCAAAGTGAAACACCTCAAGCTTACTGATAAAGCTGATATAGTTGGCAAGGGTATATTTGAGATGGGTTTGCAGTATCACTTTACAATGGAACCACAAACTTGTGTAACAGTGCCCTTCGAAGGAGGTTTACAGGTTTGGTCCAGCACTCAGTGGATGGATCATACGCAAAGTGCAATTGCGAAAATGTTACAAATAAAAGTTGCTGATGTCCAAATGAGAGTCAGACGTTTGGGTGGTGCTTATGGTGCTAAGATCACAAGGGGCAACTCGGTTGCCTGTGCAGCTTCTTTGGCCGCACAAAAACTGAATCGTCCAGCACGTTTTGTGCAAACCATCGAATCAATGATGAATTCTAACGGAAAGCGTTGGGGCTGCCGTTCGGATTATGAATTTCATATAAAATCTAATGGCAAAATTGTCGGCTTGAAAAATATATTTTATGAAGATGGCGGCTGCACCTTGAATGAAAATCCCGTGGAGGACCTTTCAACAGCAACCGCAAGAAATTGTTATGCCTTTACCGCAGACAATTACGAATTAGAAGGAAATGCTGTTATAACTGATGCCACAAGTGCTACTTGGTGTCGTGCACCGGGTTCTGTGGAAGGTATTTTCATACTCTTAGTCCTTTTTCAAAGAATCCATTTGACAGATTAAAATCGTTTTTCTTCTTCTTCTTTTTTGAAGGCATTGCCATGATTGAGAATATAATGGAACATATTGCTTTTGAGGCTAATGTGGATCCCGCGGATGCTCGGCTCGTCAATTTAAAGCCAGGCAATAAAATGAATGAATTGTTGCCACGCTTTCTGAAATCGACGGAATACCGAAAACGTCGCCAGGAAATCGACTCATTTAATGAGAAAAACCGTTGGATTAAAAAAGGTTTGGGCTTAGCAATCGCTGAGTATCCTCTCTCGTATTTTGGTCAGTACCCGGCAACTGTTTCTATTTATCATACTGATGGCTCGGTTGTTATTTCTCATGGCGGCATTGAAATGGGCCAAGGTAAAAGAACTTTCAACGCCACGCATTATCATACCCTTCCCCAAAGGTTTCATTCATAAATTGTAGGTAGGGATGTCTAATAAACTTTGTCAGTTTGTCCGAATTTTTAAAGCAGCTTTCTGAAGGCCCTAGCCAACTTAGAAGCTTGAAAGTTGTACGACTCGATCAACGCGTTTGTCGAGTTTTCAAATTGAAATCACAAAGAATAATTTGAATGGATTTTTTCGCGTATTTTCACTCCTACGGAAAATTTACAATAAATCCAAATTTTTGATAAATCCGAAATTTAATCACAAAAAAATAATCAAAATCCAAAATTCACCAATTTACACAAATAAAAAATTAAATTTCACAACACATCGGTAATTCGCCAAAAATTAAAAAGAATTCACCAAAAAGTTCAAAAATCGTAAAATCCTTATTTTTTACCATAAATGGATATTAAACTGAAAAATCATAAAAAGAAATTTAAATATCGCCAAAATTTTGGAATTCACCAAGAAACCGAAAATTTGCTACAGAACCAAAATTTAAAAAAAAAACTTTTTACCCAGTTTCTATATTGAAAGCCAGTGACTCGTCTAAACAATTTGTATAGAAATCCACCTCAAAGTAGGTGTTTTACATAAATTTTGTGCAAGTGTCAAGTCGCTCGATTGGAACTTGGAAGCAGGCTAAATTGATAATAACATTTTTTTTAAGAATGGCGTAATTAAAAAAAAAATCAACCAAAAATCGAACTTCACTATACACAAAAATTTCACCAAGAAGTCAAAATTCCAAAAAATTCCAACATTTTATCGAAAATTTCGATATTTTACCAAAATATGAAGTTATAAATGAATTTAAAATTCACCAACAAATTTAAAAGTCGTACTAAAAATCAAAATAAGACTAAATAATCACAAAAACTAGAAAAATGCAAAAAAACATTTTCGCAAAGTAACCTTCAAATCGAATTTCACTAAAAGTCTCACTAAAAATCGACAAAAAAAAGTTGGTAAAAGCTAGAACAAGAACAACTCGAAATATCATCGGAAATTAGGAATTCACCTAGAAGTTTAAAACTCACAAACGTATCTGGATACGGGAAAAATTAGCAATTAACACAGAATTTCACCACAAAGTGCTAAAATATTTTAAGTTTCACAATGTCGAAGTTTTACCGAAAAATCGATCATGACTTAAGAAAGTCGAAATTATAATAAACTGTGATATTTTACTACAATTCGGAAATTCAACGGAAAATAGACAACAAGTTTCAAAATCACAAAAAAAAATCACTAGAACGAACTATTGCCGCTAATATCCGAAATTAAGCCGAAAAATTATAAAAAACCCTTAATACCACGAGAAATCGGGATTTAATTACAAATTCAAAAATCTGCTAAAAAATTTGAAAATCGCTAAAATAAGTTAAAGTTCCAAAATATCGAAATTTCGGAAAAACTAACCTTAAACAAACATCACCATAGCGGCAAATTTCACCAAAACTTATAAATATTACCGAAATATCGAAATCTCACTGCAAATTCTTAGTTTTAATATGAAGATTGGATATTTCACCAAAAAAGCAGCAAAAATTTAAACTTTTCAATAAGTCCAAAATTCACCCAGATATCGATAATAATAAAACCGAAATTTCACATAAATATAAATCAGGTAATAGAATTACAACAAATATTGAATATTTATCAAAAATTTTAAGTTTCACTGAAACCCCCAATTCCGTTGATACCTAAAATTCACCAAAAAATCAAGAGCTTAACGAAAATTCGTAGCATCAGGGAAAAAAGACATCAACAAATTAAGACATTCAAAATTGCAAAAAAAATCTCGTCTATTAACTGATTAAAAATGCTTATAATACAACAAAAGGAGAGATAAAATATGACGAGTAAGCGGGAGATCTATATTAAAATTCATGCTTTGGTGAAGGGTATATGAGATTCGGCTCAACCGATAAACGAGTAAATAACTCTCCTACTTTTCTTATTTTACTATTTGTTCGTTCTGTTTTTCAGGTATAAATACAAAAGTAGCACAGGTTGCCGCCTATGAGTTGGGCATTCCAGTCGATCAAGTAAAAATCGAAGCCAGTGATACCGTGAATGGGGCAAATTCCTTGGTTACTGGTGGAAGTGTAGGCAGCGAGACGGTCTGTTTTGCGGTACGCAAAACTTGCAAAATTTTAAATGATCGCTTGAAACCGGTGAAGGATTCTTTAAAAAATAACGCTTCTTGGATGGAGATTGTCCAAACCGCTTGGGCAAAGAATATTAATCTAATTGCCAGCGACTATTTTAAGAAGGGCGATCTGCAGGATTACAATATTCACGGTTTATCTCTTACCGAAGTGGAAGTTGATGTGTTGACGGGCAACCTCTTGGTCAAACGCGTCGATATCTTAGATGATGTTGGTGAAAGCTTAAATCCATACATTGACATTGGACAAATAGAAGGAGCATTTATTATGTGCCTGGGATATTGGCTGACAGAGCAGTTGGTTTATGATCGCACAACTGGCCAAATATTGACTAATCGCACATGGAATTATAAACCACCCGGCGCTAAGGATATTCCTATTGACTTTCGAATTGAGCTTTTGCCTGGAAATCCCAATCCAGCTGGTTTCCTACGTTCGAAAGCAACGGGTGAACCTCCTAGTAGCTTGGCAGTCAGCTCAATATTTGCCGTCGAACATGCCTTGCATTCAGCTCGCAAAGACGCCGGCCTGAAGAGGGAATGGGTACGATTCGGAGCACCAACAACTCCTGAACATTTTGTACTCAACGCTGGCAATGATGTGTCATCTTTTTCATTAGAATAAGTTTTTTTTATATATATATTTTGTTGTAATTTTGTACAATCGTATAAAGATCTTATTTATTAGTCTCTATAGAAGGGTGCTGGGTAAAACTAAAGTGGATTCTTAATTTGAAGAAGGTTGATGTACGAAATGTTAATATTTTATGCAAAACTGTTGCGAACTGCGAGCCCACCGGGTCTAAAAAAGACCCCACCGTGTCTAAAAGTTGTAGACATCCTACTCATCTATACTTTAAACCACTTATCCGGTCATGCCACTATCCACTATCGGCAATGAGTTTACATACATTTTGCATGCAACGCGTACAAGCCGCCTGATTGCGAACCACAATGACGTCAGAATATAGTCAATATTATCTTTCTTTGTTTCTCTGGCGATCTTGTCATTGTGGTCAAATTTCCAAGTTGTAGCCTTAACAAATTTGTAAATATATTAAAATAGTTTAACGATTTTTTTGGTCCCGTTGGCAGTCACATCACTATAATTTGTCGTTTTTTCTTTTGATGGGGCTAATCATAGCAATTCCAATTATAATTGAGCTGTTACTGTTAGCCTGTCGCATCGTTGATTGGTGTTTTTTTTCGAAACTTTGAAGAAGTATAAATAGATCTGACTTCAGCAAGACCAGCTGGCACACACTTTCATTAACTCCACTTAATTTGAGAATTTTGTCCATTGACATACGCGAATTTCAAGCAGTTTTTCAAATTATTTGCTTTTGTCGAAGAGTTGAAAGTGAAGAAAATGTAGATTTCGGTCTGTAATTTCCGTAATATTTCTTTCCGACGCTACAGTTTATTCTGGATCCTTATAGGTAGGAATTTAGGAAATCCAATTTGACGACACTTGATCAGCGCCATCTGCAACATTTTGATATTATCGGTTCACAAGTTACCGAGATATAGATATTTTCACTAAACTTTAATCACACAGTTCGAAAACATACCTATTATAATATGATATCATATATTGCAAATCATTGTCTTCTTGCTTAATACAGGGTGTCCGCCGGGAAGGTATACTACTTTGTTTTGCCGCCATTTTGGTAAACATTGGTAACATTGGCAGTTCATATTTGACAGTCGTGAAGTGGAGGCGTGGCAAATTTATTATGGAAACATATTCGGTAAACCAACGTGTTTTAATCGTTAAAACTTTTTATCAAAATCAATCATCGATCACTGTGACGATGAGAAAGTTACGTGCAATTTTTGTGGAGAAACAACGTGCCAACAAAACGCACTATTTGTCGTGTAGTGAATGATTTCGAAGAAAGAGAGACTGTAGCTGATAGGCCCAAGCATGGACCACAGCGCATTGCAAGATCGGCTGAAAACATTACTGCTGTTCAAGAAAGTGTTCAAAACAATCCATCAACCTCAATTCGACACCGTGCTCAGGAGCTTGGTCTTCCAAGAACAACTTTGGCCACAATTTTGCACAAAGATTTGCATTTGTTACGCTGCCATATATATACCAATAGGATGCTACAGCTCATGACAACCCTGATTTGCATGAAAAAATCATAATAAATGAATATGCAGAATAGTCGCTTCTGGGCAATGGAAAACCCTCAAATTATTCATCAGTCACCTTTGCATCCATTAAAAGTGACAGTCTGATGTGCAATTTGATCAGGAGGAATCATTGGACCTTATTTCTTTGAAACTGAAAACGGCTTGCTAACATGTGGTTTCAACAATACGGTGCCACATCGCATACAGCCAGGATTACAATGGAATTATTGCGAGACCTCTTTCCACAACAAGTTATTTCAAGGAATGCTGATGTTTATTGGCCTCCACGGTCGCCTGATTTGACTGCTCCGGACTTCTGTTTGTGGCGACATTTGAAAAGCAAGGTTTATGCAAACAAACCAGAAACGCTGGAGCAACTTAAACAAAATATTCGTGATCAAATTAATGAAATACCGTGTAAAATGTGAGTGAATCTACTGAAAAATGTGTTCAAAAGGGGTCGCATTTGTGAGGCTAACAGAGGCGGACATTTATCTGATATTGTATTCCCTACATAATTGCCGACAGTAAATAAAATACGATCCATTCTCTTTCATTTAATCAAAAATTATATACAAACAAAATAATATACCTTCCCGGCGTACACCCTGTATAAAACAGAAGAATACGCATTTCTAATACTAGACAATAAATTATAATTTGAAAAAGTATAGGTGTGTATCGTATCTCTTAAAATCACTCGCATATTTTAATTGTAATTTACAAAGTTATAAATTTTTATTTTTTGGTTAAAATCTGCGCAGTTTATATTGACTTGAAAATTTATCTGTTTTATTTGATCAATTCTTTAAGCTACAAAAAATGCCTCTTGTTTAAAGGAATTCTAAAAGATCATAAAATATTATTTAGAGAAGTGACGATTGTGTAAGGTTCTCAGCTCTTATAGTTTTCGCCATCTCGGACTCTCTTTCTAATTTTTAGAAATCTTATCAGATTGAATACAATAGTCAAACACAGGCACTTTCAAGTTGTTAACAACAAAGTAATCAAACGAATAAAATTATAACACTATCGTTTGATGACTGGCATTTTTTAATTTTTAAGTGTTCGAACAGTTGGGGCCAGATTTAACGAACTCTTGTGTAAGGCAGGTACTCAAGAGAACGGAGAGTAGGATGTTTCTTTAAAAAAAAAAACTTCCTTAATATAGAAAACATTTCACGAAATTTTTTCTTCGAAATTGATTTATTTTTACTTGCTGTAGGGGAGGAGGTATGTCTGCTAGTTTGATGAAGTCCTTAATACAAGTATGTAAGTGTAAGGATATAAGTTTGGCGGGACGCACGTCATAAAGTGATAAAACAAATACCGTGAAATTATTCAAATATTTTCTTTTAAGTTTTCAGTCCTAAATTTGTTTTCCTCTTGCTGTAAGTTAAACGGTGCTATATTTTTTTATTCAAGTTGCTGATTGCGTCATTCGTTTTAGTTAAGCTCGTATGTAATTATTTTTAATAGTCTTGCATTAATTAATACCTTCTCATACTGAATGGAATAAATCGCACAGAGAAGTACGATAAAATGCAACTGTACACACATACCCATTTACACACGAGTGTGTGTGTGTGTGTGTGTTTGGGCATTGTTAAATGTTTGTAATTGGAATAACTTAATAATCACTTGCGAGTGTAGAATGTTTGATTAGATTTTAATACAAAAATGTCGAATTTATTCTGCTTGTTTTTGTTGTTAAACGAGTTATTTCAATATTTAATCAACCGCTCGTTCGCTTGTTTAATACTCGTATTATCGAAAGTCGTTTCACAAGCAAACGTTCATTTGTTCGCGTTCAGTTCATATCAAAGGGTTGAATATTTCTCAATAACTCTCTTCCTGCAATTGCGAATTGGAGGAGAACGAATATTTCGTAAACCTTTGTGAATTTTAGTTTTATTAAAAAATCAGTTAAAAGCGTTTGAAAAATGATCACCGAATTTTCCATAAATGGTCAGCCATACTCTGGTAAGTTAAGTTTGCTCTTAATTTCTTTTTTATTTGTGAATAAACAACCTCCTTTTTTAATATGCAGTAAATTTGGCAACCCTGCCAGCTGATATAACCTTAAATACATTTATACGGGATTATGCTGGTTTGCCTGGTACCAAATTTATGTGCCAAGAGGGTGGCTGTGGTGTTTGTATTTGTGCCATTACCGGCAAACATCCTGTGACCGGAGAGATCAAGACATGGGCAGTCAACTCTGTAATATATTAGCGTTAGCTTGTAGAAAATGTAATAATTTTTTGGAATCTTGCTTTTACAGTGTCTTGTTCTGCTAAACAGTTGCATGGGGTTTGAAATAACCACAAGTGAAGGTATTGGAAATAAACGCATAGGCTTTCATTCCATACAAAAACGTTTAGCTAAAATGAATGGAACACAATGCGGTTACTGTTCGCCGGGCTTTGTTATGAATATGTATGGGCTGCTAAAAGCCAAGCAGGGCCAAGTGACCATGGAGGAGGTGGAAAACTCTTTTGGCGGCAATATATGTCGTTGTACTGGCTACAGGCCAATTTTAGATGCCATGAAATCATTTGCTGTGGATAGCAACATTAAAATTCCGGAGGAGTGTCAAGATATTGAAGATTTATCGAATAAAATTTGTCCAAAGACCGAGAAACTGTGCAGTGGCCATTGTAAATTACCGCCTTCTGTTTGCCTTGCCCTAACTTATGCCAACGGTGAACAATGGTTCTGGCCCAACACTTTGGAGCAGGTATTTCAAGTGTTTTCGAAGTTAAAAGATGAAGAATATTTGTTGGTAGCTGGCAATACAGCTCACGGAGTTTATCGACGTTCTCCTACTATTCATAACTTTATCGATATTAATTCGGTACCAGAACTTCATGAATATAAGTTAGCTACGGACTTTCTAAAATTGGGTGGCAATTTGAGTCTGACTGAGACTATGAAGATATTTGAGAAGGCAGCGCAGATCAAAGGCTTCGAGTATTGCAGTAAACTTTGGAAACATTTTGATTTGATTGCAAATGTGCCAGTAAGAAATGTAAGTTATTTGTTCTATAGAAAAAAATTACACTTAATTTTGATTAGATAAGTTGGAGTGAATGATTTTAATTACGTAAATCTTGTTCTTACAGATGGGCACTTTGGCAGGCAATTTATCTATCAAACATCAGCACCCGGAATTCCCCTCAGATATCTTCGTGGTGTTTGAGGCCCTCAATGTGGAAGTGGTTATACAGAAATCAGCCAACGAAGAATGCATTCTTTTACTATCAGAGTATTTAAAAACGTCCATGTTTAAGAAAATAATCAAAGCGTTTGTGTTGAAACCATACAGTAGTGAGAAATATATATTCGAGTCCTACAAGGTTTGTTAATCGAAATGAATGCTCTTTGATTTACATTAATCCCCCTCCCCCTTTAATATTTAAATTCTAGATCATGCCCAGAGCTCAAAACGCCCATGCTTATGTTAATGCAGCTTTCTTGATTCAAATTCAAAAGCCTGAATATTTAGTTAAGTCGTCTCGTATTTGTTACGGAGGTATTAATCCGGGCTTCACTCGAGCTCTTCAATTGGAAAAACATCTTGCAAATAAACGACTATTCGATGGGACTCAAATTACGGAATCATTAAACTTAATGCAGGCAGAACTTAAAGCAGATATCATAGTACCAGAGCCCAGCCCTGAATATAGAGTTAAATTGGCTCAAGGCTTGTTTTACAAATTCTTATTAGCTCACGCACCTTCAAGCAAAGTTGATGTCCAGCTGATATCTGGTGGTCATATTCTTAAGAGACCTGTTTCTAGTGGCAAGCAGTCATTTGAAAGTCATGCAATTGATTATCCCGTTAAAAGTCCTACGGAAAAACATGAAGGGCTTTTACAGTGTTCTGGTGAAGCCATCTTTTCAAACGATTTACCACCACAAACACGACAACTTTGGGCTGCCTTCTTTTCGGCCAAGAAAGTTGGTGCCACTGTAAAAGATATAGACACATCGGAGGCCTTGAAATTGGCTGGTGTTGTTGCCATATTTACAGCTAAAGATGTGCCGGGAAAAAATCTTATTTCCGTGCCTGAAAGCATTTTCTTTGTAGAAGAGGAGCAACTGTTTTTAACTGGCGAAGTCAAATTTTACAACCAACCTGTGGGCATAGTAGTGGCGGAAACAAATGCTTTAGCAAATAGAGCTGCCGACTTGATCAAACTCCATTACGAGGGCAGAGAAAGGGAGGTGTATTCTACCCTTAAAGATGTCTTGAATGGTGGGTCGTCAAATAGAATTCAACATGCCATTAAATCAGATGTCACAAGCACAGATTCACATGTGGAAGATAATGATGTAAAAGTTAAAGGCGAATTGGAAATGGGTCTGCAATATCACTTCTTTATGGAACCACATTCCAGTATAGCGGTGCCATCAGAAGGTGGCATACAACTGTACGTGGCCACACAGTGGATGGACTTGGCCCAAATTGTGGTATCAAATCTACTGGACTTAAAAAATAATGAGGTTCAAATAAAAACCAGCCGCTTGGGGGGTGGTTATGGAGGCAAAGCCACGCGCTGTAATCTCGTGGCTTGTGCTGCTGCTTTAGCAGCCTATAAACTAAACCGGCCTGTACGCTTTGTGCAATCGATTGAGTCAATGATGGATACAGTAGGCAAAAGGTGGCCCTGTAATGTTGACTACGATTTTTATGTCAAACAATCTGGAAAGTTCGTCAAGATTATTTCAAAATTTTATGAAGATGCTGGTTACTCTCCGAATGAATCGCCAATGGCTCATACTGTACTGATGTCTAAAAACTGCTACGATTTGACTTCTGATAATTTCATATTAGATGGTTACATGGTGCTCACGGATTCTCCTAACAATACGGCTTGCCGAGCACCGGGTTCCGTAGAAGGAATTGCTATGATAGAAAATATCGTAGAACATGCTGCATTTGCATTGGATGTGGATCCCTTGAAAGTTCGTTTGGCCAATATAATAGCTGGTCATAAAATGGAATCAATGATAAAGCGATTTGTCGATTCAACCCAATATAAGGCCAGAAGAAAAGATATTATTGCGTTCAACAAACATAATCGGTGGACCAAACGAGGACTGGGCTTGACCATAATGGAATATCACATTGGCTACTTTGGGCAATTTCCTGCCACTGTAGCTATTTATCATGGTGATGGTACAGTTATCATTAGCCATGGTGGCATTGAAATGGGTCAAGGTATGAACACTAAAATCGCACAAGTGGCGGCTCATGCACTCGGTATTCCCTTGGAGTTTATTCGTATTGAAGGCAGCAATAGTCTTAATGGTGCCAATTCTATGGTAACTGGCGGGTCCATAGGAAGCGAAAGTCTGTGTTTTGTAAGTTTGTATATTAAATAAGCACCAAACTGAAACTGGTCATAAAATTGTATTCCCTAGGCTGTCCGTAAGTGCTGCAATTCGTTGAACGAACTCCTGAAGCCCATTAAGGAAGAATTGAAAGATCCTAACTGGCGAAGCCTCATCAATGAGGCTCACAATCGTAATGTCAATTTAATAGCCAGTGATGGATGTAAAACTGGTGAAATGGATCCATATACTGTCTGCTCCATTGGACTTACGGAAATAGAACTCGATGTATTAACAGGCAATTATATTGTGCAACGTGTTGACATATTGCAAGATGCTGGCGAAAGTTTGAATCCGAATGTTGATGTTGGCCAAATAGAGGGTGCTTTTATAATGGGCTTGGGTTATTGGACAACAGAACTTTGTGTTACGGACAAAGCCACTGGGGAACTGAAGACAAATCGTACTTGGAATTACAAGCCACCTGGAGCAAAAGACATACCAATCGATTTTCGTATTGAATTGTTGGCTCAAAGCCCCAACCCGGCCGGTTTCATGAGATCCAAAGGTAATGACTAAAGTAATCACAATTTTTTTTAATAGACCAGTTACTCACCAGTGAAACATTTTAGCAACTGGAGAACCTTCAATTTGCTTGTCCGTTAATTTAGCGTTCGCTTTACAACAGGCAATACAGTCTGCCCGAGATGACGCTGGTGCACCTAAGAAATGGATTACTCTAAGAGCTCCTATGACTCCCGAGTACATAGTTTTAAATTGCGCTACCGATATTAGTATGATGGGTTTAAGAAGCAGATCTTAATACAAATTTGTTGTATCATAAATGGTAAAGTTTATTTTCTTTTCTAATTATCTTATCTTGAGGGTAACTAACAACAATAAAACAATGAAAAAAAATAAAATGGAATGGATATGTCTGTATGAACTACGAAACAGTAATGAAAACAATAAAATTATTACACTGCAGGTCGCTTAAGCTATAACGACCAAGTGAAGTAGGTATATTTGCATTTGTAAAATCAATGTATGCCAGTAAAAGGGGAAATTTTCGTAAAACTGCTCACCACTTGCTTACCAAAGCGATGAAATGAGAATCACACCAACAAGGTCGTTAGAGGCAGTTCTTACAGTAGCACGCCTGCTGGCGATGGGTGAGTGGATTAATGGAGATTAAAAATCCCGATATCAGAAAATATTTGAGGTATAGGTTGGTTATACGAAGGGTACGGATTTAGCGGAGTAGATACCTGAAAGTAATAATTAGGCACATTGTGAGACGCTGATGCCAGACAGACGCTTCTGGTCAAGCGAAACCCTAACAGAGATGCCCGACGGAATCAGCTGTTTCAGAGATTGCTCCAAGGTTTGGAAATCCTTATTGAGGAATCAGTGACCGAAATATACTTCTGACATACGAAACATAACACGGTCCACTACGCGCAATTTCGTGAAATCACAGAGTGGCAAAACAGGCTCCGTTACACTGTCAGGCCTGGCAAAGATAAAAATTGTACGGACATGAAAACAACAGAAAGATCCACGACGATTCTGGAATACAAAGGAGCAATAACCGACTACTCAGCGCATGGTGGACAACGCATCATTTAGATGCCATGCCAATTTAGGGTGGTTGAAAATGAACAAGTCAGCGATTTGGCAACGAAGACCGGAAGGTGCCTTTAAGTAACGGCAAGTCGCTTAAAGTTACGAAAGTTAAGCTGAGAGGTTGTGCGAAGAGGCAAATAACAAAGACCCTATGGGGAGACCGAAGTAGGGATAAAACAAGGAGATTACTGTGACTAAGCAAATCTGAAATTCATAAGTATGAGAAGTGAGTGTACCACTTGGTGTTGGGGGCACATAAACGCCGCATTAGGTGTGCAAAGAGCGATAAGTGCAGGGTATGTAGGGAAGACGCCAAGAAGGTGAAAAATTTCTATGCCAATTCCAGGCTAACGTCCAGCTAATGACTCGATATTTCGAGATAATTTACTGAATGTGTCACATTGGAGAGGCGTTTACTCAGGGAGATGTTTGTTCAGGGAATATCGTTTTTATGAGGGTGAAGACTTTTTCAAAATAGAGACTGAACAACGTACAGGTACAGATTTTATAACGTTCCTTACACTTGGTCCAAAGTTCAATGTCTACTGGTCACACCGTATGGCATAAAACTTTTTGTGCCATTTCGTATAAAAGTAACACTGTGAATGATGTATTTTTGGGACGATAATTCGTAATCGCTTATCAAGTTTAGCTTGGTGACAAGCCGGTTTCGGCTATGCGCTATTTTTCGTTCTGAGAACCGCCTCCAAGCCAAACAAGGAATGACCGAGAATATCTATAACAAATCACCATGTCGGAATATCAAATCAAGAATCAATAGCCTAATTATTACATTAGTAATAATTAAGAGCTAACATTTGACTAATTGTTGTAAACTTCTTGTGAATAGTTTGAATTTTACAACAAGGGAATTGAAGGCAATCATATCTGTAAATCTTAACTTAAACTTCGTTGAAACTTCAAATATTTTAACCTTTTTACCCCGATACAAGATTATTTATTTGACACTGCCTGAAGTTTGGCATAATATCCACTATTTATTTATATTCCCATTTAAGTTAATTAATCTGAATTCACTCACATGCTGCAAGACTCCTGTACCCATGCTCTTATTTGCTGAACTCACATTGGTTTTGCTCTACGATGACTATTCGAGATAAACCAATTAATTAGACTACAGTTTGGTCTCCAGTGAGCTGTGGGAACTCATATTTCATCCACTGTCTGGAAACATTTTTCTATTGCGGTTAAACAACGCCAAGCACCACCGGGTATCAAGCACCACCGGGATCAATTGTAACCAAACGTCGCACTCCTGTTGCGGACAGATTTCAGAAACGAATTCACTGTAAATTCCACTCCAACTTAATTTCTAGTCTCAATTCAATCATCTCGCGTAAGATTATCGAAGCTAATGAAAAATTGCAATTTATGTGAATTCGATATTTTCCGACATTCACTCCACTCAAATAAACCTTAACAATCCCTAAACACACATCGACTCTCCTCACTTTCTGCACTATGTTCCAAAACTTATTTCCATGATGCTGAAGTTCACGCAACGATTTGCATCCATCTCAATGTTTAATTTAGTAGTCAAACAGAAAAAGCGCAGCAATAATGAAAGCTTAGCAATGGAAATGGAAACACACACATACACACACACATACATACATCTACCCGTAATTCATTTGCAAATTGGACATTGTGAGATATTTAAACAATAACTAATCAAACGTTAGCCGCAGGTGTCAGTGACACAAAGGTATGGCGCGAGAGTATGAGAAAAGCGTGTGTTCTAATGTCATGTCTTTTGACTGCCAATCTATGACCGCCAACGTTCTGTGTTTTGTACAAACAAAAATGCAAATAAATGAAAATTATAGGAAACCATGTCTACTCCGAAACGAAACACAAACACACGCACGCATTTCTTCTTTGATACTTCCATGTAAATAGTCGCACATAAAAGAACATGCCAGTGCATTCGACTGCCATCTAAGTTATGAATGAACGACTAGATATGCGACTAGAAAACACCACAAATCTTGTAGCGTGGTATGTCACGTTGGGCGAATGTGCCTTATGAATAATTAAGAAAATACTCAAATATGAATTTATAATTGAGTGGCAGTGTTTACTTGGCTTGAGCGCGCCATCTACGCAACTATGTACAACAACATATTCGTACATATGTCAATGTTTCGTCGTGTCTGTAGCCCCTGGGCATGCGCACAACACAAATCATTAAAATCACTGCCAGGAAACAGAACCCTTTGAAATTGTCAACAATTAATAAACGTTATTGTTTTATTTTTATTTACGTTCGTTTCCCCAATGGCTTTTACGATTGCATCAAGTGATCGTGCAATCGTTTCTTGTTTCTCTCTCTCTTTCTTTCTTATCAAACTGTGTGTTTATGAATGAAAGCTTTAAGGTGTGTGTGTGTGTGCATATTAATTTTGTTAAACTTAACTCTCAAACTTTATTTGACTTGAGGTGCCAAAACTGTCAAATCGTGTGAGAATTTATGGGATTTTTGTGGGCGGCAAAGTAGACTTTAGGCTTCATTCATTTAAAAGACAACAAGCGAATTGAAGCCTTAAGAGAGGAACAGTGTTTACAAGAACTTGATGCAGCAACTTGGTAACTGATGTACTAATGTACATTAGTATGCAGTGTAAGTATTTGCGTAGATTGGCTTTTGAAAAGTGTCATATGAAATACAGCTGTTATCTAACCACTCCTTAAGCGCAACTAAAATCGTCTTAGAGACAGGCAGTCTGAGGTACAAAAAAAATTATTCAAACACAAATTTAACCAATAATTTTAAGACTTGTTTCAAAATATATTTGTTTATTTTTTGTAATAGAGGGTGATCAAATAAGTGCTTCAAGATGATTTTTTCGCCTGAATAGGGGTCTAGCTAGGCTCACATTTTCAGTGGCCTGTTAGTGAACTCACACAAAATAAGATGATTTGAGTCTCTGGCGATGTCTAATCAGTTCCGTATCGACATTTCGAGGCATTCTTCGATACTGGCCGCTACGGCGGCTATGTACTAATTCCGCTACAATCTCCGTATTTTTGGTGGCTGAAAATGCAAAAGAGTGCGCTCATGCACAAACTTTTCCACAGCGAAATGAATTTCCTGTGCACTGAAGCCATAACGATGACCAATCGCACGTTGCGTGACTGTAAATTCGATAATATTTCTTAATAATATCCATCCGTTCGGCTTGATGAAATAGCAAAGACTGCCGAATATTTTGACAGCTTCTGAAATATAACAATTGGAAGAACTATAATTACTATCTGCTCATTATATATTTTATAAAATATTTGTTTCTTTTCCACCTCGGCCATATTCGTTCTGTGTGTGAGGCATTAATGAAGTTATTTTTGTATTTCAGCAGACGAACTAGCAAAAAGGAGATCTCATGTGGATTTCTGTGGACCAGAACCCAGGGTTGCCCTGGGGAATGGCCTAGTGCGAGCTAAAGATCTTCAATGGGTAAACTCATTACACCTGAATAGGTGGAGGGAGAATACCACATGTAAACAGGCTAGAATGGTGCTCAAAGAGCCCCTCGGCAGGAAGGCCAGCAAGGTACTCGGGTATAATAGGGCTACTTTAAGCTGGATCACTGCGTTAGTGACAGGACATGGAAACATCAAGTACCATCTGGCTAAGATGAAAGTCGTAGAAGATGATACTTGCAGACTATGCCTGGAAGAGGCTAAGACGGTAGCGCACATTGTGCGTGAATGTCCAGCACTGGCTAGCATAAGGCTTAAGACCACAGGCAGACAGTTGTTAGATGTGAATGCCATGGGGGAACTAAGCCTTAGACAGATGCTAGCAATAACAAAAGACTCCGTGATGAGGAAGAGTGTCGACAGTTACCAGTCGACAGTCTGAAATCACTTTAGTCAAGAGTAAAGGCTAGGGCTAGCACGAGACTCAATTGAAAGTAAGGTGGTTGTGATTACGGATCGGTTCCCAGAAATCAATTTGAGGAGCGAAATGGGGGTCGAAAAGGGACCCAGAAAGTAAGTGGTCTGCTTCGATATCCCCCCATACATTAATAATAATAATAATAATTTTGTGTTTGAAAGGCCCATATAGACCAAGAGATATAGAATATGATATTAACGTTCATAATTTCCGGCGCAACTGCGAACAAGGCCACGGACGCAAGGGCTCTATCTTCAACGACTCTACCACATATATTTATCTGATCTTCTGGCTTGTGTTAAAAATTGATAGTGTATGGAATATACTACGACTTTAGAAAATCGGCCAGGAAAAAGTCCGAAAAATAACTATATCCTTAAATTGGTGATGCGAAGTGTTCTTTGTAGCATGAGCTATGTGTTGTACGAAGCTCCGCACACTGGGTTGAATAATTTTCAAAAGGACCCTTAACTCAGGTAACTTTTTCATTTTTAGTTTTTGTCATAAATAGAAAAAAATAATAATAGCGGCTGTTAAAATAATCCAAAAAGTAATTTAAGTTCATGCAGAGTTTAATTAGTCGTGCAATTAAAATATGTATCTGCTAGACATTTTCAACAATCAATGTGACACAAAATTTTGTACAAATAAGAATGTCTTCATGTCAACCATTCGTCTATCTCTCATGCAATTTTTCACAATAAACATAAAAAAAACGAGAATAAGAAAATTATTTTTATAATAAATTTACTGGAAGACAAGACAACAACAATAATAAGATTACAACAAAGAATTTAAATTCAATTTTTTTTCAACACAGGACTAATTTACCTGAAGTTGCCGGTCCCATTATAAAATTGTGGCTTTTAAACCTCTGAGAAAAAATATATTTGAATTTTTTTGTTTCCGTTTTTCACTTGTTGCAAGATTGTCAAAACAAAATTACCAAATTTAAACGTATACTGCAGAAGAAATGTACAACCTAAAATAAGTTGTATCAGAGATAGTGAAATGTTGTTGTATCCAATTTGAGCCAATACCAAGTTTCACTAACAAAAAAACTTAACCCTAAAAAATGAGTTTGAACCCAGTGTGCACCGTCTATCTGTAATCACGTGACCACATTGTTCAGTTGGAAGCAAAAAAAATTAGCTAGAGTGCGAACCATTTGCGGTGTGAACTCACTAACTTCGCTTCGTAGAAGTAAGGGAGGACCCATGATACCACCTGCACGAAATCCATACCAATCAGTAACTCTTTCTAAATGCTTTAACAACTGTTGAGCCTCGGTCTTCCTATATACGGAACATTTTCTTAATGAAATGGCCATTCAATAAAAAATTCGCCTTGTCGATAAGGAAGGTTTTTTGGCCGAAATTTTGTTAGTTCTGACTTATACCACCACCTCGCGGTGGCGGCCGGCAAGAGGTTCCTTTCTCTGCAGGAAGTCTGGCTAAATAGGTTGAGCGGAAAAGTTAGAACTCTTTTATAAAATATCGCTAAACCGTGGAACAGCTGTATACAGACTTTGTTTGTATAGACTTTGTGGGTGGACATTTTTTCTCCATTACAGGAATGAATCAAGAAGCCTCGCAAGAGGCGAAGAGGTTAATCTCTGAAGAAACTCCAGTTCTAAATTGGCTAAGAGAGGAATCGGAAAGATAAGGACAAGAACGCCTCGCAAGGTGTGGGCAGGTAAATCTTCAAAAATACTTCTAAGGCGTCTCGCAGGGAGTGGATACGTAATCTCCACAGTAAGAGGTTGAGACAATAGGGCACATTGTATGTAAATGTCCAGTACTGGTTAGTATAAGACTTAGGACCACGGATAGACATTTATTATATATGAATGGCATGAGGTAGAAGGCCTACAGTCATCAGACGCCAATCTAAGATTACTACAGTCAAGAGTAAAGGCTGGTGGTATCAGAGACTCGCTTGCCTAAAATTAATGAAAGAATTAAGGCTGTCGAAGAGGGGCAAATAAATTTAGCGGTCTGCTTAGATATCCCCCGTACATTAATAATATCTACGACGCCAGATAGGCCATGTTAAGGTCGGATAAAATTTAAATTCTTCATCGCATCTAGCTAATACTTTTCATACTTTCACGGACAGCGGCGATATTCTCTCCCGATCTAGCATTCCTTTGGCGAATGGGCGTTGACTTTGTTACTGAATCGATCGTCTTGAATCTGGCCAACAAACGTTTGAGAGCCATTTCTCGATTTTTGGAACGAATTTCCGTCATACCTTGTCCAGTTGTTTTGGCTTTGTGTAATTTTTTTTAAGTGTTAAGTTTAACAGGTAGTACCCATTCGAGTCGTTTAATGCCTTTTAAAAGCAGAGCTGAAATTCCTGAGGACTACTTATGCTAGGGTTAGTCAACAAGAAATAGTCCGACAACTACAAATATGTAACTCTCCGAAATTTGCCAACATCACTGTTTCACCAGAAAATTAATTACAAAATAGCTACCGCTCTGAAAAAATTTTAAAATTGTTTCCATTTTTATGTCATTTCCAAATTTATCTCGGGGCTAACTACAGCTCAGCTCAGCGAATTATTCGCCATGATCGATTTTTGTTCTGTGCTCCTTTAATTTTATTAAAATTTACAACTTAATTGATAAATAGATAATTAAAATTAAAAAAAAAATAAGAATTATTTCCTTCTCCTTTTTGTTTCATTTTTTAGCTCGAATATCTTCCTGTTAACTTTGAATTGAGCCCCAGCACAAATGTGCAAGAAATTAAAATGCAAAACAAAGCACGAACTTTAAAATTGCTTAATTGATGCCAGCAGCACACAACCAATTTGTGGCCAAAAATAAAACCCCCACATGGCGGTGGGGACAGCAGTTGGCACAGAGCGGCAAGTTCACCAGAATCAAGCGAAAAAAATTAAAATAAATTAAATAAAATAAAGCTCGAAGGAAAAACAATTGAATGCGACGAAATAAAAAGAATTCAAATAAACTCACACAAACTTTGGCAAATTAAATTAATAAGTAGGAAAACAATGAAGCCAAAAGGAAGACACAAGTGTAAAAGTTTCAACACACACACAGACTGCAAAAAAGGACTGTAGTACAAATTAGGCGAGCGAAAGTTGTGGGCGACAGTAACAAGGAGGGTGAAATTTCTGTGGTCACTATTTATACTGCTTTAGTCGCATTCGTTGTGTCACCAAAAAACATCAGCTGAATGTATTAATTACAGCATGGCCGCAAGTAATATCAACTGAACGCACCAACGCATTCTACATTTGTGTATGAGTATGTGTATGAGGTGTGTTCAGAAAGGCACGGAAATTGTAAGTTTTCCAAAGTAATAAAAATCATCAGCATCCAGCAAGTTCTATAAACGCGGCAGCACGATTGTCGAACGGCAAACGAATATTTTCCAACATTTACGCCACTGTGGTGAAAGCGTTCCTGACTTATTTTCAATCAAATACTTTGAAAAACTTTGGGAACTTTATTCTAAAATTGAAAGTTTTTTGAAAATAAATACTTGTTAAAAAATCCTTTTGCGAATACAAACAATTCGCTAGCGATCATGAGATTCTCTTTTGAATTTTCAATGTTCATCCGAAGTTTCTGTAATTTTTTAAACACACCTCGTATAAAATAATACAAACACGCAACAACACTGTTAAAATTGTTTTAATAAGTGCATATTGCTGCTATTGTAACTGGATAAATTTTCAAAATTCAATATTGAATTAATATAATTTACTTGAACATTTCAATGGGGAAAAATGTTCGTTGTTTCATCATTGTACGCAATGCATTATTGTAAGAGTGTTCCAAAAAAAAAGTTGAGCAAATATTTCTCCACTAGAATTATGATGTCGAAGCAGACCGCATATTTTATGGGTGCCCTTTTGGCGATATAATTTCCTGGAATTAATTTCAGGCAACCTACTGGTAATTTGCGACTACATTTCTTTCATTGGATCACGGGCTACTACTAGTCTTTACATTTCACTGCACTGGTTTCAGACTGTGGACTGATAAACTTCGACATTCTTTCTCATCACAAAGTCTCTAAGGTTTAGGTTCCCGATAGCATTCACATTTAACAAAAGCTTGTCCGTGGTCCGAAGCCTTATGCTAGCGAGTGCTGAACATTCACACCAATGTGGCTACTGTCTCAGCCTCTTCCTCATAAATACCTTTTGAGACGGAGTCGTGCACACCTTGCAAGATTTTCTCGTCAATCTTTTCGGAATTCCTCCATTGGCTAATAAACACTGGAGTTCCTGCAGAAAATAACCTCTCCACTTGTTGCAAGGTTTAATTGTCCAAGCATATCAGAATCTCACGGTGACAAGCCTTAGAAGTACCTTTAGAAATCGACCAGTCCACTTTTAGCGAAGCCTTCTTGTCCATCTCTTTCGGGTTCCTCCTTGGCAAATTTAAACTGAATTTCTTTCAGGGAATTCCTACAATTCTCACGAGTAATGGGTGTCTGGGCCACAGATGGAACTGGCTTTGAGTTTTTCCACCTGACAATAAGTTATCAATATTTTCTATTTTTACTGCGATACCTCAGCTTTTATGATATAATAACCGGACCAGATCGTCAACATATTGATTCGTTGCCACCTACAAGCGAGATCTGCGATATATTGCAAACAAATTACTAAAAAGCCTATTTGGGAACACGTAACCATAGATGAGCAATTGATTGGGTTGCCTTTAGATCCAAAAAAATACGGCATAATATATCAAGCCTTGGTAGATTTCTTGCAGCGATTTTACAGCGGGAAACACCCTGAGACCTTAGTGATCTAGTGAAACATCTCTAACAACCGATAAGAGGAAGTTATCGAAATGTTACCACACACAATGGGTAATAGAAACGTCAAACTCGCAAATGGGACACTAAAGAAAACTTACCCACTTATCCCTCATACCAAAAAACAGTTACAGTTAGTTTGCATGTTCCAAAATTAAACAACGCTGTTGTGTGGTGATCTTCTATGCACCAGCGGAAACCTGGAATAATTACTTTTGATAACAGTTCAGAAGGATAAGGGGACTCCAGTGATCAGCTGTGTGGAACACACAATGTAGCTGTAAATTAAATCTAGCTTCTTACTACAAGAGATATTTATGTCACAACAAGCGTGACGCTTGGGTTCACATAGTGAGCGTACTTTCATTTTGTGTTCACAATCATTTGTCTCGTACCAGGAGTAATTTGGTTACGGTTGTTTTTGCGTACATTTAGTAGTGCACCTTACTTATGGGTTAGCGATAAGGGGGACAAATTTTGGGAGGAAGAAATAATATGAACCCTCTCGTTAGGAGGCAAGGTAGAAGAGGTAGGAGCTGATTTTATACAAAAATTTAGAGAGTAAAATATTTTTATGGGAACCACCTTAAGGGTTGAAGATAGAGAGCAAGTATAGTTATTTGGAGAAAAATTTGGGGTGCCCTAGGGGCACCCTTGGCCATTTAGAACGTTGGGACCAAAACAAAAATAAATCATTTTTGTATGAGAGCCGTACTAAAATATTTTGAGAGGGAAACATTAATGGTGATCGGTAATTTATTTCACGCCTCTAATGCCTCTAAAGACCCTGCAGTTTCTCTTGTAGATCGTTATTAATTTACATCCACTTTTGACCCCGATATACCCAAATCGAAAAACCATGCACTATATTAACCCTAAAATGTACTTGAAAAATAAGTATTTTAATTGGGAAAATGCTTTGTAATTTTTGCACATATTGAGGGGTTATAGCTCTGCCCTCTTTATTGACACTCGAGAAATCCAAATTATTGTCTGTTACTATGCTTCAATTTTACAAATCAATTTGGAGTAAGTCGGGTCTTCAAATGTCGTAGATTTAATTTTGAATCATAAGAAAAATAATTTACCGCATTAAGAATTAGAAAACAGACAACTTCTTCATTTGAATCCAGTCGACGAAAATTAAGCTCCTAACGCTCTTCACTATCAGTGTTACGGTCGTGCGATCGATTCCCGTCAAAGATCTGCTTTACCACAATGTGTGAAAGTCTATGTTACTATGTCCGCTAATTTAAATTGGAATATAATTTTTAATTGGATTGTAATTGATCCGTTTATTTTGAAAGTGAGATAACTCGCTTTGTTTACGAATTGAGATATTTAAAGGTTTGCGTATTAAAATGTTAAAAACTATTGATGCCACCTACAGAGAAGACTTTTCGTACGTTTTATCTCAGGATGGTTTTATTTCCCTCGGTAGTAATTCATTTGTAAAGTCAATCAACAATCACAATTTCTCATTACGATAAAGTGACTTATGGCACTTGCAAAATTAACGGCTCGAATCTTAGCGAACACTTATTCGGCTGATTGATATGTGTGGAAAACTTTCAATTTAAGAAATATTTCTTTAAATAAATTCACAAAAATATATTATTTTACTCTAGGAAAAAAGTTTTTCATTATATCAACAACAAACACACTCGTCTCAGTCGTCTGATTGCTTTTAATAACATTTTGTACGCGCTGTAAATAAATCCCTTTATTGGGTATTAAAAACGCAATGAAATCAATACTGCATCCAACCTCAGCTGTACAAACGAATGGGTGTATTGTGCGATGAATGAATGAATGAAAGAATGAATGCTTTGTTGTGTGATTGAATTATAACGTCTGATGTTGGCTTATGACTCTCAAAATAATAAATTGTCTGTTTACAGCACGTACTGAAAATTAACGAGTTAAACAATCAATTTATAAAAATGTTTTCATTCAATACAAAAAGGTAAAAAAAGTTTACTGCTCCCACTGCCCATGATTACAGATCAGAATGCATAAAATACACATATGTATGTGTTCCATAAGAGATTTAACTATAAAAAAAAACAATGAATTAAAATTGTAAAATTGTAAAACTGTAACAATTTTAATTACATTTTATGAGCTGACAATAAAAACGTGACTGGATTTACATATCAGGTGAACAACAACTATGAAGTAGACACAAATACAAACCCACTATTGCATCGTTGTTATCCCCAAAACGTCAACCTCAAAATTGTTGAAGGTAGAAAAGAGCATTCGAATGAAGCGAACACACACACACACACATGCAGTCAAAAATTGTATCTAACGATCTTAAGAAAACAGCTTAAGGAAAGAAACAGAAAGTATTTCAAAAATCCCAAGCACTCACACACACGCACAGGCACACGCACCGCACACATTTATTTTTTTCAATTTTGAGTGAAAGATTTGAATTTTTTTTAATTGATTTTTCCACATCATGGTGGGCGATCATTTCAAATCATGATTTTAAGTAAAATTCTTATGAAATCTAAATAAAGAAAATTAGAATGAAAATCAAACAGGGCACGAGAAATGTGGATCAACAAAAAAAAATGTAAATAAAAAACAAATGTTTCTTTCTTCCACAGCAAATTAATATTTTTCTAAAAATTTCATGGAAACAAGATCCAGACAACGGTGGAGATGCGAGTGTCTGCTTGGTGAAAATTGTTTATGTGACTGCCTCAGTGCTGCATGCAATGACACTCAATCAATCAATATTTTCTCAGGCTTTTTATTTTTTCTTAAAAGTCATACAAGACAATTTTCTTTCTTTTTGTTTTTTGCTATATTCACGTTCTGGCGTTTAGAGGAAGTACTTATGTAAACAAAAGTTGCCATAATCGAATTTACTGGAAGCTTCAAATGTGATAGACGTACTGCAGGTCAACATGTTCCCCAGAATCTCCAACGAATTTGGTGATCTACAGTCTGGAACATCAACGGGATTGAATGCGAAAAACTAGAAAAATAGGACAGACATTTTCTGTTCCTTACCAGCCGCGTCGCAACTAGGTCCCTGCTAGGTGTCTGGTAGACATCGAAACTGGTTCAAGAATGCTGGTTTCCTTAAATTCGATAGCGAGCAGCACCTTCAAATGGGTGTGTGGACAGGGAGCCAATATGGGCAATTAATTGAATGGCCGATAAGCTATCAAAGAACGTGGCAAAGCTATAGAATTCACACATTGACGAATTCTGTGGCATTCCTCTTTCGGCCTGTAAGAAGCAAAGACGCCTTGCCTTGTATGATATGGCTCACGCGAGAAGAACTGATTTTATGGAACACGAAGTCAATATAGCCCAGCTTAAATGGGATTGGAACCAGAGATCTCCCAAGCTTTCAGAAGGCTCAATTAAGGGACATCGTGGAAGCGATAACCGGGCATTGCAGATTTGGCAATCACGCAAAAAGAAGAGGTTTCCGTGAAAAAACTACTTTA